>CM067357.1:29995149-30025149 GCA_034190875.2 Urechis unicinctus | reverse complement strand
ACTAGGATTATGGGGCGTCTCAAAAGTTCAAACTGGTACCATAACAAGCTCCTTAATCCCTTAGCTGCATGGTAGTATGTTTACGTAATACAGTCAGTGAAAGAGATCAGTTGAATGCATGCTTCTCTCGCCGACTGTGTGATTAAGGGTGCCGCTCAGCGTGAAACAACAAATCGGTGTGTTGTTGAATGCGTGCCCGGCTCATAAAAATCACTCGTCCGGTTGGACAAGTTGACTTGGCAAGTCACTTGTCCGACATAACAAATCACTTGTCCAGGGCAAGCGGACAACCATTGGTGTCGAACCCTGACCCATTCCAAACATTGCATCGAGAGTAGTAGCTAACAACGTATAGCAGGCACATTCACAAAACAGTCACGATCCATCAAGCAGCCGAGCGCACAAGTCTTTCAATACCACGCCATGTGACTGTTGCGCGTAATCGAGGGCTTCCGTCGGAGTCATTTCCATGGTAAGCGAGAGAATATACTTCTGGTGAAAAGAGGTGTAAAACGGAATGTACCAAAACAAATATGGCGCCAAATCTTCGGAAAATGTGACACTGACCAATGAGAGACAATGACTCAAAAGTACCCGCAGCTAAGGGAATCGGGGACCTTGACTAGGCATAGATAAGCGCCGAAAATATACCGCTGCACAGACTGATGACAAACATTTGAATGACTTCAAGACCACCAAGCATCTTTCATAACTAATTGTAATTTCACATGTTCTTATCATAAGTTCTCATCATGTTTTCACATCACGTGTTCTCATCACGTATTCTCAACACGTTTTCTAGCTTTGCCTAGTCACAGAAAATGTGTCTCTGAGGTTGCGGGTGAAATAAATATCTCGCGCAAGAAAAGATGCTATCAATTCACCAATTAGCATAAAGGCATAAAGGCATCATAATTTCCTCTGTTGACTTTAGGAGTTTTATCTTTCTCGATTTCTTATTGTCTGTAGTGTAGAGAGGCAAGTTCAATACCAGGTTTAGTTGCTACGCTATTTCTATTAAGCTAAGCCATTTTAAGTTCTGTGCACTTATTTTTGGTCAACATCTTGGAGCACAGACGTTGCGCCTTTTAAGCTTTGACCTGAGACAAAGTAGCCGTCTTGTTAGTGTTGAGTGTCATTAGTACATTATGCCACAACCTTGTCCATCGTCATAACGTGCCCCTCTCAGTCATGAACACGAGTGACCTTCGTGTCACCTCACCCCCTCTGCTCATACATACCCCATATTTAATAGCCACGCCCATCCCCCAGTCCTCTGACTAGGCTACAGCATGTCCAATGTGAATTGGGATAGCGTGCCTGAGTCGTTGAGAGAATCGTTTTAACCTTTAAAAGGCAGTTCTACCCTGGCCTCCAGGCTCGACACTTCTCTCTCCATCTTTTAGGCAAAGTTCCATATTAAAATCTAAAGTTATAGTTATCAATAAAGTTTAGGTTTCATTTAAACCCTACGCCTGAAGTTCGCGTTCTTTCATCAATATCCTCAAGCGCGTGTCGCACATCCCACAGCACAGATGGCGACACGACATTAGTGGTATTCAAACAAAACCCCAAATGTTCACTAGTCAGTGATGGGGTACAGACAGACTTCGTAGGTTGAATTGTTAGTCCTACAATGTCCATAAGTGCGACTGTTTGTTTCACATTAACCTCGCATGTTTCATAAGTTTGTCCTAAAAGTAACTGTCATCTCAGTACAAGGATTTGTGCCACTTTGTGAATAACCGAGGAGCAGGGAATAAGCCATTTGGTAGGCAGGTGTATTGAAAGACCTGATCATCCCACATGCATTTCAAGTACTTGCAGGAGTCTTTTCTGACATTGATCGAGTAGTAGGCTTCCTTCAAATAAATGGATGCCATGAAGCACCCTGGCGAAATCAAGGGAATGACCGACTTTTGTCGTGTGGTTTTGTTTTACGGTTTTGTCGTGTGGTTTGGTTTGGTTTTGTCGCGTGGTTTGGTTTTTGGTGGCGTCGTGTGGTTTGTTTTCTGGTTTTGTCGTGAGGTTTTATTTTACGTTTTTGTCGTGTGGTTTGGTTTCTGGTTTTGTCGCGTGGTTTGGTTTTTGGTGGCGTCGTGTGGTTTGTTTTTCTGGTTTTGTCGTGAGGTTTTATTTTACGGTTTTGTCGTGTGGTTTGGTTTCTGGTTTTGTCGCGTGGTTTGGTTTTTGGTGGCGTCGTGTGGTTTGTTTTCTGGTGACGTCGTGTGGTTCTGTTTCTGTTTTTGTCGTGTGGTTTGTTTTCTGGTTTTGTCGTGTGGTTTGGTTTCTGGTTTTGTCGTGTGGTTTGGTTTCTGGTTTTGTCGTGTGGTTTGTTTTCTGGTGGTTTGTTTTCTGGTGGCGTCGTGTGGTTTGTTTTCTGGTGACGTCGTGTGGTTTGGTTTCTGGTGGTGTCGTGCGGTTTGGGTTTTGGTGGTGTCGTATGCTTTGTTTTCTGGTTTTGTCGTGTGGTTTGTTTTCTGGTTTTGTCGTGTGGTTTGGTTTCTGGTTTTGTCGTGTGGTTTGGTTTCTGGTTTTGTCGTATGGTTTGGTTTCTGGTTTTGTCATGTGGTTTGGTTTCTGGTGGTGTCGTGTGGTTCGTTTTCTGGTGACGTCGTGTGGTTTGGTTTCTGGTGGTGTCGTGCGGTTTTGGTTTTGGTGGTGTCGTATGCTTTGTTTTCTGGTGACGTCGTGTGGTTTGTTTTCTGGTGACGTCGTGTGGTTTGTTTTTTGGTTTTGTCGTGTGGTTTGGTTTCTGGTTTTGTCGTATGGTTTGGTTTCTGGTTTAGTCATGTGGTTTGGTTTCTGGTGGTGTCGTGTGGTTCGTTTTTTTGTGACGTCGTGTGGTTTGGTTTTTGGTGGTGTCGTATGGTTTGGTTTTTGGTGGTGTCGTTTCGTTCGGTTTTTTGTGACGTCGTGTGGTTTTGTTTCTGGTGACGTCGTGTTGTTTGGTTTCTGGTGGTGTCGTGTGGTTTGGTTTTTGGTGGCGTCGTGTGGTTTTGTTTCTGGTTTTATCGTGTGGTTTGTTTTCTGGTTTTGTCGTGTGGTTTGGTTTTTGGTGACGTCGTGTTGTTTGGTTTATGGTGGTGTCGTGTGGTTTGGTTTTTGGTGGCGTCGTGTGGTTTGGTTTCTGGTTTTGTCGTGTGGTTTGTTTTCTGGTTTTGTCGTGTGGTTTTGTTTCTGGTTTTGTCGTGTGGTTTGGTTTCTGGTTTTGTCGTGTGGTTTGGTTTCTGGTGGTGTCGTGTGGTTTAGTTTTTGGTGGCGTCGAGTGGTACAGTCGAGGATTATATAGTGTAGAGCTATTTGGTGTGGTGAGGTCTGATTTATATGGCACCATTGCATTGCTGACAAAGGGAAGGTAATAAACCGGTGATTTCAAAGAATGTAAATTTAATCGTGTGTGTTAGTCGATAACGAAGTAGATATTGTGATGAAATCAAAGCTGTTGCTAGGCATCACACAGTGACAGGAATATAATCTCAAATACAAAAAGTTTCATTCAGACGTCTCACCCCTGCTAGGCCAGGATCAAGGTGAGGTAGAGCGTACTCCTGAAACAATGTCAGCTGACTTGTATCCCCCTAACACTGGCTGTGAAATGCCTCGACGGGTGCAGCCCTTATTCAGCGTACGCTTTGAGTGAGTCATCCTACTGTTCAAATCCATATGTTAATCACAAACTTGATTCAAGAGAGAGGCTGCTTTTCGCTTATTCTCGGCACCAATCTGCGTCACTAGGCTGGCCGTATATCATTGTGGATTCGGATGTCACGGCCCAGATGGCTTTTTCATATTCTTTTTCCTCTCTTCCTCGGCTATTATTTCGGTAAGATACATCTCGTCGAGTCGCGCCATCATCTCGTCAATTACTTCCAGACGGCGAGATTTCATACGGATGTTAAAAAGGAGATCGGGATCGCTCTTTTTGAAGGCCCCCTCCTTATTTTTCACCCCAGTATCACCATCACTGGCATAGTCGGTCTCAGCGTCCACCACCTCCAGGGATAGGGATTGACTCGGTGACTCAATGTCCTCAGGGACGGGTGGTAGAGGTTGCATGAGGTTCCTACCAGACTGACAGTTGACCTCAGGTAATTGAATAGGATGCTCTTCTTCATCCATGGCTGCTGACAATGTTTTGGTTATGATGCGTGTCAAGTGCTTTTGTAGTTGTTCGTGGTGCTGCTCTTCCGCTAGTTTTCCGCACTTCCGCTAATCACAACATATCTTCCTGAATTTTAATAGGCTGTGCATTGTAGTACAGCGGCGCTCAGCGGGTGCTATTGTAATGGCAAAGATTTATCACTGTACTGATCCTCCCATTACTGTACTGACTCTCTCAATAATGACATATGTTCGCTTATCACTGAACAACGATTTTCAATGTTGACAGTCTTATCGCCGACTGACGATCTTATAAATAAACTGGCGTTCTTTTCACTGGACGGGCGCTGGACAGGCGCTGGACGAGCGCTAGACGGGCGCTGGACAGGCGCAGGACGGGCGCTAGACGGGCGCTGGATGGGTGCTGGGCGGGCGCTAGACGGGCGCTGGACGGGCGCTGGACGGGCGCTGGATTGGCGCTGAACGGGCGCTGGACGAGCGCTAGACGGGCGCTGGCCAGGCGCAGGACGAGCGCTAGACGGATGCTGGACCGGCGCTGGATTGGCGCTGGGCGGGCGCTGGGCGGCCGCTGAACTGGCACTGGACTGGCGCTGGACGGGCGCTGGACGGGTGCTGGACGGGCGCTTGTATTGCTTGTATCGCTTCCCCGCGTCCCAACACAATCGGAGCAATCATCAACAGCATCAAACGATCCCATATAACATCAAGCCTCTTATACTGGCTGGTACCAAATTGTAGTGATATAACTGATGCTACAGGGATGCGGTTGCAATATAGATTACAGCCGGAGAGATAACGCCTCGCCGTTGTTTGCTACAGGGAGAGGACAATGGCTGGCCGAGCATGATCGGACTTGCTGTTGTTGTTGCTGAAAAGGGGTCCGCTGTTTCGATGACTTCGTTGAATAGTTGGCCTGGGTTATGGAGACTCATACATGCGTCATGGGGTCGTGGGGGGGGGGGGGGGGGGGAGACTCATACATACGTCATGGGGTCGTGGGGGGGGGTGGAGACTCATACATACGTCATGGGGTCGTGGGGTCTAAGTCGGCGAGGCGAGACGTTTTTCGTCGGTCATCATGTACCTGGTGAAGCTTTGTATTGTTCTACTTAAGCAGGTGATGAATTATTAACGGTCCCGAATGCGTGGTATTGTAACTGTCAGGTTTCAACAATCTACACTGAACCAGCGCTTTAGTCTGAGCATAGACACGCTTATATGGGGCAAGTGGCATTACTGAGAACACTATTAGAAGTTTAAAGCTGAATAAGGTAAGGCCAAATAAACAAACTGGCTCAGTACTCCACTTTAGTATGTTTTTCTGTATTTATGTGTGTATGTATATGTATATATGAATATATATATGTATATATATATACATGTGTATGTTTGTATGCATATATATATGTATATATATATGTATCTATATATATATATATGTATATATATATACATGTGTATGTTTGTATATATATATATATATATATATATATAGATATGTATCTATATATAGACACATATATATATAGGGAGATAGAGATATATATATAGAGTATATAGAGATATATATAGATATAGATATATATATATATAGAGATATATATATAGATAGATATATAGATCTATATATATATATCTATATCTATATATATATATATATCTATCTCTATATATATATCTCTATATATATATCTATATATCTATATCTATATATATATCTCTATATCTATATATATATATATATCAGCTCCTTGCCTTTTCCTCTCCACGAAGTCCTCCAACTAGATCTGCTAGCCAGCATTCCCTGTAATCTGCAGCGGTAAAGTCGCGTTAATCACAGGACTGGCATCTGTGGCCTCCAGTTCAACACAGCACTAATACTAATGGGTCATTAGTGAACAGTCGCTGATAACAAGCGGCTTCCACCACCATGCCGAATAAAACTGATAAAGGAGACATACTAGATTTATCAGCTAATACTCGAGGCATTTGCTGGTTTCGGGTAAGAAGGATCCGCAAATGCAGCTTGGACAGCCGTCATGTTAGGAGAACTCCGGTGTAAATAATCCCAAATGAGCCCATCGCCCCCCCCCCCCCCCCCCCCCCCCCCTCTCCCTGGTCATCTAGTACCCAAACAGTTTAACGATCAATCAGGTTCTCGTTAGCCCAAGATGGCCTCAGTGAGCCGGAAGGGATCTGCCACAGCTGCGCTCCTCAGTAATCTGTCAGAATTCTACTCACACCATCACCCCTACTACTCTTAACATCCCCTAGTTGTCATTCTTCCATTCGACTCATCCGCTCTTTTATTGAACTTTCAGGCATCTTTCGTAAGGCGTACCTACAAGTAAGCTGTATTTGAGAGTTGACACACCAAGTCTATCCAAACGCTACTCCGCTGTACGGCAATTCCACAAAGAATCACATCATAACGTAACCTCACAGGACTGAGCCCTGGGGCGGCCTCGGCAGGCGGTACGGTGGGTACCAGCGCCGGCATGCTCCATGACTGAGCACCAGACGCTGACCTGGGCGATGTCACGGACAATTAACACAAACTCGTAGATTGTGTCCGTGAAGCTAAGTTGAGCGACTCAAGAACAGCTGCTTAAAGTTAGGTTGGTTTGTTGCTCAGAATATTTCATGAGGCAAACAACACATACAATAGTATGACTTTGCACGATTATTGAGACACTGGTCGCTATTACTCCCTGTTCTGGTGTAGCACAGCTACCAAATGCATACATGAGATAAAAGCGGCGTAAACCCAGATACTGTGTCTGTGGCGCGTGGGGGGTGGGGGGGGGGTGGAGTGTGGGTCGTCGAGCGCAAGAATAAGTCACATCTTAGTCTCAGTCACAGTCAAACACCGTCAGTGTAAGCATCAGCGATGTAAAGACTGCAAAGTAACTGTTTTGTCGGACAAGCTCAGCTGAAGGACACATTAACCTCATCTTCCACCGTGTATAAGTGTTGCCTCTAGAATAGACTTGCGATCAGCGAAGTAATTAACTTGTCCGGTTATCGTGTGTCCCTTTACCAGCAACACATATTCCAGACAAGCAGATACCATCGTTGTTTCGTCAGCCCCATGCAAGTTCCCTCGCCCCAGACAGCCAGACTATCTGATATCTCCTTGCGCATAGGCTTCTGCGCAGGCTAGGATTCGCCTCTGCACCACACAGATCGCTTTGGGACAAATTCGGGCCATTACACGAGGAAATATTATTACGAACTGTCATCTCTTAAATATTACAAAAGTATTTTCTGTTGTGTGTAATTAGAAGAATAATTAACATTTTGTTATGGAAAACTTTTCAGTAGGTCCAAAATGAGGCATTTATCGGACAAAATAGTTCCGCGGACGTTTCATGGCCGTCAAGCGTTTCTATAAATTGTGGCAGTCAGATGTGAAAACGAATTTGTTTTCGAAAATCGACTGAAATAGAGAGTAACAAGCAATAGAGAGTTACAAGCCGGGATTGGAAATGACAGACATGCAGCGAGAGTGTTTGGAGAAGTTGTTCTTGGGAAACGACGTTGTTGTTAATCTACCAACGGGGTATGGGAAAAGCCTGATATACCATTTGCTCCCAGATTTGCTGTCCCTCCCCCCCACCCCGGATGGGAGTTCACATGTTTAATGGAAAAAAATAAAAAACACACAACCAAAAAAACTTGGAATGCTAATGTTAGAATAAGATTTGCCCAAAATTTAATACTTGTGACTGCAGGGCCTTGGTTATATAACCTAAATAACTGCAGCGTATAAAGCAAAGAAAGTTAATCAAAGACATCAAAATGCTGCCTTTGTGGACAGTAAACACAGCTTTATTTCCGACAGAAGGGCTTACTTCCGAGCTTCCCCGATAAGCTCCATTTATGCTGACCATTCATGTTTGTTTATGTTTGACGCGTGCTGCTTGTTATCGCCCGGTCATAGGTTAAAACCGGGTCAAATCGCATGCGCTCCGTTAACTATTGCAGAGATGTTATGTTAGCATAGAGTCAAACATGTCTGCCATGGAGAGTGGATATCACCATCTACAGCGCGGGCATGAGAGATCGAGAGACCTACACGGCACGGTGTCTGAGATAGGCGAAGACTGTTTGACTGTGTCTTCCTCTGACCGGTCAATTTATCTACTTGACTTTTTAAGAATACAAAACTCCGACCCATTCGTCTACCTGGCCATTGCAAAAAATCGACACATTGCTTTACCTGGAAGTTTCAAATACCGTCCCATTCGTACACCTAAATGTACACAAAAAAACCCATATTGGTGGCACATCCCTGCTAAGCTTCACCCGGGTATAACTTCATGCCATCACTGAATGACCCATGCAGCAGCAGCAGCAGCAGCGGCGGCAGCAGCCTCTTTCTCGTCTAACCGGGACCACATGAGCACTTAGATTTGACCAATCATCGAAAATTTACCTCGGCCATCGCGCCTTCAATTATGCTAATCAGCGCACACATTTCACGCCTGTTTCGCCCACATGTGTAAAATCAAACTAATTGAAATGGTATGAGCAGGGCGTGTTGCTTGAGATCCGACACGCCCCGTGGCCACATCTGATTAGTAACCGGGCGGTAACAGTACAGATAAACTGATGAAAAACAGGCACTACGGGTAGACATAACTCTCACACTAACGAGTGAGCTAAGTGCTAATTTTGACATAATGGGATGACAAGACGATGCACTGTTTACAAATATTTGGCACAGTGCCCATCATTAACATTTTTTTCAATGCGCCAAATTAACATTCGCTCCATGCCATTTATTATCCCTGTCATAACCTCTCCTCTAGCCGGTTCCCGTGGCGTAGAGGTAAACTGCGTCGCCTTTCGACCCACTGGTTGTGGGTTCGATGCCAAGGTGTGATAACCTGACTGGTTCTTCGTGACTCGAATGATCATGTTTAATGGCAGTCCCATCTCTGAAAGGGGATGCACCCGACCCGTATCTCAATAGTACCGTACTGGGTCTTCGTATCAGCGGCGTGGGTTTCGCAGCCCGGTCAGGGCAACGGGTTTGTGTGACGTTGGCGCTGGCCCTCAAGGAGAGCTGTCCAAGCATCTCAAATATCCTCATCCACCACCCTCGAGATCTCACCTTTTTGAAAGTGACGTTAAACCCCAATATTACAATTACTATTACCATAACCCCTCTATTTGTTGTCAACGTTGGCACCTCGCCCTATATCGAAGCTCATTCTAAACATGACAACACACGTTACGTATAGGTATTGCGCCTAGTTTAACCGACATTAACACGTCAAATCAACATTACCTTCGTAAACATTCATTTTTTGCATCGTATCGTACTTAAGCAATCATTCTGTCCAGCTCATACTACATGCGCATATATTGTTGGCACCAGGCCCTGCATAAACAATCATTCTGTGATGCACACCCCACATTAACATTCATTGCACCATAAACCCTCATAAAGAATCATTATTTGCCACATTTGCATAAACTATCATTTCTATATCAGCATTCGTGGTAAGAACGGTAGGCATAATCATCTGTCTACTGTTTCAACCTTTGGATACATATATTTATATATGTTCTGAACTTTGTACGCGGTTATATATATATATGAAACAAACAATAGCATAGTTAAGGGTTTGTTTCTTATTATTATTGATATTAACGTCGCAAGGTCGGTGGGCATGTAACCGGTTAATTAGCTTGTCCTGGCCTTGCTTGGCGGAGTCTAAGGCAGATAAGTAGGCTTGTTCGTTTACTGACCATCCTTCTTTGTCTTTACGTATATTTGTCATAGTCCACAAAAATGACATTTCATGTCAAGTTGGAAATTTGATATGCTTAGTGTTTAAGTAGACGGAATTTTGTTTGAAAGAAGATTCGTCAGTTGCCATATGAACAAGTGAGGGTGATACATCGGTTAAGCTGCTTCGCTATATACATGTAGCGATACATGTGCGAAATAATTGCTGCGAAAGAAAGCTACCGCATGCTTATCTCATATATTTAAATTGTTACCGCTATCGCTACGAATCTCCAAAAATTTAAAGAGCGCCTCCTCATAGTCGCTCCTCATAGACGCACGACGCTCCATAGACGCAAAGACGCTCCCGCAAAGATAGACCTCCTCATAGACGCTCCTCATAGACGCATCTCATAGACGCTCCTCATAGACGCTCCTCATAGACGCTCCTCATAGACGCTCCTCATAGACGCACCTCATAGACGCTCCTCATAGACGCTCCTCATAGACGCTCCTCATAGACGCACCTCATAGACGCTCCTCATAGACGCTTCTCGTTGAGAAATGATTCCCAAGCTACTTAGCTTTTGGCAACTCACTCGGTAGGGGGCGCCGAATGGACTTTCCATCCTCGTTCGCCCCAGTTCCCGCTGAAGGAGAATGAGGCCGTCACTCAGATAGGTTACAACTCGATGGACAACCTCTGCTGGGTACATCCCACGTGCTAACACTCTCTCCAGGGCCACATTGAGATTGATCAAGGTGATATGGATTGAAGTCTTCCGGCATCACAGTCATATTGAAGTTGATAAAAAGTTTGACTTACGAAATTGATCGGATCGGTTTATATTCAATATGGTGAAGTGGAACCCGTTTAGTCGGTGGCGCTGTGCTGTCATACTGCTGACTGTGTTCATGTCTGTGATGGACGAGTGTTGGTGTGATAGAGAGGGTAAGATAACCGATGTTGGTGAGATGCGCAAATGGCTGGAGAAATTCAACGAGGATCATACTTACTACTCGTACCGAAGAGCCAGTACACAGTGGGACTATTACACCAACTTGACTGAACACAACAAGCTTACCATGGTGAGTGCCTGGGTCACCAATTAGGAGACACTGACTGCATGCTGGTCATGCCAGCTTAATGGGTTTATTGATTATTGATTACAGCAACAAAGGATGTTGTAGACGCATTGTACATATCAGACACACACACAATGTACAGGTAGATAATTGATTAGCACCCCATAATGAAAAGGTAGATAATTGATTAGCACCGCACAATGTCTTCATTATCATGTATTAGACATGTATTGTTGTAATGACCTGTAGAGTGCGAAAAGACTGACAGAATTATATACCCTAATATAGCGTCAATTATTACGCAGAGTATACAACTTCTAATCTCACTCCCAATAAAAAGGCTCCACATTAATGTATAATGCTTCGAATATTTAGCAAATTCTGGGTCAATTGTCATCATCCACAGGTTTTTCATTCTGTAATATGCATTGTTCACCGCGTTAGACACTCGCCAGGTCCACAGTTAGTTAGGAGTAGAAGTCACCATAGTAGCTTGGTATGCTATTCATGGAGCCCCCGGGGTCCGTGCTCAGCATGAGAACCTGGTATACAATGTGTAATTTCACCTTCGGTGAACATGTCCCCAGCCTATTTAGCTGGACCATACGCATATTGTACAGTGTTCGTTTGTCATTAAATTGGAGAATGCATTCGTATTGATGTTCGTATATATGTATGCATGTATGTATGTATGTATGTATGTATGTATGTATGTATGTATGTATGTATGTATGTATGTATGTATGTATGTATGTATATGTATGTATGTATGTATGTATGTATGTATGTATGTATGTATGTATGTATGTATGTATGTATGTATGTATGTATGTATGTATGTATGTATGTATGTATGTATGTATGTATGTATGTATGTATGTATGTATGTATGTATGTCTGTATGTGTATGTATGTATGTGTATGTATGTATATGTATGTATGTATGTGTGTGTGTGTATGTATGTATGTATGTATGTGTGTACATATATGTATGTATATGTGTATGTGAATATGTGTTGTATAAAGTACATTTTGGATATTTCACCGCAGTTTTGAAGAAATTGCATCATCATCATTATCATCATCATCAACATCATCATCGTTATCATATTGTTGATGCAACCATCACGATTTGTTTTATCTCCATCGTCGCCATACTATCCAATCGACGGAGTATATTCTGCATCCACCACTGTTTAAAATTTAAGGCTGGAAAACACAGCAACTTCGATTTGTCTTGTCATCACGATGAGAGCGACAGTAATGCTGCTGCTGCTGCCGCAGCTGCTGCTGATGATATTGATGATGCTCTTAAAAACGGCTTGATTTTTCGCCCAGTTCACGCATTGGGCAAAGGGTTTCTTGACTTGCATGATTTGTATATGTGTAAATTTTTATGTTACGAGATAGAGATCGCAATTTACGGAATGTGGTCCTTATATGTCAACAAAATGTAGGCATCGACTTTACGCCCATATTTTAGATTATCCACAGATTTCTCATAAAATAACTGTAAATGATTGCGCAGCTGCCCGAGGAACGTTTTAACAAGTGTCTGCGTGGCCGGGAACAGGCGGGATGGAATATGACAGCAAGGTTGAGGATGTGGTGTATTACGAGCTTGCGGCAAGTAAATTGTACATAAAGACGCGATAAAGGGCGTGAGGGGAAGGAAATAATACGAAGAAGGCATTGGGAATGTTTCTCTTCCAACGAGCAGAATGATTTGAGAAAGGTTTGGATATGGCAGACTCATCATCATCATCGTCATCGTCATCATCATCGTCATGGTCATCATCATCATCATCATCATCATCATCATCATCATCATCATCATCATCATCATCATCATCATCATCATCATCATCATCATCATCATCATCATCATCATCATCATCATCATCATCATCATCATCATCATCATCATCATCATCATCGTCATCATCATCATCGTCATCGTCATCATCATCGTCATCTCCGTCATCATCACCATTAAGCACCATTCCCTCACTTATTTGCACCGGTATTTGTGCCGAATATCTAACAACAAAGGAATAAGTCAGTCTGCGCTCTGTGAGCTTAGCCTCAGGCAAGTTCACATGTCCCTGAGATATTTATCATGTCTTTAGTGGTGTTGTTGATGTTGTGTTTGTTGGTGTTACTTTGAAACGATCAGATTTCGCAGTCTCCTGAGTATGTCAAAGAAAGCGCTAAGCAAACTTTGACTATTGAGACAGCACCTGTTAAAAAAGTGGGAGTAAAGTTACAACCGCGTTTTAGGCCGGTTTTAATGCTCTATACACAGTCAACACTGCTACATATAATGATTGCATCTGGGTGTGATACAACTGCCATTTTCGAACACTCTGTTGAGATGAGTGCTTGAATACTTAAATCTTATAATATGATATTATTCAGAAAACATAATATCATATAATCCGTTTGGTCCCGCCATTCACGATATCACTGTATCATAGCAACGTGTATACAAGACAACGGCTGTTATTCTGCCACTAGGGAAACAGGTAAATATCAACTCTCTGCACTCATCAATCACTGTTTGTTCACTGACGTATCACCCAGTTTGACCGATTAGCATCTAAGCTACCAAAACATCTGTTAGAGACGAGGCTTCCATGCAATCACACGCTTACCACCTGCCAGCAAACGTGGATATATTTGCAGCGACCTAATCCTTCGAAAACAGTCAGAAATTTGGATCTACGAAAATGATTACAGATGCATCGGAGAAAATGCACCGGGTTGATGCATGCACCTGATGGCGGTTAAGATTAAAGAGGTTCCCGAATACCGGAAGCTGATTCAGAGAGACTGATGAATGAGGAGGACCAGTAGTTGGTGATGTATCACGTGGCTCGCCAGTGTAACGGTCTAACTAAAAGCACCTGCTGATACCACCCCTTTAGCACCAATGGATCTCATATAATTGAAGTTACATGTAACGCAAATGTACATTATATTAAATAACCTGTTAGTTTTAACTGGTTCTCAGCCACACCCAGAGCGCCGACCACGAAATGTACCAACTGATTATTCCAATCATGAATGGAAATGAGGTCATGTCAATCTACTGAAGTACGTGGATATAAGCATACAGATATCCTCGGCGCATTATTCTGCAGCATAATAATACTCCTTGCCTTTCTCCCCAAGCTCGAATGGTCAGAACAGGGAGTGTTGTAACAGCAACATCCTTCAATGTATTATTTTCTCCATTGCGATAGCCGATAGCAGCTTGCGTACAATGAACTAGTTGAGCTGCCATATGGCTCCGAATTAAGGCAACTTTCGAGTACATCTTCGTATGGATGGTAGAGAAAGGGGGAAAAGTGGATGGTCGGGGGGTTAGGGCAACAATTTGCACTTCCGTATCCGCTGCATACAGGTATTCGTGTACCACCGCTTGATGATGCATTGGTACCTATCTTACAATGCTCCACTGTGTCCAAATATGAGACATCTTCACGTTCGATTTGATTGCTTCGTTAATAGGTAAAGCATTGGAGAAACTTTGATTAGGTTCACATTTGAATTTTCCTTTATCATATTTTGTAACCTTCAGCATAAATTATATGGCACAATGTTTCATTGCTTGCAGATAGAGGGAGCCCTTAATAACTCCCGGTTTAACTTCATTTCCGTAGAAGAAATGTCCATGTTTGATTGGGAGAATCTTGACAACGCAACTATGCGGCGGATGTTCAGTGCGATCAAAGAATCTGGAGGTGTGAGTCAGGAATTATCGGCGAAGGCAAGTGGCGTTTCATTACCACAGGCAGACTTACTTATTCTAGAAGAGCACTATCAAGCCAGCGACTAAAATTGCGCGGTATAATGATGCCGACCACCTACTATTAAAGTAGCTGTTGGAGCGTTATTCAGTGTTAATATATAAATTAAGGATTTTAAGGCTTCACCACACGTACTTGCCAATGCATTATCGATGCTAGCTGATGCCAAATGCTTCTTTTATAACATAAGGTAATAGTCAGCATGCAACAAACGTGACAAGTTTCCAAATTGACCTCTCCCACAATTGTTCTTTAGCTGAGTGAGTTGTCAGCGAACTTAACACAGAGCTACAGCACAGCGAAAGTGTGCGACACGAATGGAAAATGTCTGGCGCTGGAACCAGGTGAACACACACCAATTACGTTATATCTGAAGAACCGCACCTTTTGAAGGTGTACAAAGTAATATTTAGTCATGTTTTGTTACCTGGCATCAGTAAAAAGAGAAAGGGTTCGTGATAAGGAAATTTAAGTGGACATTCTGCTCTCTGTTCATGCTTTAAATCGTTATTCAATAGATATTGACACTCGTTTCGCGGAATCACGTGACTGGAAGGAGTTAGAGCGGTTGTGGAAGGGATGGCGGGACGCTTCTGGTAAACTCATGAGAGACCTCTACCGGCAATACGTCGACGTTCAGAATGAGGCTGTAGAAGCAAATGGTGAGGGCAGGATTGACCATCCCATGTGCGTAAACAGTTCTGTTGAGGGAGAATTACCTCATCGTATTGAAAAATGGTCAACATATTAATAAGCCGTAGCATTGTTTTTGCTGTGATTGTTCTATAAAAGGCTAGTTTAAGTAACCCCTTTCGCCACTCCCCCCAAAAAAATTCAATTATGCGACTGCAATGCAGCATTGTTTTATTCGTTCGTATAACATTGCAGAGCACGATGTCTTCCGGTTATTTTTCTATCAGATACATTGTTATAGCTGCTAAATCAATAGTCTACTCGTATTATCATTATCAGTAACTATTGTATACAGCTATCAATTCTTTCTCACAAACAGGATTCGATGACCGAGGTCAACAATGGCGTGTCAGTTATGAAAGTGAAAACTTCCCAGACGAATGTGAGAGGTTATATCGCGAGGTGGCGCCTCTTTACAGGCAGCTACATACCTACGTTCGCAGGAAGTTGCGCGAGCAGTACCCCGAGTATGCCGACCAGTTTCCGACCACTGGGCATATACCAGCACATCTGCAAGGTTAGTGTGATTGATAATCAACTCGCCACACACATTGTCAATGAAGACAAGCTGGTCTTCCCAATGACAACAAGAGATCACAGTCAAGATATGCAACAAGACAAAACAGACGCAAAATAGGAATCGCACGAAATCACTGAAAATGCGCCCTTAAAATTTACCTGTCCATTCTTTTCAAACTTAGCACTGTTCAATTAATAGCACACTTGTTTCTTCACGCACGCATTATGCAATCATCATAACTATGAGACATTATTCACCACCAACGCAATCAAATGAACATCAGTAACTAATATATGCCATAAACTTCTGCAAGAATATATCCAAAGAATATATAGCGAAATGTTTACTTTGTCCCCAATGTAAGTTTCAGTATAAAACGTTCTTCTTAAATCATGGAGACTACATTTTAAATGCACGTGCTTCACAAGCCTGCAGCATTTCATTAATAACTTGAATAGGACCATACTTAACACACATGCGTTCAAAAGAGCATCCCAGTAGCTATAATTCCGTCATATGCTCGTGCAATTGGCTTGCATGACCAGATATGTCAATAAATTAACATTAAGCATCACATTGCGAGATCGCTACTGGCTGTATATTTTACTGACAATTTGTACCATATCCTAATTTCCTTTTGTACAGGTAATATGTGGTCCCAAACATGGGACAACATCTTCCCATTCTTGGCTCCTTACAAAGACGCAGCTCAAGTCGACGTCACAAACGCACTGAAAGAACAAAACTACAACGCAACAGCCATGTTCCGATTGGCTGAGGAGTTCTTCATGTCACTAGGACTTGAGCCAATGACAGAGAGTTTCTGGGAGAATTCCATGCTTGAGAAACCAGAAGACCGCGAAGTTGTTTGTCACGCTTCTGCTTGGGACTTCCGGGATGGCAAGGATTTCAGGTTGTTCAAGTGATACACTCCAATACAATGAGCAAATGCATAGGATAAGATTTTGGTGTCAGCGCATGATTTAATTGTTCGATGGTGCGTGTATGTTCCAGAATCAAGCAATGTACAGAGCCTACTATGGGTTCACTTATCACAATACATCATGAAATGGGACACGTTCAGTACTTCCTTAATTACCGAAACCTTCCAAACGTCTTTAAGAGAGGTGCCAACCCAGGTGATTGCACAAGCAAGCATATTCTTCACTGCATTTTTCCCGTTGAGTAACCTCCGTATTTTTGAACGATTATTGTATTTTTCAATGTTACATTTACTGGAAACTCAGTTGTTACCTTATGTGTTTGTGGTGGTTTGGCCAGGTTTCCACGAGGCTGTTGGTGATGTGATGTCACTGTCAGTGTCCACACCAAGCCATCTGTATGAGATAGGCCTCTTGGAAGATAATGTCACAAGCCCAGGTACTCGCCATAAACGCATGCACTTTCACAATATTTACCCATTGTACCAGCATTCTATCTCTATAATTTCCGTCCCTTGTATCGTGTTCCTAGTCCTCTGCCTACTTAAACCCCTTGTCTCATTTAATTTCCTTATAATCATGGCTCTCATTCATTTTCTCCTTCTACATCCCTTTCTTCTTTGCTGACTCTCTTCCACCGCCTTTGTTTATCGCTCAATGGTTATCGATTTTTTCCCCTATACTTTGCTTTAGGTCTTACCATCATTGATGCATTAATTCTGCATTTTGACTCCATTGGAAGTGTTGTTATTCTTCATAACATTAAACCATTGCTTACAGAGGCAGACATGAATTTCCTCATGCTGCAGGCGCTCAAGAAAGTCGCATTTCTGCCTTTCGGTTACCTCATCGACCAATGGCGATGGAAGGTGTTTTCTGGTGAAATTGACAGCAACAATTACAACAGCGGCTGGTGGGATATGAGGTAGCTGCATACACACTCGCACATGTGCAGCTGTGTTAATAATGTCTTTCTATTAAAACATTAATATTCATCCTCAATATATGTCATCCTAACGAAATTCCATCCATTCACAACGATATACTTCATAGTGATTTGCCAACATTTTAAAACAATTATTTATGTTAGTATGACGCTATGTTGCCAAGTATGTAAATGCAAGGAAAAATGATTTGGACAGGTGTCAATATCAAGGCTTGTCGCCGCCAGTTCCGCGATCTGAAGACGACTTTGACCCTGGTGCCAAGTTCCACATTCCAAACAATACCCCTTACATAAGGTAACACTTGTCTATGACATGTGACAGGTTTATATAGCCATATGATAAACCACGCGCACCATAAAGTCAACCAAGCGCCAGCATTCTACAAGCTAGTTTTTATGGTCTCACAGGCCATGAGACCTAAGCCCAGTGGAAGTGCTGTTGTCGTTGTTGACAGAGATAGAGTTAGAGTTGTGTTGTTTCCCATAGAATACCAGCACGTGTATTGTAGTTTTGATACTGTTAGAGTTATTCAGAATGCTGAGTGTATATGACTTGAGCAAGACTAGAGGATTTGAACGATTATGGTCATTTGTTCATTTGTTTTTGCTAGAGGATCTTTAGACTTGAAACCCTATAGTAAATGCTACCATTATTAGATAGTATTCTATATCGGTCCGTGTTGTTGTAAAGAATATTATACAATCGATTATCAATCTTGGTATACAAGTGGCCTGAAATTCCATGTTAGATTTATGTTATAGTTTGGTTGCCAGCAAGTTGTCTTGAATATGGTAGATGATTCAATAGAAAGGTTAATTCCCATCAGATGCAGAAGTAATATGGCTGGTTTTGTATCTGGCTGTATTGATTTTAAACGGGTACGTTGCTGTGATTCTTCATATGTATAGGTTCACTAATAAACAATGACTTGTTTTGAACCGATTCTGCAGATACGTGGTTTCTTTTCAACAGTTTCTTTTGTAAATGCAGTTGTTTTGAATATTTATTCAGTCTTCTGGTCTATTGACTGCATTGTTTTGGCCAATACAATCAATACATATTTTTAATACCTTCTGTGATAACGTTGCTTGTTCGTAACAATTAACTCACTGTAGCTGGTGCTTTTAACATGACGTAAGTCATGTTGCAGGCAATTGTTTCAGTAGTATGGCTGTTTTAACAGGTACTTTGTGAGCTACATCATCCAGTTCCAGATGCACAAATCGCTGTGTGAGGCCTCCGGACATACTGGACCTTTACATCTGTGTGACATCTACAGGTCACGTGAGGCCGGGAAGAAACTAGGGTGAGTTCACTTGCTGTGCTCTTTGGGTCGATAGGGTAACAGGGACATATATAGCTGCTATAGTGGTACTGCAAGACTAGGTTAGGTCCATATGGTATCCGGAACCTTTATAGGACTACCATACTGGTACTGACTGCGATATCAGGTTAGGTCCATTGGAACCAGGATGCTTGAAATGACAGGTATATAAATGTTGCAAGACACTATTTACTAGATCATTCATCTGTGCATGAATTAAATATGGGCGCATAATGACGATGCAATGATGATGATGAGGATGACGAAGATCATGATGATGAAATTCAAGATGATGATTATGATGATGATCATCATCATAATGATCATGATGACGACCATGATGAGGATGATGAGGATGTTAACATCGTCCAAGTCGACGAAAATGAAGAGTGCATCAAGTTTCATCATATATTGCTTATATTGTCCAAGCCGTCAATTGTCATAATGAACAGCAATAATGATGATAACGCTGTAATCCGTTGTATGATCTCTTTGGCTTCTTGCAGTGATATGCTGAAGCTTGGCAGTTCCAAACCCTGGCCGGACGCCCTGGAACAAATCACAGGACAGCGAACCATGGACGGCTCAGCGCTCCTCGAGTATTTCAAGCCGCTTCATGATTGGCTTATCAAGGCAAATGAAGGCGATATGATTGGATGGGAAAGTAGCTGCCCACCAGGAATGGTCACCGGGTGTGCTAACCTTCTGATTAGCACATATTTAGTCGTATTTTTTTCTATCATCTGCAGTTTATTGTGATGCTGAATTTGCATAAGTTATTTCTTATTCTTTATATTAATTGTTATAAATCCGTGTTCTGCATATCATGAGCATGCTTCAATTGATTGAATATGTACATCTTACGAAGGTAAATGAAAATATGTTTGCACAATTTTGACTGCTATATGAAACGTTGATTTGTCATTATACCCACAAAGGCTATGAATATGTGACTATTTTTTGGTGAGGGTTTAACATAGTGTTCTTGTACCTGACAATGCTCAGATCTATATGCAAAATAGTGTATATCCTATGACAATTCTAATATTCAGGGGTATGCAGAACACAGCGATTCAATAGTGTAAGGTTTGTATATCATGTTAGGGCCGACAATTGCGATGGCTGTCTTACACAGTAACAGTGGGGTAACTTTGAATACTTATGTCAACAATTCAAAATTGAAGAGGGAATAAATAAATTGGAAATGAGTTGAGACACCATGTTCTAATTAGTCGTACTGCAATGATTTTGCTTCTATTAACTATTTCTATCACCTTTTTCTGTATTCCAATGCAATGATGCAGACTTATACACTAGTAAAACGTTATACAATCACTGTCTCAATTTGTATATTACTTCCACCGTCATGTAAGTAGTCGGTGAAAAACCACAACAGATTGTCTCAAAACACGACACTAGCATATAATCATAGATTCCACAACAATGGAATTCTGAGTAAAGCCACCGACTCTCAATTGTGACTGGTTCAGAGGGAAGCATATCATTATTTTAGTATAATTGGGACAACGCTGAAAGAGAAACAGTAAGATAAAAAGTTATTTGCATTATTAATATTTCAACTGCTTTATGTCGCGTAAATAGTTATATCTTAAAAACCAGAGTGTTGTATTGGCTTTACCCTCAATTGTATATGCAATATTACTATATTCCTTATTCGTATATGTTCGTGTGTTACCGAAACGTTCAAGCCCGGGCAACAAATTACTCTTGGCGTCTTCCCTTTGTCTACCAACTGAGGCCTCTCAGTTGAAATCTGCAATCGCCATGTTTCAATTCGCCATGTTTCATTTAAATGCTCCATTTGCTAGTCTGATAGCCCAGAGGGTATTGTTACTTTGTTTTCCGTTGAAAGAGCCAAATCATTATTAAACAGGAGCATATCAGGATCTGGATTCGCTACAAGCTGTAGGTATTTGTCTACACCACAAAAGCAGTGGCCCCAGGACGCTCCCTAATGATATCCCACTTTTAACGTCTGCGTCTAGAACCCTATACTTCCACCTAGTGAGGAAAGACTTTCCCTTTAAATCGTATAGTTCTTAAATATATGAAGGCGATGATGTCGCACTGTATTGAACGTCTTTAGAACGTCACAAATATAAATATATATGAATATATATATATATATATATATATATATATATATATATATATATATATATATATATATATATATATATATATATATATATATATATATATATATATATATATATATATATATATATATATATATATATATATATATATATATATATATATATATATATATCACCAGGGCAGGAAGACATAATGTCGTCCGGGTGAATAGCAAGAGCGCGTAATTTCGAAGGCTAGGTAAGTATTATGAGCATATTGGTAAGCTATACCGGTGAGTCAGATGTACAATTAAGTTAAAAATACGGATATTACAGAGGATTTGGAAGCGTTCATCTGCGACAAATACTTATAATTCAGATGAAAGACTTGGTTAGAAGTGTTATTTAGTTAGAAGTCCATGTTTGTAAGAATTAGAGTTGAGTTAGTCGAGAAAGTTTGCATTATTTGTTAGAAAAAGACGAGTTATATGTCAGGCACAGTTAGATTTACTGCTAAATTAAGAAAAGTTTAAGTAACAGGAGAGTAGGAAATCCCGAAGTACTTAACGAGGTATTTGTAGGTGCTTATACCAGTACCTCGGGTAGTTATATAAGTTCAGATAAATGAGAGGTTTATTAACATTCACTCCTGGCACCAATCTACATTTGCATTCACTCTCAGCACTAAACCCTGAAAATTTTTCCTTCTAACCGCATTGTCCTTCTTAAATAATAATTTTAGTCAAAACACCCTACATTGGTATTCACTCTTGGCACCAAAGCCTAAATAAACATTCATTCTTGGTAACTAATTTCTAGCAGCTGTAAATTTTCAATAGTGTTCTCATAAACTTAGCTCAAAATATAGTGGTGCCACGACAATTAAAACAAATGCGTTGTGGGCAGGATGTGAACACCACTCACTTTAGACAGTTATATGCCAATTTTTGTTTGAGTGTACAAGACACATTCAATTGAATGTTGTTGATGATGACGGCGAAGTTGTGAACGATGATGATTATGCAGATTTTAATTATGTAGATGACATTGAAGATTACCATGGGGATGATGATGATGATAACGATGATGATGATGATGATAACGATGATGTTGATGATGATGATGATGATGATGATGATGATGATAGTTCTGATGATTAAAATTACCACATGATGAAAAGGATTGCTCTATGTCGATGACGAACTTTTAGGTTACGAAAGCACCAAATGTTTTGAAAATATCTCAGTGCTCAATCCGATCGTTTAAGTATGATTCATTGGCAAACGTTTTCTAAATATAAAAATGTCGGGTTGCCAAATCTGTACAGATCATATAATTCATGTTTGTGTGTCTTTGTTTCTATGAATGAGTGCAAAAAAGAGCACGAACTCATTATTACACAGCACGCCTCCAAACCATGTTGGCACGAAAAGTGTTCCCTTGCGGCTAAGTTTTGGTTGCTTACTCGGTAGAGGGCGCCGGATAGACTATTCCGACAAAGCGCGCCTCAGTTCTCGCTGAAGGAGAATGAGGCCGTAACCCAGTTAAGTAACTCATGGGTGGAGCACCTCAACTGAGTACATCCAACCAGTTTACAATTACCGCACGGCGCAATTGAGATCAGTCAAGCATCACAGATTCATATTGAAGTTGATATAAAGTTTGAACTAACTTACGAAATTGATCGGATCGGTTTATATTCAATATGGTGAAGTGGAACCCGTTTAGTCGGTGGCGCTGTGCTGTCATACTGCTGACTGTGTTCATGTCTGTGTTGGACGAGTGTTGGTGCGATAGAGAGGGTAAAATAACCGATGTTGATGAGATGCGCAAATGGTTGGAGAAATACAACGTGGATGATACTTACTTCTGGTACCGAAGTGCCAGTACACAGTGGGACTATTACACCAACTTGACTGAACACAACAAGCTTATCATGGTGAGTGCCTGGGTCACTAATTAGGACATTGACTGTATGCAGGTCATGTCAGCTTTATTGTCGAGCGAGATGATTTGATTGTAATTGATAGCCACAGCCAATGATTCAATGTCCGACAGGGTGAATCTTAGATGTGGTACATGCACACGAAGGGGACCATGAGGTACTGGGAAGTATAGATATAAAGTGAACTTGGGCAATTTATTCACGCGTATATCAAAAGCCTCAAAACCGAATAGTGCATAAGCATACATTATTGTTGCGTCCTGAAGTGTAACACATGACGTATGCACCCTTTAATGGCAATACAGACAGAAAGACAGACATCAACCAGATTCAGATTATACAGACAGAATGTTAAAGACAGACGATGTTGACAGACAGACAGAAAGACAGACAGACAGACAGACAGAAGACAGAAGACAGACAGACAGAGACAGACAGACAGACAGACAGACAGACAGACAGACATGACATGTGTACAGCATATTTAACTACATACACCTGCAGACATACAGACAGACAGACAGACAGATAACTACAGACAACTACAGACAGACAGACAAACACTTGTTTGTGACAGACAGTCTCTGCATTTCAAACATACATAGGCAGACAGACATACACACATACAGACAGACAGACACAGACAGACAGACAGACAGACAGAACTACAGACAGACAGAAAGACAGACAGACAGACAGACAGACAGACAGACATGACAGACAGACAGACAGACAGACAGACAGACAGACAGACAGACAGACAGAAAGACAGACAGACAGACAGACAGACAGACAGACAGACAGACAGACAGACATACAGACAGACAGACATACAGACATACAGACATACATACAGACATACATACATACATACAGACAGACAGACATACATACAGACAGATACATACATACATACAGACATACACATACATACAGACATACATACACATACATACATACATACATACACATACACATACAGATACATACATACATACATACAGACATAGACATACATGCATACAGACAGACATACATACATACATGCAGACATACAGACAGACACACACACACACATACACACACACACATACATACATCCATACAGACACACACACACACACATACACAAACATACATACAGACATACATACATACATACATACATACATACATACATACATACATACATACATACATACATACATACATACATATACATACATACATACATACATACATACATATACATACATACATACATACAGACAACATACATACATACATACATACATACATACATACATACATACATACATACATACATACATACATACATACATACATACATACATACATCATACATACATACATACATACATACATACACATAATATACATACATACATACATACATACATACATGCGTACATACATACATACATACATACATACATACATACATACATACATACATACATACATACATACATACATACACATACATACACACATACATACATACATACATACAATCACACATACATACATACATACATACATACATACATACATACATACATACATACATACACATACATACATACATACATACATACATACATACATACATACATACATACATACATACATACATACATACATACATACATACATACATACATACATACATACATACATACATACATACATACATACATACATACATACACATACATACATACATACATACATACATAATACAAAAGAATACATATATATACATACATACATACATACATGCGTACATGCATGCATACATACAAACATACATACATGTATACATAAATTCAACACATACATACATACATACATACATACATACATACATACATACATACATACATACATACATACATACATACATACATACATACATACATACATACATACATACATACATACATACATACATACATACATACATACATACATACATACATACATACATACATACATACATACATACATACATACATACATACATACATACATACATACATACATACATACATACATACATACACACTTATTCAGCAACAGCGTGACGTTGGTATTTGGCATGAAGCTCAAAGTGTAATGTTTGCAGATAGATGGATCTCTTAATTACACCCAGTTTGACTTCATGGCCGTGAATGATATGTCCATGTTTGACTGGGAGAATCTTGACAACGCCACCATGCGGCGGATGTTCAGAGCGGTCAAAGGCTCTGGAAGTGTTAACCAGGAATTATCGGCGAAGGCAAGTGGCAGTATTCCTAAGTGCGCACGCCCCTTGTCAATCAATGTATTTATAATGTTGCACCACTGGGGTTGCATCATCCGTCAGTGGGATGGCGTTTGGGGCTTTTTTCAGTGTTAATTATAATAATCACGGATTTTAAGGCTTCACCACTCGTATTTACCGCAGCATTATCGATGCTACCAGATGGCTAAAGTTGTTTTTATGACATAAGATGATAGTCAGCATGCAACAAACATGACAAGTTTCCAAATGGACCTCTCCCACAATTGTTCTTTAGCTGAGTGAGTTATCAGCGAACTTAACACAGACCTACAGCACAGCAAAAGTGTGCGACACGAATGAAAAATGTCTGGCGCTTGAACCCGGTAAATATCTACTGATTACGTCATTTGTAGAGAAACGTGCATATGAAAATGCACCAATTGATATAATTAATATAAGGGCTTTACGCTTTGAAATTCAACCAGACTTAGTGTTTTCAGTTAGCTTTTAATTGTTCTTTTAAACAGAAATTGAGTCTCGTTTCGCGGTTTCACGAGACTGGGATGAGTTAGTGTGGTTGTGGAAGGGATGGCGGGATGCATCCGGGAAACTCATTAGAGACACCTACCGGCAATACGTCGAGGTTCAAAACGAGGCTGCAACATCAAACGGTAAACGCAGGATGTTGATCATATTCTGCTCATTTTAAATAGATTATGACTTGTTGTACCTGAGATCAGTACATTTACGAGCTGCAGCATTTGATCATTTATTCTGTTAAAGGTCCACCAAAACAATTGTTCTATTTTTAAAACCAGGTTCCATAATTACTGTTATAAATTTCGGCAAATAATTTGTGTGAACAGCAGTGTGGTTTGGTTACTAATGATACAATCACAAAGTACGATGTCGATAAGTATTCCATTAGCAGCAAATTCCATCAAATCGTCTCTGCTACTTTTCGTCTGTTGCATGGAGACGTCTGTCATTGCGCTATAGGATTCGACGACCGAGGTGAACAATGGCGTTACGATTATGAAACCAACAACTTCTCTGAGGAATGTGAGAGGTTATACCTCCAGGTGGCTCCTCTTTACAAGCAGCTACATACCTACGTTCGCCGGAAGTTACTCGAGCAATACCCCGAGTATGCCGACCAGTTTCCGACCTCAGGACATATACCAGCCCATCTACAAGGTGAGTGTGTTTCATGTTTAATCTGCCACCGTTATTCACATTTGGATGTTCAACCGTGACCTCTCAACCCTTGTGGTCGATTTCTTATTACAACTAAGCTCAAAACCTCGCTTGATTGAAGATTCATTAAATCAAAACTCTATGAAATCATTCAATAAAATACAATCTCACTGATGCCTTTGAACACACAGCACTTCAAAATGTACCCGTTTACTTCAGCCACGGTTAGTTAACAACAGAATAGCAGGTTCTGTGGTGGCCTCATTAATACGTGACCTTAGGAAGTTGCATTAGGAAGCCGATTTCAAAACAATCGAATTGAAAGTTATGTCCCTTGATATCTGCAGTAACATTGATACATTCATTCATAAGTACGTATAGAATACAAGATTAACTTTCAAATGGACACTTCATTTGCGTTTGATTATATACTAGAATGTGCGACATCTCGACTTGAGGTTTTCTTTTGAACAGGAAATATGTGGTCCCAATCATGGGAAAGCATCTTCACATTGGTGGCTCCGTACAAAGACGCACCTCAAGTCGACGTCACAAACGCACTAGCAAAACAAAACTACAACGCAACAGCCATGTTCCGATTGGCTGAGGAGTTTTTCACGTCACTAGGACTGGAGCCAATGACAGAGAGTTTCTGGGAGAATTCCATGCTTGAGAAACCAGAAGACCGAGAAGTTGTTTGTCACGCTTCTGCTTGGGACTTCGGGGATGGCAAGGATTTCAGGTTATTCAAGTTATATTCACTAAGTAGATGCATGAATTCAGCTCCAGACTGTCACAGCATGATTTATTTGTTCGATGTTTCGTGTATGTGCCAGAATCAAGCAGTGTACGCAACCCACTATGACTTCACTTATCACAGTACATCATGAAATGGGACACGTTCAGTACTACCTCAATTACCGCAACCTTCCAAATGTCTTTAAGGAAGGCGCCAACCCAGGTGACTGCATCAACAACTACATCGTCTAATTATATCATTGTAGTTTGTGGTAACAGAATCATAATGTTCCACTAGCTCCGGGTTGTTAAAATCAGTGTTTGTGGTGGTTTGGCCAGGTTTCCACGAGGCTGTTGGTGATGTGATGTCACTGTCAGTGTCCACACCTAGCCATCTGTATGAGATAGGACTCCTGGCAGACAATATCACCAACCCAGGTTCTCGCCATATACGCATGCACTTTCACCATATTTACCCATTGAACCAGCATTCTATCTCTATCCTTTCCTTCCATGTATATCGTCTCTAGTCCTCTGACAACATAATCCCCTTCTCTCTTTTTAATGGCCCTCATTAATTGTCTCCTTTTCTATCTTTGCTGATTTGCTGACTCTCTTCCATCCCCTTTGTTTATCGCTCACCTTTGTTCTCTTTTTAGTATATATTGCTTTTTGTTTCCATAGAAAGTCTCGTTCCACTTCATAACATTAAACCATTGCTTACAGAGGCAGACATGAATTTCCTCATGCTGCAGGCGCTCAAGAAAGTCGCATTTCTGCCTTTCGGTTACCTCATCGACCAATGGCGATGGAAGGTGTTTTCTGGTGAAATTGACAGCAACAATTACAACAGCGGCTGGTGGGATATGAGGTAGCTGCAAACATACTCGCACATGTGCAGCTGTGTTAAGAAGGTCTATCTACCCAGCATTAATATTCAGTCTCAACATATGTCAACCAAACGAAATTCTATCCATTTTCATACACAATGATATATTTCATAGTGACTTGCTCACACTTTAAAACAATTAATATATGCTGGAACCATGCTGTCGCCAAATATGTAAATACAATGAAAAAATGATTTGGACAGGTGTCAATACCAAGGCTTGTCGCCGCCTGTGTCACGATCTGAAGACGACTTTGACCCTGGTGCCAAGTACCACATTCCGGCCAATACCCCTTACATAAGGTAACACTTGCCCATTACATGTAACAGGTTTATATAGCCCTAGGATGAACCATGTGCACAATAAACTGAACCAAGCGCCAGCATTCTACAATCTCGTGTTGATGGTCTCGTGGGCATTGTTGCGATCTAACCCCAGTGGATGTTTTATAGTTGTGATATTTCCCATTGTACAACGGCACGTGTATTGTAGTGCAGTGTTTTCGTCTGAAACAAGACGATTCTGAACGATTGTGGTCATTTATTCAAATTTTTGTTAGCTGATGCAAGCGGATCGAAGGAAACGTTTGACTTGAAATCTTGTCAATAAAACAGTATTCTATGACGATCGGTGTTGCACAGAATCTTACAAAATCGATAACTAATCTTGGTTTACAAGCAGCCTGAAATTCCATGTTGGATTTATCTTCAGTTCGGTTTCCTCTGTTTTAACAGGTATTTTGTGAGCTACATCATCCAGTTCCAGATGCACAAGTCGTTGTGTGAGGCCTCCGGACATACTGGACCTTTACATCTGTGTGACATCTACAGGTCACGTGAGGCCGGGAAGAAACTAGCCATGATGAAAAGGATAGTTCCATGTCGATGACGAACTTTCAGATTACGAAAGCATCAAATGTTTTAAAAATATCTCTGTGCTTAGCAATCCGATCGTTTAAGTATAATTCATTGGCAAACGTTTTCTAAATATAAAAATGTCGGGCTGCCAAAATCTGTACAGACTAAATAATTCATGTTTGTGTGTCTTCGTTTCTATGAATGAGTGGGAAAAAAAAGAGCAAGAACTTATTATTACATAGCACGCCTCCAAACCATGTTGGCACGAAAAGTGTTCCCTTGCGGCTAAGTTTTGGCTACTTACTCGGTAGAGGGCGCCGGATAGACTATTCCGACAAAGCGCGCCTCAGTTCTCGCTGAAGGAGAATGAGGCCGGAACCCAGTTAAGTAACTTCTGGGTGGAGCACCTCAACTGAGTACATCCCAACAGTTTACAATTACCGCACGGCGCAATCGAGATCAATCAAGGGGATATGGATTGAAGTCTTCCTGCATCACAGAGTCATATTGACGTTGATATAAAGTTTGAAGTGACTTACGAAATTGATCGGATCGGTTTATATTCAATATGGTGAAGTGGAACCCGTTAAGTCGGTGGCGCTGTGCTGTCATACTGCTGACTGTGTTCATGTCTGTGATGGACGAGTGTTGGTGTGATAGAGAGGGTAAAATAACCGATGTTGGTGTGATGCGCAAATGGCTGGAGAAATACAACGTGGATGATACTTACTTCTGGTACCGAAGTGCCAGTACACGGTGGGACTATTACACCAACTTGACTGAACACAACAAGCTTATC
>CM067357.1:29912649-29990149 GCA_034190875.2 Urechis unicinctus | reverse complement strand
TGATTGAAGATTCATTAAATCAAAACGCAATGAAATCATTCAATAAAATACAATCTCACTGATGCCTTTGAACACACAGCACTTCAAAATGTACCCGTTTACTTCAGCCACGGTTAGTTAACAACAGAATAGCAGGTTCTGTGGTGGCCTCATTAATACGTGACCTTAGGAAGTTGCATTAGGAAGCCGATTTCCGAAACAATCGAATTGAAAGTAATCTCCCTTGATATCTGCAGTATCATTGATACATTCATTCATAAGTATGTATAGAATATAAGATTAATGGACACTTCATTTGCGTTTGATTATATACTAGAATGTGCGACATCTCGACTTGAGGTTTTCTTTTGAACAGGAAATATGTGGTCCCAATCATGGGAAAGCATCTTCACATTGGTGGCTCCGTACAAAGACGCACCTCAAGTCGACGTTACAAACGCACTAGCAAAACAAAACTACAACGCAACAGCCATGTTCCGATTGGCTGAGGAGTTTCTTCACGTCACTAGGACTGGAGCCAATGACAGAGAGTTTCTGGGAGAATTCCATGCTTGAGAAACCAGAAGACCGAGAAGTTGTTTGTCACGCTTCTGCTTGGGACTTCGGGGATGGCAAGGATTTCAGGTTGTTCTAGTGATACTCACTAAGTAGATGCATGAATTTTGCTCCAGGCTGTCAGCGCATGATTTATTTGATCGATGTTTCGTGTATGTGCCAGAATCAAGCAGTGTACGCAACCCACTATGACTTCACTTATCACAGTACATCATGAAATGGGACACGTTCAGTACTACCTCAATTACCGCAACCTTCCAAATGTCTTTAAGGAAGGCGCCAACCCAGGTGACTGCATCAACAACTACATCGTCTAATTATATCATTGTAGTTTGTGGTAACAGAATCATAATGTTCCACTAGCTCCGGGTGGTTAAAATCAGTGTTTGTGGTGGTTTGGCCAGGTTTCCACGAGGCTGTTGGTGATGTGATGTCACTGTCAGTGTCCACACCTAGCCATCTGTATGAGATAGGACTCCTGGCAGACAATATCACCAACCCAGGTTCTCGCCATATACGCATGCACTTTCACCATATTTACCCATTGAACCAGCATTCTATCTCTATCCTTTCCTTCCATGTATATCGTCTCTAGTCCTCTGACAACATAATCCCCTTCTCTCTTTTTAATGGCCCTCATTAATTGTCTCCTTTTCTATCTTTGCTGATTTGCTGACTCTCTTCCATCCCCTTTGTTTATCGCTCACCTTTGTTCTCTTTTTAGTATATATTGCTTTTTGTTTCCATAGAAAGTCTCGTTCCACTTCATAACATTAAACCATTGCTTACAGAGGCAGACATGAATTTCCTCATGCTGCAGGCGCTCAAGAAAGTCGCATTTCTGCCTTTCGGCTACCTCATCGACCAATGGCGATGGAAGGTGTTTTCTGGTGAAATTGACAGCAACAATTACAACAGCGGCTGGTGGGATATGAGGTAGCTTCAAACATACTCGCACATGTGCAGCTGTGTTAAGAAGGTCTATCTACCCAGCAATAATATTCAGTCTCAACATATGTCAACCAAACGAAATTCTATCTATTTTCATACACAATGATATATTTCATAGTAGCTTACTCACACTTTAAAACAATTATATATGCTGGAACCATGCTGTCGCCAAATATGTAAATATAATGAAAAAATGATTTGCACAGGTGTCAATATCAAGGCGTGTCGCCACCTGTATCGCGATCTGAAGACGACTTTGACCCTGGTGCCAAGTTCCACATTCCGGACAATACCCCTTACATAAGGTAACACTTGCCCATTACATGTAACAGGTTTATATAGCCCTAGGATGAACCATGTGCACAATAAACTGAACCAAGCGCCAGCATTCTACAATCTCGTGTTGATGGTCTCGTGGGCATTGTTGCGATCTAACCCCAGTGGATGTTTTATAGTTGTGATATTTCCCATTGTACAACGGCACGTGTATTGTAGTGCAGTGTTTTCGTCTGAAACAAGACGATTCTGAACGATTGTGGTCATTTATTCAAATTTTTGTTAGCTGATGCAAGCGGATCGAAGGAAACGTTTGACTTGAAATCTTGTCAATAAAACAGTATTCTATGACGATCGGTGTTGCACAGAATCTTACAAAATCGATAACTAATCTTGGTTTACAAGCAGCCTGAAATTCCATGTTGGATTTATCTTACAGTTCGGTTTCCTCTGTTTTAACAGGTATTTTGTGAGCTACATCATCCAGTTCCAGATGCACAAGTCGTTGTGTGAGGCCTCCGGACATACTGGACCTTTACATCTGTGTGACATCTACAGGTCACGTGAGGCCGGGAAGAAACTAGGGTGAGTTCACTAGTATTTATAGGAATACTATAGTGATATTGCAAGAGCGGTACTGAAATTAGTTTGGGTCCGTTGGGTACCGTGAATCCTGATATGACTACTGCAGTGGTACTGCAATATTATGTAAGGTCCATTGAAAACCGGGGTTCATGAAATGGCTAGTATATAGGTACTACTTTAACTAGATCAATTCATCTGTGGTTGGACTAAAATACGGGCGAATGATGATGATGTTATGATGATGATGATGATGATGATGATGATAACTATGACGATGACGATAACGATGCTGATGATGATCATGGATGATGAAGATCATGTGATAAAGGCAAGTTGACGAAAATGATGAAGTATTAAGTTTCATCACATTCATTATTAATGTCAAAGCCGTCTCCATCATCATTGTCATACTGAAATATGATCCATCGGCTTCTTTCAGTGATATGCTGAAGCTTGGCAGTTCCAAACCCTGGCCGGACGCCCTGGAACAAATCACAGGACAGCGAACCATGGACGGCTCAGCGCTCCTCGAGTATTTCAAGCCGCTTCATGATTGGCTTATCAAGGAAAATGAAGGCGATATGATTGGATGGGAAAGTAGCTGCCCACCAGGAATGGTCACCGGGTGTGCTAACCTTTGGATTAGCACATATTTAGTCATATTTTTTTCTATCATCTGCAGTTTATCGTGATGCTGAATTTGCATAAGTTATTCCGAATTTTTTATGCACATTGTTTTAAATCCGTGTTGTGCATATCATGAGAATGCTTCAAATGATCAATTATGCACATCTTACAAAGGTAAATTAACATTTGTTTGCACAACTTCGACTGCTTGATGAAAAGTTGATTTGTCATCACCTCGACATACTACAGCAATGAGTATGAATATGTGACAATTTTTGGTGAGCGTTTTTGTACCTGACACTGCTCAGAACTTTATGCAAAATAGTAAATATCTTATTATTCTTATATTCAGGTGTATCAAGAACACTTAGCAACACAAACAATGTAAATTTTGTATACATGTTAGGGCCGACGATTGCGATGGCTGTCTGATAGAGTAGCAGTGATGTCACTTTGGATAATTACATATATTTTAAAATAAATAAGAAATGTGTTGAGGCACCGTGTTCTTACTACTCGTGATGTATTTATTCAGCTTCTATTAAATTTTTCTATCACATTTTCTGTTATCCCATGCAGTTATACACCAGTAAAACGTTATTTCAATCAATGTCTCAATTTAACATTACCTCTTTCTCTAGATTCTATAAAAATGAACTTCCGAGTAGAGCCCTTAATTAGCTCGGATATATATCACTGTGGGAGCTTGACTTTAGAAATCTACATTGTGACTGGTTCAGGTTTGAGCATATCATTGTTTTAGTCTAATTGGGACAACGCTGAAAGAGAAACAGTAATATTTTCAATGATCCATCAGGACTGATGACATACACTTCGGATCAATGGGATCGTTTATGATTTATTTTTAAGAAGTTAGTACTCCCCCAACAAATATTCAAGAACTGAACATGCCAACTCTATCTAAGGGCTCATATCGTGTTTGGAGAAATTATGTTTACGAAATCCGGATCTTCGATGCAATCAGCTGGTGGGGATAGGCATGTTGTAATAAATGCATAGGAACATGACTGCAAATCCATAATAATTGAGTTCTAGATCAGATAGTTAAGTATCATGTTTGAATATTAGAGCAATTAAAGCACAATCGACAAGTTGAAGTTTTCCTTTAGCCTGTCTGGTTATACAGAAACATCCACATTATGATTCAGTGCCTCTGTCATGAAATCGCCAAGTTGGAGCCCGTTCTTTCAAGCCGGTCCCCGTGGTTTAGTCAAAGAGTTTATAGCTTCGCCAAGAGCGCTCACTTGAGCCTTCCACCCGAGGCAATATGTGAAGACGCCACCTGTTAGCCGAAGCGTTATTGTCGTAGCGTATTGTCATAGCGTCTCTTAAAACCACGTGGAATTCTCTGTGTAATTTGGAGCTGTGGTTGCCTCGACCAACCAGATGACTCCATGTCTTTAACAGCCGCCGAGCCCCGAGACGTTGGATCAACAGTCCCATGTGCTTTTGTTGATTTCATGGTATCGTCGCCTGATGTCGGGGGGGTCATTCGTGTAATGGCATAATCGCCACACAGCTTAGCGTAGCTATAGACTCTTTGCGCGAGACCTACCCATCCCCCTGGCATGCCAAAAATGTTGACCCCAGACCAGTTGCATCGCTTCCGACAGTTATTGACAATCTAAAACTGTCACCACGGTGCAGACATGAAAGATCGAGGATAGTAAACTGCGCAGAAGCTTTTAGAGGCGAACTTTTTTCGATAGGTGTATCCTAGACCGGGTTATCTATCATGTTGACATTTATCAAATAGTGTACTTGCTATTTTCGCTATTCATAAGCCTATCGTGCGACGTTTTTGGCATTGGCAAGGCTCTGCGAAACGACATTTTCCCCTTTCTCATCAATCCCACTGACGTCAGCCCAGAATTCCCATGTGTTTTTGCTTGTGTCACGGTACGATCGCAATTTATCATGATTAGAGAAGCGATCACCGCAGTGAGCCATCTGAGCGTAGCTATAAACTCTTTGGTGTAGTGCTTTGCTTTCGTCCCACTGGTGGTTGGTTTAATCCCTAGATGTAGCAAACCTGACTGGTTACCCGTGAATCGGATAATCAAGTATAATGGCGGCCCCATCTCTGAAAGGGGATGTGCAAGATTTTCCAAGGACTACATGCTCCCTCAGAATTGCATACACACTGCTAACCGTACATAGCTTAGTTGCTAGAAACGATTATAATGCGACACACACACACACGCACACATACACTATACACACACGCACACACAGAGATGTATTTGCATACGAGGACCATAATTTCGTACCATACAATTCGAGCAATAGATTCGCTTTATGGGACAAATGTTACCATGTAAAGTATAAAAACTCTAATTTCACCATACTTCACGATACGAGGACATCGGTTAAAGACCTCGTGTTAGGACATAATGCATATCGCTAAGTTTGTCTGAGTATTTGCCAGTTTAGTTGGTTATGATAGTGCAGGTTGGAGGGTCGGATACCTTCTAATGTTTATTGGCCTGTTTATTTGTGTGTTGCGATTTAGGCAGCCCTATTTGTTATGACATCAGAGCGCTATTTTGAAATTTTTCATGCTGTTTAAAGATCAAAACTAACGTTTTTGGGCATATCCGATTTGTATGTTTGAAAATATAGGAAAATATCTATTAATCTAACCGCGGTAGATAGTTTATCATTCTTTCAATTACGGTGGACATAAACCCGCTGAGAAAGTGCTGCTCAGGTTTAATTCCGATTGAATTCCCCGGGTCCATTTTGCACCGGTTGGTCGCTAGGAGGCAGGTCGCGTGACGACACGTTTGCGGGTCGTCCCAAAACAATTTCTAAGGCGGTGTTTCGGAAGCTGAGAAAAATTATGCTATACGCGATTTTTTCCCTGCAACTATACTGATTGGTATCTAATTACATGTCGTCTTCAGATGAAGATTATGAAACCTCATTAGGTGCAATGAGGACATAAGATGTCCATGGATATTTATTTGAGCCCACACGATTTCGTGGAGACGGAATAACGACCGAGTCAGATTTTGACTCTGAGGCTGGGAACTCAGAAACGGATTCCGATTCGGAAAATGAATGCTGAAAAGACGCTTTGACTTTCAGGCCAGTGGAAGTGTGGTGCGTAGAAATTTTTCGTCTCTATTTGTCTAAATATCGAAATGGATTAGCACCGGTAGAAATAACATTTCCGTGTAATTTCCGTAAATTGACCCAGCGCGTTCCCCGTGTGACAGTGACAGTGATATGTATATATATATATATATATATATATATATATATATATATATATATATATATATATATATATATATATATATATATATATATATATATATATATATATATATATATATATATATATATATATATATATATATATATATATATATATATATATATCTATATATATATATATATATATATATATATATATATATTTGCATCTGTCAGACGAAACCGAACACTGCCGATCGCGCTCGTTCAATGAATTGACTTGGGTGTCTGTAATCTGGCCCTTTTTAAAATTCAGACGTCCTGATAATATATCTATCATCAGTGTATATTTAAACGACTTACTATATAATTTCAAAGCACTGATTGCCTATGATTGAAATATGTAGAAAGTAATAACCACCCCCACCCTACCCCCCCCACCCCCCTCCAATTAAGCATTAAATTAGACTGTATTTATTTACCAGGGCCCCTGTGCTCTCTTGAATATACTTCTTTGGGCCCTTGATAAATTTTGGTTACCACAGAACTGCATGCCCCTTCTATTTCGACCCCTGCATATCTAAGTCTACTCATTTGCTCACAAATAAAGTCATAATGCTCAGAAGAACTGTGATTTATCATCAAACATTGACTGCTGGGTCAGCTTTTGTTATGTGATTGATCTAACTTGGAGTTCAATGTGGCTAAAGCTTGATTTGGGCAACCTTTCGGGTGTAGGTGTCATAACTGCGATCAGATAGCCACATTGCGGGAATATGTTTGTTGTCGAAATTGCCTGAAGGCTCTGGCAACAATGGAAGAGTGGCCATGTATGACTGAGCATCCAGGGTTCATGTCAAACTGCTTGGATCGTTACGTCCTGCTTGGATCTAAATTCGAGTATATACCGATCGATGGACCTACAGGTGATGATGTGAACACAAATGAGTAAGTTATGCCTTTATTGAAGCACATGTAATAATACACACAGCTACTTCTGGAATTGGTCAATTATAAAACCATGGACAATGTGTATCCCAAGTGAACATGAAGTGCAATACATTTATTTGGTAATCATGTTCAATGGCACATGACAACAAACAGCAAAGCCAGCCATACATTTATATCTGGAGTAAATAGTTGACAAAAAAATGAGCTTAAAAAAAATTATTTTCCTATTTCCCTAAGAAATAATCAATTCTGTTTTGGTCCAGGTTGTTCAGATATTTGGCCTATCCCCGTTTCATCTACTGTGTGTGGTACAGATTGGGTAGACATAACAGAAAAGTATGCCATCATGTGTCATAAACAAAATACGATCTACATTCCAAGACAGATGGCCTTTACAGAGGATACCTAGAAAGGAGCTGAGGACATTTTCTTTGTAGGATTGAAGCGGCATCGGTGTGCTCCCACAAGGATGTCCTTTGTTGGCTTTTCAAATTGAAGAGCATTAGGGGGTGGAACACTCCTTTCTTGCGAAAGAACTTTCGCTAGTCTGTAACTGGGATATATCTCACGGAGCACAAATACTTCTGTAATGAGGTTGTCAAAATAATCTAAAACATAACCAGTTAATAAAAGATCGGTAATAAACTGTCTTTGAATCATTAAAGCATAATACCTACATTGATATCTGGTTACCCTATGGGCACAGCGGAGATTCGTTAATCATAATAAATGCCAGCATTACATTATTGTCTAACTCATATTTACACGTATTGAACAACAAATCCGGTGATATATACCAACCAAAAGTGATGGGAACTTTGACAAGCTTCACCACTGGATCCCCCTGTCTGAACTTTGGATATGACACTCACCATTGTGACTGGCCTTGTAGAGTGACTGCCTGAGCTCTATTGGAGTTTTCATTAAAGTGCAAAATTGCCAGGAGTAATCTGGAAGTAAAGCACCAACATTATTAGATATACCTTGGTGGTCTGGCATGCCTCATGAGCTCACAATACACCAGCATGTCACAACTTTATAAGCACCAGCACAAACCCATGTTTTTCATCAGGTATTTGCAATATATACCACACTACAGTCACAGCAAAGCTCAATTAAAATTACCTTGCTTCCATAGTGGCAAAGGGAATGTGTACACTCTTGGGTGCGAAGAAGGTCACGACATGAACATGAAATACAAGATACTGTGTAGCACCTACACACAGAGGCTTCGTGTGTTTCAGTGTCGACCAGCTGTACACCAATGATATTTCCCAAAAGAGGGATCAAAATCACCTATAATATATCAATATACATCTATGTAAAGACTATGTATAATTGGTCCTATGACATAAGTAGTACTCCTCATGTAAATGGACCAATTAAACACAGTGTGTAGTGTATCCAAATCCCTAAACAATAAACAGGCAATATCTTGCCAACATTTTGATATCACATTGAAACACCTGTTAGCAAGCCATGGGTCCTTGCTTCACCAATGATGCCTTAGCTTTAACACAGCCATGTCATTTGGGTCGTATGATTATTCATATAAGAAATACATTTTGGTGTCAACCAAACACAAAGGCACAATCATGACTGTGTATGAAAGTTGAATGATCCTTGCTATCTTAGCCGTAGACGGCGTCTTTTCTCAAAGGCACCTAGACGTTTCACTCGACCCTGATTCACATCCATGTAATTTAAAATCGTTGGCATGGCATCTTGGCGAAGCTTAGGTTGTTTTGAAAAGCCTAGACTTCTGAGCAGCTCGGGGTCTGTTTCATATGCGTCCATCTCAGAGTGTTCGGAGCAAAAGACTAGTTTTGGTCGGCTTCCAATCCCTCCTCTTCACCTTTAAAATCCAATTCTTATGCATGTTTCGGTCTTTCGGGAACCGAAAGAAACTCCCAGCCGCACAACAATAAGGCATAGTCCAAACTGTAAATGTCACAAACCATCAACGAGCCGTGAAGAAAATGGCGAAGTTTGTTGACCTTCGTGATCAGCGAGCATCGAGCAGCAAACGTGACATCACGGGCCGAATAATCCCGAACGTTGCCGAGCGGGAAGTTCAACGAGTGGAAGACGAAAACATACACTTTAAAATCATTTTTTAAAGGAATAGGGTGCCCCAAAGTAACCGCTATTGATATGAATACCATTATTGAAGTTTATTCTTTCAAATTGCGCTTTTAAAAAATTGTGTCTGTGATCTTTAAGTATTTTCTTGTGAGGTAAAGCTGTGTGAAACAAAACAAAAATCAATGCTTTAGGATATGACCACCTGATAGTGGCGCTATTGCGGCACCAACAATTACTCTGTAAAGAACACACTATTTGATCTCGGGGAGGAGATTGTGGGGTGAGGGTGGGGGGTGTCCTCCTATTTGGAATTTCGTTTCTTTATTAGTAAAAGCGAACTATATTCTGGAATCCAGTTGGATAATTATTTCGTTAAACCGCGGCAGCAAAATATTGTCAACATCATTTAACCAACGAAATCTCTTAGCCCTGCTGCCCACCCTTTCGTTAAATCAAATGGTATGTCCCCAAAATCTAATATGGGGTATGTACGAGGAGAGGGGGGAAGTGGCAGGTGACATGTAGGTCACTCGTGGATCTGGGAAACTGGGGTATATAATTATTATCAGCTGTAAGGGGTTACTCCATCGACTGCTGACTGAGAGGGTACGTTATGATGTTGGGTAGGTTTGTTGTCAATTTGGCACTCAACATATTTCTCTCCTTTTAAGTGGATGAATATCCACGAAAGAAACTGGGTCCCTTCATGGGAGAAAAACAATCATGGGGATATTCTAAACTAAAGGTTGGTTTGTAAGGAAATGACTGTGTCGAGATATTATAGAAATTAAAACACAATCATCAAGTTTTAGTTTTCCTTGAGCCTGCCTGGTTATACAGAAACACCCACATTATGATTTAGTGCCTCTGTCATAAAGTCCGATCTCTTAAGCCGGTCCCCATGGTGAAGTCAAAGAGTTTATAGCTTCGCTAAGAGAACTCGCTTGAGCCTTCCGCCCGAGGATATATGTGAAGACGCCACCTGTTAGCCGAACGTTATTGTAATAGCGTATTGTCATAGCGTCTCTTAAAACCAAGTGGAATTCACTGTTAATTTGGAGCTGTGGTTGCCTCGACCAATCAGGAGCACCTTGCGACACACATAACCCTTGTGAATCCGAGCCAAGCAGAAGGTTGGCCTCTCGGTGCACCTCAACGCTAAAACTAATTAACATTGGGGGCCTACCTGGTGTGGAATATTAGGTCGAAAAGGGAGAGAAGCAAGATTAGACGTACAACAGTAAACCTGACTATTCTAAAGGAGGAGAAAGTTATACCATCGGAATAGGAAAATAGCCTGAGCAAGTTATGGTTGTTTTACTTTCATCTAAACTGGCAAAGCAGGGCTGATGGAAATCATGGTGGTTTCACTTGCGTATGCCCACTGCTTACATTTAACATAAAAACATTACGTGAATAAAAGACAAATCACATCTTTGGGTGCTCCACGTGTTATTAGTATTTTAATAAACAAGGATTAACCTCTCGCGATGTATATTGTACCTCTGCAGGTACGGTGAACTGATCAATGTGAGTATCTTGATGTTTGCTGCATCAGCGAGAGCGTGAGATACATTTTATGGAAAGCTGGGCTGTTTGAGAGACATAAAGGGAAGCCATTCGTCACGCGTGCGTTGTCAACATCATCAGAGGTGAACCAAACGATCCCCGACCGTTTTCCGTGAAATATACATTGGGAAACATAAAGCTGATAAAAGGCTGTGTTGTCTGAAAGACAAGGAACGAAGTAATTTATACGTCAGTAATCAACACCAGCAGTATTGTCTGAAAGACGCAGTACGAAATAAGTTACACGTCAGTAATCAACACCAGCAGACGTGACGCGAATACACTCGACCTACGATTCTGAATAATCAGACGGTCTCCAGGCTTGGCTCAAACGATGGGGACAAATCAAGAGGAGTTTACAAAAGCACTGTTAGCAGCCCTCACGGACGAAACAGTGATACAAACCCTCCAAACCGCAATATGGGGAAATCTGGATATAGACATTGCAGATCTCAGGGCTACCATCAGGACCGAAGACAACGCCATCAATACACCCGGCCAGAGAATTAGACATCTGGAGAGCAAAAATGATGAGCTGGAGCAATACGGCCATCGTAAGAGTCTGAGAATACACGGCGAAGAAGAATCAACTACTGAGGATGTGGGCGATAATATACAAGAACTCGTCAACAAGGAAATGTATGTCACACCTCCACTGAAACCTGAGGATCTTGATAGGATACATCGCAGTTGGCCCCGCCCTTCTACCGACGGACCAGGCCTACGACCGATTCTACTGAAGCTAGCGTCATACCGCACCAGAGCAAGGATATTCGCAAGTCGGACCAAGCTACGCAACAGTTCCGCGAAAGTATTTATCAACGGAGAACTCACTGCTAAACGCGCAAAACTCTCTATGGCAGGTTCGTAGCCTCAAAAAGAATAAGGATATCACAGACTGTCAAACTCATGACGACATGATTATTCACGTTGTCTTGAGTGCTGAATATATCTCCATTGTCAGCTGTCTGCCTCATGTTAGCACGGTCGATCCGATGTACGCAGATAGACTAGGTAAATGGTACTGTATGATATGCGTACATTCAGTCTTCCCATTTAGTTATTACGATTTTGATTTTGCTAAGGCATCACCCTAAGTCAGAAAAACTCACACCGTACCATTTCGATAAACGAATTGAAAATGTGTTCAAATCAGACGATGACGCTGGTGACATTACCAACCCTCTTCGATTTACTGACCTTAACCTTTGTTACTTTCGTAAGAATGATACAAAGAGTGTTCCATTATGCAATTATTACTCTGAAAATAGTTTTAAACCAAATGCAGTAGTCTGAACGTAAACAGTAATAATCTTTCATTGATCCATTGATCCCATGCGTAGTGTACGGAACAATTTCCAGGATTTCGAGTCTTGTATGAATACCCTGAATCACGAGTTCAATATTAGTGCTTGAACAGTACAACGAAATCTGGTCGTGGTGTATCACTGCTTATAAACGGAACAATGAAATATAAGCGGAGAGATGATATGTCAGTGAACAATGAATGTATTGAAGGAATATCTATTGAAATCTCAGGTAATGTTAACGGTAATGGTCACACAAACGTTATAGCTGGCGCTGTATACAGACCACCTAACATTTGTATTGGGGATTTCACCGTCTATATTGCAAACATCCTAGCTGGTGTTAAAAATTATATGCAGATAGCCATATTCCCACCTCAGAGTTTATAGAAACGATGTTCTCTTCTCACCAAGCCTTCAAGAGTAACAGACCACTCTGCAACGTTCATCGCTAACATATTTTGTAACTATCCACTAAACAGAGCAGGCCTAGTGGGTATTTGCTGCACCGATATCAGTGATCATTTTCCCGTGTTTGATATTGATCTTGACAATATTCTGAGGAAACTATAAACAGATTCAGAATAGCCTTAACATGCATCAATTGGGATGATGCAATACAATCTGACAATGCGCAAGCAACATATGCTCGTTATCATAACATATTCAACGACCACTATGATACATGTTTCTCCGTAAAATCTGTATATCAAACTAGGCATGGAGGTTAACAGCTGGATTGAAAAAGTCAATTAACATTAAAAACAAACTATACCTAAATAGCTTTAGGTATCCAACATGTAGTAACCACAATTTGTGTAAACAATTTAAACAAAAGCTACGATCGCTCTTGCAAAAATATGAGAGTTATTATGTTAATGCATTTGAACAGAAAAGAAGTAACTTGTGAAAATCATGGGATCCTATCAATAATGCTATCAATAAAAGGTAAGCTTGTAGTACCTCGAACGAGTTTCAAATTAATGGTAAAGTTATTTCCAATAAGAACAACATAGCAAATGAATTAAATAAGTTTTATGTAAATATTGGTCCAAATTTAGCTAAATATATACCTGAAACATGAAAAAAGCCACTCTCCTATTTATCAACCACGACCTGCATTCCCATCTTTTTTTAGAGGTACTAAGGCAAATGAGGTAACAAATATCATGAATTGCCTCAAAACCACTGGTTCAGGATGGGACGACATATCAAGTAAAGTAATAAAACATATCAGTCCTCAGCTGCTACAGCCATTGGTTCATATTCTAAATCTTTCACTCCAACAAGGCATTGTGCAGAAGGAACTTAAAATTGCGTGTGTAACTCCAATATATAAGAGTGGCGACAAAAGCATGATTAGTAATTACAGACCCGTTTCCGTTCTCCCAAGCTTCTTAAAAATATTGGAGTGACTAATGTACAGGTTGATGGATTTTGTACACAAATAAAATATAATGTATGACTATCATATAGGGGTTTCGGGAGAAGCGTAGCACCAACATTGCACTAACCTACTTAATAGATAACATTGTAACGGCCCGTGAGAAAGGTAATTCAGTGTTAGGATTTTTTATTGATCTCAGTAAGGCCATTGATACAGTGAATCATGATATTTCAATTCAGAAACTCAGTGCGTATGGTATAAGAGGCAAAACCCTAAAGTGGATACAGCACTATTTGAATGATAGGTACCAATATGCATCCTATAAATGTACAGATTCTGCATACGATCAAGTAAAATATGACGTGCTTCAGGGATCCATTATTGGGCCTTTTCTTTTCCTACTCACATAAATGACATTGCGAACATTTCGACTTATGTACTTCCTATACTATTTGCCGATGATACCAATATGTTTATGTCCGGCAATAATATAGATAAAATGATCAAGGATATGGACCTCGAGTTGCAGAAACTGGGTAATTTGTTAAACGTTTACAAATTATCACTCAATGTCGGCAAAACGCACTATGTTATATTCAAACTTGGTCGAAATATTGTCTCCCTCCAAGCAAGTCTTTATATAAACAATCAGTTAGTAAATCGTGAAGAGTCAATAACATTGTTTTAGGGATAAAAATAGACTCGAAGCTGTCGTGGAGCCAACATATTTAATATATTAAAATGAAGATATCCACGCGTCAACGCCTCCTCTGGCTGAAAGTGATCTGTCCCCTAGACTAAAGACGCTACTGAACAAGTTTAAACTCTTAAATACAGCAAACAGAGCACGGCAAGGACAACCACCCTGAGCAAAAATAAATTTCTATAATAATTACATAAAACACCAAGTACGCATGGCTGTTGATGCGTAGTCTGCTTATAACCCGAAGCAGAACTCGACAGGAAATCGACAGGGCGTACCGTTATTTAACTATCCCTGTTGGACATGATCCTGCGTGCTACCTACTACCCGAAATGTTGGCAAATGATACTTACGGATCTCGTCAGATCTGTGATCCGTGGTTATGGACACCATTCGAGCTTCACGCTAATAAAAACTAAACCACACAGACTTTCTAAAAGACGAATTGAACTTCCGAATGCCAGTGTTGACTGCCTAATTCTATGATAACAATCCATGGAATGCATATCATGAAAATTAAACGATTCATTAAAATATCGGGGAGTTTGGTAGATATAATGTGTGTTTTTGAATGCGACGCACCATATCTTTGATATGGGGATTGTATAGATCGACCATTGTGGGGAAGCATTATATATCTAAGTTCAGACCCTATATCTAAATACATACATACAATACTAGATAAATATCGGATATGCCTTAATATCTTAAATGTCGTCGTGTGGAATTCCCACCTTAATACACAAAGTACATACGAGACACTAAGCTTAACGAAGGGGGTTAAATTTGAACCAAATAAAGACTGTTTGCAGCAGTAGCTGACCACAAAACAATTTCTAAGGCGGTGTTTCGGAAGCTGAGAAAAATTATGCTATACGCGATTTTTTCCCTGCAACTATACTGATTGGTATCTAAATACATGTCGTCTTCAGATGAAGATTATGAAACCTCATTAGGTGCAATGAGGACATAAGATGTCCATGCATATTTATTTGAGCCCACACGATTTCGTGGAGACGGAATAACGACCGAGTCAGATACTGACTCTCAGGCTGGGAACTCAGAAACGGATTCCGATTCGGAAAATGAATGCTGAAAAGACGCTTTGACTTTCAGGCCAGTGGAAGTGTGGTGCGTAGAAATTTTTCGTCTTTATTTGTCTAAATATCGAAATGGATTAGCACCGGTAGAAATAACATTTCCGTGTAATGGGGTCTATCTGGCCCACACACCCAAGTCAATAAATTGACCCAGTGCGTTCCCCGTGTGACTGTGACATGTATGATTATATATTTATATATATATATATATATATATATATATATATATATATATATATATATATATATATATATATATATATATATATATATATATATATATATATATATATATATATATATATATATATATATATATATTTGCATCTGTCAGACGAAACCAAACACTGCCGATCGCGCTCGTTCAATGAATTGACTTGGGTGCCTGTGATCTGGCCCTTTTTAAAATTCAGACGTCCTGGTAATATATCTATCATCAGTGTATATTTAAACGACTTACTATATAATTTCAAAGCACTGATTGCCTATGATTGAAATATGTAGAAAGTAATAACCACCCCCACCCTAACCCCACCCCACCCCACCTCCAATTAAGTATTAAATTAGACTGTATTTATTTACCAGGGCCCCTCTGCTCTCTTGAATATACTTCTTTGGGCCCTTGATAAATTTTGGTTACCACAGAACTGCATGCCCCTCCTTCTCTTTCGACCCCTGCATATCTAAGTCTACTCTTTTGCTCACAAATAAAGTCATAATGCTCAGAAGAACTGTGATTTATCATCAAACATTGACTGCTGGGTCAGCTTTTGTTATGTGATTGATCTAACTTGGAGTTCAATGTGGCTAAAGCTTGATTTGGGCAACCTTTCAGGTGTAGGAGTCATAACTGCGATCAGATAGCCACATTGCGGGAATATGTTTGTTGTCGAAATTGCCTGAAGACTCTGGCAACAATGGAAGAGTGGCCATGTATGACTGAGCATCCAGGGTTCAAGTCAAACTGCTTGGATCGTTACGTCCTGCTTGGATCTAAATTCGAGTACATACCGATCGATGGACCTATAGGTGATGATGTGAACACAAATGAGTAAGTTATGCCTTTATTGAAGCACATATAATAAGACACACAGCTACTTCTGGAATTGGTCAATTATAAAACCATGGACAATGTGTATCCCAAGTGACCATGTAGTGCTATACATTTATTTGGTAATCATGTTCAATGCTACTTAGGCACATGACAACAAACAGCAAAGCCAGCCATACATTTATATCTGGAGTAAATAGTTGACAAAAAAATGAGCTTAAAAAACATTATTTTCCTATTTCCCTAAGAAATAATCAATTCTGTTTTGGTCCAGGTTGTTCAGATATTTGGCCTATCCCCGTTTCATCTACTGTGGTACAGATTGGGTAGACATAACAGAAAAGTGTGCCATCATGTGTCATAAACAAAATACGATCTACATTCCAAGACAGATGGCCTTTACAGAGGATACCTAAAAAGGAGCTGAGGACATTTTATTTGTAGGATTGAAGCGTCATCGGTGTGCTCCCACAAGGATGTCCTTTGTTGGCTTTTCAAATTGAGCAGCATTAGGGGGTGGAAAACTCCTTTCTTGCGAACGAACTTTCGCTAGTCTGTAACTGGGATATATCTCACGCAGCACAAATACTTCTGTAATGAGGTTGTCAAAATAATCTGAAACATAACCAGTTAATAAAAGATCAGTAATAAACTGTCTTTGAATCATTAAATGGAATGCTTGGTCTTTTGTGCCAGCATAATACCTACATTGATATCTGGTTACCCTATGGGCACAGCGGAGATTCGTTAATCATAATAAATGCCAGCATTACATTATTGTCTAACTCATATTTACACATATTGGACAGCAAATCCTGTGATATATACCAACCAAAAGTGACGGGAACTTTGACAGGCTTCACCACTGTATCCCTCTGTCTGGACTTTGGATATGACACTCACCATTGTGACTGGCCTTGTAGAGTGACTGCCTGAGCTCTATTGGAGTTTTCATTAAAGTGCAAAATTGCCAGGAGTAATCTGGAAGTAAAGCACCAACAGTATTAGATAGTATACCTTGGTGGTCTGGCATGCCTCATGAGCTCACAATACACCAGCATGTCACAACTTTATAAGCACCAGCACAAACCCATGTTTTTCATCAGGTATTTGCAATATATACCACACTACAGTCACAGCAAAGCTCAATTAAAATTACCTTGCTTCCATAGTGGCAAAGGGAATGTGTACATTGTTGGGTGCTAAGAAGATCACGACATGAATATAAAATGCAAGATATTGTGTAGCACCTACACACTGAGGCAATATGTTTTTCAGTGTCGACCAGCTGTACACCAATGATATTTCCCAAAAGAGGGATCAAAATCACCTATAATATATCAATATACATCTATGTAAAGACTATGTATAATTGGTCCTATGACATAAGTAGTACTCCTCATGTAAATGGGCCAATTAACCACAGTATGTAGTGTATCCAAATCCCTAAACAATAAACAGGCAATATCTTGCCAACATTTTGAGATCAAATTGAAACACCTGTTAGCAAGCCATGGGTCCTTGCTTCACCAGTGATGCCTTAGCCTTAACACAGCCATGTCATTTGGGTCGTATGATTATTCATATGAGAAATACATTTTGCTGTCAACCAAACACAAAGGCACAATCATGACTGTGTATGAAAATTGAATGATCCTTGCTATCTTAGCCATAGACGGCGTCTTTTCTCAAAGGCACCTAGACGTTTCACTCGACCCTGATTCACATCCACGTAATTGAAAATCGTTGGCATGGCATCTTGGCGAAGCCTAGGTTGTTTTGAAAAGCCTAGACTTCTGAGCAGCTCGGGGTCTGTTTCATATGCGTCCATCTCAGAGTGTTCGGAGCAAAAGACTAGTTTTGGTCGGCTTCCAATCCCTCCTCTTCACCTTTAAAATCCAATTCTTATGCATGTTTCGGTCTTTCGGGAACCGAAAGAAACTCCCAGCCGCACAACAATAAGGCATAGTCCAAACTGTAAATGTCACAAACCATCAACGAGCCGTGAAGAAAATGGCGAAGTTTGTTGACCTTCGTGATCAGCGAGCATCGAGCAGCAAACGTGACATCACGGGCCGAATAATCCCGAACGTTGCCGAGCGGGAAGTTCAACGAGTGGAAGACGAAAACATACACTTTAAAATCATTTTTTAAAGGAATAGGGTGCCCCAAAGTAACCGCTATTGATATGAATACCATTATTGAAGTTTATTCTTTCAAATTGCGCTTTTAAAAAATTGTGTCTGTGATCTTTAAGTATTTTCTTGTGAGGTAAAGCTGTGTGAAACAAAACAAAAATCAATGCTTTAGTATATGACCACCTGATAGTGGCGCTATTGCGGCACCAACAATTACTCTGTAAAGAACACACTATTTGATCTCGGGGAGGAGATTGTGGGGTGAGGGTGGGGGGTGTCCTCCTATTTGGAATTTCGTTTCTTTATTAGTAAAAGCGAACTATATTCTGGAATCCAGTTGGATAATTATTTCGTTAAACCGCGGCAGCAAAATATTGTCAACATCATTTAACCAACGAAATCTCTTAGCCCTGCTGCCCACCCTTTCGTTAAATCAAATGGTATGTCCCCAAAATCTAATATGGGGTATGTACGAGGAGAGGGGGGAAGTGGCAGGTGACATGTAGGTCACTCGTGGATCTGGGAAAACTGGGGTATATAATTATTATCAGCTGTAAGGGGTTACTCCATCGACTGCTGACTGAGAGGGTACGTTATGATGTTGGGTAGGTTTGTTGTCAATTTGGCACTCAACATATTTCTCTCCTTTTAAGTGGATGAATATCCACGAAAGAAACTGGGTCCCTTCATGGGAGAAAAACAATCATGGGGATATTCTAAACTAAAGGTTGGTTTGTAAGGAAATGACTGTGTCGAGATATTATAGAAATTAAAACACAATCATCAAGTTTTAGTTTTCCTTGAGCCTGCCTGGTTATACAGAAACACCCACATTATGATTTAGTGCCTCTGTCATAAAGTCCGATCTCTTAAGCCGGTCCCCATGGTGAAGTCAAAGAGTTTATAGCTTCGCTAAGAGAACTCGCTTGAGCCTTCCGCCCGAGGCTATATGTGAAGACGCCACCTGTTAGCCGAACGTTATTGTAATAGCGTATTGTCATAGCGTCTCTTAAAACCAAGTGGAATTCACTGTTAATTTGGAGCTGTGGTTGCCTCGACCAATCAGGAGCACCTTGCGACACACATAACCCTTGTGAATCCGAGCCAAGCAGAAGGTTGGCCTCTCGGTGCACCTCAACGCTAAAACTAATTAACATTGGGGGCCTACCTGGTGTGGGATATTAGATCGAAAAGGGAGAGAAGCAAGATTAGACGTACAACAGTAAACCTGACTATTCTAAAGGAGGAGAAAGTTATACCATCGGAATAGGAAAATAGCCTGAGCAAGTTATGGTTGTTTTACTTTCATCTAAACTGGCAAAGCAGGGCTGATGGAAATCATGGTGGTTTCACTTGCGTATGCCCACTGCTTACATTTAACATAAAAACATTACGTGAATAAAAGACAAATCACATCTTTGGGTGCTCCACGTGTTATTAGTATTTTAATAAACAAGGATTAACCTCTCGCGATGTATATTGTACCTCTGAAGGTACGGTGAACTGATCAATGTGAGTATCTTGATGTTTGCTGCATCAGCGAGAGCGTGAGATACATTTTATGGAAAGCTGGGCTGTTTGAGAGACATAAAGGGAAGCCATTCGTCACGCGTGCGTTGTCAACATCATCAGAGGTGAACCAAACGATCCCCGACCGTTTTCCGTGAAATATACATTGGGAAACATAAAGCTGATAAAAGGCTGTGTTGTCTGAAAGACAAGGAACGAAGTAATTTATACGTCAGTAATCAACACCAGCAGTATTGTCTGAAAGACGCAGTACGAAATAAGTTACACGTCAGTAATCAACACCAGCAGACGTGACGCGAATACACTCGACCTACGATTCTGAATAATCAGACGGTCTCCAGGCTTGGCTCAAACGATGGGGATAAATCAAGAGGAGTTTACAAAAGCACTGTTAGCAGCCCTCACGGACGAAACAGTGATACAAACCCTCCAAACCGCAATATGGGGAAATCTGGATATAGACATTGCAGATCTCAGGGCTACCATCAGGACCGAAGACAACGCCATCGATACACCCGGCCAGAGAATTAGACATCTGGAGAGCAAAAATGATGAGCTGGAGCAATACGGCCATCGTAAGAGTCTGAGAATACACGGCGAAGAAGAATCAACTACTGAGGATGTGGGCGATAATATACAAGAACTCGTCAACAAGGAAATGTGTGTCACACCTCCACTGAAACCTGAGGATCTTGATAGGATATATCGCAGTTGGCCCCGCCCTTCTACCGACGGACCGGGCCTACGACCGATTGTACTGAAGCTAGCGTCATACCGCACCAGAGCAAGGATATTCGCAAGTCGGACCAAGCTACGCAACAGTTCCGCGAAAGCATTTATCAACGGAGACCTCAATGCTAAACGCGCAAAACTCTCTATGGCAGGTTCGTAGCCTCAAAAAGAATAAGGATATCACAGACTGTCGAACTCATGACGACATGATTATTCACGTAGTCTTGAGTGCTCAATATATCTCCATTGTCAGCTGTCTGCCTCATGTTAGCACGGTCGATCCGATGTACGCAGATAGACTAGGTAAATGGTACTGTATGATATGCGTAAATTCAGTCTTCCCATTTAGTTATTACGATTTTGATTTTGCTAAGGCATCACTCTAAGTCAGAAAAACTCACACCGTACCATTTCGATAAACGAATTGAAAATGTGTTCAAATCAGACGATGACGCTGGTGACATTACCAACCCTCTTCGATTTACTGACCTTAACCTTTGTTACTTTCGTAAGAATGATACAAAGAGTGTTCCATTATGCAATTATTACTCTGAAAATAGTTTTAAACCAAATGCAGTAGTCTGAACGTAAACAGTAATAATCTTTCATTGATCCATGTTAACATGCGTAGTGTACGGAACAATTTCCAGGATTTCGAGTCTTGTATGAATACCCTGAATCACGAGTTCAATATTAGTACTTGAACAGTACAACGAAATCTGGTCGTGGTGTATCACTGCTTATAAACGGAACAATGAAATATAAGCGGAAAGATGATATGTCAGTGAACAATGAATGTATTGAAGGAATATCTATTGAAATCTCGGGTAATGTTAACGGTAATGGTCACACAAACGTTATAGCTGGCGCTGTATACAGACCACCTAACATTTGTATTGGGGATTTCACCGTCTATATTGCAAACATCCTAGCTGGTGTTAAAAATTATATGCAGATAGCCATATTCCCACCTCAGAGTTTATAGAAACGATGTTCTCTTCTCACCAAGCCTTCAAGAGTAACAGACCACTCTGCAACGTTCATCGCTAACATATTTTGTAACTATCCACTAAACAGAGCAGGCCTAGGGGGAATTTGCTGCACCGATATCAGTGATCATTTCCCCGTGTTTGATATTGATCTTGACAATATTCTGAGGAAACTATAAACAGATTCAGAATAGCCTTAACATGCATCAATTGGGATGATGCAATACAATCTGACAATGCGCAAGCACCATATGCTCGTTATCATAACATATTCAACGACCACTATGATACATGTTTCTCCGTAAAATCTGTATATCAAACTAGGCATGGAGGTTAACAGCTGGATTGAAAAAGTCAATTAACATTAAAAACAAACTATACCTAAATAGCTTTAGGTATCCAACATGTAGTAACCACAATTTGTGTAAACAATTTAAACAAAAGCTACGATCGCTCTTGCAAAAATATGAGAGTGATTATTATGATAATGCATTTGAACAGAAAAGAAGTAACTTGTGAAAATCATGGGATCCTATCAATAATGCTATCAATAAAAGGTAAGCTTGTAGTACCTCGAACGAGTTTCAAATTAATGGTAAAGTTATTTCCAATAAGAACAACATAGCAAATGAATTAAATAAGTTTTATGTAAATATTGGTCCAAATTTAGCTAAATATATACCTGAAACATGAAAAAAGCCACTCTCCTATTTATCAACCACGACCTGCAATCCCATCTTTTTTTAGAAGTACTAAGGCAAATGAGGTAACAAATATCATGAATTGCCTCAAAACCACTGGTTCAGGATGGGACGACATATCAAGTAAAATAATAAAACATATCAGTCCTCAGCTGTTACAGCCATTGGTTCATATTCTAAATCTTTCACTCCAACAAGGCATTGTGCATAAGGAACTTAAAATTGCGTGTGTAACTCCAATATATAAGAGTGGCGACAAAAGCATGATTAGTAATTACAGACCCGTTTCCGTTCTCCCAAGCTTCTTAAAAATATTGGAGTGACTAATGTACAGGTTGATGGATTTTGTACACAAATAAAATATAATGTATGACTATCATATATGGGTTTCGGGAGAAGCGTAGCACCAACATTGCACTAACCTACTTAATGTTAGGATTTTTTATTGATCTCAGTAAGGCCATTGATACAGTGAATCATGATATTTTAATTCAGAAACTCAGTGCGTATGGTATAAGAGGCAAAACCCTAAAGTGGATAGCAGCACTATTTGAATGATAGGTACCAATATGCATCCTATAAATGTACAGATTCTGCATACGATCAAGTAAAATATGACGTGCTTCAGGGATCCATTATTGGGCCTTTTCTTTTCCTACTCACATAAATGACATTGCGAACATTTCGACTTATGTACTTCCTATACTATTTGCCGATGATACCAATATGTTTATGTCCGGCAATAATATAGATAAAATGATCAAGGATATGGACCTCGAGTTGCAGAAACTGGGTAATTTGTTAAACATTTACAAATTATCACTCAATGTCGGCAAAACGCACTATCTTATATTCAAACTTGGTCGAAATATTGTCTCCCTCCAAGCAAGTCTTTATATAAACAATCAGTTAGTAAATCGTGAAGAGTCAATAACATTGTTTTAGGGATAAAAAATAGACTCGAAGCTGTCGTGGAGCCAACATATTTGATATATCAAAATGAAGATATCCACGCGTCAACGCCTCCTCTGGCTGAAAGTGATCTGTCCCCTAGACTAAAGACGCTACTGAACAAGTATAAACTCTTAAATACTGCAAACAGAGCACGGCAAGGACAACCACACTGAGCAAAAATAAATTTCTATAATAATTACATAAAACACCGAGTACACATGACTGTTGATGCGTAGTCTGCTTATAACCCGAAGCAGAACTCGACAGGAAATCGACAGGGCGTACCGTTATTTAACTATCCCTGTTGGACATGATCCTGCGTGCTACCTACTACCCGAAATGTTGGCAAATGATACTTACGGATCTCGTCAGATCTGTGATCCGTGGTTATGGACACCATTCGAGCTTCACGCTAATAAAAACTAAACCACACAGACTTTCTAAAAGACGAATTGAACTTCCGAATGCCAGTGTTGACTGCCTAATTCTATGATAACTATCCATGGAATGCATATCATGAAAATTAAACGATTCATTAAAATATCGGGGAGTTTGGTAAATATAATGTGTTTTTTTGAATGCGACGCACCATATCTTTGATATGGGGATTGTATAGATCGACCATTGAGGGGAAGCATTATATATCTAAGTTCAGACCCTATATCTAAATACATACATGCAATAATAGATAAATATCGGATATGCCTTAATATCTTAAATGTCGTCGTGTGGAATTCCCACCTTAATACACAAAGTACATACGAGACACTAAGCTTAACGAAGGGGGTTAAATTTGACCACAGAGGTTGCTGTTGTACGTGAACCTCATGGAGCAAGCAATAGAAGCTGGCCTTGCCACAGAGGCTGGTGGTGTGGGTGTACCAATAAAACACGCTTTTGTCTGGATCAGTTGCATAAGGTGTTACATTTAAAAGGCACACAACCACAATGATTTAATCTAAACTGAGCGAGGATCGTCATTAAGTCATTATAAGGAATAGATTCCTATTACACCAAGCCGCGGTTCAATATGAAATTTACACAGCATCGGGCATATTATATGACCAGAGGTCGAAATGATAATTAAGTCACTCTTCTTGTTTTGAAATAGATTCATTGAAACCGTTCGCGCGATTTGACGACTTTTAGACGGTTAAAAGTGATAAAGTTGCCGGTGTTAAGGTCACGCAATATAAGGTCCTTTCTTCCTGGTGGCGTACTTCTGACTTCCGGTTCCCGTTGCCGTAAGATCAGGGATATGGAGGTAGACGATGGTGCCAATGGTAATTTGGCTGATTTGTCCCAAATGACTTTCGTTTTAGACATGCTAGCCTCGGCTGCTTTAAGAGCCATATCCCGGCCTGCTAACTGCAAGCGCAGTATGCCTTGTAGGTGATCCCCACGACTTTGTATGCGGTTCTCGTCTGATCTTTACATCGCGTCCGGGGGAAACCTAGGTGTTCTGCCATACAGGACTTCAAAGGGTGACATATTTATGGTTCGGTTCACAGTGGAATAGCCTGCGAATAGAGTTGAATACAGGTAATTGTCCCATTGATGGGGGTTGTCTTGGCATATGGGACAGAGAAGATTCATGATTGTATTATTAGCTGTCTCTGTCCTTCCATTGGTAGATGGCTTGTAGGCTAATGTGAACTTCTGTGTCCCTTTGAAGAGTGCGTTCAACTCCTTGAATAGAGAACTTGGGAAGTCGGACCCTTTGTCTGTGAGAATTTCTAGAGGCATTCCATGGGTGCATATGATTTTATCAAAGAAATTCCTTGCTAGACTTCTTTGTTCTTGGCGGGCCAAGCTATCACATAACGGGAATAGTGGTCTACTACGACTGTAATATAGTTGTTGCCATGATTAGTGCGAGGTAGAGGTCCTACACGGTCCATCACAATTCTCCGTCAGGGGGCTGCCAAGAGGTCAAAGAGGGTCATTCCAGGTCTCTCACGTCGGTGAGAACGCTTGGTACTTAAACACTGAGGACAGCTACCAACATATTCCCTTATATCGCCATACATACCTGGCCAAGAGAATCTACGCTTCAAGGCAGATAGTTTTTTGTTAATATCCACATGACCCGCTAATGCGTCGTGGCATTGGGACAAAAGTGCATGCCTGAGGGTCTCTGGCTTGACCAGCGATAACGAGAAGTCTATTGGATTAGATGCAACGGGTCAGAATAAGTGGTAAAGGAGGCGTACTGTATGATATAGTCATTTTCTCTTCGCTTCCTTGCTCGACTTATGAAGGATAACATCTTGTAGCCATCGCATCATGTTGGTGCAGAATTAACAATTTCCTTGCTCGTCGCGGATAACATCGACTTTAGCGTCTACTGCTTTAAGGCTGAGTGTACGATGCGTCGATTATGTCATCGTAACTGCAACGGGTGGTGTCATATTCCCATCTACCGAGGGCGTCAGCGGCAGAGTTAAGTGATCCCGGGGTTCTATATCAAAGTCGCATGGTTGCAGTAGTAATGCCCAACGGATTAGTTTGGGTACTGTCTGCTTGGTGTGTAGAATTGACAGTTATGCTTGTGGTTAGTTACCAATGTGAATCGACTTACTTCCACATATGACTTCCAGTGAGTAACTCCGTGGACTGCTGCTAGCAGCTCAAGGTGGGTAATTGAATAATTCTGTTCATGTTTATTTATGGCTCTTCCAGCGTACCCGATTGGTCTTTCATTCCCGTTGTAGTCCCTGTGGGCCTAGAGGTGTCCAATGGCTGATGTGTTACCATCTGTGCAGAGAATGAATGGCTATATCGAAGCCAGGATATGCGAGAATCTGATTGGACGTGAGCAGACAATAATGTAAATGATGTTTAGCCGTGTTATAATGTATCATTTACATTTTTAAAACTCAACATATTGAAACCATATCCATCATTGATCACACCTTTGGCAGGGTGCGTGGTGTACAAACAACAACTTCTGCGTCATCTTGCAATCTGTATGAGTCCAGGGCATGATAATCTACTTCTTCTCTCGGTTTTATAGCAATCCTGAGTCAACAACCTCATAGCTGTAGTGGGTCTCTTAAATGTAGTTGGTGTCAACAGTTAAGCGCACAATTTCCACTTCTCATACAGCTAGAAAATACTGCAAAGATCGGTACTTCCTCTTCATGGACCAGGTCAATGATGAAAACTTCATTTACAGCTTATTTGGTGTTGTCCAACACCAACTTTGAAACTGCCCAAGTATTATTGTCCGATTCAGGATCACTTCTCAGGACACACCACATTTCATAACAGCATTTTTGTGTAATCCTTGCAAAGGAAATTATCTCCTTCCTTTCACAGAACTGTTTTGACCAAGTATGTCGGGGAAAGAAAACTCCCAACACTGACGTGATCGATGTCGCTTTGCAAGAGATTTTGCAATGTTTTTATAATTGCAAACTATGGCAGCCACCCGTTGTGATGTTAAGTGTCCAGGGTATAAATCTACAAAGTATAAATCTACAAAGTCTTTTAGAAACCCTGTGATTGTGAACTGCAAATGATTAGGAGCTTCCTTGGGTATACTAGGAGCGAGGATAGCATCGCCAATTTCTTTGCAGGTGAGGTACAGTTCCCAGTTCTGATAGCCCTCGGGAATGAACTGACCAATAAGCAAAGGCAAAATCCTAAAGAGACATCACTTTTCAATGGCTTTACCGGGAAGTGTGCACTTAACATTTGTCAGGTTGTTTGGTATCTTCACTGCTTAAGCCGTCAGGTCATTACGGCCCAAAGTAAAGGATTCCATTTGCCCACAAAGAGTTGATATTTGACAATATTGTTCACATGAAGACCTCTTATGGTAAGCTTTAGGATCATCGGTACTACACCCTCCAGAAAATCATGCATTACATCTAGAGGAAATGAGTTTGTAGTGCACAAATAATCCAAATTCTCAAGGCAGCACCTGTTTTTCACTCCGTAAGCGCTTAATGCCGAATCAGGGTGTTGATCCAAGCTTACAAGATGATACCGATGGAGTTCTGGTGTATGAATGACCCAATTTTCTTCAAAAGATACCTTTTCCAGATCCTCGTAATGAGCCATACAATACCTGAAAACCCATTGCTAAATGAGCAGGTGCATCCTGCTAAATGATGAGCAGATAAATTATCTCCTGATATTGGGCAAGGGCTCCCACAAAAACATATTCATTGCCTTTTTTGCTTATTGTTATCCCTTCACTTTGCTACACCTCAAATTACTAGTCAAGGGCTTCAATATTTCCCTAAAACTGTACTTTTAAACATATTTGTTTTTCACCAAAATGCACAAGTGGATATGACGCAGCTGGGAAGAATACTTGGAGTCAATATTTCCCAGCATGAAATAAAAAGCACAAAGTTTATGATATGTTTTCTTAGATCTAGTGAGTTAACCACTTCCAACTCGTCGGTGTAAAAATGCAGTCGCAGTGCTGTGTTGTTGTCACTGAAGATTGGGTGGTTTTTTGCTAATATTTTCATCAGTGAACTTTGCAGACATTGTGCAGTTGAAATTCCGTGCTAATGTTGCCAAGTGCAGCATCAAACAATTCATCAGTACTCAAAATCTGTTGCAAGTCACTATTTTGTTCATAATCAAAACCACACTGTTCCAAATGAAATATCCTGGTAATTTGATGCCATATATTGCAGCAAAAACTTCACATCATTGAAGACGGTTTCATGAATAACTCCTGGAAGTACATGTTTTTCGCGCAGTTTTGAAAGAAAGAGTGCGAAGTGCTGTGTTATGTCATACAGTAGACTACTTAACGATATATTTGGGTTTCTTTTATGAGTTGATTGAGGCTGAGATCCAGTAACATCATCATGATGATCATGATCAACATCATCATCATCATAATACGCATCATTTATGTCCAGTCCGTTGCCTTTTATAATGATGACATCTGAGGGCTTTCACAGGGGAAAATTGCTTTCTGCAGAGCCAGTATAAGCTTTTAAAGACTGCTGCATGCTCATGTTGGAGCTGTAAATTTGTCAAATACCTCTTGACGGAGTGTTTTATGACATCACACTGGAAATATTCCATTCAGCTAACCTTGAAAAGCGTCAATGTTATCAGGCAGAAAGTCAGTGACCCAGTCCACTGTCTCAGCCACTGTCCACCTGTTGTCATCCATAACTGAATGCAAACGAATATATGTTTGTATATGAACTGTTTCATAACAACTAAGCTGTTAGCTTACAGTCAGTTATTCACATCCTTGGTGTGGCATCAGTCGACCATATTTTTTATAACATCAGTATTCAGTTTATACTCACTAAAGGGCTGAAAAACAGCTCAAGTGAGAGAGACTTCCACAGTAAGGCGAGTAGACCCAGATCTTTTGCTCCGAGTCAACGAAACTCAGCCTTCCCTCTGTTCGCAAAAGAGAGATACAGACGCAAACATCTATGGTCTCAATCTCTTTGCAAAGCTGTCATTAGACGTCCTGTTGTATCTCCACTATTTCACCATCACTGTCACTGTCCATGAAGATGATCTATTATTAAAAGACAATTGATATCAGCCGTGCATATTAATCACACAATGAATCACATAACAGGGAATAATCCTCCATATTATATTTAACTCTGTGAATGGAGTAAAACAAGCGGTAAGAGGGACAATAAGGGAGTGTTGAATGAGCTGTTGTGAGTTAGTGTGAGGAGGAAGTGTTGAATGAACTGTTGAGTGAGGGAAAGGGAAAGATAGAGTATGAGAGAGAGAGGAAGGAGGGAGTGTTGTTTGAGCTGTAATGAGTGAGTGAGTGAGTGAGTGAGTGAGTGAGTGAGTGAGTGAGTGAGTGAGTGAGTGAGTGAGTGAGTGAGTGAGTGAGTGAGTGAGTGAGTGAGTGAGTGGGAGGGGGATAGTGTTGAATGAACACAAAGACGCAAAGACTCTTTCTACTATTTTCCGTTATTTTTCTATTATATCCAATTCATCCGATTCATCAAGTATTTCCCCCATCTCACCTTTACCACGGGTGGTTAGTGTTGTTTGATGATTGAGTGAGTGAGTGAGTGAGTGAGTGACCTTTACCACGGTCAGTGATCACCGAAATGAGTCTAGTGTTGAATGAACACAAAGACGCAAAGACTCTTTCTACTATTTTCCGTTAACATTCTCCAATGGTCCGATTCATCAAGTATTTCCCCCATCTCACCTGAGTGATGGTTATGAGTGAAATTCTATACAATTGTGAGTTCTTGGTGAGTGAGTGAGTGAGTGAGTGAGTGAGTGAGTGAGTGAGTGAGTGAGTGAGTGAGTGAGTGAGTGAGTGAGTGAGTGAGTGAGTGAGTGAGTGAGTGAGTGAGTGAGTGAGTGAGTGAGTGAGTGAGTGAGTGAGTGAGTGAGTGAGTGAGTGAGTGAGTGAGTGAGTGAGTGAGTGAGTGAGTGAGTGAGTGAGTGAGTGAGTGAGTGAGTGAGTGAGTGAGTGAGTGAGTTCGGGTTTAACGACTGGGCTACATCACTTGGTAATGGCACATAGTTCAATCCAAATAATTTCAAACCATTTGCAGATATTTTGCTCTTCATTTTACTGCTGTCCTTAAGTCTTGCTTGAAGTCATCTTCTTATTCATGTTTTATGTCAATTTACATTTGTTCTGAAAAATTAGTTATTGTAATTATGCCCTCTACTAGGTGCTCATGTGGCTCATCTGGACCAAGCTTACAGTGGCGGAAAGCAAATTCTGTCAATTCGTGGCATATCGGCAGCTAGTACATTGGTGCTAGGGTTATCTAGGCAGACATCACAGAGTGCCACTGCCAGCTTGTGAAGTTTTTCCTAAGGACAGTTCAGTTTATTGGTGTCAAACTGCCTGCCATGAAATAATGAAGGAACAACAAAGCATAATGTGTCTTATTCTTTTGTTTACATTAAGCTGTTGCTCACAAATATGTCAGCCTATACACTGTTGACAACCAGTATCTAAATTCAGTTAAGTACGTGCTGCCGACCTAATTTATTATTTCATATGCATAAAATGATAGGAATCATCAATTCCAAATCATGACATACCCGCAGGTTCCTGTATCCTGTATCATGTACAAAAACTATGTTATATTACTAAATAAGCGGTATGTTAACAGTCATTTAATATTTTTGGCATAGCAGTCATCAAAATTGAAATTTCGCTGTAACATTATATAAGGCGTATCAACAAAGTTATATACGTAATGCTTATTCAATTCTGCTCACAGCTACCAACAATGTCTTGTTATTATTCACTTTTCGTGATCGGTGGTCTTCCGTTACTGGCCACAGCCTGTAGTCTACCACTGTTGTGGTTTAAATGTAGAGAAGGCACACAATACCTTGAAAACAAGCCGGTAGAGCATTTCACAATTTGATTGATATATGTCCATCTTTAAATACATCGATGGTCAAATACCACAAACAAAGAACCAAGTGTTCAGGTGCAATGTAAAATATATTAAGGCAGGCCAGGGTGCATAAACAATTAGCACGCAAATAGAAACGGCGTTCGTAGCAACATCTTCTAGTGACATATGACGTCACAACGCCTTCGTTTATCTTCGGCGTTTGGTCGGGAAGTTCCGGAATAAGTTGTTTGTTTTTGCTTCTTTCTTGTTTACTTCGCGTCGGATTGAAAAAAGAACGTCAAGTTATTGATAAGAAAATCGCGTACAATATAATTGCCGATAATTCTAATAGTGACCCCGCCTCCTTCGCAAACTTGTGGGGGCGTTAAGTTATACTATCATATGTTTGCTTCTGATCCCGGGCACAGCCACCCAGATCAAATCGTTGACTTGGGTACCTGTGATGCCGGGCTGTAATTAGGGTTTTATGACTTAATTGTGTTTGTGGATTCGTTTTATCTTTGGGTTTTACGGCGACATTTGAAGATGACACCGAACTTAACGACTGTTGGATACACATTTGTATACGTTTGCTTTTCTCCCAACAACCCTTCACTTATTCCCTCACCCCTCTTCACCACTCGCCAAAGATACCGCTCATCTGAAACATCGTAAACTCACTTGGGCTGACACAACACTAATCATATAACACTCACGCATACACAATGTTTAAAATATAAATCCATGTGACATATATATACCCATACATAAGTGTTTTAAATAGAACCTCTGAAATTTCATTTAGAACCCCTTTGGAACCAGTTTGAACCTTGCAACCTTGGTTCCATATGAATCACAAGAGCCTTTATTTCTAAGAGTGTATTGTGTAGGTTTTGGGTCATGTGGCATATGCTTTCTGGACTTTTCTGCCCCTTCGCTGCCTTTACCATGGGCGACTGCAATCGGCTGCTATGCGAAGGGACAATGACTCCCTGTCTTAATACTTCATCTATCTGCTTGTTGTTCTCTTTTTTCATGGCAGGGTTTGTCCTGTAAGGTCTGCATTGTCTGGATAAGGCACCTGGTTTGAGCCTGATGGTGTATTCGGCCAAATGAGTTTTGCCAAGATTACCAGATTGGTCAAGAGGCATTTTTTCAATCATTTTATTTACTTGGAGGACCTTAGCTTATGTCGAACGGTAATATGAATATATACCGTTCTGCTCCGATATTTTGGGCGCACATTAAAACAGGTGTTGACTACTATATCAAGAGCCTGTGAAAACATAACTGACAGCGTACCAAACAACTTACCCCCGATCTATACTATTGTTTAAGAACTGTCATCTATATATCATTTCCGAAAAATCGCGATGCGATGACCGCCATTTTGGAAAATATTGGGTCGCGGGATTTCCCGTGATTTCCCGCCGCCTCTTCCGCATTGCCACCATGCTAAGCTTGCAAAGCACGCTAACGCCTTACAATACAATCTGCTGTATCTTATCGGTTTTGGACGCAGGAAGCAATAGACGTCGATTGGTCACGTCATTCTGAGCATGCGCGATGTACGTGGCTTAGAACTTGAAACAAACATGGTGCTGTGCTTCGGATTTTCTACCGCTTCCAAATTTATCGAACTATAACTAATTACCATGAATGAAATCCCCCGCCACAACGGGATGAAATTGTCCGTGAACATCATTGCATTCTAAAACTCCGTCACTTGGGTATGTTTGGTGTTTGCATGTTTTGCAGTGAACTTTTCACGTCAGGATAGGCATGTGATTGACCATATCACCAAGGAACTGCAGAAAACAACTCAAAGAAAACGGCTGGTGTTGTGCACATCATGTGTTGCAATGGGTTTCGATGCCCACACAGCATTGAAAGAGTGCTTCACTTCCGACCGCTAGGAGTTTAACCGATTATTGCCAGGAGATCGGTAGAGCTGGAAGGGCGGGACAGCAATCATCCGCAACACTGAACTACAATCCGAGAGATGTCGGCAATAATCTACCTGGCCTGAAGAGAGACATTGTGGAATATTGGCGGAGCTCTGTCTGTCTGCGTGGATCCCTCCATGTTTTTTTGGATTTGAGAAAGATTCAAGTTTTTCTTCAGGGTGCAGGTGTTGCACTGTGGTCTCGCAGAACTGTGAACGTGACTCTTGTCGTGTGAATGTGTCTTGTGAATGAGTGCTGTTGACAGTTGGCCCGTACCTTTACCCATATTACTGAAAGATTTTGTCATTTTTGTTTAAATATTAAGTGAAAATCAATGTTGACGCGTAGTGAAATATGATTGCAATAATCTTCAATAAAGCTCTTTTCTCGTGTTGGTGTGCCTTTGACTATCTGTTTATCGCACCCGATACTTTCTTATAAAAATAGAGATCACACTGACAACACAAGAGCTTGTTTCTTGTATTGTGCAATAAAAACAGGGTCACAATTGAATAAACTGTACATTTATTTGTGATATTAAAATGTACAGATCGATTTACAGTGGTCAATAGTGTAAAATAAAATGAACAATAGAAACTCTGCAGATTACCCCAATATTAAGGCCTGCTGGGACGAAGAAAATCAAATGATGCAGACCATGCAAACACAAGCCTGGAAACTTAAGACAGGCTACGGAAAAAATATTGTGACTAGTGACAAGAGAACACTGCTCCCAGATAACTTGGACAGCTCAAATAAACCAATAAGACATTCCAAAATTTCATACTTGTAACTGCAGGGCCTTGGAATTGTAACCTGAATAACTACCTTGGTAATAAAACTTATCTTATACAAAAATTATCTGTAGAAATGAGAGACTTAATTGTCATTGACTGATGACACTCCGAGCAAAGTGGTAAAAATCACAAGCAATCATTCAGTGAGTTTTGCATATCTACCTGTGAGACCGCCGGAGCACTATATACATACAATCAAAAGGCTGTTGTGATATGGTTCACACAAAAGTTTTACACATTAGGTAAACCATCCTCAGATGCCTCTTCATCCTCACCGTCTTCCTCAACTGGGATAGTTTTTCCGATGCAAATCCTTATGATATTCTTTGTCAGATATGTGGTCAGTACCTGCCTGTCAATGCGGTCATAAGGTGATTTGCATATTGTCTGAAAGCCGCTGCACTGCCTTCCGGGTTGAATATTGAACGGCTGAATCTCTCTCAAGGCAGCAGTAACTTTCTGGCGATCTGTATCTGAGGTGCGCTTGGCATGGCGTGAACCGCTCGAGAAGACATCAATAACTCTGTCAAATTCTTGAGCCACAAGAGCAATTCCATCGGCTGCATTTGTCATCCTCCTAATTGCTTTCTCAGTCTTGTTTGCCCCTAGTTGTCTGACAAGATCTTTCCTATTACTAACTGAATGCTCCTGAGCAAAGTCGGCTTTAACATTGTTTCCACTCCCACCTTTCACATTCACAAAACTACCCTCCAAAACACGGAGACTCATTGCAGGAGACAAAAGGTGGCGGGTTTTATGGACAAAGTCCATGTTTTCCACAAAATACTTCGACAAGTTTGAGTGGGAGAAAAAGACTGAGAGATTGGTCGTACAGTTGATCACCAGACGATCAATATCCCCTTCCTTTGCAGTGTCATCAATAATGAGTAATTGCATGAACCAGTGTCATGCATAGTTATATATCTTGTCATCAGCCAGCGGCTTCTGCATAATGGTTTCCTCCATAGGAACTACAAGAACTTTGCCATCTTCAGTGACTTCAAGGACTTGGTAGGAGGTACGAATAGTGGGATGCTCATGTTGGTGTGTGGCTGTAGGTTGTTGCAGAGAGAAGTTGCCATAGTCATGTTTACGTAGGAGTCTAAAAATTATACGCTTTGAAGCGGCAAGCCGCACTTTTGCTGACTCCCCTGTTATACCCTCTGGTGGTAGGTTCTTTGTTGAATGCTTACCAGGGTGGCCATTCCGAAGTACTCCGTGGATTGTTCAGTTATGAAATGCTCATCACCGGTCATGAACAGACCTTTGAAAGTGAGCTTTGAATTTGCTCTTGACCTTTCCTTTTCTGCTGCTGATTCCTACAGTAGAGGGCATGGTACGCTTTCTGTCAAACAAACAAAAATGTCATGAGCAACAAATATCCTGAACAAAATGCAGTTCAATATAAGAATGACTATACTTCATGTGTCCTGTGATTATGATGGACCATTTTAAAGTAAGTTAAGTTTTTACATGGAGCAAGTCTTGCTTGTTGTGCCACATTTCCACTACGACTGGCTGAAAATGTTGGAATCGCTTGTGTGGCTCTGGTGCAAGGGCCCTTAGGCGACGTACATTTTCAAGTTGCACACGAGTAAGTTGGTCTCCGCCATTTATGATGTTGCTTTTGTCAAGAATGCTGGTATCACCTGTGAAGGGTCAAAGCATATTGTAAAACGTTAGTTAGGCAGACTACGAATATGTTAGGATTCCATTCACAATGTTTGCACTGAAGTTACAAGAGGAAATGGATGCCATCTATGCAGCACTGTATTTAAATGAATATGTATGTCCCTCCACTTATTTGCAAAGTAAAATGTCCGGAGACTCACCATGAGCCTGAGTAAACTGGCTGATGAACTGGTCCTCATATGCATCTATGATGTCAAGCAGTCCCCGTATTTGGCCTCATTCTTCATGAGTACGGGTAAGGGGTGGATTTGGCACTTGTTGGCCTTCTGGCAGAATATGTGTGGCTGATGTGGTTTGGTAAGGCATCAGCTACCCACTTAAATGAATGGATGTTTTTGGCAAGAATTCGTCATACAAGTACTGCAATAGGAGCCCCGCAAACGGCCATGTTCAGAAAGTTGAGTGAATCAAACATTATGATAATTTGGTGAGGTGTACCTTGGGACTTTTGTTTATGTTTATCTGATTTTCAGAGAACATTACTAAATTATTCTATACTGCAGAATTCCCCCCATAATATGTATTACCATTATTGTATCTATTGGCCAGTAAATTGTGACGCTATATACATATGGAACCCTCCTGGTGTTTTTCAGAAAGCTCATGTTATTTGTGATAGTACACTTACTCATGTTTATGAATAGTGTCTTTTGCATTATCCCAACTGGTTTTTCAACATATTATTTACATCTGATTGATGTACTTATGTTCTTGTCCTTTAATGGACAATAAGATTCCTAACCTGCTGTACAGAGGACACCTCTCCGGGTTCCACAGATGGTGTATCTGATGTCCCCACTGGGGTTTGTCCAGCGAGGACTATGGTGGTGTCCTGTTGGGGGGAAATCTCAGTTCATGTACTGCCAGAAAATGTTCAATGTTGCGGCATTTTAATTGTTCTTAAACTGAATCTTGATGTATTGCCAATACAGAGACATTGTATTGTCTGTGTTGCATCATGTTATTGTCACTCAGGTAACATGCCCAGAAACGCAAACAATAATGCATATGTAATAAAATAACTTATTCTCCATGAATATTCGTGTATCAGTCGATTAGATAAATGATATGTCAATTGCTCAAGGGGATTAAAAAGATATATTTGAGAGGTCATCAAACTTATTTTAGGAAATCTAACTGTATCAACATCTTACCCAGTTTCTGCAGGATTTGACCTTGCATGAGCATCTGGATGAAGAAATTGTGCCATTCTTTTTGCACTGGCACCGACGAGCACATTGTCCTTTGCAGCGGCAATATGAACACGCAGCTATCAAAAGAGTGTCCATGATTGGTTAAGGAGACTGGGGCTCCTCTTGTAGCACTTTCCCTCTACTGGCCAGTCCCTCCAATATCACCGCAACGGGTAAATGGGTTGTGGAAGTGGAACCGCTTGGGGTTTCAAGTCTCTTGTAATCTGCAGCATCCTCCGCCGACTCAATGGACAATGGTTCACTAAGTACCTTCCGGGTAGAATATGGAACGCCACACGTTTCGAACGCCGGATTATTTAATGTGGCAAACCTTTTGGATTCATTTTGATCGGCAGGGCTAACGGTGACGGTCCTCCCTTTAATGAAAAATTCATAAACATCGCAGCTGAGTTGTGGTTGCGGACGGTCGACAGTGAGGTTTCAGTACCCATCTCTAGCGAGCGTCGGCGGTAAAGTTTTCAGTGTAAGGTGATAACGAATACAGTGCACCAAATTCCATTGTATAATAAAAGGTACTATATGGTGGGACAAAAGTTACTATTTAGCGTGTAGGTGTTGCCCACAACTTTAATAAGAAATCTACATTCTGAAACTTCATGAGTCATTTGCTTGTCAGCTGCTGATCTGGTTCCGTATCACTCAAAGGGAAGTCACGGTATTATCCCATCTCCCCGTGACCATGCGATAACTAACACAAATTGGAGGAATTAATATAAGGAGCGGCGGATAGCTCTTTTGAATAAAGTGGAGCTTGCGCTACCCGATCGACTGTTGGTCTGTTGGGCAAGCGGCGAAGGCTTGCTCTTGATGGAAAGGGGGCTGATTAATTGGTCGGGTTCATGGTGCTGCTAAGAGGTGTGCGGTAGAATGGTGAGGGCGGCGGTCATTGGCAGGGGTGAAGGGGAGTTGGCACGCGCCTGCGGAGTATGGCGTTCGGTAAGGGCATCGCTGACGTAAAATTAGCCCCAGCTTCTGTGAGACGTTCACTATAGACCCAACTTAGACGCTGCATCGCCCCTATTGTGTCTACTTCGGCAATATTGAGCATTTGCGGATGTTTTTGCGCTTTTGATATTGCCTGATTTTTACGTGGAATATCCTCTACGATTTCAAATGATTAATTTGGAGGAATGTACTCATGCGATAAAAGAATAAAGGAAGGCTGTACGAAATATAAAGGTAACTCACTTGGCTTGGGATACTGGGTCGAATGGATTCTCCACCATGTCTCATCGTGATCTGCGGTGTAGAGCTGTACACAATACGCACTCGATATAATGAAGACTCGAACTACAGGCGTAAGGTTTGGAAGAATCTTAAACTTGGTTAAAGTTTTAAATTTATGATGGAACTTTGCATGAAGATCAAAGAGAGATGCATTGAGCTCGGAGACCAGGAAAGAACTGATTTTGAAATGTTAAGTGCTTCCCTCGTCGACTAAGGCAAGCTATCCCAATTCTCATGGCACGTGCAGTAACCAGGTCAGTGAGGGCTGGTTGCCTGGGCAGGATGGCCATGGAATATGGGGCATGTATGAGGAGAGTGGGGGGTGGGGGGGGGGGTGGGGTAGGTGATATGTAGGTCACTCGTGGATCTGGGAAGCAGGGGTTTATAATTAATATCAGCGGTAGGGGGTGCTCCATAAATTGCTGACTGAGAGGGAACGTTATCATGGTGGGTAGGTTTGCACTCAACAACACAATGACATTGTTCTTTTCCTATAATAATGTACCTACCGTATTTAAACACAATTATTGTGCATATCCACTCTCTCCTTCATCCTACCCTACTCCAACACTTGAAATAACACGAATTGCTCCAAATAAGCGCTCCTGCCACCATTCCGTATTAACCCCCTTTAATGTCACTATCTGCAGTTATCAACAGTAGTTCAACTTCACACTCGGCCGCGAGTCCTGCGGGGTGAAGGTGACAGCCTGACCATCAATGGAAATATACAGAGATTATGCTTTCGAAATTGACATGGCTGAAGTATGAGGACGCACATAAACCAGCGAGCAGCTTTGATGGATTATACAGAGGAAATATAACATGGTCAACCATATGTTTAGTATCATTATAAAGATTGAACGGCTGTGCAAACGAAGCTGGACCATGCAGGTGGAACAATTTCAAGAACAAATTACCGGAAACGAAAAACCAATGGCCGATATGGTAGCTAACAAGAGATGTCGAAATTAAAGACTTATAAAACGTGATGCATCGAAATGAGCAACGTAGCCAGTCTTACTACTTGAATAAAGGGAATTACCAGAAGAGAATCCACCGGAACCATCAACTAATTTCTTTGAGAGAAATGGGCAACAACGCCAGGCTATTAAAGCAAAATTGATATAGCTCATCGGACTGGAAAAAAGGCTCCAAAAAATAAGGCACATCATAGTTAGATTCCACCAACGCTCTATTGTCCAGGAAATGCTCAACACAATACGAAGTTCAAATTCAAACAGTGAAATTAGGATTGTCGAGGTTAGAACAGCATTGGAAATAATTGGAGAGATTTCCCGGAGATGTTGGAAGCCCGAAAAAAGAGTCGGAAAACAAGAATATACAGAGACTTACAGCTGATAATAGAAAACAGCCCGGTACCGATCAACCTTGCTTAGAATATTCCCATCTCACCTGGCTACAAAAGTGTCATCTACTCTCTATGACGCTCTAATTCCACAAGAAGCAGGAACAGTTATTACGCACCGGACTGGAAAAAAAAGACACCAATGAAACCCAGACACAACAGTTCGATTCCACCAATTAGCCTTCGCCAAGACTGACTTACAACAACATGATGTTAAAGCCAAACATGTGCAATTAGGATTTAAATATGCCCATGGTATCGACAAAGTCTCACCAGGATGGTATTGTACGGATGGTGCATCTTTATCTTTCTTATAGTTTGTAATATATAAGTTGTTAAAAATATATAAGGGCCTTGTTTTGTAATATAAACTCTATCCACAATAACGTTTGTTAATGTGTATTTAATTTGCTCGAGGTTTACTGTTTCTATTGATTTTTAATGATTTGCATTGACTTTTATAACGTATGTACCAACGTAGTAATGATAGTATTAATTTGCATAAATAACGGTCCCCAACAAGAGAGAACGAATTTATCACCTGAACAATTCATGCCATGTGATGGCTAATCATATATCCAAGATACAATAGACAATGAGTTTCTGAAAAGCATTACAGATCTCTGCTCAGAATATTATGATTTTGAAGACCTGTCCAAACTGACATCAATATTAAACAGTAACTTTGAATATAAAATTATGCACCTGAACATCCAGGGTCATAATTAGATCACATAGAAGAAGCCCTGAAACAGCTATGTGACATCAATATCAATATTGATTTCTTACTGCTGTGCCAAACATTTATCACAGACGGGACTGAACAGTTATACAAAATACCCGAATATGATCTCATTAAAAAAACCAAAATGTGGAGTTTCAGTGTACATGTTAGTCAAATACAAATATATAATAAAAGAAGACACGACCATTATTGACGAAGACAAATTTGAATAAATCTTCACTGAAATTACTGCACGTAACAGCAAAACCAAAACCGTTATAGGCGAAAAATGTAGGGTTCCCAATACAAATATTACCGACTCCATTAATGACTATGAAACAATACTTACCCAACTACAACAACACAAGGGGACTTTTAAAATAGACACTGATCAAAACAATATTTACCTGAATATAGATAACCATAAAAAAACAAATGAACAGTTTCATGTCAAATGGTATGATGCCAGTCATAACGTAACCCACACAGATAACACAAACATCAGCAATTCTGATTGATCCATTATAGATATCTTTATTAAGCAAATCAAACTCAGTTGCGGGTATATTACATTCAAATATAACGGACCATCACCCAATGTTTGTATTAACTGGTCATCAAAAACCATCAACTACAAATCCACCACATCATGATTATAGGGAATTAACTGAAGCAAATGTACAAAAGATAAACCAAAGCCTAAAAAGAATCCAACAAGACACAAAGAGCCTGGAATAACTAAAGGCATATTACAATCCGTAACTACTCTCAACAGACTACACAGAAAACATATAAATCTTCACAAAGATTCAAACGAACATAAAACCTACAAAATGTATATATATATATATATTTACACAATTAAAAGAGCAGCAAAAAAATAAACAATTCAAAGAAAGGTTTCTTGAATATAAAAACAACATTAAAAAAAAATTGGGCAACTATACAAACTAACAGGAAAATCCAAAGCAAATAAGCAACGTGCTGAATATAGCACCAGTAAAGATATAGATAATGAATTAAACAATTGTCTTTCAACAAAAGTGTTGTCCTCAAATATACCTCATATGAACAAAGATGCACTTCACTATCTCCAAAAAGCCACCCAACATTCTATGTTTCTATCTCCCACAGACCCGAAGGAAATAATTGAAATAATAAATACATTCTTAAACAAACCTTCAGAAGGACATGATGTAGGATCAATGAAACTAGTAAAACAACTTAAAACATTCATAACAGAATCCCTTAGCAAATCTAATAAATAAATTGATGATGGAAGGGAAATTCCCGCAACATCTGAAGATAGCTAAAATAATACCAGTATACAAATCAAATGATAAACAGATATTAATAATTATCGGCCTATTGTTATTCTACCAGCCATCTCTAAAATATATAAACAGGTAAAAACTACCTTGATAGGAACAATTTTTCAACACAAGCTAATATAGATTCTGGCCGAAACATTCAACTATAGATGCAATATTAGAGCTTGTTCAAATACACTATCTGAAAATTATGACTCCCTCGCAATATTGTTAGACTTTTCAAATGCATTTGATACCAAAAAACACAATATCATAAACACCGAGATTTATCATTACGGTATCAGGGGACCTCTCTTAAATTGTATGACTAGCTGTTTAACAAATAGAACACCATACACAATCTGCAAAGTGCCTTCTCACAACCTAGAACCTTTTAATTTTGGGATACCTCAACGAGCTGTTCTCTAATTTATTATATACAGTTACGACGTCCCAAACTCAATCATGGTACAAGAAATACACCTAATGAATAAAAAAACACCTAATGCAATGGCGTAATACAAACAAATTAGCTCTTGATATATAGAAGTCCCAGTTTAAGGTCTTTACATAGAAACAAAATTATCAACACATCAGCAGTAACTCATAGACATATACTATAGTCACGTTCTCATATATATCCTTAAATTCACCTACAGTGCAGCCCCATTCTCTCTTAACAAACTATGTTCATACCCAATTCAGGAACATGGACATACAACGCGATATCACTCACAAATGCAATAACAAGTGTATTTACATGCACGGATTAAAATAATTGAAAACAATGTGTAACAATATCCAAAACAGAGTGACCCTTAAAGTATTCAAAAACAGGTAAACAGCTATAAGAATAGCTTTTGTAAAATGGGTACATATGAATTATCACAGAGATTTATTAATAAACTATACATTCAAGGTACCAAATATGCCTCCCTGTTTTGGATCGACGTATTTTCTTGTTTATTTATAAAAAAAAATCTGTTTTTTACTTCAATTTGCAATGTATGGTACTATTTTAGTTTTTGTGTTGTATTTATGTATCATGTTTACTATTACTATGGGGCATGACCGGCCTATAGATGTAGAGCACATACTGGTCAGGTCATGTCCCTGGCCACATCGACATGAATACTATTATGTGTCATACTTTATGACATATGTATGATGTGGACCAAATAAAATTATCATTAGTATTCAATTATGAAGGCCATCTAAAACGAACAATGTTAAGGCAGCCAGCCAGTTAACACATATGCACAGCAAAATTGTTCAATGCAGACAAGTAAGTTGATGAGGATATACCGGATCCATCATCTAACCGGTATATGATTAAATACACACGTTGGGTAAGTAAAATATTCACCAATACGCAGGATATTCACCAATACGCAGCTTTCTTAATGAGTCAACTTGGTCAATAAAGAAATTGGTTTTGAAAATTTATTTTCATTCTTGACCTACAATGTTGTGTTCTGCCAGGTTCTGCACCTTAATCTTAAATCCATAGCTGCCACTTTACAGTCACGTTTTTAATCGCAAAGATACTCCAAGATTGTCTCTGACGACAATTTAGCTGCCATAAGAGGTAATAGTGATTTCATCCAGTGTCCGTAGACCGTGAACTATTCTATTCTCCAGGTGCAGCAATAGTTTACTTACTTTGCCCAACTCAATTGATTCATGTTGAAGCCGGAAAAAATACACGATGAATTCTTACATCATGTCCCATGAACCCCGCCAAGATGTCTAAACTCATTGTCTTTCAAATTCAAGCTCTATGAAATCACGGTTGTATGCTTGCAAATATTTTGTTCTTTGATACCACTTGCAATTATATACTTGTAAATGATATCACAACTTCAAAGAGGTGTTCTTGCATTGTCTGGTTGGGGGAACAGATATGTGTTGGCGTTGTCAATACTCCCGTGATCTCTCATAGAGTTGAGCAAATCTCTTTGTTGTGTGTGCTTTGCAGTTAGTATAAGGGCTGCCTTTTGATCTCTTTTGCCTCTTTTGAATTCTACCCTATCCATTTTTTGGTTCTCTGTCAGTTTTTGACAGCGACGCCGCAACGTCTTCCTGCGTGGTCTCGCTGTTTTGTATCCCATTTCCATTCGTTGGACTTCAACCACCACTGAGGCGGTTAAACAATGTAATTTCCGCAAGGGTTATTTTACACAGTTGTCTCCAGGTCTTGCTATCCTGTGATGACTTCAGCAATTCTATAAAGTGTGCCATATCTTGCTTCACTTTTGTCATGCTTGCAAGTAATTTCTGTCCCTTTTATGATTGACTGAAATTTTGTGGTATCTATGCAATCTTCTTCGCGTAACTTTACCTTACGAACTGGTGCATGCGTGGCACATGTCCATGTTTTGCTTACGGCTTGCAACCAGAGATACATCATCGTATCTCATTTCATCCAGAATCACTTTTCAAAATTGAGCTGTTTTCGACTCCAAAACTGGCAGCAAAGCATTACTTTCTTTTTTATGTATATGGGAAGCAACAGATGATGTCATGTCCTGTTTCTTCTTACATTCTTCTATGTGGACAGGTCAAATTTCTTGACAAAAGTATAACAGACACTGAAAAGTAGATAACTTTTGGCCTACTCTCCCATTTCTTTGTTTGACCTTCCTAAAAGAATAATACAACTAATCCTTTCTTAAGCACTTCATTATTGTGCGCCATGATCCCCTTGTTGCGCAACAAACCCCGTCTAATTTCCTTTTCCTTTTATGGGTGCCGCGAAGATCGAAGCTGCTTCAGCGTCTCATGACACTGTTCCATATGGCGGGGATGCATCCGACATACGCAATAATGTGTTTTTTTGTACAATACTCCCATCTGATCATCAGTATCAGCAACCCGAGACAAGGAAGCAATTGCCTTTTTACTAGAAACCACATTGACTACTTCCAAATATACATCAATCACTAAACAATACCCTTATTCTTACCTCAAAACATCAAACACTTTTTCGTAGCCATTAAAAGTATGAGTGGAGAGGTTCTTACGAGGGCCATATCCACACCACTTTGGCCCGGATTTCGCCTAGACGAGAATGTCATGGTTCAGTCAATCGGCTGGTGGCGACAAGGAAGCAATCTCCATTTTATCCTAGAAACTTAATCATGTAAACCTTATCTATTAACCTTTCTTAGCTCCATATTACACATGAGTGTTGATGTGCCGTTACACCCTATACTCACCGTACCTTACCTTACCATCTGAAAGTGACAGGACTGTATAGGGAGGCAGTATTTACAGAGAAGAGATGGATTTAAAGCTGCGTTCCTGATCAATACATGAGATAATCATTCAACAAAAATGATGTCATGTAGTGGAAATGATCGTGTCTGAACTTACATATTGACCCCATGAGTACGCTTAACTACGAAACTTTCCTTATATGTTGATGCAGTGCCACTATTGATTGATGAAATCAGTTTTAACCAGCAATACCTCTGCACATTCAGAAGAGCTGATATAGTCTTGTTGCGAAAAAAATGACATGAAGAAATGTCCTAATTATTGAATCTCCTTACAAATGTGATTCTGAAGCAATCAAAAAGGAAATTATGGAAAATTTCAATTTGGTTAGGATGCAGATCATAACTTGAGGTCCTAAAATTTGTATGGTGTCCTAAGAATGCCCTTTGTTGCTGGACATGCACACTCCTATAGATGATTAGACAGAATAACCTCTGAGAAACAAATGCTAATGATGAAACAAGCAATGTTGCATGAATTAATAATTAAATAAATATTGACTAATTATTTGATAATAAATGCAACTTCAAGCTTGCCAAGTTACATTTGCACAAACATTTTGAATAGAACGATCGAGGCATGAAGACAGAATCTGATAATGCAAATTGTTCATGGCCCATTACACACAAAGACAGTATGGGCCAATATGCTCTGACATCATTTAATAAGATTTAAGTGCTAGCTACTTCTAGATGATTCTCTGCAATAAAAAATGTATCATCTTCACAAACTTATTTGTGGCGGTGAGCAATAGAATAATGCTTAAGAAACTGATAACAAAATAACTGCATTCTGTGTACAGTCTACCTATGCATGGTGAATATCTGAGGTTTAAGGGATAGTTAAGTAATTTTTTTCCGGTTTCCTGGTTTAAGGCAATGGGCTGCTATGCATATTGGACATATTTGCATTGTGGAATTGATGGTATTCGTTAATCTACTGTGTTCCCCAGCATTCGAATGTTGAAGAAACATTGGGGAAAATATGCAAAGGTAATATTCACACCTCATGACGAACTTTTATCCAATCCCAACCAACGTGTAACTGTTGTGCGTCTATGTTGTGGTGATGGTTCTGGTGAAATATATTTGACCTGCTTATTTTGTCACTTTGTAATACCAGGCAATAAACATCTTTGCTGATTTCTGTGTACATTTGGTATTTGGCGTACCTAAGGATGTGTCAATAAAAATTTGCATGCCAAGGGTCATTCAGATATTGTTTGTTGTGATTTGTATCAGATGTCATCCTTACCTTTTTTTAAATTAGCATTATTTATGGCTTGAGAAATATCAGTGCTGATTTCAGTTTCTAATGAGATACTGAATTAATTATGCTCAGCTGATAAGCATATTGCTAGCTACTGTCTATTCATGGATTATCATTTATTGAGGTTTTTTTCCTCTGTTTTGCATTCCATTAACTTTCTTGAAGTTCTGAATCTGTTGATTCAGACAATGATGGTTGTTTCAGGTTGAGTTCTGTGAGGATGTTGAGCTGAATAGTTGTATTCAGATGTATGTTTGTTATTTATATGCTCTTTTGTATGTAAGCAATGTGTACACTAGTTGATGGAGACACAAATAAAGCTATTTTATATGACCTCTAAAACTTGAGGTCAAAACACTGGTGTTATGTTATTCCTCCGGTAGCAAAAAATCTAGAAATATATCTTGTGAAGTATAATTAGGAGCATTATATTGCCTCTCGAAGGATTAATGTGTGCTCTGGCTTTGTAATGTACTTATGTAGCGATCCCTGTGGTGCTGTCTCTGCTGACCCAACTCATATAAAATGAATTTCGTTCGCGAATTTGCATTTACTGCTATGTGACAAGGTCGATCTTATGATAAACATCTATTATATGTGATCATCATGGTGTGACCATAACGGCGTACCCGTAACGGCCTGCTTATAATTCCGCTAGGAGGGCCTTCGTTGCGCACAGCGATTTTGACCGGAACTGGGGGCATGTTTCTCTGCCTGTCAAGCTGTCAGCGCTTTGTTTGCGCTTTACCAGTTGCTTTAAGTTCCTGCGTTGTTGCGCGCATTTTTGTTGCGTGGTTCTATAGCTGTAAAGACACAAAAGACGTCGCCGAAAGTTTCAAGCGTATTCTGAACTTCTCTTAATTCATCGGAACGCTGTCGCGTCGCGATGAACACATTTGAAACAGTTATCAAACACAGAGATTATCATAAAATAGTAATCCAAAATGTTACCAACTACATTTATCTCCAGTCGTCTGGAGAGTATTCTGCAAGGACATCAGTATTCACCTGATATCTCTTCAGGTGACTGTTGCTTCACCATGTCATCACTGTCCCCTTCTTAGTGGAAAGCGAAAGGGGATATCAGCTGCTGCTTAACAGGCACATTAATGCATAAATCCCTGAATCATTGTAGGTGTTATCTGAGGGGGAAATGTGTTAGGGAGCAGTCCCAGTCCGAGCAACCAGACAATGTATGGCTTCTCCTCTCCCCATCTGGTACTATAGAGTCTGCTGGATGTGAGTGCACAGGGTAATTCATAATTTATATAATTAGAATATTTAACTTAAGAAAGTTGAATACAGATATGTCCCACATGCTATAAATATGTATAAATACCTATAAAGACTTACTGGTACAATATTAACTTTGTGTTTTGTATAATGTGGTGTTGTGGTTTTGGTGGAAGAGAGGTAAAAAGTTTGTTATTTTTTTTTTCCTCATCTTTCTTTGCAGAGATTATGGTGGTTGCAAACATGTTTTGGCCATGATGTTTGCAGTGCCTGACTTCAACACCAATGCAAAGTCTGATACAGTATTACTGCCTGATGAAGAGATATGTCGCACGGTTTGTCGCCTTGATTATTTTGATGTTTGGCAATTGCACAGTCTATATACTTGTCATGTCAGTAATACAACTGACGGAAACTTTACTGTCATCCACGGGTGTTTTTTCGATTTCTTGCAAAAATTGGCCTTGCAGTCCACTACGACGCAAGTAAACCTGGGTTTGGTTGCTTCCGTGCAGTTTATATAGTCTATAGAACGATATTTTTAAACAATTTCCCCTAGCTTACACCAATATAAAACATAAAACAACGAATATTCACCAGAGCTTAAATCTCTACGTTCCGCGTTGTGTATTGCGTTATGGAAAAACATGCCCCCACTACCGGTTTTAAATCATTATCGCCGCCAGGCGGCCGCGACGGAAACCTGAGAATGTGAAATCAGGAATTGAGACAAGAGGCACTTGAAGATGACCAGACCATTATGATTCCACTGCCGTGATCATGGAAACACATTTTCTCCCCAGGTTGATATGTTGCACAATCCTTTGAACGATATAATCTAATGCTTGTCTTATACCAGTACTATTTTACTGTTGTATTAATTTGGGACCGTCAAACATGAATATTGTAAAATGAATAGACATAACCGTAAAGCGAGACCAATCAAAACACTTGCAGTTAATATGAAAAATGTGTATAAGGTTTGATGGCATGGAAACGAACAAATTATTGTGAGGGCGTTAAAAAAAGTCCAAAAATGACAACATTCAATATCATTTTTTTTAAAAAATATTTGCAAACATGGCGTCAATGATTTATCTTTGAAGTATGAAAATGAAACTGAGGGCTTCTGATAGTTTCCACTAAACGCGAACAACGGATACATCATCGAACATGGGAACAGCAACGGACGCTTTGACTTAATTTGAAATGCCATTGCAATGTGCATGAACAAAATATTGCTGAACAACCTTGAATAATTGGACACCATATTATTTTATCCATGTTATTCGAAATCGGAAAAATATATTGTCTTGACTACAGGATCTCGAGTCTATAAATGCCCCTTGCTCTTTATCGATATATCTGGTGTGTGTGTTTTAAGTGTTCTCTGTGTAGAATTAGGTTAATTTTCATACAAAATGATATTTTGCTTACCAATCATATGCTTCCATTTAGCATTGTGGGATGCTTTGCTGTTGTTTACGTGATGATTGCTGTTCGTGTCGTGTTCCCGCTGGAGTAGCAGGGCTGGATTGGTGCTGCATACTATAAACAGTGGTAATGCCACAGCTGCATTGTCGTGGGCTAATACAGCAATCGGTCTGCCGCTTCCACTGATGACCTCGTGTGCGATTGTCAATTCATTCCACCAGTGATTAGTGCATCTGGAGACTTCACAAAGTTTGTGCGCAACAGGGGTGCATTGACAGTACTGTTACTAGTGATTGTGTGATCACCTGCTCACGAAATTTATTCTAAGGTGGACGCTGCGAATCTGCATTTATCCATATATTGGATATAAGAATCATTAATGTTGTTATATAAGTCACACACACACACACACACACACACACACACACACACACACACACACACACACACACACACACACACACACACACACACACACACACACACACACACACACACACACACACACACACACACACACACACACACACACACACACACACACACACACACACACACACACATTATATATATATATATACAGGTGAACAATTGAAGACATGTTGCCAGTCTGACTCCGGTCGTGTGTCTTAAAATGAAAATAACAGTATAACAGCGTACGCAGATAGCCTATGTCATTTCTTTGTTCCATTGTAAATCTTTCCCCGACAAAATTATACCGATAGAAATTGTCTACATCCATTCTGTACACCACGTACACTGTGTGGAAAATCCGTGCGCACAAACCCTATTCCAAAAACGTTGCGGCGATAAAAAAAAATACACAGTATTTTCATGGTCTGGATAATTTATCATTCGTCGTTGGTACCTACGTACACATATACATGTACATACAGGCCTACATCACGTCCGTAAGGTACCTTACATGCGTCTCCCAACTCCTCGGCCCCAAATACACCACACACGGCGTGGCGTTGCCGCGAGATCGAAACCAATGGGGGAGAGGTTGGAGCGGCTCCGAACCTAACCTTTAGTCTAGGCGCACGTGGCTCTGATGAGGATAACCTGTCAGATAGTTACTTTAAGATGAGAGCTGTCGGTAAGCATATAACAATATGAGAGATGCTTCAGGCACGATGCCTTTCCCTCGTATCTGAAAACACACTTTTCTTTGCAAAAAAGTGTTTTTATAATAATTTTCTTGCAATCTTAATGACCGATTGATCCAACATTCTCACATGTTTATTCTATGCATGGGATACACCAAGTTAGGATACTCGTCTTTTACAATTACTGAAAGTATACCTGGCCTTACTTAAACGTTTACAATGGCCGTCTTTCTACCATTCAAAACAATATAACACAATCGAATTTGAGGCGGTCAATTAACAATTATCAACATTGTTTTTCAGTATACAGGGTATGCGACATGGTGTATACAGTGATACATGTGACCACAGATTGTATGTAAATACACTGGCTGTATACACATAATGTAAAGTAAAGGCTTTATCATGATTGGCCTTTTGATGCCCCCCTTGAGTTGGCCTTGGTGCCCTGTGCCATTTTGATGACGGCAAGGCCAAAGTGGCCTGCCCATTTTTTTGCTTAAGATTGAGGCTTGCAATAACAGAGAAGGATATAACCCAACAACAAACCATCCAGTGCTGTCAAATGCAGAACAGTGATGTCAATGCAAAATGGTTCAGCTCAAATATATATATATATATATATATATATATATATATATATATATATATATATATATATATATATATATATATATATATATATATATATATATATATATATATATATATATATATATATATATATATATATATATATCTACGATGCGATATATTTGATCCGTTACAGCTGTCTACTTGTACTAGACACGAACATGTTAATCCCTTCAATTTAAAGAAGCGTGGTTTTTATCCGACTGGATGTCTAGCATAACTGGTCAACCCACAAGGCACGTGTTCTATTACAGCAATTTAAAGAAAAAATAATATTCGGCAGCAGAAAACATTATGTCACTGTTTTTATTATCATTCTACCATTGCGTTTATAGATCTAAACACACAGAGATTATTTTTTGATGTGACGAAAATAGATTCGATCTAACACGAAAGCGAATGGCGAAAATATATACTATGTCAGATTAAACCGATAGAGTATAAGATAATGATACAGCCACAAACAACGACAGGGCGATGAAGCTAATCCATGTATATCACACTAGTCTGGCTATTGCGGAAGGGTGGTCAATACCTGCGCACATAAGATACCGCTGGTATAGAAGAATACTGCTCCGAACGACGTAATAACATCCGCTTTTCAATACAGCTGGTTGTTATCTCTCCTCCCTCCTCCCTCCTCCCTCCTCCCTTCCTATTTCTTTCTCTCCCTCTTTTATACGGCCTCTCTCTTCCTATCTCTTTCTGTGTTCCTCTCTCTCACACTCTCTCTCACTCTCTCACTAAACTAATTTTTGTTATAGATGAAAATGTCCGTTAATACTGTGGTATTGGCATCACAAATACGAAACCGTACAACGTCCCCTGTTTGAAGAATTTAACAACCCGCGCTAATACAACACGTCAACGATGTCAGTTATAACCACACTTTGGAACACATGCAGACACCTCAAGCAGTTCTAATCATTAACACCAATGCATTAACACAAGCCTGGCAATCTTTAGTACTGATGACTGGCAAGATGTACATATTCTGTAAATCGCGCTGTTCCACTTTTTCCAATCAAGGCAGCATGTAAGCTGTCAAGTGCTGTCGGCACCAACTAATTGTTGATTTGGACTCTGTGTTGTTGACGTCCAGGTGAAATGAGGGATTTAGATTCATGACGTGACATTGAGCTGCCGTGACCGTCAATATCATTCCTTGTGCTGCGGCTAAAAATGGCACACAGACAACAATATTGTGCAATGAGGCGCCCTCAAGATGGTTGGGGTTGTAGTACCAGTATATATGGATAAGTGATACCATTACATTATATATTGTTGTAGCTTTAAATTCAAATACAAGGTGATCATGCTTACCATATGTTGACTATGACGGCAAATACACACACGACGAAAGCTGACCCCATCCCGATGACGGCATACATCCATACATTAGTGAAGGAATCCCCTATCATTGACAAAATGACATTAAGCGTATACATGTGCTTCCAAGTGGCAAAAACATGTAGATTATGATAATAGTATTAAACAGATGATTGGGAAAGCGTGTGTAATTATACAGCGCCTCCTGTGTAGTATTTACTCTATAATCGAGTCGAGACAATAGAATGGCCGCTTCAGAGGATGCATTGGGAAATGTTGAAGTCATGAAAAAATGACAGCAAAACAATCACTCACTCACCTGGCAGATAGCGGATGTCATGGATTCTATCCATTGTTTCGTGTACTGTAAATCACACCAGTACAGGTCTGTGCAAGCCAGATCCAGTCGTAATGAGCATCATATGCTGGTGTTATATCAAGTTAACTCGTGTTATCAAACAAGAATACGACCATGTTAGATGCACCAGTGCCACATTGACAATATGGCCGAGTGATGCTCCTATGAAGTCGGCTCTTCTGACTGATACGCTCGAGTCTGGTATGCTGCAGGTGCTATCTGTTGCAACTAGGCTGATACTAGCTTGATATCATCGCCACCAATATGGAGGGGTGTCTCGCAATACACATAGGCTACAACTTGAAAGCTAGCGTCAATATTTTTGCAAATTGCCCTGTTGCTGTACAGTCCTGGTGTAGTGATAGCAGTGAGTCTGACTTCTCGGGAAGCTGGTATAAAATAGTCCGTCATCAAGTGGCGCCACCAGGTGGTGTGTCGGAATAACTTACCCGGCAAGATGTTTTATTTGCCGGCAGTGGCTCTTAACAGCTTAAAGCTATACCATCTGACTCTTGTATATAGGTGGCGCTGCACCGCGGCGACACGCAGTCAAGTGTGTACTCGTGTTTTTATGTCATTTTCCTCGTGTTTTGGCCTTTGTTGGGCTTGTGTTTTTAGTGCAGTGTGTGAATAATATCATCTACAACATCTTTTAATCAAAGGATATATCTGAATCTGCTGGACTTTCTCATCAGCTGTCCAGAAAGGGACATTGTGTTTTTCCCGCTGCTCAACTACGCGCTTCGCTAGGAAAGCCACGTGCTTTGCCTGGTCCTGTTTCCAGTGTCATTCCACTCTTCGACCTTGGAAACTACATCAACGTCACCAAACGACCAGCCGTCTTTCTGACCACCGCATCAATATGTAACGTGAGTTGCCGATCATGTGACGACCGTGTGCAAATAAAGCATATGCTGTCCTACACCAGGAAGGAACTGCTCGATATCTGCGGGTCACTGCTTCTTCATCACAGCACCCGTCTTCCAGCGCCATCTGGAATTTTCCTGCCAAAACACGGGCCTAGCAGGGGCTGGGACACGAGGAGAGTGACAGAGAGACACGAGTCAATTGTAGACTGTAAATCAAATTCCCGAATAGGGCTAATAAATTATCTTATTACTTATTGTAGCAGTGTTATTTGGGCTGACGTGATATAACTGCGGATGCTAGTTAGGCATTCTGATGGAATATTAGCGGGATGGTGGAAAGGAATTCAGAAACACAAATTAAATAAGAATGTTGATAATCTGAGATGGAGTCGCCCGTGAACGTTCCATAGAAATGGTACTGATTGTCTTGTGTCGTCACTGTTAGCGTTTCCGCTGTTCTTTGGCTTCCCGCGAAACTAGCGATTTTCGCTTATCTGCGAAATGTTCCATCTCCATTATATGTTTACGCAGTTGTCTCCCAATACTCAGCTACTACATTTGAATAGGATATTGTTATATCTGGCGTGTCTGCTATGCATCGAAGGAATGACGATAAGAACTGTCTGTGGTGCTCTCTTGCTGCGAAAACAAATGAATGGCTCTAGGACAGCGAGTGATATTGGTGGTCACGGAAGTGCCATTTTACGTCACGTGTCGTGAGCCCCCATCACACCTCGTTATCATCCACCCACAAAGGTACTGAACAATGTTCAAATGTGTTCAAATGCTCATTTGTGAGCTTATATGCAGTCCACTCAGATCCTACAATAATTTAGTAAATAAATAATTTGTCTGTATAGCGTGCATGTTGTCCAAATTGTTGAATGATCGTAATTGTATATGTAATGCCTGCCTACCACTACAATTCAGCATGTTCACCGTCACCATACACTGACGACACGTCACGCAGAAAACGTGTAAAGTTTGCGGAGGATTACAAAACATCCAAAATCAGAACATCGTGTTCGATTGTGAATGATTTCGCACCCGTAAGACTGTGATACTCAAACAATCTAGACCGGATACTGCAGAAACATTGAACGGACACGAAACTCTAAATAAGGGACCAGCTTACAGCTATTCCCTCGCAAAAACAGAAGGTAGTTGATCGACTACAACTGACAAAAGCTATAGCTAAGGGTGAATGAACCCTATTTTCCTCCACGCCACTTTTGTTCTAACTAACTATGGATTGATTCCGGCATTTTGTGTTCTACAAGGGTAATTTTGCCCTGATAGGGGTCTTAAGAGAACAGTTCCATGCACTGGCGTTGTATTGGTCGTATTCAGACGACGGCGACTGTAACAAGAGATCCTTTCATAATCACAGAGCTGCAGAAGCTATCCCAATGCAATTAGTAATTAGTAGGCACCATGGCACTGGGCAGCATGGGCGAATACAGGGTCATAAATACAGTGTTCATAATGCAAATATAATATGGTTCAAGAACCACCACTATCAATGCTTACATGTAGCACTCCATTCCGGATATCCCACGCCGTTCCGGCTATCCAATGCCATTCCGGCAACCCCATATCATTCTGGTAACCCCATACCATTCAGGCTGTCCTATGCCATTCATATACACACACACACACACACACACACACACACCCCACACACACACACACACACACACACACACACACACACACACATATATATATATATATATATATATATATATATATATATATATATATATATATATATATATATGCGTATATGCATATGAATATAAATATAAATATATTTGAATATATATATATATATATATATATATATATATATATATATATATATATATATATATATATATATATATATATATATATATATATATATATATATATATATATATATATACATATATATACATATATATACATACATATAGAGAGAGAGCTAGCTGCCAACACACTGCCATATGAGAGCACGGATCAACACTTCCTATACGAGGACTTGAGTCTGGGAGGAGGACAAACACATTAAAAATCAGTCCAGCACAACACATTGCCAATAATTGTTGAAAAGGACACTTACGGAAAAACCTAATCATTCGCGCATTCACAACAAGAAAATCTAAGCATCCCTTTTCAGTCAGTCATGTTTTACTCAGTTGAATCCTTGATTAACGATACATTTTTAAAAATGAATATGCAAAGCAGCTAATGAGGTTTGAATGATCCTTGGTTCTAAGTCGTCTGATTAGGGAATATCACGAGGCTCACATTGCAGGCGTTGGTCCGAACCTACCTTGGAGGGTTGTTATATTCGTTGGTTATCTATTATTAGTTGGTTATCTATTATCAATAACACCATGTCAATAATATGGCGCCAAAAAGGGTGATAAATGTTGGTTCTGTCATTCAGATAAATATGTTGACCAAATTATCACATACCCTAACATTCGCAGCATGTAATAATGGTAAAATTCATTAATGTTAATTGTAACAAGTACATATGTTCAGGCCAATTAGAACGAAATGCTGGCGAATACAGTTAACAGTATTAATTTCGATTACAGAGGATTGTTTTTCATTGCGGCCGTTCATATCATACAGCATCAGAGATAGTATGTGATGAACGTTATGATCATTTCCAAATTCCTGCACTATGATCAAAGAGTGTATAGCTTCGCTGAGAGGGTTCTCTTCGAGTGGCTCAGTGGTGATCGCTTCGTTAATCGTAATACACTGCAGTCGTTCAGAGGCGCTACCGCGATTTTAACAAAAGCAACTTGGAATACTGGGCTGACGTCACTGAGATTGGTGGGAGCGGGAAAAATGTCGTTTCGCAGAGCTTTTCCGCTGCCAAAACACTTTGAACACAAGACTTTAACATTTATTGGCTTGCCAGGGACATGTGATGATCTCGGGCATAGAGATTAAAACTTCGCTAAGCTGTGTTGAGATAATGAAAATACATGGGGGAAAAAAGGCCGTCATCAGGCGACGATACTATGAAATCAATAAAAGCACATGGGAATGTTGATCGTCTGTTAAAGACATGGAGTCATCTGATTGGTCGAGGCTTCCACATCTCCGAATTAATCCCAGAATTCCACGTGGTTTTAAGAGACGCTATGACAAAGCAACGCAAGCCGCCTAGCAGGTGGCGTCTTCATATATTTTCTCTGGCTGAGGCTTGAGTGAGCGCTCTTAGCTTTTATATATGACTTACAACGAAGGATGAGAGGACCAACAACTGTAGCTCATTTGGGACACCAAGAACTTGGGCAGTAAATGATATTACTGGACAGTACTTCTGAGCATAAATTTATTAGTCGAAGGAGTTTACCTTAATATTTATTCTGATGCCAATTTGACATCAAAATTTCTAATGAGAATGATTGTCCGCTTTACAATGATAACAAAGGTGTCCTAATATCGCCGGAGAAATGCTATTCAAGCATCTTCATTAATAGATGGAGGCAAGTTCAACAACACCGACGACTGTCTATATATCAATGTCTCCACTTGAACCATATCACACAACATGGTTATGAGTATAAAATAGATGAGGCGTCAAAAAAGAATATAGTGTGATGCTGCAAATGCCACTGAGAGGGCTTATATGCTTATCCCACAGAGAACAACGACCCACTATACTGGTTGCATAATATCCTCTCATTCCCTTAACGACAGACCGTATATATATGAAAAGATGCACGAATGTGGCAGCATAGCAAGTATTAAGATGCACTTGGCATAGAAGTATTGCTGGGATTTATTTATTTATTTATTTATTTACTAGCTAGCATTTGAACAATAGATTTACGCACGGAGGCCATTACTGCAAGTGTGAGATTCATAACTTGGAACTTGAACACCGCCCCCCCCCCCCCCCCATTATTGATGCTGTCAGTCAGAATACAATGACAAGATCAACAGTTCGCCACTATACGATTAACACACAGAGTGTGTAGCCACTGATTAGGTCGCTTAATTCGCTGTAGACAAATCCATATCTGACACATTTTGTTTGCGATGATGTATGGCGAACATACATTAATTACTTCTGATTCCTTCTGGACATGGCCGATGGAGCTATGATTGACTGTCTACATATCCCTGATGTTCCGACGGATAAACTGTGAAGCATTTAAAGAGTTAAAAGTCATGATGTGACCCCAAAACTTCCACGTGTTCCAATAGGAAGTCCTCCCGGCCATTCACGCATGGTCTTCTTCCTACAGATGCATACATGGGCTAGTTAGATGTATGGCGAGGCTAGACCCATTGGACTTCTTTGACAATGCCATGCTGATAATTAATATCAGTTCCGGATGGCTAATCTTACAATTATGTGATTTATAATGTACTCAGAATAGCAGAATAATGTACTCAGAACTAACATCATTATACGTTATATACTGTATATACCAATAAATACCCAGTCCTTTACCTACCATATGCTTAAATAACAACAATAACAAAAACGATGAAGGCTGAGCCCGCAGCAATGACAGCTTACATCCACACGTTGGTGATAGAATCCTCAGATGATCACACAAGCGGAGCATAAGCATGGACGAGACCATCACCATAACCACAGAACCCAGCCGACATCACGCACGTGTAATACTATCCAATAAACACCAACATGGGAGATAGACAATGTCCCCTGGTTTGTAGCTGTCCTTTTCGCTTACGACACAATAACTCGGGAAACCGGACGTTCACCCTCGTACCAACAGAACACCGTACCTTATTCCCCTTCAATGGCCGCCATCTTCTTGCAACATTACCACACGAAGTCGTCAATGACTACCGCTGAGTACGAGCAGACATTGGTGTAATGATTTCTGTAACATCAAGATATGCTTGCCGTGGTGAATCAAATCATTTAAGCCATTGTGTTATGCTTTCAGCGTCGAGGACAATAATACTTTATATTTATTACTGTTGGGCGGCCCTCGGTTTTCACTAAATATCAGCAAATATTTTACTTGTGTATATTCGACCAGGGACTCTATAATTTGCACACATGATAGAGTGATCGGATCACGTCCCATGATCAATATGATAATAAAAATATAAGGTTGGTTCAGGTATCTCTCTCGAATGCTACTTGATAAGCCACAATGCCCTTCCGCTATCTTCTAAAAAATGTTTTACATGACGTTGGGGCGATAATAGAGAATTAAATAAGGAAGAGCGTTTTTTTTCAATTTAACGTTTCTCCAATATTCAAAGACATCAATCGTAAAAACTTTCGTTGATTGAATTGATTGATCATGCATATCAGCGGGTTCATCCTCGAATCTTATGTTTGAGTTGCAGGTTGAGGTCAGCTGATCAGCGTGCGATTGTTTCTTGTGACCTCATTTGCATATCCTTATTATCAATAAAAGCGTGCCATGATTTGTGTTCTTCACGACCTGCACCATCGAAATAAAGACAAATCGCACGTTAATAAAGTTCGTTCACAACAAAAAACACGTACAAAGAAATGTTTGGGTTGGCTTCAGCATTATGAATGTGCCCCTATCCAAAGTGGCTCGTGTAGTGAGAAATCTAGTAGTAGCCAATGACAGTGCCCGATGGCTAATGCTTTCACCCCGCGCAGCAGGTCGCATCGCTAATTTCGGCCTTATTCTGGTGGTTTCCAGTGCAAGTATTCACTCCCGACATTTGTAAAATAACTTTATTTATAGCCCGAATAAGTACCAAAAGTATTGATATTAACCATCGCACGTATATATGAATCGAAAACGAGCGCAAAATGTCGGTATGGATGGATAATCTGCAGTTAACGAGTCTTTTCGACAAACACATTCGGCGCACCCAGAGCTCGCTCAGTTATACCCACCTTCTATTGTTATTATACAGTCACTTGGGAACCGCGCTCGTTGAATGAATGAGTTGCCTGTGAGAAAGGCCAAAATCGATATTTGAAATCAGCCAATCAAATCAAAACGAACCACAAGGCAGTTCACAGTTATGTTGTCTCTTGACAGACAATAATAATAGCCTCATGACAAAGATTCAAATCAATTTGTGATGGTTGCAGTTTCATGTCTACCACATGACTAGAGCCAGTCACGACTCTCCAGCCTGTGACCCCCTCTTATCAGCTGATAGCAGAGGACGCATGATTGTTCTGGTCCCATTGCATCGCTCTCTCGATCACAAGGCAAATGATAAAAGGCGAGCCACAATCCTTGAACGCAGTAGTGTTTATCGATTATCATACCGTGTTTTGTCAAGTATCAACCGACAACTCCATGTGCTCAAACAAACGCAGTTTTTGACTGGCATTCGAGATGGCGTCATCGGAGATCATCTTTGCTAATTTAATTATATGACTCCGTGTAAGAGGGTTTTTATATTTTTCGGCCTCGTTAAAGTAATTTATATTTAATTATTTGCATACAAAAATAATTTAAGTGGCTGTGAATAATCATTTACAAAACTAGAAATATTTTGCGATGTATCTTGCTATATTTGGCCGCGCGCCATTTACGAGTTTGTAAGAGATAACGGCTGTTTATTCGTCTGTGTTTGACAGGTAATGTCATTCCGTTATGAAAAGTGCACATGCGATACCTGAAGGTATGTTTCTTTGGTCGATTCATGCAATGTCCATCCATGAGATGGCACAAAACCCACAAACTTTATATTGTATTTTGGATAATCTACAATCCAGCTCATGGTATACTTTGTCATTTACAAAAGCGCTCACAACTGATAAAGTGTTTGCGTCAAGCTCGTGGTTATTCGATTCTGCTGATTTGAATACAGAGCACAAACCATTCGATGTATCATTTGAGGCTTAGATGAAGGATGACTAGCCTGATGTTATGAACCTAGCTGGATTGATGTCATCTTAGTAAAAGCAAGCAAAGAACTGCACAATGTTCGCTGCCTCTTGCCTGGAAAAAAAGTTCGAGGTAGCGGCAACAATGGACGATGTACGGGCGCTTAAATCAAGGTATAATTGTCGCATGTCATTGCCTTTGAAGCCAACAACAAAACTCTATGCCTTGACTGGACTACTCAAACGTAATGTGCGCAAAGCATCGCCGCAGAAATCATATCATCTCTCTGGGCAGCCACTGCGGTACATTTCATGTGCTGCTTGCAGGTGGCGTCGTGGCACAGATATGCAGAAAGAGGACGGGGACTGAAGAGAAGCAACATTACCGTGTTCTTCTGCGTAATGAAGAACCACAGCTCGAATGAGGTCGATTACCTGCCAGGTGGGTGTGGATTACATAGGATAAAAGACTGATATGGTAATCATCTGCCTCTTCTTGTATTCTGTTTTTGTGATCAACAGAGGATTCTATCACCAACGTGTGGATGTACGCTGTCATTGCCGCGGGCTCAGCTTTCATCATCTTTGTTATTGTGGTTTTTCACAACGTCTGGTCGGTCAATATGATTAATAGCTATTGTTGAAATGCTCCTTGGAAATTGTAATCATAAACAAAGTTTAATATTATCAACATAATTTATGCGCATCGATTTGACATCAGAAATAGATGTCGGTAACACAGTAATGTTAACCATCACCATTGACACATATCTCACCATACATCGATCCATTCATGTTTATTTCTACAGGAAGAAGACAATACGTGATTGGCCAGGAATAATTCATGGAAGTTTTGGGTCACATCATGACTGTAATTATATCAATACGCGACAGCATATCAAAAGGAGCAAAAGGAATATATAGAAAGTAATATGCGATCATGCGCAAGGAAGTTCTATACATAAGCTAAGTATAAGCTAGCAATAGTACATTTACCTACTTCAGCGTCTCGTGTATTTAATGCATGATGCTTTGTGTACTGCTGCCAAATGCGTCTTGATGCTCACTGTGGTTTATTCAAACAAGTTGTGATTTATTGATGATAATATCGAGAAGGTAGTAAGGTTACCGTGTTAGAATCTGCTCAGCTTTATGTACCAGCTGAAATGATAATCTATAGAAGCCTACGACGAGTCGATCACTCTCGTGTCGCATCAAGTCCTAGTTAGGATAGGGGACTGATTCACGTTATTTGAGGCTAAATATTTAAGGCATTTCAGTTATTTTAACCAATAAGCCAATATTAACCCTTTAAGACTCGCCTGATAAATGGCCTTTCCGTAATTGTTTTCATTCTGTGTTTTTCAAACACAGGTTACGCCGATATACTTATATATGCATGGAATGTGAGTCGTAAAATACTGTAGAGTGATTGTATGTGCACGGTTGTCATAAGTTGCTAAAGTTTTGATGCACGATTGAGCCTAAATTTGCAAGTCTACGCAATTCAGTCGGCGAAATGTTTGAACAATACATTGGTGGTCAGATTAATGGTGTCCCAAATAGCTAAGAATAACAATTCCGATGTCATCATAAGGCTTGCTGTTATCTAAGTGAATCTTCCAATTATCAAAAATGTGTTATCTTTCCTGAGCATTGGTTGGTTTAAAAAAGGTCGATATCATACCAACCTGTGGCACTAGCTCTAATCTATAAACGAGCGCACTCAACTCATGATTGATTGAGGGTTAATGTAATTGCATTAAACTCATTTCGTATTCTTTATGTTAATGATCTTTGTTTTGTGCACATGTCAGTCAAAATCTTTTCAATCTAAATACCTGAAGCAAAGAATTGCCTCATAAATGGAAAGATATTGCGATGTTTGCGACATGTATGATATCTAAGAAGCTTGCGTCTTACAGCGACGACCCAAATAAACGAGTCCTATAACTATTGCTTAGGAAATCATGCGTCGTACAGTTACGTTAGAACAACTACAAAGTCTTATATTTACATGTTAAATAAATGGAATAATCAAAGCGCTTCAATTTATGGCACAGTATGTACTTCATATTAATTAATATGAGTATCATATATGGAGGGTAATAAAGTGTGATATGCTGAGGCACTCAGCAAACTTGGTGTTTCTATATTCGACCAATTTCTTATATTTCATATCCATGCAAAGCTTTCCCATGCAAGTTAATTTGTAAGAAGAATATCTATATCCAGAGTGTTATTGCGTTTGAAGACCGATTGAAAGATTTAGATGATTGCTCAGATTGCAGGAGAGCTATGATCGGTAGTTTCAAGAGGCTATATGTATATCAGACAGATAGCAGAAGTTGGACAGTTTGAAGCAATCCAGGCCTCGGCGTGAATATCCATTGTATCACGATTATACATATACTATGGAGTGTTGACACGGCCATCATACCATTGTAAACTACGCCATTTGTAGTTCTTCCACATATAATGGGGTCACAGTTTATGCGTACACACTGAATTAGGTTGGTCGGTGACGCAGAAAGGATCTTGAATTTGGTGCTTTACTTGTATTGTACGGGTACTTATTTAATACACCCACCTGGCAATATGGCAATATGTACGGTCTATATATATGCTCTAACCTATGGGCTGAACTCATAGCGTGACACTAAGTGTGAATAAAATATGGCTTCTCAGCAGAAACGAGAGAAAAAAAATTTCAATTTTCAAGCAATATAAGTTGGATATCTATAAGTGATGATGTGGATACGATTTGTTTCTCAACTTTATATTACCAGCATTTCCATCATAATGATAGCATAATTATGATGCTATTCCAAATGCCTTGATATCTGATATGCAACGGACAATTCAAGCTTTTCTCCGTTTTCAATGACGAGGATATAATGCATTAGTGATGGATGAAGATGATCGTGATATTTGGACACTGTCCCTTAGGATCATTGAATTGTCACCCAATGGCAATATTTCAGAGACCTTTTAAACAAAATTGGCCAATTGTCAGCATACACTGTGATCTCCACAGCGTAAATCGCGAGAAAGCGAGAAATGCAGGTTGGGAAACCCTTGACTTGACGATAGATATTCATAAATGAGGGTCTTTGTATGGTATGCGGTATCATTTTCCGAGCGCTCCAGGTACATGATAAGGTTACCAAGACGCTGTCCCAAATTTGATGTGTGAGTTGGAGATGACATGTTCCTAACTGCCGACACCTAGTGTATGATCGATTGAAAGGGGAGAACAGTGCTGATGCAATTGATAAAGCCATTATTTGTCAAACAAGTGGTCTGCAGAACGGGTCTGTTGGGCGATGAATTGCGCAGATAAAGATTGCCACACACGGCTAAGACCCAAATGCGATTTAATTAAGATCCTATGGAAATTCGACCCATGGGTTGCTTTTTCGCCATGTAGAATTAGGCATATGTACAGATGTTAAAGTGTAATAAATGTGGTCAAAGTCTGGGTATCGATAATCTTTTGATGTGTGGTGTTGTTTGTTGATGTGTATTGTAATAAAATACACACTACCTGCCAATTGAATAATTCTGCATCACATGATGACAATATGAATGGGGGACTACTGGATTACATCAAGCAGCTGATTGTTAGCCATTGATATTTGTAAAACAACAAGTTATTGAATATCCGTTGACCGATCGTGTTATAGGCAGGTGGGTGTATCGGAACACGATAACCGGTTACAATACATTATCATGTGGAACACTGGTGGATAAAATATAATTTTCCACAGTAAAATACTTGCCTATTTTGAATAAATATGTTTTATGAGGCCACTTCCTCCATTCCAAATGACACAAAAATAGGTCGGTTTCATGCTAGGGTAATTATTCAATCATACCACTGGAAAGCCGATAATTATCTAATGAGACGCTTGCCACACGGTGTATAGAAAGCATAAGTTGAATTATATGTGCCACAATGTTACTCTGTTGCGTTAGCCGACGGCCACATACCGCCGTATAACACTGCAGTGAGCGAGTGTCTTCTCGCTTAACGTATTTTGCAGGCGTAAGCATTCAATAATTTGATCTAAACCTATGTGTTATCTTACCTGAAATTGAGAACCCGAGAATGTGAATTCATATACGTATTATTGGAAACCATACAGGTACAAACAATTGCAATTCGACCGGCAAAATAATTTGAAGACAATTGAATACGACAGGCAGCACTGCCAGCGTCTCAGTGGATATTGAGATGTTCCCAGTGATCAGCTCTCACAATTACCTTCAGGCGTAGATTCATGTAAACGCATGGCATTTTGTTTTCTTACCCGGCCACGGCAGTCGATATACAATGCAAAGTGACATTATGTTATCAAGGATAAACTTAATTGCTGAACCACCTTTTTTTCTGGCAGATGATGCACCATTGCTTAAGGTATGCATCACGTAGCAATGGTCATAAAACGTTAGCACATTTGACCTGATTACGATGAGAATTTGTGTGTTTTTTAAAATTCCGATGGTACATACAGTATACAGAGAGGATCCACCGCAAGAGACACGCGACACGAGACACGAGACGTACCAGGCTACTACACAATCATACGGGTGAAGCACGCAGTATATTTAAACGCACTTGATTTTTATTTAATTTTACACTAGTTAGCCTGCTTGTGGTGTATTTTGCGTCTATATTTTATAATATTACTAATAACTTGGTTTACCTCCATTGACATTTGCTCTTTGGTTGTAATGTCTCGGGTCCCCAGAGGCTAACCGAAATAACCAGAATAAATCTGAGGATATTAAATCGATACGAATTTTGAAATTTCTTCTCTGCATCGTAATAGCCGGGATCGATCAGATATATGAAGGGAGAGCACAACAAATTGAGCCTTTCGCTACTAACAAAAAGCAAAAAACCTACCAGATATATGAGAGCCACAGACGATGTAACAAAAACAGATCAACATGAACCACACACAAAAATCGCCCTCTTTGTCCATCATAACCAAGCAGTATTGATGGCACGCCTTGTAGCCTTGCCAGTAGGCACCCTTATAAGTGTCGTTGCTCTTCATTATGAAACTCAAATACATGAACGGTACATTGAATAAAGATTCCTGACACCTGAGATACACAGTAAAAAAATTTAAAGGTATGGCCCCCAGTACGCAAGGTCTATATATAATTACAGCGTATATCCACTTCTTTCATAGAAGTAAAGTAGAAATAATCACTTTAAAGGGAATACAGCTTCAGGCTAGTATATTGTTAAGAATTGTCGAATCATGGTTCACTACATAAACGAAGATGTCTTGACTATGAGCTCCATTGTTGGTCTTCCTTAGGCTGCAGAATGTAAAATAACGGCTGTACTTCTATTCGGGCAGCACCTTCTTAAAACGTATTGCTATCCTTTCCACACGTTGTAACTTAATTGAATAATATGGTGCTCGGTAAGCTGTTAATATGGGTCATTCAATAGTGAATAATGATTAACATTAAAGTCATTCCTCATTGGGTAATTAAAACTTAAGCATCGGGGTTATCAAAGACAGCACGTTGTTTATGGTTGGCCCGTGAGAAAGTAAAGTTTCCAATGTCATCTGCTTACTTACTTGAGTCCATCTTCAATCAATGTGTAGATTCGTTCCACACTATTTACATAGCTTTATGCAATACGGATGTTACAGTCCGAATATGATAGCTGTTATTTCTATACATATAATATATGACGTCAGCGGTCTTTTCTGTTTAAACGACACATTATGATCGTATCAATACATGATCCTATACTTTGGGGTATACCTGTGAAGATGACATGCGTCAGAAAACCACTCATGTCTAAACACAAATGACATGGCGTATATTAGCAACGAATCCAACTAGTACCTGAATGCCGTATTCAAATGATTGGTGCATCACTGTCTTGTTCAGTGTATCATATCAACTGATGCATTATACACAGGATATGCCAGGACAGGTACTTTACCTTATCCTCTATAAAAGAAGCAATACGTCATCATTTGTTGGGATGTGAAACAATGTGCATTATATCACGGAACAAATGTGGCTACAATTAAACAATATAGTCAGATGAGTCAGAGATGGGTCAGAGATCGGTCAGAGATAGGACAGAGATGAGTCAGAGATGGGTCAGAGATGGGTCAGAGATGGGTCAGAGATGAGCCAGAGATGAGACAGAGATGGGTCCGAGATGGGACAGAGATGGGTCAGGGATGGGCCGGAGATAAGTCAGTATGAGTCAGATTTATTTGACCCACCATATATTTTGAGCAAGCACAATATCAAGAACGACAGAGGCTGACAACACCACAATAACAGCGTTCATCCGAACAGCGGTGATGAACGACGAAGAAAGTAATAGCTCCCTCGTGACTCTTAGTCACCAGGCCAACATGGCGTGAGCGACGCCTACCTCTGCCGAATGGGCTGCAGCGACATAGTCTAAAATGGTTGCCAGCATTATTTAGACGACAAAGAACGAGTCACAAGTAAAACACAGCCGCAACGCCATGAAGCATTCAATGGATAATCCTGTACTAGGCTTGAGTCATTCCAAATCGCAGGATCAAATACACTTGAAAGCTAAGCTGGCCAGAGATTATGACTTTCTTATAAGCTCATGTTTCCTTTGACTGAGCAAAAATTTTAAAAGAGTCTATTATGTCCCTCTTATTAACATAACCTTCGGGTGTTATTCGTGTGTGGTGATCTCGATCCGTGTAAGTTGTGTCATAGAGGTGTAAAGGTATATTGGTTGACTAATATTGGTGCCTGATATGTACCAGGAGTGCTATGATACCATCTAGCAGGTAAATAGAGGTCAATGCCAAGTCACGGACCAATATTGCGGCAATTAACTTCAACAGACAAACGCATCATTGTTCATCAAATCATGTTCCTGGGGTGGGATGAGGTGGGGGGGGGGGGGTTTGGGGCGTGGGACATGGGACATGGGGGGAGGGTTCAGAACATGATACACTATAGCTTCTCCTGTCCTCAAGTCTGCATTGTCACATGCTGCAGTTATCGTCTTTAGGAGGGATATTGCTTTTCATAACACAGCTGTTCAATCATTTGCGGAGACATCTGATCTAAAATAGCCTCGTAAGCTGCTCCTCTTCCGCCTCCATTCCCTTAATGCGACAGTGTGGAAATAATACAGGTGACATGATGGGCAGTTGCTGTGGAGAGAGATTGAGGAGATGCCAATTCATAAACGTTCTTAAAATGTGCTCAGTTCCTCGTTTTAAGCCGGGTTTAATAACTCTATTATCTCTAGACCACCGTTATCGGTGGTTGATTACAAGCTTACCAATGTAAGTCATTTACACCCCTGTCTCACATTGCTGGAGTAGACCCCGGAAGATCCCGGAGTAGCAACCCGGGGCGCCGACGTAATATTGAACCTGCAAAATATTTGGGAAATTTGTCCCAGCAGCAACACGGATGAATGCCTCCGTTTTGCTTCCTTGCTAGGACCTGGATTATCCGTGAAGTCTCCGGCGTCTGCGTGTAGCCACCGCGCGGGTACAATCTCGGCGCGGGTTGTACCTGAAATTTCTCCGTGTTATTGCTGGGTCCGAGGGCCTTTTCCGGGATGTACCCCGTTGCCAACAGGGCATCCGTGTCAGGTCCGTCTTGGTACCGTACACATCCGTATCGACTCTGGGTTGGATCTGTGTTGTCTCCGTGTTTGTTCATTACGTAATCAGATCCATGTTCTCTCCGGGAACTTAACACGGATGGCGCTTTCAGGATGCTTTGGGGTCTACCGAGGACTACTCCTGCAAGGTGAGATAGGGAAGTTAGGACCAACATGCTCTAGAAAACCCACTGGACTAATTTTACAGGTCTCTGCAAGATAGGTAATGGTTATTGATTTAATTACTCTTAAGGAGCGCTGTCAAAATCATCTTTATTCCTCACCATCGCATGATGACCTTGTTGTTGAAGGCTGAATGAAACTTATTTTCTATTCACCATGACGATTGGAATGAATACCTAATGCTGATATGCTGGAAATATAACACTCGCATACACATCGTCACTTATAGCTCCTATGATCGAACTTGCTGGAAATTCTAAGTTCTTTGACTGAAACTTATATTCACTAAATGCATAGATTTTCCATTCAACCTATGACATCGTGAAGCAATTTACCAGCTAAGAGAATTTCAGTTACGAACCTAATTATTGTTAACAACTGGCAGGACACCTTTAGACACACCGGTCGTTGTGTCCTGTTCATGCATCCACAGGCGATCTGTAGTGGCCTTCTTTGTAAATCTATCTAAATAACATATATTCGAGGTAATAATTCGCCATGTGCATAGGCAGTAAGTGCTTTCGTGGTAATCATGTTGGCACATGGAGGCTGATCAGCGCGGTCACAACATTGGGTTCGTCTGTGACTTTACAGGAGATATCATAATCGTTATACACTCTCGTGTGAACATAAACAACCCTGTGTCTTTGAAACAGTATTGTCTGCATCCACTTTAACCCTTCAACAGCATATGATTCATCTGCATGATATGAAGCATTCATATTTGCCAAATCTAATAATATTGACACTTGAGTGATGACTGATTACAAAAAACACTTCATAAACGGCGACGTCCATGACTTATGAATGTCTTTACCATGTGCTTCATTTCCGATGACAATATGAAAAGTAAAATGCGGTCAGTGTTGCGCTTGTCGTATCTTTACGTACGTCATCAAACCGTTAAGTCACTCGCGTCCTTAGCCATATTCAATACCAGCAAATGAAACGCGGCTCCAATTTTCTGTTGTCAGAGTGGTATATCCGTTAACTATGCATCCATGACGGCATCTGTCATAAAATCTTACCATCCCAATCTCATATACCGAACATCAATGACAATGAAGTAGTTTTCATGTCTTGGATTGTCGCGATTTGATTAATAGTAACGATAGGACCTTTATGTCGTTCTATGAGCAGCACATAATGTCATTTTCAATAGATAGACCCGTTATATGGGGTAATAAATGAAAGCATACCAGTTTCTTACATATGTGCCAAGCATCCCAATATCATTCCAATTTTGACTTCCATGCCTTGCGTATTCGTAATATAGAAGTCTTGACTGAGTTGAGCATAAGATAATATTGTTAACATCAATATTACTAAATTAGTATTTTTTAATTAGATTTATCCTTGGTAAAGCATCATTGAATGTGCTTGATAACGAGTCTATACGTACTAGGTAGCATAATATAACCCGATTAAACGAAACATTGCTCGGAGATAAGACAAACGTCTCGATAATTGGAAGAGTCACTTTGGGGATGTAACAACAAGTTTCGGCATCGGGCCTGAAGGAATTGGTGTTCAAAGCTCTTTGGAAGAGCATTAATGAGACACCCGATACATTTTCACCATCCGAAATGCAAAAGTATGCTGAACATTGTAAGAATACTTAAGCAAATGAGATACCTATGCGTACTTTCAAATGATTAATGCGTACTTTGGGGCGGTGTGTCCTTTATTCCATTACAATTCTCGGCTCAAATTCCACGCAAACATCATAGAACACATACAAAACACACTGAAAATGTAGAGAAAGGCCAATGGCCTACAGAGAATGCTGTGGTTCCAGTCTGAAATTCTTTAAATGTAAAACACCTAATAACATAATGTGATATGAGAATGATTGACTCTACGTGGACTTATATAGCTCCTCCAATCGGCTGGTACATAAAGCTAACCAGATGGTATCGCAGGACCCTTACCACACCCTCAATATCACCAACAAGTCTATACTCGCTTGATTGGACCACGACGCGCGATATAAAATGATTTGCTGCAATTACATCGAAATATCAAACAATTTGAAAAACGACATGCTGTCATGTGAATAATTATAACCGATAACTTTTATTCAATTGATAGTGTTGAATAACGACCATTCACATAGCCGATGTGACTATGAATGACTTTCTATACATCCCTGGTGCTTCTGTTGATTTTCTGTCGCGCATTGAAAGAATTAAAGTCATGACGTGACCCAAAACTTCCATGAATCATTCCTGGCCAATCACGCATTGTCTTGTTCCTATGGAGATGAACACAAATAGAACGGTTCATGGTGAGCTGTATGTCAAAGTAGAAACCTTCCCTTCTCCATTTCGATTCTACGTGCATTATATTGTTCAAATATGTATCATATATCATAACAACGATTTCGGCCACGAACGAGTATTTCAATATTATAAAGCAATCATTTAAACCTACCATACGTCGTAAAACACCACAATAACAAAGACGATGAAAGCTGAGCCAGCAGCGATGACAGCGTACATCCACACGTTGGTGATGGAATCCTCTGATGATCACACAAGCGGAATAATCATCAACACAACTCCACGGACGATACAATGGGTCTAGTATCATGTCCAATCAATACCCACCTGGCAGGTAAATAACCTCATTGGAGTTGTGGCTTTCCATTGCGCTTAAGACAGCCGACCGCGATAATGAAAGTAAGTCTCTCCTCTTCGCTTACCTTCCCCTCCTTGTCGCTGTGTGTCTCGGTAAACATCACGTGATGTGAATAGCAGAGTCTGCTTAGGGAGGGGTTATGTTATTTACTGTGAAGCGTAGCGCACAGTGTGGCTCAAGCAGTACAGATATAAGGCTTTGCAGTGAACTGGAATCCGCGAATTATAACTCTTTACTTTTGCAATTGTTCATTACGCTTTGTTGTTACTGGTTACAAGTCTCTTTCCTTTATTATTTAAACACCAGCAAGTATGTGTACAGCGCCGGAGTCGATTTAACTCAGATTACATTAATCTGGCTGAGGTAATACCATCCGGCCAATTACCCCTCCGTGAGCCTCAAGAGAGGCATCGAACGGTTGGTGTGGTGCATTCAGATCAGCCGGACTTAATGGCCAAGAGCTGTGATTGCTCGATGGAAACGCTTTATCACGTTTGCATGATTTGACGGATATTAAACCATATCAAAAGCTTTATTGGATGTTTCCGAAAAGTGCTAGATGACATACGTTAATGTTGTGACAGCTCATGTATCCATGGCTTGAATCTGCCATATGACTCGCCACCAAAGGTACTTTGGAACGGCACACGGCTTTATAAAGCATTTCACAATTGGTTATAAGATATATACACCGCAAGATAAAATAGCTTTCACACTCTTAAAAGTATTTAACCCAAATATTATAAAGGTGCCGAATGGTTCCAGCTTACCCCACAACCACGGAGTCATTGTAGTTATTTATGCAATCATAATTGATATGAATGGCATCTCCATTTGAAGCGGAATTATGTAATTGTTTGTACCGTATACGAATTCCTGTAAAAAGGCGATTCTGCTAATTTCTATGCCTTGCTTTGGCCATATTTTGTTGGAGCTATGTGTCCTCGATATAATAAATTGCGCTATTGAATATATCACAAAATGACAGGAAACACAATTTATCAATGACAGCGGTTTTGTACACATCCCGAAAACGGGCGAAAGCAAGAAAGTATATCTATGGCATCTATTAAGTCTACTCATCACATGCAGCAGCAGCGTCACCGATCTAGCAATCTTCCAGTGGGTTCGCTCTATAGATAAGAGAATTATCAAGTCTTAAAGAGGAGTACTTCGGTGCTTTGGTGCAGTTTTCATTTTATTTCCCCCCTCTTTGTAGTTGCTGAAATAACTCGCTTGTGAACCTTTCTTGGCATAGGGAGCAAAACATCCCCGATAAGTTATCGAATCGTGTGTCTGATCAGGGTAGGATTCTATTGTGCAAATACTTATAGAACAGGTAATGAAGCATAACCAATATGTACATCAAATACAATGTCGCCCGTAGTCACTTGATAATCTTCACGTAGTAGCCCTTACCGTAAACACCCTCATTTTACTCGCAGTCTTGTTCGAAGGCACCCTCATCCTAGTCGTAGTCCTGTCAGTAAACACCCTCATCCTACTTGTAGTCCTGTCAATAGACTACTTCATCCTACTTGTAGTTCTGTCAGTAGACACCTTCTTCCTACTCGTAGTCCTGTCATTAAATTGAGCTCAGCGTTAATTAACACAAACACGTGTCATACGTTGTAGACGGCAATCACAGTTTATATGACAGAACCACACATTCTGTCGTCAACTTTGTCCCCCGTTGTCACGAGATACTTATGGCACTCTTCACGTAGTAGCCCTAACCGTAAACACCTTCATTTTACTCGCAGTCTTGTTCGAAGGCACCATCATCCTACTCGTAGTCCTGTCAGTAAACACCCTTATCTTACTTGTAGTCCTGTCAGAAGACACCCTCATCCTACTCGTAGTCCTGTCAGTAAACACCCTCATCCTAGCCGAAGCCCTGTTAGTAAACACCGTCATCCTACTTGTAGTTCTGTCAGTAGACACCCTCATCCTACTTGTAGTCCTGTCAGTAGGCAACCACATCCTAATGACACTGGCAATGTATTGGCGGTTTGCATAATCTAAGGTGCTAAAACCAATGAATTATGAAATAGTTTCTCGCCTAGGTCATTCGCCACCGGCATGTTCCCTAGCTTGTGGTAATACGAGAATAATTAGCTCGCGAGGCCGTGGAGCAAATTGGGCATTCACGACACCTGCCGTATTAGTGTATATAGAATTACACATGGATTATATATATATATATATATATTTATATAAACATTGTCATGTTCTCTTTGGCCGCTAATTGTTCCGTGACAGCATTATAGCATATTTATATGTATATATATATATATATAGATATATATATAGATATATATAGAGATATATATATATATATATATATATAGAGATAGATATAGAGAGAGGAGATAGAGAGAGAGAGATAGATATAGATCTATATATATATTTCTAGGGATATAGGGTCTATCTGTCTCTCTATAATCTCTCCTTCTGCCTAAATCTCTATCTATCTATATCTCTCTCTATCTATATGTATGTTTAGATATCTATTTCTATACCTCTATATATTTATCTATCTCTATAAAATATATCTGTATGTATATATGCATATCTCTATATAGAGATATATCTCTCTCTCTATATATATATATATATATATCTATCTCTCTCTATATATATATCTATATCTCTATATATATATATATCTCTCTATATATCTCTATATATATATATATATATATATATCATTCATAAAACACAGCCGCAATGCTATGAATCACCAAATGGATAATCCTGCAATAGGCATGAGTCTTTCTAAATCGCAGGATCCAATGCACTTGAAAGCTAAGCTGGCCGGATATTATGACATGCTTATAGGCTCATGTTTGCTTTGATTGAGCACAGATTTTAAAAGAGTCTGATATGTCCCTCTCATTGACATAACCTCCGGGTGTTATCCGTGTGTGGTGATCTCGATCGGTGTAAGTTATGTCACAGAGGTGTAAAAGCATATTGGTTGACTAATATTGGTGCCTGATATGTATTAGGAGTGCTATGATACCATCTAGCAGGTAAATAGAGGTCAATGCCAACTCACGGACCAATATTGCGGCAATTAACTTCAACAGACAAACGCATCATTGTTCATCAAATCATGTTCCTGGGGTGGGATGAGGTGAGGGGGGGGGGTTGTGTTGGGGCGTGGGACATGGGGGGGGGGGGTTCAGAACATGATACACTATAGCTTCTCCTCTCCTCGATGTACCGCAGATATAAATATAGTCAAGTCTGCATTGTCACATGCTGTAGTTATCGTCTTTAGGAGGGATATTGCTTTTCATAACACAGCTTCTCAATCATTTGTGGAGAGAGATTGAGGAGATGCCAATTCATAAACGTTCTTAAAATGTGCTCAGTTCCTCGTTTTAAGCCGGGTTTAATAACTCTATTATCTCTAGACCACCGTTATCGGTGGTTGATTACAAGCTTACCAATGTGAGTCACTTACACCCCTGTCTCACATTGCCGGAGTTGTCCTAGGAAGATCCCTGAGTAGCAACCCGGGATGCTCCGCGCTATAACGTATATGGCATGAGTTACACTACTGGGGGCCTCGGGGGGCCTCCGGGAGCCGCCGACGTGATATTGAACCTGCAACATTTTTGGGAAATTTATCCTGGCAGCAACACTGATGAGTGCCTCCGTTTTGCTTCCGTGTTAGGATCTGGATTGTCCGTGAAGTCTCTAGCGTCTCCGTGTAGCCGCCGTGCTGCGTCCGGGGCATCCGTGTAAACTCCGGGTACAAACTCGGCGCAGGTTGTGCCTGAAATTCCTACGTGTTATTGCCGGGTCCACTGGACTAATTTTACAGGTCTCTGCAAGATAGGTAATGGTTATTGATTTAATTACTCTTAAGGAGCGATGTCAAAATCATCTCTATTCCTCACCATCGCATGATGACCTTGTTGTAGAAGGCTGAATGAAACTTATTTTCTATTCACCATGACGATTGGAATGTATACACATCGTCACTAATAGCGCATATGATCGAACTTGCTGGAAATTCTAAATGTTTTGACTGAAACTTATATTCACGGAATTCATAGATTTTCCTTTCAACCTATGACCTCGTGAAGCAATTTACCAGCTAAGAGAATTTCAGTTATGAACCTAATTATTGTTAACAGCTGGCAGGACACCTTTAGACACACCGGTCTTTGTGTCCTGTTCATGCATCACCAGGCGATCTTTGTTGGCCTTCTTTGTAAATCTATCTAAATAACATATATTCGAGGTAATAATTCGCCATGTGCATAGGCAGTAAGTGCTTTCGTGGTAATCTGCTATGTTGGCACATGGAGGCTGATCAGTGCGGTCACAACATTGGGTTTTGTCTGTGGCTTTACAGGAGATATCATAATCGTTATACACTCTCGTGTGAACGCTCATAAACAACCCTGTGTCTTTGAAACAGTATTGTCTGCACCCACTTTATAACCCTTCAACAGCATATGATTCATCTGCATGATATGAAGCATTCATATTTGCCAAATCTAATAATATTGACACTTGAGTGATGACTGATTACACAAAACACTTCATAACCGGCGACGTCCATGACTTATGAATGTCTTTACCATGTGTTTCATTTCCGATGACAACATGAAAAGTCAAATGCAGTCAGAGTTGCGCTTGTCGTATCTTTACGTACGTCATTAATCCATTAAGTCACTCTCGTCCCTAGCCATATTCAATACCAGCAAATGAAACGCGGCTCCAATTTTCAGTTGTCAGAGTGGTATATCCGTTAACTATGCATCCATGACGGCATCTGTCATAAAATCTTACCATCCCAATCTCATATACCGAACATCAATGACAATGAAGTAGTTTTCATGTCTTGGATTGTCGCGATTTGATTAATAGTAACGATAGGACCTTTATGTCGTTCTATGAGCAGCACATAATGTCATTTTCAATAGATAGACCCGTTATATGGGGTAATAAATGAAAGCATACCAGTTTCTTACATATGTGCCAAGCATCCCAATATAATTCCAATTTTGACTTCCATGCCTTGCGTATTCGTAATATAGAAGTCTTGACTGAGTTGAGCATAAGATAATATTGTTAACATCAATATTTCTAAATTAGTATTTTTTAATTAGATTTATCCTTGGTAAAGCATCATTGAATGTGCTTGATAACGAGTCTATACGTACTAGGTAGCATAATATAACCCGATTAAACGAAACATTGCTCGGAGATAAGACAAACGTCTCGATAATTGGAAGAGTCACTTTGGGGATGTAACAACAAGTTTCGGCATCGGGCCTGAAGGAATTGGTGTTCAAAGCTCTTTGGAAGAGCATTAATGAGATATCCGATACATTTTCACCATCCGAAATGCAAAAGTATGCTGAACATTGTAAGAATACTTAAGCAAATGAGATACCTATGCGTACTTTCAAATGATTAATGCGTACTTTGGGGCGGTGTGTCCTTTATTCCATTACAATTTTCGGCTCAAATTCCACGCAAACATCATAGAACACATACAAAACACACTGAAAATGTAGAGAAAGGCCAATGGCCTACAGAGAATGCTGTGGTTCGAGTCTGAAATTCTTTAAATGTAAAACACCTAATAACATAATGTGATATGAGAATGATTGACTCTACGTGGACTTATATAGCTCCTCCAATCGGCTGGTACATAAAGCTAACCAGATGGTATCGCAGGACCCTTACCACACCCTCAATATCACCAACAAGTCTTTACTCGCTTGACTGGACCACGACGCGCGATATAAAATGATTTGCTGCAATTACATCGATATATCAAACATTTGAAAAACGACATGCTGTCATGTGAATAATTATAACCGATAACTTTTATTCAGTTGATAGTGTTGAATAACAACCATTCACATAGCCGATGTGACTATGAATGACTTTCTATACATCCCTGGTGCTTCTGTTGATTTTCTGTCGCGCATTAAAAGAATTAAAGTCATGACGTGACCCAAAACTTCCATGAATCATTCCTGGCCAATCACGCATTGTCTTGTTCCTATGGAGATGAACACAAATAGAACGGTTCATGGTGAGCTGTATGTCAAAGTAGAAACCTTCCCTTCTCCATTTCGATTCTACGTGCATTATATTGTTCAAATATGTATCATATATCATAACAACGATTTCGGCCACGAACGAGTATTTCAATATTATAAAGCAATCATTTAAACCTACCATACGTCGTAAAACACCACAATAACAAAGACGATGAAGGCTGAGCCAGCAGCGATGACAGCGTACATCCACACGTTGGTGATGGAATCCTCTGATGATCACACAAGCGGAATAATCATCAACACAACTCCACGGACGATACAATGGGTCTAGTATCATGTCCAATCACACCCACCTGGCAGGTAAATAACCTCATTGGAGTTGTGGCTTTCCATTGCGCTTAAGACAGCCGACCGCGATAATGAAAGTAAGTCTCTCCTCTTCGCTTACCTTCCCCTCCTTTTCGCTGTGTGTCTCGGTAAACATCACGTGACGTGAATAGCAGAGTCTGCTTAGGAGGGGTTTATGTTATTTACTGTGAAGCGTGGCGCACAGTGTGGCTCAAGTAGTACAGATATAAGGCTTTGTAGTGAACTGGAATCCGCGAATTATAACTCTTTACTTTTGCAATCGTTCATTACGCTTTGTTGTTACTGGTTACAAGTCTCTTTCCTTTACTATTTAAACACCAGCAAGTATGTGTACAGCGCCGGAGTCGATTTAACTCAGATAACATTAATCTGGCTAAGGTAATACCATCCGGCCAATTATCCCTCCGTGAGCCTCACGAGAGGCATCGAAGGGTTGGTGTGGTGCATTCAGATCAGCCGGACTTAATGACCAAGAGCTGTGATTGCTCTATGGAAACGCTTTATCACGTTTACATGATTTGATGGATATAAATCATATCAAAAGCTTTATTGGATGTTTCCGAAAGTGCTAGATGACATACGTCAATGTTGTGACAGCTCAGTATTCATGGCTTGAATCTGCCATGTGACTCTCCACCACAGGTACTCTGGAACGGTCCTAAATATAATAAATCGCGCTATTTAATGTATCACAAAAAGACAGAAAACAAAGGTTATGAAGCACCACCAATAAGTACATCAAATACAATGTCCACACCGAATACTACATCATAATACAACTGCGAGATGAGCTAAAGGGAGTGGGGTGAGAAAACATTAAATTGAACACAAACACGTGCCATACGTTGTAGACGGCAGTCACAGCATTTATGACAACTTTGTTCCCCGTAGTCACGTGATACTTATGGCACTCTTCACGTAGTAGCCCTAACCGTAAGAACCCTCATTTTACTCGCAGTCTTACTCGAAGGCACCCTCATCCTACTCGTAGTCATGTCAGTAAACACCCTTATTCTACTCGTAGTCATGTCAGTAAACACCCTTATTCTACTCGTAGTCCTGTCAGTAGACACCCTCATCATACTTGTAGTCTTGTCAGTAGACACCCTCATCCTACTCGTAGTCATGTCAGTAGACACCCTCATCCTACTATCTTACTCGTAGTCATGTCGGTAGACACCCTCATCCTACTCGTAGTCATGTCATTAGACACCCTCATCCTACTCGTAGTCATGTCAGCAGACACTC
>CM067357.1:29890149-29910149 GCA_034190875.2 Urechis unicinctus | reverse complement strand
CGATAGATTACCTACCACGTCAGTATATTCATTATTTCAGTCGTTGAATCAATTATTCAATCATGTTTTCATGCTATTAAATGCACCTCATATATCCGGATTTGTCTTCGGAGATTGATCAAATATAATCAGCAGTAGTTTGTGCGAAGATTTCATCGCGCTTGATATTGGTTCCGTAATATCCAGCAGCATTACGCAGCATAAAAACAAAATTGCTGATGTCAAGTACTACAAAGAGCCGCCGATAAAGCAGTATAGACGGAAGGTCACAAAGAACAATCCCGCATCCAGTATATTGCGGGACCAAGCGGAAAGGAATGCTCAAATTGTTATTTGATGTTTAAAATATCCAGGTGGAATGTGTCATACGGAAATTCAATAACAGTATCATTAAGTCGTCAGGTATATGACAGAAGATGTGGTGGTTGTAGCCAGGAAATATATATCATTTATATCACATTGCAGTATGTATAAACATCGATGACTCATCGATACATTCTACCCATATATCAGCGTCCCATTACCTAGCTATTACATTCTACCCATATATCAGTGTCCCATTACCTTGCTATTACATTCTACCCACATATCAGCGTCCCACTACCTGGCTATTACATTCTACCCACATATCAGCGTCCCACTACCTGACTATTACATTCTACCCACATATCATTGCCCCACTGACTGGCTATTACATTCTACCCACATATCAGCGTGGAATATAGAAGTGGAATGGTAAATAATCCCCGTTGGCGTTGTTTTAAGGGGAATATAGCTCCTGTGTATTTTATTTGCCCAGATGATCCAAAATCGTTTAAATGCGTCAATTTTTCTTGGCTAGGAGCTTCCTTGGTGGTAACCGATGGTGGTCGATAACGTGTAATGCGGCTATTGTAATTATATTCAAGTAATACTACAGGAAACGTTTTGCTATTCGTGTAATCGCCCTAATTACCAATAGCTACGTCAACACTTATCACGCACAAAGATGAGTTAAAAAGAAAGAGCTGTTAACGGCAACAGTTCTGATCCTCCACTTCCGCCCCAGTTCTCGTCATGCGTCAGAATGCCACGAAAGCATGTGTCATAATGGCCAGTTGCTGAAGAGGCGAAGCATTCTATTATATGCTCCTTGAATCTGCTCATTATTTTCTTTGTGAAGGTTTATGTAAAACTACTGATTTACAACATTATTCGAATGTTAGGTTTGGACGCTACTTCATTCCCAAGCTTTGCACCGCTTATGGGACAATTTTGTTTCAAAGGTCTCTAAAGTATTGCCTCATACTGAAACCATCATGATCCATCACCTTCGTATTATCACCTCTTATTTAAACGCAAAGTAAAGCCTAACTTTTTCATTCCAAATCAGTCATGTTGTTTTGAAGAAAGGCCTATTTAAATTTTTGTGTAAATGATTTGAATACAGAGGATTAAGCGAATTTTTATGGCTGAAAATTGTTCTTTTCTTGGCACTGATCATACATATTATTCAATTTACATTTTGTATCAGGGCAGCGCATGTAATAACCACACGTTGATGCTTAGTTTAAGCGCATATGTTACCTGGTGGCTGTTTATTAGGAACTGACCCACAAGTAACATCACGAGCTGATCCATTAACGTTACGCAATGAATTAACCGCATGATCATGAATCAAATGTTATATGAACCTTCTATCCTCACTCTGAATTATAAAAGTGTCTTCGTAAAGAAAACTATTCAACCACGCTGCTGAAACACTAACGGATTACTACTGTAAGGCTATCCTAACCTAAAAGCATCAGGTAAATACAGAGTATCATATTCGAGATCTTTTCTGTATCACCTAGCAACTTATGCGCGTAATAGGCAGCCCCATTGTATATAAAAGCACTACACATTAAGTAGTTAACGATAAATGGGATGCCTTGACAACCAACCGTATTTCATATCATTTTGCCACGAATGGCTTTTCGATGCTCATGGACTCTTACGCATTTATAACCCCAGAAAACTGCTCTCTGAGTTACCATCGTAAAACTTACCACATATCTGCCAAAAAAAACTCTACTCTCTGACCCGCATGACGAACGATCATGTTTGAGATTTTTTTAGTGCAATTAGTTGATCTAACTTAGAATCACGATGATAAGTCGATATATGAATGTTTTTGAAATAAATGGTTATTGATTGCTTGCATGCTTATAAGTGCCGCTAATGAATACAGGATTATTCCTGATGCTCTTGTTGCATTTGTTACGGTGCATTTAGGGCAATTCATTATTGGTGGTGCCTATGGAAGCATGCATACATTTTACGATAAAGTTCAAATAACGTTTTCCAAAACAAAAGAGATGATTGTTGAAGGTAATATATTTAAAGTAATTCTTTAATTCGACTATTTTGTATAACACTATATGCATAGGTTGTAGGTAACTCATGATAACCTATGGTAAGGCACCCATTAGCAGCTTTTCGGTCGAGGCCATTCATCACCAAATGAACTTAGTGGTCATTGTTGTAAATCTTTGTTTATAATGCGTATTTTTTGGGGCAGTAATCCGCTAAGTTAAACAGAAGCTACTGCTCACAATGAACTGGGTTCTCTCAGAGGTATAGCGTTTGATCGGTGCAAACAAGATGTTGTTCTTTGCATGTGGCTTCAAAGGAAATCCCATCAAGGCAAATACCTTCGTTTATATGCTCATCAATTGTCCTTTCACTTCACAACCGCAACGTCTGGCCCATTATTAGAACCACCACTCTTGGTCAGTGCCATGATACAAGGATTACATCAATCAGGCATACGAAGATCAGAGATATGTTTCTTCCCTTTTAAAACTCAAACGGTGACCCAAGAAGCTAACGAAGAGCATTCGCTTTCGCCGGATTCTATGATTGAGACATAGTGAGTCTAACAATTTCCATGTTTAATGAAAGGTTAATCTTTATCTTCACAATCAAATCACAAATAAAGAGTGTTGGCAAGGAATTAATCCATCATATCACATGAGTCACATTTAAGATCAGCACATTGAAATGCAGCTCTCAATGTCAATTGCCGAATTGTCAAACAAGCAAGCGATATTCCCATAAAACTGAGTAGCATAATATAGGCCATGCAGTAAGGCATTACACAGGAATCAGCAGAATGTTGGTAACAAAATGTCAATACACGACATCGGACAACGTATTATCAGCTGTTTGACTCGATATTGATTGGACAACCACCCGCTGAATCGTACGCTCACCCTTGTAGCCCGCTGAATCTAGTACGGCGTCACCCTTGTGGCGTTTGTCTATACAATTAAGGCGTAACGACGATTTTCTGGTGGCGTTTAGAGTGGCACAAACGATAAGCTGTGATATAAAGGTAAATGCTATATATGCAATAATGATTCACATGAATTGAATCCATTAGTACAAATCAGCTGCGATCATTGTTTAATGATACGTTAGTCATTATTACATGGCATGCATGGCATACATATAATCACCAAGACAATGTGGTATACACATCCAAGAATAATCACGATCAAGCATCCACATATTGGTGATAAACATGGACACATCGTTATTATAAACAATACGCATTGTTCAACATATTCTCTCAATATGCCCGTCACTGTATCAATAGACACCTGTCGATTTGTGGATCTTCATATCTCATATTCCATATATGGCTGAGCTATCCAATTCAGGTTCAGCGAGGGTAGTTCATGGTACGCTAGGGTCATCGATGCTCTTTAGTGCGTTTAAGATGCTGATTTTGGTGGGGGTAGTTTCAAGGGCAATATCATTTACGATACTCTCATAAATTACGCTTTATCGTCGCATCCTTATCGTCTGCATCCACCATACTTCTCTTTAAAGCCTCATTTCAAACACTCAGTTCATCAGTGCCTTATGGTATTTGGGCATTTTAGGGATTCTTTGATGGTCTTCAAAATTTATTAACGAATCTTGTTTGGATCAACAAAGATCTCTCGACAAGGAACCTCATTGGTGGATCTCCATAGGCTGACGAGCTAATACGATGGTTATAATTCTGTTAATGTAACACTTCCATTAAACTTTTGGCTTTTTAATTATATTCGCAGTGAACTAAATTACAAAATATGATACACTGTAGGCTGCAAAAACGACGCATTCGATTAGAACAAATTATCCTAAATGATATCAACAACCTCTTCTCTCATCCTGTACTTGCTTTATTGATCGCCTAAGCATGGTTAGTTTCATGGCCTACACAACGTGCTGCCCGTTATTGGAATTACAACATTTACCATCACAAGCATTCTGACATGCAGCCAACTCATGTCACGTGGTGCATATTCCACACTACTATCTTTTGCTGAACAGTTTAACTAAAATGGGTTTATAATATAGCTTCTTGTAATGCATGTGGACCATTCAATCGTTAGATTACGATAGCCATTATCTCTCGCTTAACATATATCATGCTAGCCTACCGTCAATACGCGAAACATTCCCAACCCACCAGAGCTAAAAAGGCCGTATAACACGAGTTTGCACTGTCAAAATGAAGGTTTCCGTTTCGTATGTATTTAAAAATCATTTACATATGAAATCTTTCTTGAAGCATGCATTTATGCTATGAACAGTTAATAGTCCTGTAATATTTGTAAAACATCATCTGTTTTACATGATGACAGCGTGTTTAACAACACATAACCATTATATATCAGCGTAACCAAGAATGGATAAAACGCATTTTGTTACTGCATCTGAACGTGCAATCCGCTGTCCATGCCAAACGTATGGCAAGCCACTTGAGAAAATATGCCCGTATAATAACACTGATGTTGCTGAATCAAACCTTGGGTAATCATCACTCCCATGACAGATGCGTTCATTATGGCGGCGAATCGGATGTACATAATGCATTATTTAATATGATTAATCAGGCCATTTTCCTGCTCCGATAAGACTGAAATATCACACAATTATTGATGGCTTAGTTGGCGTGTGAACATTTACCTTATATAGCTCATACTGAATGCGATTTAATTACTTCTCTGCGTATGATCCCTGCGGATACTAATGTCTTCCGCTTTGTACGTATGCTTGATGCTCCGACGGATACTGTGTGTCGCATTGAAGGAGTTAAAGTCATGATGTGACCCAAAACTTCCACGAGTCCCAATAGCAAGCAGTCTTGGCCATTCACGGATTGTCTTGTTCCTGTAGAGGTAACCATAAATGGACTGATTTATTAAGGGGCGTGTGTCATTAGGGATCAATAACAGCACTGTGTTGCACAATATTGCCCGGGATTACAATATATGTGCATAACTTAGTTTACAGTATTTACCGTTTCATTGACAATAATAAGGTTTAAGAATAGCTAACCTACCAGACGTTGTATAAAACCACAATAACAAAGACGATGAAAGCTGAACCAGCAGCGATGACAGCGTACATCCACACGTTGGTGATAGAATCCTCTGATGATCACACAAGCGGAATAAATGATGAGATAAATCATCAACACAAAATCCAGATTATACGAACTACACTGCGCAATCTGCTCCCACCTGGCAGGTACAAGACCTCATTCGAGCTGTGGTTGGCCATTGCGATAAAAAAGGATTCAAATTAGTATATCGGATGATTACTCGTGCACCAGCTAAACACAGTAATGAGTGGACGAGTCTCTCCTCTCCCGACCTTTTCTGCCAGAGAGCACCGCCTGACCTGAGGCGGCTGCTGCTGCTGACTCGACTGAGGTGATGCCAATGACAGCAGAAAATTGTGGGCTACGCAGATAGCTTCAGGGGGATTTCCTTTTAGATAAATTCGCGTGTGGGCGCTCGCCTTTCACTTTTGGTTAGATGTTGTGATGACTGCAGGTAAACGTTGTCAACCCATATCGTTAACGCCCTAAGTGGCAATGACACATCGCTCTCATCCTCCCCTCATTTGATGTAGCGACGTGTGGCAGCCTTATTTTCCACAACACACAGTGGCACAGCACAGGTAAAGGCTTCATGCATTGCCGTTCACATGATCTAGCAATGTTACTACATTACTGCGTCTTACTGTCACAGCCGTGCTTACTGTGAGTCGGTCTACATTTTAATAGGGTACTTTATGACTTCACATTACCATGGGGTCTTATCTATATGTGGTCGTCTCTATCTGTCTGATTTAGCATCTAACCATCCGTACACTAACTTGTTGATTTCCTGGAATACATAAGTAATGTAATCATACAACGAAACAACTGCCGATTGGACACTGTGTGCGGTGCAGAAATCGATTCCAACTCAAAGACCAATTTTGCTCCACCAAATATTTAGAGAAGAACGCGCTGGGATTATGGTGCAGTCATAACAGATTCACTCCTGTCCTGTCATCAAGGTAAATATTAATATTGTCGGTTATCACAAGATGCACTTCTCTCTCTTTTCGCTGGATGTTGCATTGCACAAGACAGACATTCCATCATTTCCCCGTTGATACATAGCAACCACCAATACCATGTATGAAGATTGTGTGCCAAAATTAACACCGAACCCGCCCAATAACTATTCGTTTGTTCGCTCACAAAGTATATTTGAAATCAGCCTAAAGGTCTACCCACATACTTGGCTACAAATAGAGGAAATGTTGTGCAAAGAGAAAGGCGCTGCCTGTTAATCAGAGACAAATATATCAATGGCAGTATGATATAATCGCCCTACGTAGATAGTTCTTTTACGAATAGCAGATTCTCTGGACACAACCAACCAGGACACAGAATAAACAATGTAATACTTACGAACTACGATTTGTCGAATACAGAATGACAAATTTAAAAGAGCTGTACCACATTATATTTTGTCCAATGTCAGCCAGCAGTGTCCTTTGTTATCTGAAGTATATTTGTTGATTTTCCTTGGATTTTGTTCATGTGTACAGTAGGCATAATAATTCTGTGATATATATTTTTGTGGTGCATTGAGATGGGATTCGTGATGGCAGCATGTACTATATCCAAAAACGATTATTCTAGTCCAGCAATTAATTGCTCTGTGCTTAGAATGACATACCTGTAAAGCTGCGATGCATCTGAGGTAAAATCATTTTCTGCCATTCTTAGCCTGTTGTACCGATGCTTCTAAATAAAATACAATCACGAACCATGGGCTGCATTTATACCATGCTTTAGTTGTGATACCAGAGTCACATCATAGCAATAACCATACACATAGTTTAAATTACCCACCTAACATTGCAGTCACCTGATAAAGTAGCCTTATCAGCAGGCACCCGACGAATGCTTGTTCTCCAGTTCCCATTTTCTACATCAGATTCAACTAGCGTAGTTACCATCGACATCACTAAGAGTTGCGATCATCGAGACTGATCAGTTGTTCTAGATCCGGGGCTTTTTAGGCGGCTTCAAGGGCAATATTGACAATTATATGTATCTTCACATTTGCTCTAACATTACATCTTTTGGTCACATGTTTACCTTCTGCATCCTTTCGACTGCACAAATCGCACACCCCCCCCCCCCTGGCCTCAATATCACGCCTGTTACAAACACATTTATCATCAGTGTCTCAGGGTATTTTGTCATCAAACTGTTTCTTTTAAATTCATCTCACCCATTAATACTGGTCTAGATGCCGCGTAAAGCTACAGAAGAAAACGATTCGTTCTGACGTTGTTTTCTCAACATCGATCTTTTTTTACTTTAATATTAATATGCACTTCACTACGATTAACCATCAAGTCTTACGTTTCCCGCAATTCATATATTCCGTCTTTTGCTAGAGCGTATGAAATAAATAGCTTGATGCCATGTGTTTAAATATTTAATCGTAGGTTGTTAGATTACGATCGCGGTTTTCCCTACACGTATAACATATATTGTAGTCGTCCTGCGGTTTAAAGTCCTCACAATGCTTGGAGAACCCTATTACATGGGTCTAAACGATGAAAATGTATCAATTGCATGTATGCGCATCCCAACAATATGCCCTTACACTTATCACTTACCACTGCAGGAAATCATTCAGGCATAAGAACCGAAATTAATATTTTGCAAGACAAATTTATTGATTTATTGTTGGTTGTGCGTCATTGGTGGTCGCTGACAGCGCAGTGCATCAAAACACTGCTCTATATGACCAATATACATGGATCACTGTGTTTGCAACATACATCGGTATATTGAAAACAATGAAAGATGCGAGCAACTACGCTATAAATGGGAGCTCCACACTAAGCAACAAGCACATGATTTGCATAATCAGATGCAGACAGGACTCAACAGCAACAAGATGAGTTCATATGGTGGTAGCAGAAGATAGCTTCATGGGCATTGGTATATAAGATGTATCAGTGGGCGTTGACGATCGCTGTTCACGTCCAGTAGGTTACTGCAGTTATTAACCAAAATGTTTTTGCAACCCGATTGTTAACGCCATAAGTGAGAGCGACATTTATTGTTAGTGACTGGCAGCATTATCAAGACGAAACAAAGAGTTTATGTAATAGCTCTGCCGCGATGTCCGAGGTCGTTTGAGATATATATCTTGAATTGGCTCCACACTGAGTTTGCATTGATTCACCACCGATATTAATAGGTAAGTTTCTCTTAATTAAATAGCATTGGGTCGATACATGGTGATTTAAATCTAGATAACTGGTGATTATTTACCAGACCTAGACGACAGATTACTTCTTTGCCCTTTACAGTTTTCATGATATATATCAATAATGTCATTCAACCATGCATTGAGTATCGAGAGCTAAGCCGAATCCAACTCCAACTAACAAACTAAGAATCCTTGGTAAGAATTTGAAGCCATATAACTGCGAAACAGCCTACGATACAGTTTTGTGCTGCTGATGGTAACTCGAAATATAATATATATATATATATATATATATATATATATATATATATATATATATATATATATATATATATATATATATATATATATATATATATATATATATATATATATATATATATATATCTATATATCTATATATATATATATATATATATATCTATATATATATATATATATATATCGCTATATATATATATATATATATATGGCGCCCACCTCTCAAAGGGAGATGGTAAGTCACAATCACCACATGGTGGCGGTAATAGGCCTGTACTCAGATGGCGATGTCACATCACAAAGGGCGACGTTACGTCACAATCACCACTTTGTGTGGGCAAAAAAAACCTGCAACCTGTAAACATTTGCACATCATAACCGTTTTAATTGAGCACAGATGGTCGGTGATAACGAATTTTGAGTAACAACAGCATTATGAATCTATAATATTTCAGTTTTTCATTCCGTCAATCTACAAAGTTCAGTTCAATTTCAGCCATCTTTTGCGTCAGCTGATGCCGTATGAAACGCGATCAGCTCCTCCCAGTTCCATATACAGATGCGGGAGAGGGTAGCGAGGCTAATCAACGGTAGCGGTAATGAAGTACCGCTGTCGCTGTCTCACTGGTCGGCTTACCTCATGTAACCAGGGCTGTGTGGAGTCGTGACAAACAGCTCGTCAGATTGAATATGGTAATTACCACGGGGAAGCGTCATACGTTAGCCTTAATGAAATCTATAAATAGAACATTGGATCAGAAATGAACAGACCTCGCATAAAAACGATGTCAATCAGCAACCAGTCGTTTCCTAAGGGATCCTTTTTGCAAGCACGTCCGTTAAACATGTTTGTGGAGCCAAACGCAAAGCTGAAAGATCAGTTAACCACGTAACGTCCTTTACACACGACCATTATATACATCTTTAAAACTAATGATGAGGTTATTTCCCACTGCATACAGTCCGATTCACACGAAGCTATAACTGCGACCGCTAAACTCGGCTGTTTCCTCGCTGGTTGTGGTGAGACGCGTAGCGAGACTGGTATTCTGCTCTTGAGTAGCAACTGGCATGTCTACGGATGATACCAGTCTGCGAAGACATGTCCGTGGACTTACGCCTGCACATACATGCAGACAGAGAGACAGACAGAGAGAAATGCATACATACATACATCAGACATACATACATTATATCACCCGTACGACCGCATACACATACAAATGATCACGCACATACATGCACATGGTCACGCACGCGGTCAAACATTTAAATCAGCATTTAATATGTCAATTAGTATGTATTCGACAATCAGCTGTGCTATAGGGTCGACTCCTTAAGTCAATACCTACCATAGTTTAATGACCACTGAAGCAACATAGATAATGAATGTTGACCCCGCGACTATCACGGCGTACATCCATCCATTGGTGACGGAATCCTCTGAAAAAATTGGTAATAGGAATCGCACCACAGGCACCCGAGTCAATGAATTAAACGAGCGCACTCGGCAGTGTTCGGTATCGCCTGACAGATGTTTAAATATTTGTGTATAAATATATATATATATATATATATATATATATATATATATATATATATATATTATATATATATATATATATATATTTATATATATACATATATATATATATGCTATATATATATATATATATATATAGATATATATATATATATATATATATATATATATATATATATATATATATCTCTATATATATATATCTCTCTCTATATATATATCTATCTCTATATCTATCTATATATATCTCTATAATCTATATATTATATACATATTATTCACTGTCGCTCGGAGAACGCGTTCGGTGAATGAATTGACTTGGGTACCTGCGAATTGGATGAACTAAGGCTAGATTGTTGCTATTTGTACATTAATGAGCGGATTCTAAACGTTATATTTAGTCGTACATTTACGTACCTGGTAAGTAAATCACGTCATTGGTCGACACTTCCCTTCCCGTCCTGATCATTGCGGGGATAGCTACGTCACCAGTTACTCACTCCCGCCACGATGCTTCCACTCGATGCGATGCAAACACTGCGCCAGCTGTCGGAAGCGCTGGTAGCCGTCCCATCCCGGTGGGATGTTCCGCCTGGGAACCCCGTCCAGTCAACCATCACAGCGCCACGCGGTGACGGTCGAAACCCATGCCAACAATTGCCTCGTATGCTTAAGTTTGCTGCTTTTGTATCGCCACCTAGCCATGACAACGTCTTAAGATCGCCGAACAGAGCACCACCCCAGCGAACAACGTAGGTTTTTACGTCAATGATCGGACGCTAATGTTAGGATGGTGGCGTATCAGTGTGGCGTGACAGGCGTGTCAGTGTGACATATCGGTCACGCCATTCCCATCTACCCTTATATTGGCGTCCGCTCTCCCCACACCCTCCTCCTCCTTCACCGTGTTTCTAGAACAACATTCGTGATCTGGTGATGTCCGTCAGTAAATCAACATCTTTTACAACAAAGAAATCATCGCAGGTTACAGTCGTCCTATCGACCGGATGGGATCCAAGTAGCTCTTTTGATCCCAGTTAGAGTTTGGTTCTCGAGGTTAGTCGTTGTCAGTGTATAAAACTCGCTGTTAATGCGTTACCTTCACGATGTCCACCTTGTGTGATAAGTGCAATTCAATAAGTAATCGTTATTATCTCAAACAAATAAGTTTCAACCACTACAGGTCCTTTTAAATATGCATAATAGCCTAAACTGTGGGAGGCACGTGGTTGGAGGCGGTTAACTTTTCTAACTAACATCCAATATTGTGGCGAGATTGCGCAACATGCGCCGGCTGGAACATAGGCATTAGATCGATTATATAAAACTTTCTCTCTGTTCTACCATCTGTCGGGGGTTATAGATCGATAAATATATATCTTTCTATCTTCAACCTACCTTCTGATACGAATCCCTGCGGGCGAAACCCATATCGGCCAACCCGCTGTCATCCAGCAAGCGGTTCGAGATGTGACCAAGATTCATCGTCAGATAACCAACATAACTGCAATGATATTGCATTTTGATTTGGGTGTTAGATTGGATACACATTACTTAAATAACGGTTACATAATATTCTTGGGATAATTGATCGCAGGGAATCTAAGAGTAGGATTGTTAATCTTTTTTTCAAAGCCTGACAATCCTGCATGTAGCCAGGTTACATATTGACTCACCATTTGCCAGTCTGTTGTTTAGTTTTGCTTTGGCTTCTCAAATTAGGCATGCCACCCTAACAAATTGCTATTTGTTATACAACCATTATTTCAACCCATCCCAAGAGCCTAAAAGGTTTAAACTGCATAAAGCTCTCATTGATCATAAGTTATCTTTAGAACACCTAATTTCTATATGGATAAAAACTTACAACATATTTATAGTGAGGTATTTTTATGGACGATTTAGATTTTCGGACGGTGCACCCCAAGGGGCTCTGTCCTAAGTATGCACAACTGATTTCAAATCTACAAATCAAACTAAAGCCATACAGCTTTCTGCGATGAAGGAAATAGTGCAGTTTCCAATACTTAAATACACATGGCAAATTGAATACCTTTGCAAAATTCCAATTAATATAATAAAATGTATTAAAAATTCATCTGTTTAGCATATTTTGATAAATGCTGCTCGATGATACAGGCTAAATATGATATTCATGCGCAAACCGTCGTTCCGCTTGAGTGGTTACAATCTCTACAAACCAAATTACCTAACAGGAAATAGATCTGGTCGTCAGACGAAAAACTGTACCAAATAAAAGATTCCCTTCTGAAAACTTTATGTGCGTGTTACCAAAACAAAAAGAAATTGCGTGTGTGTGCTTTTGTTTAAAGGACGCGTGTAAAAAGATATATCTACAAAGTCAAAACATCAAATATATTACTGCACAGCGCGGGATGACGGCACCGTCCACCAGCACTTTCAGTGCTTTGATTATATTTGAAAAAGACAGCCTGATAATTATCATACAAGTCTGGAACATGGTATTATTAACTCATGTACACCCAACTATTGAAAACATGACCTTTAAAGTATTATTTATCATCATTTTTCCCTAACTACATACCCCCTTAAATAATTCGAAACTTAGCGCCCAAAAATATATAAAATATTACTTTCGGAGGTATCCACCCCTACCTTTATCCTATAAATCACTTATAATGTACTCTCAATGGATGCTCTGCTTGAATTTTAAACTAACTTATGGGAAAGATTGAGTATTCAGTTTATTGAAATGGATAACAAAAACCATTAGGGTTCCTTTTCGTAACAAGTTGAGCCCTGGCACCACTTCAAGGTAGGTACTCAAGCAAGGGTACTTAACTATAGGGGTGAAATGATATAGAAATATTTCAGTTATCTAATGACAAATGCTGTCAACTATTGGTTGTGGTTCTGTTTGATATCACCATATGTTTTGTTGATTTATTTGTTGTAAGATGTAAGCAGAGAACCGATAGACTGGTTGTATTGATTGGATGCTGTGGATAATCGTACCTATTGCCTTTAACCTACGTAATTTGCAGAATATGTTCGGTGCATAAGCCATAAGATGACACAATAGAAGGACACTACTAGCTAGCCACTACTGGTCACCTGCAACATAAACAGGCTTTATTGTTTTTTGCCAAATACTAAAACAATTCATAGGCTTGGTAGAAACATAAATATAATAATAGACGCATAAACAATTCAAAAAGAAACACAAGCATCTTCCAAAAGGAGGGCATGGCTCTCCCTTGCCCGGTGAATATCCTCAGGCGATGGTTTTTGCTTAACCCGGTCCACTATATTGGCCGCCAGACGTTCGATGGATGCGTCAAATTGACCGAAATCACCTGGAAGGTCATCCGGAAGGTCGTCTGGATCTGATATGCCCATGAGCTTTATGGCCAGCAGAACGGTCATACCCTCTGTTGCAAACTGTCGCAATATAAACAATACTAAGATGAGTACAGCTGAACGCTTGGTAGGAAGTCCAGATGGGGGTGCCTAATGCTTGGTCTTACACGACGAGAGGCAGGCTGCAAGATACAATCACTGCGTCGAGAGTAATAGGTTTATTGCTGTATTTGTGAAAGGATGAATACCATCTCATTGCCCCGTCTGCGCAGTATTAACGCAGATAAATCAGATGCCGATTGTACTACGATGATATCACGAACACGCAGATCTCATCACGATGCTACATCGATGTTTCTATGATTACGCCGATCTTATCACGTTCTTACAACGCTTTTACTCCGATTCTTTTTAGCACCGAACCAGCTACACTTATTTTGAATATGTTCAGAATAAGCGTGGTGAGGTCGTACACCTTGCCGACCTTAGCAATTCCACCACGACCAAACCAGGTTCATGAAGATCCTCGCCCGACTGGCCACGACTGCCTCACGACTGGTCGCGATTTGTAGAACCAGCGCGTATGTGTGAACGGGGCATTAGAGTCGTAGAGCGCATGAACTCTGACCTCAACAAGAACCTCAAACACTCACTAAACCTAGTCTACATGCCTTGAATCTGGGCGTTCGCTTCTCTCCACCGCCTCAGAGTCTGCGTGCAATACACGCAGCCAAGTGCTCCAACCAGGAAAACACGATTTCCAAATAAGAAAATACTTTCCGTGGTTCCATGTCTGGCCAATCAACGCTCTTTATCCGCGTTCGCGCGTGGCACCCCATCACTACAGCATAATAAAGATGGCAATGTACGTTTTGAGGGCGATCTCCAGATTTAGCCACACGCGTTTGCAGGGTGAGCTCCGATTGGCCAATCTGTTATGGCGGTTTTGATTCGAGCGGCCAGAAACCTGGCCTCAATAGGGGCCTTCACATTCTCGGGTTTACGTCGCGGCCGCTAGGAGGGCCACCGTCGCGCACAGCGATTTTTACCGGAACTGGGGGACTGTTTCTCTGCTTGTCAAGCTGCCAACACTTTGTTCGCGCTGTACCAGTTGCTTTTTTAAGTTCCTGCGTTGTTGCACGCATTTTTGTTGCGTGTTTCTATAGCTGTAAGGACATCAAAGACGTCGCCGAAGGTGCCAAGCGTATTCTGAACTTCTCTCACGTTCATCTGAACGCTGTCAGGTCGCAATGAGTACATTTGAAACAGTGCTCAAACACAGAGATTATCATAAAATAGTGATCCAAAATGTTGCCAACTACATTCATCTCCAGTCGTCTGGAGAGTATTCTGCAAGAACATCAGTATTCACCCGATATCATTACAAAGTTTGCGTGCGTGAATGTTGCTACACCATGTCATCACTGTCCCCTTCTTAGTGGAAAGTACCCCAGTCTTATTCATTTGATGACCAAATGCAAATGTAGTCCTAACAAAGTACCCCAGTCTAATTCATTTGATGACCAAATGCAAATAGAGTCCTAGCAGGGTGGCATCATTTGAAAGCGAAAGGGGATATCAGCTGTTCCTCAGCAGACACATACATGCAGTTGAATATAAATCCCTGAATCATTGTAGGTGTTATTTGAGTGGGAAATGTGTTCGGGAGCAGTCCCAGTCCGAGCAACCACACAATGTATGGCTTTTTCTCTCCCCATCTGGTACCATAGACAACTAACACCAATATAAAACATAAAACACCGAATATTCACCACAGCTTAAATCTCTACGTTCCGCGTCGTCTATAGCGTTTGCGTTTTGGAAAAGCATGCCTCTACTACCGGTTGAAAGTCAGTATCGCCGCCTGGCGGCCGCGACGGAAACCCGAGAATGTGTAGTCAATAATTGCGCAGTTTTCTGGGTGATCTGTCCTTAGACCCTTGAGCCAGAAAGAGTTGAGCTAGTTGGGGTGTGGGGGCTCAAGGGAATGGGGACCTAGACTACACTAAACCATGAAGCGGACAATTATGTAACCGCCTTGACCAATCAACGCCGAGGATGTGACCCTAACTGACCTCAGCTCCACCTAGACCCGTTATGACGCTGACTTGGTGTAAGTTTAACACCCGCAGGGGGTACTGTTTACCGTTAGGTCAGCAAGAAGAACAATAGACTTCAAGTTTAAGTTAGAGTATACAAACAAGGAGGCTTTGTTTGGGTGACAACTAAGGTACAAAGTAAATAAAATTAATTATTGTTTTTTAAATGGGAAATATCAGACAGCGTGTGGTGATTTATGGTTTAGGCTGACTGGTGAACAAATATAACTTGATAAAGGACAAGGCCAAGGCCTTCCCAATCAACAATCATCAATACGAAACTAAATGCCAGAGTCGGGTGTAGCTGTTCGCCTCCAACCCAACAGATACAAATACTTGGGGATGGCTGTGCAGCAAACATAACCGGATGTTTACATTCCTGAATATAGACCGTGAAACTATATTTACTGAGCAACAACTACGCTATGACGGGAAGGCTAGGCGTACCACCGAGATTCCTTTTTGCCATCAAGTATATCGAAACGATATCAAATGATCTATTACTATGAATCTATCATCTGATCGGAATTGTTTGCAGAACCCGCCCCCACCCCCGCACCGCGCACCCGTATCCCTACTGAGCGCTAGCTCATGCTCCTCTCGCAACGCACTATAACACTAACCCGCATAACCACCCCCGCCCTCATCCCCTTACCCCCTCCTCATGCCTGGCGATGTTGTTTAACTGGTCAAGCGCTGCTCGGTAGCGCTACCCGCACGACACATTGAGCTGCTGGCATGCTGATGCCCCTATGCCACAATACTCCCTTCAGCCCGTCTCATCATATAAATTGTTATGTTGCAGCCCACCTTGACCAGTTGACTGACTTCTCTCTGAGAGCTTCCTATCGCTGGGCAGTATTGTCATTTCGGAGCACTAACGCAGAGAAATATGAGTGGATCTAACGACAAAAACCATAACTCGCTGCGTAACAAGAAGTTCAGGGAAAATGACCGATTGTTGAACTACATCTCAGCTAACTCTCTGCGTCTACACCCGAGTCAACAAGCCTTAGCCGAGGTGAGTGTCCTTGTTATTATGACGCCAACTGCAGCACGCAGGCACTGCATCAGTCGACAACTCACCAACTGTAATTGATATCCGAACAAAATATTTAATTACGCTGGCTAGTGCGTTGCAGTCTGTATATTATCGCTTCTTACGAACTTGTACATGTTACGGACATGTGCGCGATGCGCGTTCATGTGGGCTTCGGACTAGAACACGTTCAATGGTAGCAAGCAAATGTTGTCAATGACAGCGTTAATCACATCGTAACATTTCAAGGATGTTGATACCCCACCTAACACATCTACGGCCATGTCGTTATGACCACGTGACATTTCTACTTTACAGCCACTTTTGTACAACCAAAGATTTCCTCCATAAATAGCTTTTATTAATGATAATTTAGTAATAAAATAACACATGGAATTGAATATGAAGTTTATTGAACCAAAAAAGTTAGAGGGGGTGCAGCAGCGCTACAATCATTGAAATACAATATTTCTCAATACGAAATGATTATTGTATCGAGTGCATAAATTCCTATCCATACTAGATGTCTACTTACTTTTCACAAAATTACCAGAAACAAATGTGTATATGTGTATATTGTTGTTTTACGCATAATGCACAATGGTCTGTTTCACAATGATAGGCTACCAACAATCAGCCCGGTGACTTCATGTTAAGCGACTTCACTGAAATGCAATTTTTAGCGAATCTCATCAAAACAACAGGTGCCAAGAAAACACTGGATGTAGGTGAGTGAATGACATCCGGGTCTGAAATTTACGTTAAAATAGGTGAGCTTTAACAATTCCTTTTCGCAAAATTGCAATGATTCTACCGTAATCTAATAGCCTTCTACGCGCCGCGGTTTTCAGGTGTGTATTCGGGTTACAGTGCTCTCTCTGTTGCTCTGGCACTTCCGGAAGACGGGAAAGTGGTTGCCATGGATATCGATGATACTCTTCCTCAGATCGGCATGAAATACTGGAAAGAAGTATGGTTGAAATGGCTACACTGTTTAAGAATATATTATTGCTTGTTCGGGTAAGATATGCCTGCAATATAAAAAACATATGTCTCAACTTTGTTATGTTGATGTCATGGCAGGCCGGAGTGGATCAGAAGATAGACTTCCGACTTGGACCAGCACTCGAGTCATTACGTATGTTCTTTGTTTACTTATTGAATTCCGATGCCATTAAATTCCGATATAAATTGTATACGGATTAAACAAACGTGCGCAGGGTCGAGATCAAATAATACTGTAACTACTTAGAAAATAATTTAACAAGATGTGTAAGATGTGGGTATTGTGTCTTTAGAATCACTGTTGGAGGCTGGCGAGGCTGGGACGTATGACTTCGCGTTCATCGACGCAGATAAAGAGAATTATGTCCATTACTATGAGCTATGTCTGAAGTTGCTCCGTCCAAAAGGCATTATTGCTCTCGACAATGTATGTCCTACGCTATAATCGGCTTCTATATGATATTTAGTCTTCGTGCATCATAATATGTGCCGAAAATGCTTAACTGATATGTGAAATCATGGATGACTCGATAATATGCATTGCATGTTTGGGAATTCTGCAGACTTTATGGCAAGGGAAGGTTGCTGACGCCGAATGTGATGACGCCAGTACCGAGAGTATACGAGAACTCAACAGAACACTGCATAATGACCAGCGAATTGACATCAGCTTACTGTTGCTAGGCGACGGAACCACACTTGCCTTTAAACGCTAGCTGGCTCGTCAAGTGAATGTCACAAATCTTTCAGGTTGCGTTTTGAATGTCTGTTATATATGGATGGTTTCCCGTAAATATAGACGAAACATCACATTCCTATTACTGGCAGTATACATAACAAACATTTTGGTAGGTGAGTAATCAAGCTAGCCCATCACGGATACAAGTACTGTGAAATAGCAGAATTATACACCGAGGCATTACTGTTGGCAAGCTTTGTCATTGTAGAAGTAGAGGTAACACAGGTCAGAATTGGTCTCTTTTTACCAAATATGCAATTGTGTTATTTCCAGCAATCTGGCTTGAGTTGATTTAGTATTACAATTTATCTGTTTGTCAATGTAAATAATATCACTATTTAGATTGGAAAATTCTTGATAAACCTATTATCTTGTGATAGCGATCTGAGTATGGATTGTATTGTTTAGTAAATGTGAAATAAATGATCTTAATTCCACGTGGATAGGCCGATGAGTGTTTTGTGATTTTCTCTGCACTATAAACGTGATGGGATCAGTTTAAGAAGTGGTAGGGTGAGCTCGCCAAAGTGTTCACTTCCAATCGCAAACCGTTTCGGTAGATGGCAATTTAGTATTTTGATTCAGTCCTTCTGTCCCAAGTGTTGTGTGTATTCCATGTCTTGGCGACAACTAAGCTTATCAAAGTTTGGTAATTGAATCAGCTTTCCGAAAATATTTTTTGCGATCGGAAAATAATTAGTGAATTCATTCCTAAATTAAAAAGTAAAATTTTTTTTACCTGCTACAATTTTTTCAACCATGGATTATTCACAATTACATATCAGTAGAAAACGTTTACAATTACATTACACTTTCAGAATATGTAAACTGTTTTTAAATCAATTTATAAAGCATGGATGTATTTAGCATTGAATTTGTGTCATTTTTTGAAAACTTTAAATGCTTTCGTAACCAGAAGTGACGTCATCGACATCCAAGAAATCTACGGATCGAACTTAAGCTGTCACGGAGTACACATGACGCAATTGTTATTACCATCGGATATGTATTGACGGTTGTATAGTTGCTCGAAATATTCATGACATTTGGACTGATACCACGATTTTTCGACCTGGGGCGCTTGGGAACTTTTCAATTGTTCATACATAGTGAAAGTTTGCAATTAAAATATACTACCAAATGGTGTCAATTGTGTAAAAATCGAAGAGTTATATACGGATCTATTCAAAATTCAAGATTTAGACTCTTTCAATCACCTTGACCTTACCTTGACATCAAGGTCAAAACACAACCGCTACGCTCTGCGCATCATTGGTCTCGACAAATTAAAAAAATTGCGACCTGTATCGCGTGCCAAGAAAAATTTACATACATACATACATACATAAATACATACATACATACATACATACATACA
>CM067357.1:29830149-29887649 GCA_034190875.2 Urechis unicinctus | reverse complement strand
TTAGTTACATTCGCCCCAATCCTTGGCAAACCCGTTTTCTTGATATCTTTCGTGAGTCCTGCTACTTCCGAGGGTCTTCGAATGAGTATATAATTATCACTTTATGTCTCTGCTTTTTTTTACCACGGGGATCTGCATTTGCCGGCAGGCCGCTATCTTTTATGTATACAATGTTTATGAGCTCCAATCAGAGCTCGCGATTTCTTTGCCCCGGACGAAGGGCTGGTGATCAATCAACTTCCGGGTACAGGAAATTTGCTAATCGGCTAAAATATCGTTTGAACTCGAATAAAGTACCCTTTTGGTGGCAAATGTCGGGGCGGGTGGTTTTGTTAGGGAGAATGGCATGTTCCAATGGACATGGAGCGCGACAGGCTCGTAAACGGGACTTATGATGGTTGAGGCGAGATTGTTGGTGAGCTTGTGGCGAATTCCTTATCCCCCTTGGGTTTATTTATGCATAGAAGATTGCCTGCCGGCCAATGCAGATCCCTGTGTTTATAAAGCTGGGTCGCGCGCAGGCGCAATTAGCAATCCATTGTACCTCCCGTCTGCCCACACAGCCACATCTCTGCGCTAAGCTCAACAACATGACCGACTCGACTCCAGATCCAATGATACACATATGATTTGATATTGTACCCTCATATAAACCCGTGGAAGTCGCGATACAAACACAAATGAACAACAAATAACTCTAGTAAAGCAAATGATTTAGTTTTTTTAATTTAATTGATTAAAATATTCATAGACTGTTAAGAAAAACCACCCCCCCCCCCCCTCTCCACCCGAATGTTACACTCGCGCCATAATTGCTGTCACTTGCAATCGCCTTTTCGTTTATCTATTGTGATTTGGGCCATTATCAAGATTACAGTATTTCCGCATTGCGGTAGACTGAACCACCAGTTTTAATGACGTATTGGGCCGTAGATTGATATGCATGAGACTATGTATCATAGGTATGCTATCCAATAATGTCATTTCCAGGTTAATCCTGATTATTAATTATACAATAAAATCTACGTTATTGCTGCTGCAGGCTTCAGGGAAATCATAACATCGATTTGCGAAGTGATTTAACCATTTGTATGTTTTCATTACGCACTTACCACTACAATGGCACAGGAAACGAATTTCCAGGAATCAGGAGGTATCAGTAAAAATTAAAGCACATCTACATGAAGTAATGCATATGCATCATAAACTGTTGCCCTGGCAATACCGATTCACATGAAAATGTCATACTTTTAAGGGAAGCCATGGATAAACATATCGTTGCTGCGGTCCCTTTGTTTTATGAGAATTTGAAAGAACCGCAGAGTGGTAATATTCTGTCAACCATCAGATTCAATAGTTCACCTAACCTTGTTGAACAACCGAACTAGGACAGCTACTGGGCTTCAAACACTAGAGCGCTAATTGTGACGCTCGGTCAAGTTCACTGTAAGACCATCAACAGGTTCCAGTGAAGCTCTCTCCATGGAGCCCTGTCCCTGGGACGGATGCAACTCAATGTAAAAATGCTGCATGAGTTTCGCCAGGTTCATGATGGCTTCAACCTGAATCAGGGGTTAGTCGATGTATATTATAACTGTCGTTGTTATACAAAGAGAGGTTGCATTCTTCATAAGCAATCAGGGAATGGCTTTAGAGTGAGTTGCCTTGTGTGTCTAACTTTAGCGTTATTATTAAACTAATCATGCATTGGAACATGTATTTTAAAATACAAGCGCTCGTGTACATATTCACTTTCATAAATACACAGACAGCGACATCTTTAAGTATTTGCTTATTATGATGCATGTGCGGTGTATTTTCAGTATGATCATCATTCGAGGATTCTTACCTTTGCAAACTTCTGGGCGATTCAGTTCCTTGCCCCGATGAGGAACGGAAAGAACGTGTAGGGAGAATGGCTGCAACGTGTACAGATATTCAAGAGTTAAGGTTCGTTTGCTCATTTTTATATGATGAATCAATCAATAACCTATTTACCGTGCCATAATAGTAAATAAAATCAATTCTCTTATCTGAAAATTCCGCTTAAGACGATCAGAATTTATCAGGGTGTTAACGGCAAACAATTGAACAATCACATGGCTGAAGCATTAGGATATCGTACCCATATTGTACACAACTTCAGAGAATACATATACGAATATTTTCTGCAACGCTTTAATCATGTCTATATATAAACCTTTTACGTGTGCAGCTCCTCACCAATCTTTCTAACGCAATTTATTGACTAATATATATACCACTATTACAAAATTGAATTAATGATCTGTACCCCTATATGTATCACCGGTCGCATGTAAATAGTGCGATTCAATACAACCAAGAATTATTGATCAGTGCTATCTATGCAGTCAATGATGTCTTTATATCCTTAAAATGCTAACCTGACCTCCATGTCCGGAGCAAACCTCTATGGTTTAAGGGTCCGGTAAGTGTTCTGGCAACTAAAACTACTGATTTAAAAAAAAATGACTCTCGTTCTTCTGATGAAATGAATTCAACATTGTCATATTGGATACAGCTTTAGGTTATGACGTGTTTGATCATAATCAAAGGAATTTTTGCTTCGGTGCATGAGCTTCGTTTTGAATAGACATTGAACTCGTTTTAGAATTCTGTGCAGTTGTCACTCGATGCTAGAATTATTGTAGATCCATACAAGTTTCATCACATTGAGTTCTTTACATATGGCAGTGGCTGTAACTGTTTATAGCCACACATTTCGGCATAATAAATGTTTCACTTTGTTGGATCTTTGCAAAAATGTATAAAATATAATGCTGGATAAAATATTTTATTCACAACTAACTGTTGTAATCTTTAAGATATATGGACCCCTTATGGAAGACAGTTAATTCACACTGCAAATCGTTAGAGATTTACTTATATTGAATACCGGGCGATATGTAAAGACATTTCGCAAAACGCCATCAGAACGCACCACACAACACAAATAAAGGTCAAACACATTGCAGATATCAAAGCAAAGATATTAGCCATTATCGATAAAACAATATTGATTTACATGTATTTCAAACAACATTAACAATAGCCGTTACAATGCATATCCGTATGAGAATGTACCATTCTATTAGGAAATCAAGAAGACAATAGGTAAAAAATTTACTGACTATGATGAGTCTGTTGTAACTTTGGTAAATAAATGTACTGTAGAATTGCTTTGTGTCGTCATTCTGTCAGTATTTCCTTATACAAAGTACCAAAAACATTATCGATTACATCACATTCCTTAAATTATTGTCAATCGAACGACTACACCAACTAAACACTGGTGAGATGCATGGCGTGTGGTTTGCTATACTAATAATATGCAGTTGCATAAATATTATTTCATGGAATCTATTCACCACTTTGTCTCCGCAACACATTCCTAATATATCAATTCTGATAACAATACCAATTTCGAATTTCTAATATGAAATCCTCGACTTTTCACGATTACTGTTTTAGGTGAACGTTTAAACAAGCAAGTTATTTGTGGCGCTCGGTCAAGGTCACAGTGAGACCACCGATAGGCGCCAATGTAGTTCTCTCCATGAAGCCCCGTCGCTGTGTCGAATGCAGCTGAATGTTGAAACGCTGCATGATTTTCGCTAGGAACATGATGGCTTCAACCTGCAATACCATATTGTAATATATTGTGCCGCAGTGTTTCTTTGTATTAATCTGATAATCAACATTAACGGGGTGCAAAATAAGTCTCATTCTTTTTAAGGTCAAGGAATATAATATACAAAATCTAAATTTATTTCTATATTAAAGCACTCTTGCCTACATCATCATGTTCAAATATATCACCTTTTGAATGCGATGAAAATGATATTAACAAATAACGCCGTTCTGCTGGATTGTCATTGATATCATGGTCGAAGTATTCTCACCTTTGCAAACTTCTGACCGATGCAGTTCCTTGCCCCGATAAGGAAAGGGAAGTATGTATAGGGAGAAAGACTGCAACGTGTACAAATATTCATGAGTTAAGGTTCGTTTGCTCATTGTCGTATGATGCATCGACTAATGACCTATGTACCGTGCCATAATAGTAAATAAAATCAATTCTCTTATCTGCAAATGTAACTTAAGACGATCTTGGTTTATGAGGGTGTTAATGGCAACTGATTGAACAATCACATGGCTGAAGCATTAGGATATCGTACCCATATTGTACACAACTTCAGAGAATACATATACGAATATTTTCTGCAACGCTTTAATCATGTCTATATATAAACCTTTTACGTGTGCAGCTCCTCACCAATCTTTCTAACGCAATTTATTGACTATTATATATACCACTATTGCCAAATTGAATTAATGATCTGTACCCCTATATGTATCATCAACAATTCCGTTATATATTCTACATCAGCTCCAATTTCAAGCGAATTACCAACCTCATCCTAAACCGGTCGCATGTAAGGGGTGCGATCCAATACAACCTAGAATTTGGGATCAGTACTACCTATGTAGTAAATTATTTCGCTGATATAATTTATTTCTTTCATCCCAATAATAAATAAATGTCTTATGTGTATTGCCATGATTTCACGTGTCTTTATATCCTTATAATGCTAACCTGGTCTCCATGTCCGGAGCAAACCTCTCTGGTTTGAGAGTCTCTGGGTCAGGGAAGTGTTCGGGCAGGTGCTGGCTCACGAACGCATTCACCTGTAATTGTGACCAGAATTAACAGGCTGCAGTCAAAACTAGAAACCACTGATATCAAGAGAACTGACTCTTGTTGTTCTGAAGAAATGTATTCAACATTGTCATATTGGATTAGAGCTTTAGGTTACGACGTGTTTGATCATTAACAAAGGAAGTTTTGCTACAGTGATGGTGCCTTCTCATGTGCACCATGGATCTTTTATGGAACGTGGTAGCCGTCTATTTTGTAGTCATCTGTAACGATGTCCCGAAAATGAAACGGAAATGCTGGGTACAAACGCTGAACTTCTTTGAACGTTTGTCTGATCATCGTTAGGGATTCTAAGTCATCAGAATCGATATAATTCTTAGCTCCCAAGATTTCTTCAATTTCTATTCGGATCCTGCCATTACAAAACTTTATGATTAGCTTTGTGTTGCAACAGGTTAAATACCTTTGAGATGTTGTGTTTTATTCAGTCTGGATGCCAATATGCACTTACTTATTGACAATGTGCGGAAATTTGTCTAACTCCATTATCGCCAAACCTATGCTGTTAGCCGTTGTTTCCTGCCCTGAGTGATACAATATGTGGCAAAGTGGACGTTCATTGTATACCACCAGCCTGCCCCATATGATTAGCGACTTCGTATGTTAGTGATAAGCTGATACTAAGCATGGTTCTTGTAGTGCTAGAATGTTGCTGTATGTGGTATCAAAACGCACTTTTAGATTCTGTGCATTGCGATTATTACAACTCTCATGATTAATCCAACTCACCTCCAATGTATATTGCCAACATATCATCGATGGCTAACTCTGTGCCATATCCTTGTGTCATAGCAACTGTGTTGAACAGCACAGATGAAGATGGGTATTTAAGTAACCATTCGCATTAAGAGCTTGTATATAGTTACAATAAATATAATTGCTTCAACCTACTTTTGGCCATTGCAGTCAGCATATCATTGGGCACGTACTGATCGCTTTGTAGAACCTTTATTCGGTCCTCCAACCACTTTCTGGTGATTGATCGAATTCTCTTGGACGCTGATCTTGCCGATTCCTTTACGTTCCGATTTGACCAAAACTTGACCCTCTGGTGCATTCAAAACATTGTTTTACAATCCTAGATGTCTAACCACAGCATATTCCTAACTTGTTGGTGAGATATAACCTTCAATGTCTAGGAAAGTCAAAGTAAACATAAGCAAACGTTATACCCCGAAGACAGAATCTTTCATGCCGAGGTCGATTCCTTGTAATGCATCATAAAGTGACAGCGTTATCTCACATTTCTCCTCACACAGTTTAGCTCTTTCTTTTCGGAACACACACTAAATGGTAAAACAAAAGAAGTAATGCGGATAACTGCAACTTTGATGATTGGACACCTGTAGATTTTGTGGAGGTGTAAATGATATTCTGAGTGTTGTATAGCAATGACCCTAAATGCTAGCTCGTCATACCTTAGTAACAATGTCTAAGGCGACGCGATTAAATAGCAGCCCCAGCTGGACAGGTGTCTTGCCGTCGGCCATGGGCACTAAGTACTCGACCATGTCGTCCATGATGCTGTTCATACTATCCACCATCCCTTTACAAGCACTGTTGGCAACGGGGAGGCAGATTACAGGGCAAACAAAGAGCTCATATATCATTGTGGGCGAAAATCCCTGTAAAACTTCACATAGGTGATGCACTCTTTGAACATGAACATGGGTTATATATTGTCGCGAGTGAACTCACATTTGGCTGAGATAAGTATTGTAGGCTATCCGTCTAGGCCGCCACAGTGCATCATTGCATTCTATAATAAAGGCCACGCCCATCAGTCTGAAAAGGTAATTGGGAGATGGTCTTCTTTAAGCTATGATGCATTTGATTGGATTAGCAATAAATTGAATGGATCGACGTTTCATTAATTCTTATAGTTTGGTTAAAATGATCTGACCTCGCACCGAAAACATATCCAAACGCCGAGTATTTTCTATGACTTTTGGGGTGTTTTCCGTTCAAAAGTAGGTCCTATGCGACAGAAAACGCTTCAACCATTTAGGTATTTCATTTCAATCGACACTGTGTACAATGTTAACGACTTTCTAATCAATCTCGTACACTTACCTTGACTGTGTCAGGTTCAACCGTGACAACCAAGGGCTCATGGTAATTCCATACCACAAATGTCCGTCCGTATGTTCGAGCCCTGAGCGGTAAATGGGGCATTGTTGTAAAAAGTCACTGGACAATGTCCATAATGTTTAGTATTACCATCGATTGGTACAGTTGAGAAACGGTTCGTAAGTTTACCATTCAAGCAGAACAACGCAAGATGTCTTCCCTTGCCGGGCAGCCTCTGTGAATTGTGGGTTATTGCCGTAGAAAAAGCTGCAATCATTTCTTAAAATCTATAATAGTATTCTCAATACGACAATCACTTGCAGTATGTTGGCATAGTTTCTACATCACACCACAGCCAGCACAATCAACCTTGTCAGGTCGTTATCAACACTGAACCCCTTGCTGTAAAAAGTTTGTTGACGAGCACGTCATAGAGCGCGACTTTTGGGCATATGCGTTGTTTTGTTAATGAAACGATCCCCAGGTGTCCTGCCGACAGTCATCACAAGCCGTTATCTTTTTTGTCCTCTTTCCACCAAACAGCAATGCGTGTACAGCGCATCTCAAAATGGGTCTGAAGTTATTTCACGGCGAGTGCTGAGCAATCATATTGTGTATTTCATCACCCGGACTCTTCAAATAGATTTAACGAATGTCTGGATGCCAATGCAACCTGTCATGGTACGTGATGGGCTACCATATTTAAGTTTCAAGAAGCAAACATCACTAGTCAACAGTACCTTTTTTTTAGTAAACTTGAATGACACCTCCAAGTCGCAGTGAACTTTGTACCCTTCAGATAAACCGTTGAGGCATTACACCAGATTTACGAGAACGTATAATGCAGCCGAATTATGGGGGCGAGAGATAATCAATGGCAGTACAAACTCTGGTGGGAGATTGAGAGATGCATGGTATGTTATAGTAACCAAATAACAGTTTTCGAAACAGAAAGGCCGGAATGATTCCATGTAAGCTCTGTTCGTCTCTTTGATAGTGTCACGCTCCATTACTGCGGTAAGCTATAATATAGCACAGATGATATGCGGGGCTGCAAATGCAACACACGGGATACGATTATTACTTTCCGCTATACATACTCTACATATATATGCAAAGTAGTGAGTGGTGACGCAGGTGGTACTTGATATTGCCAAAAGTCTAGAAATATTGTTCGATTATGACGAATTCTGACAAACCGTGGGTGCATTTTAGTTGGCAGGACAGAGATGTGATGCGGAAATATCATGATCATTCAACGTCCCATAGAAATTATCAACTTCAACCGTGATGTCATTTCTTGCAAACTATTTGGGTAGAAGAATGACGTGACATAATTCTAATTATAATTACTCCTATTAAAAATGTCTAAGCCGCATATTTGATATGACGGGATTTCCTTACCTGGCCCGCTTTGGTCCTGGTATATGGCTGTATTTATGATGGATATACACAAGGTATGCTGTCACACAGGTAGACACAGCACACAGTGGCACGGTTAGCAACCAGAGACAGGTGAAGAGAGAAGGCATGACCGCTTGTTTGGTAAGCGTAGATCGCTGTGTCTAACTTTACCAGCAATACAGTACAGCATATGACGGCTCGTGGGAACTACGCATGAGGCGATAACGGCGCTTGTAAGTTGGACTTAGCCCCGGTGATTTTTGCCTACTTCTCTTTGGGCGGCAAGTTTCAAGCTTTCAAGTTAAGGATGTAGGCTATCTTGATATATCTGCTATGTAAATAGTGGATGCACTGTGTATTATGTATCATTTATATTATTGTAATCTTTACTTAGGTTTAGCTTCGATCATGTAATAGTTAACATGATTTAACAAGCATCAAAATTCTATTCTTCCTTGAAATGAAGATTTACCAAATGCAATGAATATCCTAGTATCCTTAAAATCTTATTCAACAAGCCGGGCAAAGGTCCAGACAGACTAATGTTGTTTCGTTTCCTATCGTAAAGCAATGTTTTGTCGGACTTCTAAAACCGCATATCGAGGTACAAAGATCTGGACGCCGAAGCTCTGCACATAGCGAGATTTCAATATCAGCCCACCATTAACAATTTTAAAATGGGACAAAACAATTACGATAAAGGAAATTGGGAAATGCAATGTTGAGTTGAGCACGGAATTGTAATTCTCCTTATTCAAACCTCATCGCGTGGCATTGATTTCTTGTAGGAGACAACGTAAAGAAGCGCTCATGTCAGGGGTGTCACATATTCTCAGATCAATCAATCTCAATTTCTTACAGACGATACGCGCAAAATCATTTTATTCAAGGCGACACCACCCTATGCTTATACGAAATGCACTGTACAATTAGACTGAGGAGAGAGCTTAGCTGGAACGCTTTGATGTCGGGTTTATGGGGGATGCAGGGTTTATGACACATGGATATCCAGGTTGTCGTGAAAGTTTCTGCGCGACGCCAAGTGTTGTCATCAGAAACGATTGCCCAACAAGTGTGTAGGTAGGGTATCAATTACCTTGTATGTCTGATGTTGCAGCACATGAATCGACAGCCAAATGTCATAGGAGCCACCATATGGCTTGGGCGTGATATAATTACCCACACCTGTGTTTATTCCTTAGTAGACTTATTTATCAAAGACACAGAAGCTTGTCATTAACATGGCATTAAACATGTATAGCAAATGAATTGAATGTCTGGTCAATGCTGGTTTATTGGTAGTTCCTGGGTCACATGATTCAGTTCAGAATGAATATGGAATGCTTATATCGATTGACTGCCGATCGCTCATTATTCTGATGATGTTAAGATTCCATTAAAGCAGAGCTGTCTACAATATTACAAACTAGAATTGAGGTAGCTTTATGCTAATGGTATAAGGATTCAATATCACCAAGTCTTCTGTAGACTTATTGCAATATTAATGCTGTTCCTGAATTTAGGTACTATACGCTACTCATCATACTCCAATATGATTTTTATTAACAGCCTATTGTGGGAATTGCATTTTCCAACGTAAACGCTGTGTACAACCGTAAAAGTCGTCATAATTGAAGTACCTCTTGGTTCCATATATTTCAGTTAGAAAGAAAAGATCTGTATTGGTACCTAACTGTCATACCTCGACGATTGGAGCTGTGTTTCCTGGTCGACATGAAAACCATATTAACAGTGCATGATTCGTTGACCCAGTACACTGCCAATTTACGATGCAAATGGTTAAGAGCATATTGCCAAGTACAAGTGAATCAAGCATGATGGTATGTAGAGTAATTATCACATTATGATATTCACGAATTTATGAAAGATAATTATCTAATTGTGTCTGCGTAATTGCTGTTAGAAAGAAATCATAGTACTGTTACTGCTATGTGCAATAACAATGGTGTCAAACATCAGAACACCATGCAAACTAATATCATAACGCACTAAGGTTTACAAATAAACAAAAAATCATTGCCACGAATCAATAGGTGTCATCGAAGATCTATCATATATCTATTTACACCATTGAAGAATGATGACTATGCCACATTTAAAACATCTATATTAACATGTTATACTCTGTCGGAAAATCATGTAATCTAAAGAGATAAATATGTAAGCCATCATAAGTGCCGTGACGTGGTTTACGTGAGGCGGTACCAATTCTACATGACAAGCTATCACAACCTTTGGAATTCAGTTGCTACACAGGACATCGTTGCATAATCAAACGATGACAACATCTTGGCGTCAAGTACAAATGCTCTGATTGTGACACTCAGTCAGCATTAGAGTGAGACCATCAACAGGTACCAGTGTAATTCTCTCCATGAAACCCCGTCGCTAGGTCCGATGTAGCTAAATGTTTAAACGCTCCATGAGCTTTGCTTAAAGCATGATGGTTATCAACCTGCAATGCCATATAACGATATGTTGTGCCATAGAGCTATATGTTATGTTGAATAGACATTTAACTCGTATTAAAATTATGTGCAGTTGTCACGCAATACTAGAATTATTGTAGATCATAAAGCCAAACAAGTTCCATAACATGGAGTTCTTTACATATGGCAGTGGCTGTTACTGTTTATAGCCACATATTTCGGCCAAATGAATGTCTGACTGTGTTGATTCTTTGCAAAAATGTATAATATATATAATGCTGGGTAGACTTTTTTTATTCACAACTAATTTAAGTAATCTTGTAGATATTTGTACATATGGAAGACAGCTTATTTACATTGCAAATCGTTCGAGGTTTAATTATATTGAATACAGGGCGATATGTAAAGACATTTCGCAAAACGCCATCAGAACGCACCATACAACACAAACCAAGATAAAATACATTACAGATATCAAAGCAAAGATATTAGCCATTATCGATAAAACAATATTGATTTACATGTATATCAAACATCATTAGCAGTTGCCGTGACAATGCATATCCGTATGAGAATGTAACATTCTATTAGTAAATCAAGAAGACAATAGGTATTAATATACTGACTATGATGAGTCTGCTGTAACTTTGGTAAATAGATGAACTGAAGAATTGCTTCGGGTCGTCATTCTGTCAATTACATCACATTCATGTATTCATTGTCAATCGAACGACTACACCAACTAAACACTGGTAAAATGCATGACGTGTGTTTTCCAATAACAACATTATGCAGCTGTATAAATATCTTTACATGGAATCTATCCACCACTTTGCCTCCATAGCCAATAAATCATTTCTGACATCAATACCAATTTCGAATTGCTAATATTGTTTGAACAAGCAAGTTATTGGTGGCGCTCGGTCAAGGTCACAGTGAGACCACCGATAGGCGCCAATGTAGTTCTCTCCATGAAGCCCCGTCGCTGTGTCGAATGCAGCTGAATGTTGAAACGCTGCATGATTTTCGCTAGGAACATGATAGCTTCAACCTGCAATGCCATATTGTAATATATTGTGCCGTAGTGTTTCTTTGTATTAATCTGATAATCAACATTAACGGGGTGCAAAATACACTGTACCTGAAGACAACAAAAAGTCTTATTCTTTTTGAGGTCAAGGAATATAATGTACATATCATAATTGATTTCTACATTAAATCACTCTTGCATACATCACTATGTTCAAATATTTATCACTTTTTTAATGATATGATAAAGATATTTACAAATAACACCATCCTGCTGAATTGTCATTAATACCATGGTTTAAGTAGTCTTACCTTAGCTAACTTTTGAGCGATGCAGTTCCTTGCTCCGATGAGGAAGGGGAAGTACGTGTAGGGAGAATGACTGAAGTATGCATAGGTATTTAAAGGTGATTTAATATACAAACACTTCAACAAAACAATAAGCTATGGACCTTTGGGAAAGTTATTTTCTGTGCCATAACAGCTAATCGATGTTTGGCATTTCACATGAGGTCAGATCTTCTTACCATATTTGGAAAAGGCTAGAATTTCAAAACGAACAAATGAAAAGTTTTTACGACCCGACCTCAATGTCATCGAAAGTTGGTTCTTTACACCATCCATTGTTAATGCAAGCCATTATGTTTGTGACATTTGGATTAATTGCAGATAATGCATTACTATTTATTAAAGTTGTATGTACTCCACGAGTTAATCACATTCGCTTATATAAAAAGGTTCAGGTTCAATGTCTGAATGTATATTCGATTTATAAATATTTTAGGGCCAAATGTTGTTACCCTATTCGCCATTGTCCCACCTCGCTCTCAATATTCTGCGGCTGTCGGCATTTGTTACCATGGTTCGTCTGACTACAGTATTCCAACCCCAAACTTTAGCTAGATTGTAATCGGCGAGATAATACCTCAACGCAAGCACTATTGTGTCTTCTGTGTAGTCCGTTATTATACCGTACTGCCCAAACACCATTAACAGTTGTATTTTAATAAGACATTGCCCTCGACGGTATACAACAGCTGCAAGACGAGTCTTGCACTTGAAAGTGCCTAACCTGGCCTCGTTGTCTGGGTCGAACCTCTCTGGTTTAAGGGTCTCTGGGTCCGGGAAGTGTTCAGCCAGGTGTTGGCTCACGAATGCATTCACCTGTAATTGTGAAGTTCTAATTGGCAGGATGTCATGATGGCAGCCAACCCCCAAACAATAAACTGTGTGATAGATGACTAATGAATTGCATTAAACATAGATAAAAGAGTTTAAGCCTATTGCAATTGTCTATTCATAACCAACGCAGTAGTTTCGGAAAATAAATTGTCCTTCTCACATGCACAATAGATCCTTTGGGAACGTGGTAGCCGTCTATCTTGTAGTCATCTGTAACGATGTCCCGATAATGAAACGGAAATGCTGGGTACAACCGCATGACTTCCTTGAAGGTTTGACTGGTCACCCTGAGTGATTCCAAGTCGTCGTAATTGATACACATCTTGTTTCCTAAGATTTCGTCAATTTCTTTTTGCATCCTTCAGTAAAACCGAAAAGATCTGATTGAGTCATTCTCCTCTACCCACAAAATGCCCAAAGAAATACGTACAAGGACAAAATGTCAAACATTACTTACTTTTTGACTATGTCTGGGTATTTGTCTAACTCCATGACGGCCAGGGCTACTGTATTGGCCGTTGTCTCTTGTCCTGTGTCATATAATATATGAACACAATCCTTGTGTGCTTGTGAATTACAATGGTGTCCATCACCAACCTGATATTACAGATTTGAGTCAACATATGATGCTATTGCATCGAAATCTCATAATACCTTACCGCCCGTATATATTGATAGTATGTCATCTATAGCAACATCTTTGCTGAGTCCAGTAGTCATTGCAGCTGTAAACACCATACGGGCATGTAGATGCTAGTAATAAAATTTCTTCATAGCGACAACCGATTCAAAAAGGGTGCTTTAACCTACTTCTTGCCAAAGAGGTCATTAAGTCATCAGGCACGTAGTCCTGGTTTTTCAGAGCCTTGATTCGGTCATCCATCCACTTTTCTGCGGTCGCTCGAATTTTTTCAGTTGCAGTTCTCGCCGATTGCTTCGTACTCGCATTGGACCAAAACTTGAATTTCTGTATATTCAAAACATACTCATAATATAAATGAACATAGTCGACTCAAATCAATATTGTGGAGGAAATTGGAATTCCTTATTTTCAAACACATAGGAAGACGAAACATTTGTCAAAAAGTATCACCCCGAAAACAGAATCTTTTAAGCCTATGTCGACTCCCTTCATCACGTCCTGGAGGTATAACGTCAACTTATATTTATCGTCCTCCACTTTTGATGTTTCTTGTCCAAATGCACACTGAATTTAACAACACACGGATCATGTGGGTTACAGCTCCATTCTCAACTGACTGCTATCTTTGCTTCTATGGAAAATTGTGTTAAGGTGAGAGCATAGTAAGGTCAAGCGACCTCCCCAATCGGTTGTCATACCTTAGTAACAATGTCTAAGGCAATGTGATTAAATAGCAGTCCCAGCTGGACAGGTGTCTTGCCGTCGGCCATGGGCACTAGGTACTCGACCATGTAGTCCATGATGCTGTTCATACTGTCCATCATCCCTTTACAAGCACTGTTGGCAAAATGAGGACGGGGAGGCAGATTACAAGGCAATCATGTGGTTGCCATTTAGAAGCGTGACATGGATGCCTTGGATCTGTACGAGAGTTATGAAGAAGCTTGAATGGACTCACTTGAAACTAAAACCAGGGTTGTATGCAATCCGCCTGGGGCGCCACACTGCGTAATCACATTCAATACCAAAGGCCACGCCCATAAATCTGGAAAACAATTAGGAGACTATATGTTACAATCCTCATTTGCATTATCTATCAATATATTATACAACTGACCCCTTTAAGACTGACAAGCATTTGCATATATATATATCAATATATATAAGAATAAGATATATATATCAGAGATAGAGAGCTATATATATATATAGAGATATATATAGATATATATATATATATAGATAGATATCTATATATATATATATATATATATATATATACACACACATTTATATATATATATATATATATATATATATATATATATATATATATATATATATATATATATATATATATATATATATATATATATATATATATATATATATATATATATATATATATATATATATATATATATATATATGCGTGTAATATTATGCGTGTAACGGTCTATAAAATTAATAGCTTGGTGGGTTTGCCATTCTTATTAATTTTTTTTTTACATTTCACATGACGTTGTCCCTACCTTGAGCCAAATACATCGCTGGAGGGCACTATACTTTCTCTGACTTTTTGGGTGCTTTCCGTTCACTAGTAGATCCTATTTAACAGAAAGCACAAAACCATACCATACCATGTCAGGTTACATCCATCTCTTAATATGCAAGTCCACTTACCTTGACAGCATTAGGTTCAACCGTGACAACCAAGGGTTGTTGGTAATTCCACACCACAAATGTCCGTCCGTAGGTTCTAGCCCTGGGCGATAAATTGGATATTGCTCGTTACGTAAAAAAAATTGTCATTGACGCCAAATTGGTTAAGACGTGGACTTATTATTGATAGGTATTAGCAACTTTTTCGAAATTCACCATTCAAGTAGAACGATACACGATGACTTCCCTCGCCGGGCAGCTTCGGCGAACTGTGGGTTATTGCCGTAGAAAAAGCTGCAACAACATGATTCAACCTGTAGTTATTGTTTGGCTGCGAGTATTCTGTATCTACAGCTTGACAGAGAACTAGTCGTTCTAAGAAAGCACAGAGTGTTTGTTTTGTTCTCGATGTCACCAGCGGAAGAACCCCCGACCCATCATCAGGCAGAGGCATGGTTCGGTCATTTTATTATTTCATCATACCGTAACAGGCGTTCGTAAAATAATCGACTTAATGGAGACATGTGAAATCCAGGCCGCTTGATTGCAGACCATAGCGGTGGGTTGCACACTTTATCACTGTTATCACTCATGTCATTGTTATGCAATTCTGCAGATCAAAGTCGACGAGCAATGTGATAGCATAAAAGGATCAATGTTCGTTACGGCACGTGCTAACCACTCATCTAGGGTAGATTAATCAGTTGAACTTTTTTATGTTGGATTTTTATCTGAAGATTAATAAGAATGCAATGGTACCGCGCGCGCCAGACTGAAACGATATTTTAACATTTGTCCGATTCAAAACTAAAACTAATGAGCGAATATAGGACAATCTGGCACATAATGAATAAATGTTCATGGTGCGGGTCCCAACGGAAACGAGCAACTTCAAACGTACGAACGACACATTATAACAATTTTCGGCATTGTACATCTCTTGCACGTATTATTAGAAATATCCATTCTCCATTGATAAAACGTATCCTATAACATACCTCGATTGAATATGATTTGTTACAAAGTTGTCTATTTTGATAATTTTATCGGACGAAATCTTCTTACCTGGCTCTTTTGGGTCCTGGAATATGGCGATATTTGTGATGTACATACCCTAGGTATGTAATCACAAAGGTAAACACAGCACCCAGCGCTAGCGTTAGCACCCAGAGAACTATGAAGAGGAGAGTCATGATCAACTTGTGGGATATGCCTACTTCGATGTGTCAAGTGGAACAAACAATCAGACAGCTTGTATGACTGTACATGAAGTTTTGTACTTTGGATGTTGCCTCACTCTAAGGTGTTACCTTGTGTTAGGTTGACAAATTAAGGCTATACTTAATAAGCTCCCTGTGCCAAACAGCAGACGTGCTTGGCGTGATCATGTCATCAATATCATTTGATCAAATGACCAACTTGATTTTGCTTCTTTGCAAGCAAATAAAATCGGATATAATTTCATAAACATAATATTCAAGCCGCAAGTCATTAGAGTTCTATTCTACGTTACCACCAGTACGGTGATAAGATTAGAATACTTAACTAAGCTCCGTGACTTGTTTTCTTCGTGTTCTATTATTGACATTGACCACGTGAACGCAGTCCATAGTCCTGCAAGAAGTATTTGCACATTGACAAAAACTTATTGAAAAAACCAACAAACTTCTCTGACAATCTATGTACTTTGATTGAAAGGCCTGAATGATGTAAACAGAAGTATTTCCCTCAGTATGTCCACAATAGCTGAAAAAGAATATATGTACGTGTGTGTGTGTAATATATATATATATATATATATATATATATATATATATATATATATATATATATATATATATATATATATATATATATATATATATATATATATATATGTATATATGTATATATATGTATGTATATATATGTATATATATGTGTGTATATATATGTGTGTGTGTGTGTGTGTGTGTGTGTGTGTGTGTGTGTGTGTGTGTGTGTGTGTGTGTGTGTGTGTGTGTGTGTGTGTGTGTGTGTGTGTGTGTGTCCATCGAATATTGTCGATGTCGTAAGCGATTGAAGAACTTGGTAAAATAATACCACATATTTTCGAGTGGCGGCTGCAGGGCGAAATATGCATATTTTTAATAACATTTGTTATGTAATGTTGGCCAATAAACCAGGCTACAAAGGAGCTACAAACTTTATCAAAACCGCACCGTTAGTTAAGATGATATCATGGATCGAAAAATTCACAACTTGACCTTGACCTTAATATGAAGTCAAAGTCAAAACAAAACCTCTCAGTTCTGCGCTTCATTGACATTTTCCATTTGATAAAACAAATTCGAAATTATTTGGAAAATTGCGACCTCTATCGCGGATCAAATCAAATGTTAACAAACATTGTTACAAACAAACCAGACTGACCAAGATAACTTGGCGAATGCTTTGTTTCCGAAGGAAACAAGCAAACAGCAGGAGCTTTATGTGCTCTTCATCAAAATCTTACGCGATTTCCACTTGTAGTGGCGGGGTTACTCTCCTACGGGGCATAGATATAATATTCTACTTGACCAGCCTGAACACATCGCCTTCACTGTTCGATATTTACAGTGACGTGTGCAATATGTTTGCCAGTTTGTGAACATTTACGCCAATAAACTGATATATAAATAAGTTTGAAATATCGACAATTTAAATAATTATTTAAGTTGCATTTTCTTTCGCAATTATTTTGTCATAACTTACAATATGTGTTTCACAATTTTTAATTATTTAAGTTATAATTCACTCCTACATATTCTTTCTTAGCACGCTTAGTCATAATCATATTCTAATTATATCTGCCTATACTAATATCATTTTATATCTCATATCCAGTCCTAATTACTTCCACTTTGTATTCTTCTGCGTATTGAACATTGACAAAAAGATAATCACATATCTCATCACTGTCATTAGTTATCACACATTATAACATCTTATCAATGCCACATATTCTGAATCTTTATGCTCTGTATACTTACCTCATGTTTTCATTTAAGTTGTACATGACAATGGAATTTCTAGTAATATACCACTTCGTATCAACCTGCATGTTAAGAAACAATTTCAATAATAATAACCATTTGACTTGAATCTTGACTCCTCCACAAAATTATATATATTTCCAGTTTGAACATATTTACGCCAATTAACTGATACCTACAGAACTTTTGTAAGTCGACAATTGGATGTGTCTATCCATGGTGTTGTTGTTTTGTTTTATTGTCAAAATCTAAGGGTCGTTTAACTTTTCTGTAATTGGAGATAAGGTTTCTGTTAGGCATCCCTAATTGAATATGCTCCCTAAAAAAGAAAAGGTAACTAAGTCAACAAACATTATATGAGAAAATAATAGTCTTCGCAGCACAGTTAACTAATTTCACCGTTGCCTTGGTGATTCTATGGGCTTGACGTGATATGGGTGAATGTCCACTTCTTAGCATACTCTCTGAACGCTTCATCTGTATACTGAATGCCACAATCATTTATGACTTCCTCTCGTATACCTTAACGAGCAAAATGTGGCTTTGAATTTGTAATGACTGTTTCCGCAGAAATGTCACGCAGTATGTCAACCTGAACGAAATTAGAATGACAGTCCGTGGTTATCAAATATGGCCGTCCTTCACATGAAAAGATGTCAGAGCCCACTCTCTGTCATGGGCGCTCTGGAGATTCATAGGATATTATTGATTCTGGAGGTAGCTTGATGGGGTAAGAAGCGCTCATCCCACAAGTCTCAACAAAGCTTCTTATGTCTGCTGACATACCAGGCCAGTTAAGTAGATCACAGGCTCGAAATGATTCCAAGATGGCCGGCGTGGCATTTGACCTTTATCAATTGCTGCAGTTCCTTGGAGACAACTATGCGATGGCTGCGCAACACTATCACTTCCTGTGCAGCAAGTTTGTCTCTGTAGTGAAAATATTGCCTAACTTGTGACGGCAGATCATCCTTTTGATGAAACTTATTGAGTCCGTAAGTTACAGCCAGCATCTCTTTCTCGATCTGGGCATATCGCCGCTCTGTTTCTGTCAGCAAGCGACTTGCAGATGCCACTGGTTGCCCATATTGCAATAGAGCAGATCCGATGCCATTATCACTTGCACCATTTTTCAACATAAGATCTTTCTTATGGTCAAAGTAGACGGGTGCCTTGATGAGATTTTGCTTGATTGCATCAAAAGCATATTATAGGGTCTTGTGCAGTAGAGCTGGCACTTTGTAGTTTGAATATTTTCCAGTGTTCGGTAATATTGGAATCAGTGATTCAGTTTTATGCCACAGACAGGGGAGGAGGAAGATCACGCGCGTTATCTGCGTCGGCTATAGGTGAGTATATGTTGTTTTCATTGTACGATGAATCCAGGAACGTCAGGGTTGTATTCACCGACCGACTTAAGTCTTAGTTCTGTCTATAAACGCTGAGCTGTGACATAGCGGTTTTCAGCAAAGAACTTAGTTTTAAGTTCGGACTCAAAACGTGCTTAAAGCTGAGACACCCTCAACGGTGACTTAAGTTCTTAATAATGACTTAAATGTGGCCGACACAGTTTACATCAACATGCCGCCCCCTTTTTTCTGTGATTTCAAGAGTTATTATTTGATTATAGCTCATTATAATGTTAAATGAGAGATAAAGCGACAAGCTTTTCCATTTACAGTTCCACCTCAATTTCAACAATGTTTATGCAATTGGCCGAAAGAAACTACTGTCGGATAATTAAACAGTCACCAGCCCTCTGATTTTCTCAACCAGTTCAGATAAATCAAGGTTCAATATCCGTAACCTGTCCGCATATGCCACATGCTTTCAGTGCATTGAGAGATGAATCGTCACTGCATGTCACATTTCCTTGCCTAGGTATGATTGCATTCTACATACAAAAAACACACTCATCGAATGTGTTAATCCCATTCTTATCTAGAATCGCCATTTCCGAGTTCAAAGTATGTCGGGATTGTTTAAAACAGTTGATCCATCTTAGATTGTTGTTTCATACGAAAACCATCTAAAATAATTTTCATGAGTTTCATATAAATTTAATATATTCAATTCGATCTGTTCACATTTCCCCTCACCTTTGTAACCCACTCTTGTTGTCGTTACACCCCATACTAACCTAACCTTACCTGTTCCCTTCACATCTATACCAGCAATCGCCTGCTCAGCATCAAACTATCTACCAACTCCAGTGCCAACATCATCAACGTTACAGGTCAATTAAGGCCTATGTCTAGATGGGCCCGTCGTAAGCAAATTCATTCTTGACTTCAATGAATAAACAAGCGATTACCAGGACGTTCCTAAAGCATATGAATACGGCTGGCCATATTTCAGGAAGCTTTCTTATTTTTCACAGTTGGCTTCCTCATCGCGCATGCGGAAGCACACCACGTGTTGACAATCAATATGGCCATACACTATTGATTTTCCTTACGCAGAATGATAATCGATCGCCCCCATATAAGCGATCTATATCCGGGGAAGTATTCGTGCATGAAAGCATGTGGAATAGTGTCACACATTAGGTACAGCGAAGCCAGCGTACATCAAGTGCCTTAGGTAAATACAAACACTAACGCTCACTCACACCGTGTGTGTGTATTTGAGCGCGTGTGTGCGTGCGTGTGTGCGTGCTTGTATAATCACGATACCCGTCGTATTTATTATGTTGCTGTGGGTGTATCAGCAAACCAGGTCTGAGGACCACTAGCGGTACGTTTTGGCGTTCCAATGCTGCTGTGTATTCCGCGCACTGTCACACAATCCAAAAACATCGCAGAGCTCATCTAGATCTACATGTTTGTATTGCAGAGGGAAGGAGGGTATACCACTGTCGTCTTGCAATGATCACAGCAGGAGAGTTGGGAGAGTTTGCACAGCGGGATACCCATGCAGCAATGTCCCTCGGTAGGCTTAACAACTCATCTACCAAACATAATTATCGCCACGCAAATCAAGTGAAATTCACATGATGATGCATACACTAGGTCATTCAACATACTAGTTTAGCTATACAGGCATTGTTGCACTTTCGGCATTCAAATGTGTTATTATTTAAATGCACAAACGTCTGTTCTGGTTGTCGATGTTGCCGGCAACATATATCACCTTACAAACTCGGAGATTGAGGTCCGTTATTGTGACTGCCTCGCTATTGCACTCTTCTTCCCTTTCTACTTAATGCAATTATTCAAACAATTCCTTATATTTGTCCCTCTGAATTCCCGTCTTCCATAACCCCTCTAGACTTTCAACCATATATCTGTTACTATTCCTCTCTACAGAAGTAACACACATCAGCTTGACGGCACGGATCATTGATATACGCGACAACTCTAATGGACATCGTGAATTAATGAGAAACCTACTGAGGTGCATTTTCTGCGGAACTGGTGAGTTTTAATTAGACTTGTAACCCGCGATACTATTTGGCGTTTACGCAAGTGTTCTATCGTTCATTTGTAATCGTCGTATTTTGTTGCGTCAATATACAATGGTGGAATAAGTAAAGCGAATCATGAAGACTGACTTCAGCTAGCCTAATGAGTGGTATTACAAATCATCATGACTAACTCCAGCTTGCCAAATAAGTAGTATTTCGAATTATATGACTGATTTCAGCTAGCCTAATAAGGCGGACAATATATCATGAAGACTGACTTCAGCTAGCCAAATAATACGGATAACAAATCATCGAGACTGACTTCAGCCAGACTTTCACAACTGGAATTGACTCTCAGGAACCGAAAACGTAATACTTAATTAAATAAAAAAAGAAGAGTGATCTAATGATTGATATTGTTGCTGTTTGTTCTCTCCTGCTATTCGGCTTGTTTCTGGTAATAGCCATAACTAATATTGTAATAGGTGAGTGATCTGGCTTTCACATATCTAGCATACTCACTGCAATTTGCTTATAGAATTACTGTTAAGCTGAATTTTGCTTCTGTTTTTAAGAAAATAACAGCTAAAAATATAACAGCTAAGCTACTGTTTGGTTTCATTTGTATTGGAATAAAATACCCTTACGTTCGGAATCGCCGAACTCTCTTGTCGGAGTAAAATAGATATTAATGAGAATGAGAGTATCAAGCATATTAAGTGAACAAGGCATAATTTTGATAAAATATCTCAGGGCAAAGATTTTCAATTACCTTACGTTTGTTGTTAAGGACTGCCGTGAATGCCGCCCATCCAAACTCCAACCTCTTGCATCTCTGGTTGGTCCAACCATACACAGCTAGTCAGACTGTACCGAGCCAGTCACACCCTACACAGCCAGTCAGACTGTAAGGACTGTCATGATCGCCTCCCATCCAAACTGCAACCTCTTACATCTCTCAGCATTCCAGCAATGTCGTCTACCCAATCTGTCCCATCCTTTCCAGCCAATCACTTCTTAAACGGCCAGACTGTACCGAGCCAGTCACACCCTACACAGCCAGTCATGTCCAACAGCCAGTCCCACCCTGCACAGCCATTAACAACACAACACAGTCATTCACATCAAACATAGCCAGTCCCACCCAACACAGCATGTCCCACCCTGCACAGCCAGTCACACCCAACACAACCCACCCTACACAGCCATTAACAACCCTGCACAGCCAGTCACACCCAACACAGCCAGTCACACCAAACACAGCCAGTCACACCCAACATAGCCAGTCACACCAAATACAGCCAGAGACAGACAACACAGCCAGTCACCCTGCACAGCCAGTCGCACCCAACACAGCAGTCACACCCATCACAGCCAGTCACACCCAATACAGCCACTCACACCCAATACAGCCAGTCCCACCCTGCACAGCCAGTCGCACCCAACACAGTCAGTCACACCCATCACAGCCAGTCACACCCAACACAGCCACTGTCACACACCCAACACAGCCTGTCCCACCCTGCACTCAGCCAGTCACACCAAACACAGCCTGTCACACCCAATACAGCCTGTCACACCCAATACAGCCAGTCATACCCAAAACAGCTAGATACACACAATACGGACAGTTACACTCTCCACAGCCAGTCACACTCTGCACAATCAGTCACACTCTGCACAACCAGTCACACCCAATACAGCTAGAGACACACAATACAGCCAGTCAAACGCCACACTGCTAGTCCCACCCCACTCAACCAGCTCTATCCCAGTGCAGATGTACTGTAACTGAGCACGTGCTCAAGTCGATCTTTTGCGTGGTGTGGACGAACGCAGACGGATTGTGCAATGTTGGCTATCAATTGGATCAATAGACATAATATGCAACAGCGCCCCAACCCCACGTCTCATGCGCAACAGCGACAAGCCGAATCAAAGAAAACGCAACCTGACTCACTCACCTTGATCCTCATAGCAGACGTTTCAGCATAATACACAACAGATTGCTTTTATGCGATTCAATTCTTGGTGATAAGTGATTTTTAAAACTCTCACCAATAGCTCGTTTATCGATTGCTTTTAGCGATTCAACAGTTCAGGTCTCGTCGACTCATATGAGATCAAATGAATACAGCATCAACCCCCTTGGCGACCCAAACACAACCCGCGCTTAAGTTTCCGTCACGGAAGCTCCATATACACGGTGATCGCTTGGTGTGAGTTGCGCTTGATTATCGCGTGTAGGCTCCATCGCGATAAGTATGCAATCGCATGGCCACGCAGATGAAATGGGGAAAGGCTTCCTCGTGTTTTTTCCCATATCATCCACGTGACCACGTACAGTTTTTTTATATTAAATCGACAAGCGGTCAGAGATGTGTCAGCTGGGATGAGTCAAGGCTTCGACGCGCCGCTGATTACAAGACGCCCTTTGTGCTTAAACGTTACTGATAACTATGTCCACGTGGACGGCTTGAGCGCACTGACCCCATTCCAAGCACGACTGTACGTTTCTGACATCCACCCCACGTACATCTGACCTCTATTCCACTTGCCCTTTCATATCCTTGTGAAAACGACAACGTAGGTCTTCTTAGCAAGTTTTCTGCGCAGCCACTTAGCGAGTCGTTTGAAGCGAATGTGAACGGAGCAGGTAATCGTAACAGACACGTTCGTCAGAGCTACAGGTGTTAAGAAAATACCAAACCGCTCCAGATATCCCTCGGTAGTTCCAACCTAACGGATCCGTATTAATTCACCTTTCTATTTCTGTGCGATACGTTACCTATGTTAGATTCCTGTTCTCAACGCGTTGACGACCTGCTTTGTGCTCCAGCTGAGCGAACATGGCGATCTGGACAGGTGTGTATTCTAATGCTACGCTACACGATATCCCCGTTTTGGAAAGTTTGAATTAATCCTACAAATCGTCAGTGTTAACTTGCTTGTCTTGAATATCTTTACAGCGTACAATATGCCCCTTCTCTCCCCAACCCGTCCCTCACCCCTACATTAACGAATAATTATAAGGTCCCTACTGAAGCAGACTGTTGTTGGTCATTACGCTACATGCACGCCATCTATTGTTCCTTGCTACAGCTATACCAGAACGGATCGTTGAAATCCGTGACACATCGAACGGACATTTGGAATTCATACGGAACCTCTTGAGCTATATCTTCTGTGGAACGTGTGAGTCTCGTCTTGATTTCAACAGGATGTAAACTAAACGAGTTAAAGTTTTACAAAGGATGAGGCTGAATGTGTTTACTTAAAGGGCGTAGACTATGTAGCTGCCAGGTTGCCGACCTGGATTCAAAATGTTGTTATTGAGCCGTACAAGTAGCCCAACAGACCAACATTCGATCGGTTACTCCCTTATTGGTCTAACAGGAAAACCCTCCGTTTATCAGTAGATTGACAAACATGCTTAACTTATCACGTTAAAAATACGTATTGAGAAGAATTTAAAGCCACCAACAGTGAGAGTATTGACTGGATTTAATTGCTATGGGGTTTTTTTTTACCAATATCTGGGAGAACACTTGATATTCGATTAATTTCTAACTTTCGGCGAAATTCCACTCCGAATTCTGGTGGTTGTCAAAAAACGGTCTCTTGCATGATGTTGTCGTAAACGACCGTGTGGAATTTGCTAGGTTTTTATCATACCATCATCTGCCTGATAATACATTTCACAGGTGAGTCAGTTTGTACTAGATTTATACCTTATAACTTTCCGACCTAGTTGCCTTTTCCTCTCCTTCATTCATCATCATAACAAGTCCGTTTCTATCTGACTTAAGTTGCGCAATCTCGCCGCCATATTGGAATATAGTCGGAAAGTTAATCGCCTCGCACATTTAAGGCGATTATGCATATTTACAAGTTGTTGCGATTCCTGAGACTCTAATGCGATGCATAATACTGATTGCTTATTAAATTGGACTTGTTAAATCTAGTTGACATCGTGAAGGTAAGATTTTATCATCGAATTTTCTACATTGGAAATGCCCTCTTCGAGAACCAACAGGGAGCGCAAGCTCCACTTGGTTCAAAAGAGCTACGTATAAGAAGTGTAACGCAGTCAAAAAAACTTGAGGTGGCAAAGCACTTGAGGCGGCGTCTCACTGTGGTATACTCTATCGATGCAATTCACCAGTCTACATCCTCTTAGTACCGGCTGTGAAGGTCGATGTGCGACAATTGTATGCTATATTTTTACTGCGGCAAGCCTGAATACAGGTGTTGCTGTCGTATCGTGAAGCGTGGTGAAGAAATGTACTACATACGCACATGTTAATGAAGGAAGATTCGAACTCCAGGCGTAGGGTCTAGAAGAAACTAACTTTCCTACTTAACTTGATTTTTGAATTTAAGATGGAGATTTGCCTAAAAAAAAAGTTGGTGAGCTCGGAGGCCAGGATAGAACTGATCTTAAAATATAAAAAAATGACTCCCTCAGCGACTAAGGCACGCTATCTCAATTCTTAGTAGCCTGATCATTGAGGGCTGGGAAGTTGCTCGGGTCTTAGGACGTTGCCGGGCAGGACGGGCGTGTGGCACGGGCAGGATATGGGGTATGCATGAGGATAAAGTGGGGGGGGGGGGCACTCTGAGTAGCGTGTCCGATTCGGATGGAGGGGAGGTGGCAGGTGACACGTGGATCTATGAAGCTGAGGCTTATAGTTCATATCACTCTAGGGGGCTACTCCATAAAACTGATGATAGACTGGGGTACGTTATTATGATGCTCGTCCTGAGCGAGGTGTTATAATGCTCTCTGTTCTATATGAGGGACCAGTTCTCACGGGCCCTTCATTCTAACACAGTCATCCATGACATGAGGCGGCAGATAACATGGGTTAACATACACGTATTCAAGGGGCATCTCACTTGAGAGCTGATAGCGACGCTAAGCAGGGCATTCTTCTGCTCGTGTTTCCTGCTGTCTCGGCATGGATAAATGTCACGAGGAATGATGACAAAATGTCGTCAACTGACGTTTTCATTAAGGGATCAACTTTGAAAGGACATGAAGTAATTTAAAAGCGGTTATTTTTCCGTATATTTGTCACACGGGTAAGTGTTTTTCGTATCAGGTCGAGTGATCCCTGCGGCAAAGAAATGGCTTGACCGTTTGGTCGTGTGATCCTCGCGGCAAAGAAATGACTTGACCGTTTGGTCGTGTGATCGCCCCGGCAAAGAAATGGCTTGACCGTTTGGTCGTGTGATGTGATGGGATGTGACTTGAGAAAGAAGTTTCCATGTGTCACTGCTATATAAGTGTGTTGCTGCAGTTTGCTCCATCCTCGTGTTGGCTTTGTTCATGGCGATACCCATCACCAATATCGTGATTGGTGAGATCATCAACGTTTCTGGCTTTATCAAATATATTTCGTAGATGAGTTCTGTAAAATAAAAACATAGAGAAAGGTGACAAGTGACGATTGTAACCTTGATCGTTATAAAGTTCGCTTCATGTGATGAGCAGGTGCCCTTTACAAAGATGACTGTCCCAAGGAGAAGATGATTCCCAACTACCTGATTGTTGCGGGAAGCGTTGGCATCCTGAAGGCGCTGGTGACAATCGCAGATATGATCCACAAGCAGCAAAGTGACGGGACCGAGGAGGAGTATAAGAGACCGTTTTGCCTCAGCTGTATAGACGGACCTATCTCCTTCTTCCTCGTCGTCTGGTTCATCGCAGGTGCGCGTTAGCTGGGCGTTAGCTGGGCGTTAGCTAGTGATATACGCACGTGTGTGTTGGCGTGTCCATTTACTGTAATGCATTGTTTCATGCAACATGAAAGTCACTACTCTTGCTAAAGTCGACGATAAGATCAGTTGAAAGTCAAGAATTTCAAATTCACACCAATACCATTTATTCACAGTATCGTGTTGTTAATATCGACAAGAGGGTAACTAGCATCTGTTCTATTGCCAGATATATAAATAAGTCAATGCCCGCTCACGGTATATTTTTTCAGGGAGCGAGTGGATATTCCGCACGCACGGCAACTACCAGAGTGACAACCCACTGGCGAGTGATTACTGCCATGAGACCCTCTTCCTCTACAGCTTCTGGTCGACCATATTGGCTTGTATCATCATGGCAGTCGCCCTCCTGGTTCCCTGTATCTTCAGTTGCATCGCGTGTTGTGAGGACGACACACTTCATTTATTATAGTTATGGCTTATTGACAGCTTAAAGACGGCCGCGCGGAAAGTATGCTATTTGAGACTCAATTACAATCAAATATTCATGACTCGGCGTTTTAACTTGACATGCGGTTTTGTTATAAATAAGCAGCTGATGAATGCTCATATACATCTTTTATTTTTATATTCGGGGTTTAGTTTAGGTCACCGGTGGTGTCCGTTAGGGAATATTGTGGAGAGATCGTAGGAATAAAGCTCGGAAGCTGCTCGGAAGCTCGGCACCGGAAACCGAGCGCCTGTGGTCGCTATTAACACCATTTTATTGTTGCTTTGTGCTAAATAAATGTTGGGTTTTTTTTGTCCAGATGGTAGACCGGACAATCGCTTGTGCTGTCTTAACACTATGTTAATTTTTCCGACCAATCACATATTTATACGACCAGGGCTTTTTAAGACCAAAGTGTGACATAATAAGTGCCCTTTTAAATGCATTCCTGCGATGCTGGCTTCCTTATAATCCTCACCTGGAATTGGTTGTGTGGGCAACTAACACTGTCAAGTTTACCCCTGATGCAGCCCTGCATCGACGTGTCATTTCATTATATCGCATATATTAAACGTTCTGGACACATGTTAGCATCGCTAATAGTTGACAAATGGTTCACAGGATTTAGTGTTCATGGAAAATCATGTTTATTGTGTCCGTGAATAAATCACGTGGTATATTGTTGTCTAAATAAATCACGCGGTACATACCAAAATCGTAGCCTAAACTAACTCTTGATTTTGGCGAAGGCATGTTGCGGTAACCGTCATAAAGTTGAACGTGGAAGTCCATGGTTGCAATTTAATATCAATCCCCAGGTGGCCGTGTTTTGTACATTGAGTTGGCAAAGAGCTTATAGTTATGGTAAGATGACTCACTCCCGACCAAACATGTTAACACGCCACTTATGTTCAGCACGCAACCTAAACAACAGTCCCATGTGCTTTTGATGATTTTTGCTGGCGCCACACGACGGTGGGCGAGCTGGAAATGTTCACTGCATGAGCCAATTAGAGTGGACCTCTTAGTAAAAGTATAAGCTCTTTGGACTCTTACAAGTAATGCTTCTCAGAGTAAATACTACTGTTTATGGACGTTGAAAGTTCACTTTACTTGACATTAAACTTACATTCAACCGTTGTCAGTACAGCTATCAATAAAGTCTTGCTTGCATTTACTTAGAGTGGCTGCTTTAAAAGGGGACAACAATGTACCATTATGAATATTGGGGGCCCGTCAAAGCTATTTGATTTGAGCTCTACAAAAATGATAAAAGAGAAAGCTGGTCCCTGAGAGTGGACTCCGAGTTGAGCCGCTATCGTGTTGTTCTAGAGGTCGTGAAGTCTAAGGAGTGCGGTATGCACATGGGCGAAGCAACCGACCTGGTTGAAAAGGTACGCATGGCGCCAACAAATGATATATATCACAAGTAAGCATTGGTGCTGATTGTTCAATACGATAAAAACATTCAAACAGAACGTAACATCGACCGTCTTACATTCTGTCAAATTTTAATCGATGGCCACAAATAGTGGAAAGTAACTATATAAATATATATATATATAGATATATATATATATATATAGATAGAGATATATATATAGATAGAGATAGATATATATATATATATAGATATATATATATATATATATAGTATATATATAGATATATATACATATTTGATATCAGTATATATATATATATATATATATATATATAATATATATATATATATATATATATATATATATATATATATATATATATATATATATATGATATATATTCATATATATATATATTCCATATACATATATATATATATATATATATATATATATTATATATATATCTATATATATTGATATATATATATATATATGAGATAGATATATATATATATATATATATATATATATATATCAATATATATATATATATATATATGTATATATATATATATATATATATATATATATATATATATTTATATTTATATATATATATTCCATATCTCTCTCTCTCTATAAGATATATATATATAGATATATATATATATATCTCTCTATATATATGTCCTATATATATATATATTTCCATATATATATCCTCTATATATTTCCCCTATATATATATATATATATATATATATCTCTATAAATATATATGTATAAATGTATATATATATATATATATATATATATCTATATATATATATATCTATATATATATATATATATATATATAGATATATATATATATATATAGATATATATATATATCTAGTATATATATATATTATATTTTCCATATATATATTTATTCGTATATATGTATATATATTTCCATATACATTAATATAAATATATACATACTTATATATATATGGTGTGGATATATAAATATAATATATATAGATGTATATATAGATATATATATATAAGATATATATATATATATATGAAATATATATATATGTGCAATAGATATATCTATATAGAGATATATATAGAGATATATCAGAGAGATATAGAGATAGACAGAGAGAGATATAGAGATAAAAATAGATATATAGATATATATATATTTCTCTCTATATATATAGATAGATCTATATCTATCTCTAGAATCTATATATATCTCTATATATCTCTATCTATATATCTATATATATATATATATATATATATATATATATATATATATATATATGGATACTTTCAGCAGCCACGGAAAGTGCGTATTTGCTAAATCGTTACTTGGCATCAGTATTCACAGACGAAATAGTAAGACTCCCTGAACCGTTTGGATTATTCATTGACGATGATGAGAAAGAACTAGGCTAAACTAGATTGGCACAAGCGCCCAACGGCATGTCTTCCAACGCTAAGTTGGACGACCAGCAATATGATATCAACAATGTTACATGAACAAATGTTATCTCTAAACAAAATGAATACTTGACCTATAAATTCAGCAACCATGGTCTGTGATTGCGCCTTGTTTACATAACGTAAGGTTGGTGTTAAGGCACCCACCCTATGCGCCGCTGTAAGGTTTGGCCTACTTAGACATTTCGAGCCTGCAGTAAGCCTTCTCGCTAAGATGACGCAGTAGAAAACATTCAAACTAAGCGTCCTATTTACTGTTTTTTTTTTACTGTGAATGCTCAAAATACTGTTACAATCATTATCACGAGGCCAAGTTTTAAATACTGACAAAATTTGATGAGCGTAAATACAGCCGTTTCAGAGATATCAGCGAGGAGAGAACCCGTAGCAAAAATCGCGATAGGTATTCTAGAACACATGTCATTATACAAAGTACTAAAAAGTGAAAACTAGTATTTTTTTTCCTTCTATTAACAAAGACGACTGTTAGTATGCTAATGTTACACCAATGTTAAAAAAGGCAATCATTGACAGCCACAATATTGTATACAAGTCCAATTGCCATCCAAAGCAATTAAAATACTGGAAACACATGTAAGAGGCATGTGGCTTTTTCAGTCTAAAATCGTTCATGAAATTAATACAACCCTAGTAAATAGAAACAAAGCCAATTGACAAAATTAGTGTTATAGTTGGACATCTATCAGTATCCAACTGGTACGTGGAACATAAATCCCACGCGATGGAGATTTGGTGAGAATTGACACATTTATAAAGTGTCTCGGCAAACAATATTGGTGTGATGTGATTCTTCCCATAACGTTCTTTATGCCCAGTTTGTACATTTTTACCGCCTGGTGGATATCGTCAACTTGTTTACTTGGTAGTGCTTAAAATGTTCCCTTCAGTTCCATCACCATCCTGTAAACCTGTAGGTTATTTCCTGTTTTGAACGGATTCTCACTCCCCGCTTTTACAACTATTGTCTTTTCGCGGCTCGGCGTGTTTTCCCCCACAGTTTTACAGTGCATATGGTACAAGAACCTTCAATGTTATTCTGTAGTTTTTTATTCCCTCCAACTTGTTTTTAAAGCAACATTTAAAACACATTTACATATGTTCTGAGAGCATCTAGTTGTCCACTGATGTTATTTTATTATGGTGACCCGGTTCACAGGACCCGCCTGGGCTCCAGATTCTTTGCATTCTCAGTAGCCTCTCAGACGAATCGAAAAGAAGTCGATATTGTGATTTGGTGATAGCTCTTTGAAGGTCAGTATAGACATAGGAACCACTTTGACGGCCAGTATAGACACTATGATAGCTCTTTGAAGGTCAGTATAGATGCTATGATAGCGCATTGAAGGTCAGTATAGACGCTATGGATCACTTTGAAGGCCAGTATAAACACTATGATTGCTCTTTAAAGGTCAGTATAGACGCTATGATAGCTCTTTGAAGGTCAGTATAGACGCCAAGAACCACTTCTGTGTAAACATCGGAATCCCCCAAAATTTGCTCACATTTTTACCTTTGTATGATGAAAACTGTCATTAAGGGATGGGGGAGGAAGGGAGGGTAGTGGTGGAAGGTGAGAGGAAAAAAGAGCAAAAGAAAACGACAAGGGTAATTGGAAAGGGGATTGAATGAGACTGAGCGAGGGAGAGAAAGAGATACATGCTGACATAGCGAATCGAAAAGGGGTAGAGAGAGAGAATAAAATAGAGCAATAGCGTGAGGGGCAATACCATGAATGTGAGGGGAGAAAATATGAGAGCGAGGGGACAGAACTAGAGACTGAAAGGGAAGACTAAGAAAGTAGGTGTAAAAAGTGAGGAGAAAAGGGTGAGGGGGGAGTAAGGGCAAGGAACGAGAAGCGAGAAATGAGAGTGAAGTAAGAGAGTAAGGAGATAACATAAGGGGAATGAACAAGAGAGTGAGAGGAAAGGGTGAGGGAACAAGAGGGTGGGGGAGAGAGTAAAATATGATGGGAGAGAATACGAGAATGTGGAATAAGAATAAGAGGGCGAGACACGAGAGATGGGGCGAGCTGAGTGAACAAAAGAGTGAGGGGGAGAACAAAAGTGAGAGGAGAGAGAAAGATGATGAGCGAATAAAGTAGAGAGGGAGGGGAGAGGGCAAGAGAGTGAGGAGGGAGATCAATAGAATGAGAAAAACAGAGCAAAAGAGTGAGGGTAGACATTAAAAAGTGAAGGGAGAGAGTAAGACGAGGGAATAGAGAAGGGGTGAGGGGAGAGAACAAGAGAGAGAGGGGAAACAACATGAGAGAGAGTAAAACGTGAGGGGAGAGAATTCGAAAATATGGTAAAAGAACAAGAGGGCAAAGAGAGAGTATAGGGGTTAGGGAAGTGAGCAAAAAAATGAGGGGAGGGAATACGAGAATGACAAAAGTGAACAAGAGGCAGAGGGAATAGGTTAGGAGAAAACAAGAGGGTGAGGAGAAAGAACATGAGGTTGAAGGAGAGAGTGAAATGTGAGGGGAGAGAAAAAGAGAGGGAAGATAAAGAACAAGAGAGTGAGGTGAGGGAGTAAAAAGTGAGGAGAGAGAATACGAGAGAGAGAGTCCAAGAAATCCAGGGAAGAGAGAAGGGGCGACGAGAGAAACAAGAACAAGAGAGAGGGTAGAGAACAAGAGGGGTGTGAGAGAGCCAGAGATTGAAGAAAGAAAGTGAGAGTGAAGGGTAGGAAACAAGAGTATTAGCATCGTAGGGTGGGGTGAACTAGATAATAATGTACATAATGTACGAATAAATAGGGGAGGGTGCATGAAATCGTGCACTCATTTCAATTTTAGTTTTCTTAGTCCGTAAGGTACAGGACCTCATTATTCACCTTATCTTGAATAGAAGGCGGGGTTATCAATTGACATAAACGACGCAGTAGTGTCACCCAACTACGTTTCTTACAATGTTAGCGTTTTTAAGTTCCGTTTTTAGGTATTAAAATATTTAAGGAGCAAAAAGCCTCGCCTCCGCAATCAGCTATTGTAAAGACTGCCCTGTATGTTGAATTTAACAGTCTATGGTATTTAAGGGTAATTCATTCAATTATGTGAATATTGACATCGAGAAATTTTTGATAAAAAAATCGAAAAAAGCAGGAGCCCGAGGAGTTATGTTTCATCCAAGGGCGTTTCTTTTGAAGCAGATACGACAGAATTTCTCACAACACGATCAGCACTGCACTTTATAACTTCAGTTGAGTTCCTCTCGTGGTTTCAAGCAGAGCTATCGAACAGCTAGTTGCTGCTCTCGAGTGGTACCTTTGAAGTTTTGAACTAGATAGCTATGGTCTGCGAGGGCTGCACTCGCGCAGTCACATGCGCATTTTAGATATCAGTCAGTATCATTCTGTCTCGATCTCCATATCTGATAGTTTCAGTGTCATTTGGCAAACAATGCATCCCTATTTGTCAGAACACTGCCATGACATGATGTTCATATGCACACATCACCGCCCTGTTAGTTGTTTGGCCAGCTCATTTGTATTGTTAGTGGTTATGCCAGTATCAGACTCGCTCCTCTTAGACACATCGAAAGCGTTCATTGTCGGATCCCTTGGTGTTGTTTTTGAAGAAAAAAGTCATCACCAATATGATGTGGGGTCGAATTTGTCATAGGTCAGGAAGTTTTGTATTGGGGTTTATTTATAATCCATGAAGGTAAATTTTAATTTGTAAAGTATATTGAATCGGACTAAGAGGCTACCCCTGGCTCCACCTGTGGAACCTCTTTCCAAAAGGTGAACTAATTGACTTTCTACAGAGTTATGATATGAATAGAAAAACTGAGAGTTTCGCCCCCTGCATTTGCATAACGATGTTTACCACAAATCTACACGGCCTGATGGATGCAAAAACAATATCAAGAAACGAGTGTATATCAAATTTGTGCCCGCCAAGAATGGCTATGTGGAAGAGAAGTAAGTTGACGTTTGTCAGTTTTACTTTGTAGCTCTTGGATTGTGTTGCTTCACATTGATAGTTTTTCCATGTCATTAAGCAAAAAATGGCATGGTGACAGTTGCCATTGGCAGCAGTTATCATAATATGATAGTAACGCAGAGTGTGTGTGTGGGGGGGGGGATGGGTATCATCAGTGGCACAGCGAGAATATTTCAACAACCAAATCGTAACTTATGATAGATGGGGGCTAGCAAGTTAGCAAAATATTTCGAGTTTCAAAAACAAATCTTGCTCCTGTTCTAAAATCAGTTGACCATATGTCATGTTAGTAGAAGAAGTTATGGAGTAGAAGAAACTGCACCAATGATTAAAGACATGCGCTTGTTTATTGCTTGCCCCATTACCTGTAGCTAACAGGGACACAGAGTGTTGCTGTCTAATCACCCTGCTGACATGTGCTTGTTTGTTGGGACCGAATGAGCAGCACAGTGATTGGATTCAGTGACAAAAAAGTGACTTTGGCATCAAAAAGTGACCCAGCGATATATAAAGCACAGACGACCGACTAAGTCAGGGGCGGCCAACCACCATCGACGGCCTTGAATCTGCCTGTCAACTCTTCGACCATTATTTTTGATCCTATATACTGTCTTTCATCTCAAATCCCAATCCTTCTTCTCCTCCATTAAATAACTTATGTCGACCTCAATCTCGGCATCACGGCTCAACACGGCAAGGAATTTGGTAATGCGCTCATCTTCCATTGTAACCTACGCTGCGAAATTAAATGCGCCTTCGAAAATTGTCAGCACAACAAGGATCACTGTGAACGACTTTACTGAAGTTCACTTCTCCCTTGGCTGCCTCTCTTGCGCTTATATTCAGTCGGCGGCGTCACCCGCCACATAGTCGACCATATGAAGGGCGTCACGAGCCTCCGTGGATAGCCTACCCAATCTTCTGACCCCAACTCCCCACGAATAGATAATGCAAGAGGTTCTTTTATTCTGTTTCAATTTCCAAGTAGATAATGCAAAAGGTTCTTTTATTCTGTTGTTTGTAAGTACACAATTGGGAAGTTTTTTTCAATCGCAGCTAGCCATCAACGAGGGTTATAATTTGGTATAATCACGCACAATCGGTATTTTAGCTTTGCTTGTTGTAGAAGTCATCAACGGCGACTGTTTGAAAAGGTCATAAATACTTTGGTCAAAGGCGGGACCCAAATGCCAACGCTAGCATCATCAGTTGGAAATGGCTGAACAGCATCATTAGTTGGAAATGGCTAAACAAGCATCATCAGTTAGAAATGGCTGAACAGCATCATCATTTGAAATTGGCTGAACAGTATCATCAGTTGGGAATGGCTGAACAGCATCATCAATTGATAATAGCTGAACAGCATCATGAGTTTGTATATATATTTATTTCTACATATATATACATATATATATAATATATATATATATATATATATATAAATAATATATATATATATATATATATATATATATATATATATATATATATATATATATATATATATATATATATATATATACAGTTCGAGCATTTTATGATATAGATTCAATTCATGTCTGTTCTGAGATCATAGAGGCAGTTAAGGTCTTATATAAAGCGCCATCATAATGTGCCATATATCGCAAATGTAAGTGGCACACATCTACTGAATAATCAGGTTCCACTGCAGGTCTGCACGCTAAATTTTACCTCATAAAAATACAGTGATATAGATCATCCTTGGCGTATAGTATACCACTGTACATCGATATGATCGAACAACCCTCTATCATGCAATCTACCGTATCTCTTGTTTGTGTAGCTCCCTCCAAACGCATGCGTTTCCAATGTATTTTGGGGAGAAAATCTAACACCATTACCAGATGCATGATTGTATGTAGAGTAATTATGATATTATAATATTCACAAATTCATGAAAGATAATTATCTAATTGTTTCTACGAAATTGCTATTAACAACATGAAAGAAATCATAGTGCTGTTACTGCTATGTGCACTACAATAACAATGGTGTCAAACATCAGAACACCATGCAAACTAATATCATAACGCACAAAGGTTTACAAATAAACAAAAAATCATTGCCACGAATCAATAGGTGTCATCGAAGATCTATTGAATATCTATTCACACCACAATGAAGAATGATGACTATGCCACATTTAAAACATCTATATTAACATGTTATACTCTGTCGGAAAATCATGTAAATCAAAGAGATAAATATGGGCCATCATAAGTGCCGTGACGTGGTTAACGTGAGGCGGTACCAATTCTACATGACAAGTTATTACAACCTTTGGAATTCAGTTGCTCCACAGGACATTGTTGCATCATCAAACGATAACAACATCTGGGAGTCAAGTACAAATGCGCTGATTGTGACGCTCAGTCAGCATCAGAGTGAGACCATCAACAGGTACCTGTGTAATTCTCTCCATGAAACCCCGTCGCTGGGTTCGATGTAGCTGACCGATGCAGTTCCTTGCCCCGATGAGGAAGGGGAAGTACGTGTAGGGAGAATGACTGAAGTATGCATAGGTATTTAAAGGTGATTAAATATACAAACACTGCAACGAAACAATAAGCTATGGACCTTTGGGAAAGTTATTTTCTGTGCCATAACAGCTATTCGATATTTAGCATTTCACTAGAGGTCAGATCTTCTTACCATATGTGGAAAAGACTAGGATTTTGCAAAAAATGCAAATGTAAAGTTTTTATGACCCGACCTCAATGTCATCGAGAGTTGGTTCATTGCACCACCCATTGTTAATGCAAGCCAATATGTTTGTGATGTTTGGAATAATTGTAGATAATGCATTACTATTTATTAAAGTTGTATGTACTCCACACGTTAATCACATGCGCTTATATGAAACGTTCAGGTTTATTAGATTTTTCAATATTTTATGGCCAAATGTTGTTACCCTACACCACTGCCACACCTCGCTCTCAATATTCTGCGGCTGTCGGTATTTGTTACCATGGTTCGTCTGACTTCAGTATTCCATCCCCAAACTTCAGCTTGATTGTAATCGGCAAGATAATAACGCAACGCAAGCCCTATTGCGTCTTCTATGTAGTCCGTTATTATCCCTTACTGCCCAAACACCATTACCATTAGCTGTATAAATATCTTTCCATGGAATCTATCCACCACTTTGCCTTCATAGCCAATAAATCATTTCTGACATCAATACCAATTTCGAACTGCTAATATTGTTTGAACAAGCAAGTTATTGGTGGCGCTCGGTCAAGGTCACAGTGAGACCACCGATAGGCGCCAATGTAGTTCTCTCCATGAAGCCCCGTCGCTGTGTCGAATGCAGCTGAATGTTGAAACGCTGCATGATTTTCGCTAGGAACAAGATGGCTTCAACCTGCAATGCCATATTATAATATATTGTGCCATTGTGTTTCTTTGTATTAATCTGATAATCAACATTAACGGGGTGCAAAATACACTGTACCTGAAGACAACAAAAAATCTCATTCGTTTTGAGGTCAAGGAATACAATGTACATATCAAAATTAATTTCTACATTAAATCACTCTTGCATACATCACTATGTTCAAATATTTATCACTTTTTTAATGATATGATAAAGATATTTACAAATAACGCCATCCTGCTGAATTGTCATTAATACCATGGTTTAAGTTATCTTACCTTAGCTAACTTCTGACCGATGCAGTTCCTTGCCCCGATGAGGAAGGGGAAGTACGTGTAGGGAGAATTGTCATTAATACCATGGTTTAAGTTATCTTACCTTAGCTAACTTCTGACCGATGCAATTCCTTGCCCCGATGAGGAAGGGGAAGTACGTGTAGGGAGAATGACTGAAGTATGCATAGGTATTTAAAGGTGATTAAATATACAAACACTTCAACGAAACAATAAGCTATGGACCTTTGGGAAAGTTATTTTCTGTGCCATAACAGCTATTCGATATTTAGCATTTCACTAGAGGTCAGATCTTCTTACCATATGTGGAAAAGACTAGGATTTCAAAACGTGCAAATGTAAAGTTTTTATGACCCGACCTCAATGTCATCGAGAGTTGGTTCATTGCACCACCCATTGTTAATGCAAGCCAATATGTTTGTGATGTTTGGAATAATTGTAGATAATGCATTACTATTTATTAAAGTTGTATGTACTCCACGAGTTAATCACATGCGCTTATATGAAACGTTCAGGTTTATTAGATTTTTAAATATTTTATGGCCAAATGTTGTTACCCTACACCACTGCCACACCTCGCTCTCAATATTCTGCGGCTGTCGGTATTTGTTACCATGGTTCGTCTGACTATAGTATTCCATCCCCAAACTTCAGCTTGATTGTAATCGGCAAGATAATAACGCAACGCAAGCCCTATTGCGTCTTCTATGTAGTCCGTTATTATCCCTTACTGCCCAAACACCATTACCAGTTGTATTTTAATAAGACATTGCCCTCGACGGTATACAACAGCTGCAAGACGAGTCTTGCACATGAAAGTGCCTAACCTGGCCTCGTCTGGGTCGAACCTCTCTGGTTTAAGAGTCTCTGGGTCCGGGAAGTGTTCAGCCAGGTGTTGGCTCACGAATGCATTCACCTGTAATTGTGAAGTTCTAATTGGCAGGATGTCATGATGGCAGCCAACCCCCAAACAATAAACTGTGTGATAGATGACTCGTTTCGCTGATGAATTGCATTAAACATAGATAAAAGAGTTTAAGCCTATTGCAATTGTCTATTCATAACCAACGCAGTAGTTTCGGAAAATAAATTGCGCCTTTTCACATGTACAATAGATCCTTTGGGAACGTGGTAGCCTTCTATCTTGTAGTCATCTGTAACGATGTCCCGATAATGAAACCTAAATGCTGGGTACAACCGTAAGACTTCCTTGAAGGTTTGACTGGTTACCCTGAGTGATTCCAAGTCGTCGTTATTGATACACCTCTTGTTTCTTACGATTTCGTCAATTTCCTTTTGCATCCTTCAGTAAATCCGAACAGATCTGATTAAGTCTGCTGTACCCACAAAATGCCCAAGGGAATACGTACAAGGATAAAATTTCAAACATTACTTACTTTTGACTATGTCTGGGTATTTGTCTAACTCCATGACGGCAAGGGATACAGTGTTGCCCGTTGTCTCTTGTCCTGTGTCATATAGTACATGAACACAATGGTGTCATCACCAATCTGATACTACAGATTTGAGTCAACATATGATGCTATTGCTTCGAAATCTCATAATTCCTTACCGCCCATATATATTGATACGATGTCGTCTATAGCAATATCTTTGCTGAGTCCAGGAGTCATTGCAGCTGTAAACACCATACGGGCATGTAGATGCTAGTGATAAAATTTCTTCATAGCGACAACCGATTCAAAAAGCGTGCTTTAACCTACTTCTTGCCAAAGAGGTCATTAAGTCATCAGACACGTAGTCCTGGTTTTTCAGAGCCTTGATTCGGTCATCCACCCACTTTTCTGTGGTCGCTCGAATTTCAGTTGCTGTTCTCGCCGATTGCTTCGTACTCGCATTGGACCAAAACTTGAATTTCTGTATATTCAAAACATACTCATAATATTAATGAACATAGTCGACTCAATATTGTGGAGGAAATTGGAATTCTTTATTTTTTAACACATAGGAAGATAAAACATTTGTCAAAAAGTATCACCCCGAAAACAGAATCTTTTAAGCCTATGTCGACCCCCTTTCAACACGTCCTGGAGGTATAACGTCAACTTATATTTATCGTCCTCCACTTTTGATGTTTCTTGTCCAAATGCACACTGAATTTAACAACACACGGATCATGTGTTTTACAGCTACATTCTCAACTGACTGCTATCTTTGCTTCTATGGAAAATTGTGTTAAGGTGAGAGCATAGTAGAGTCAAGCGACCTCACCAATCGGTTGTCAAACCTTAGTAACAATGTCTAAGGAAATGTGATTAAATAGCAGTCCCAGCTGGACAGGTGTCTTGCCGTCGGCCATGGGCACTAGGTACTCGACCATGTAGTCCATGATGCTGTTCATACTGTCCATCATCCCTTTACAAGCACTGTTGGCAAAATGATTACGGGGAGGCAGATTACAAGGCAATCATGTGCTGGTCGCCATTTAGAAGCGTGACATGGATGCCTTCGATCTGTACGAAAATTATGAACAAGCTTGAATGGACTTACTTGAGACTAAAACCAGGGTTGTATGCAATTCGCCTGGGGCGCCACACTGCGTCATCACATTCAATACCAAAGGCCACGCCCATGAATCTGGAAAACAATAAGGAAACTATATGTTACAACCCTCATTTGCATTGTCTATCAATATATTAAACAACTGACCCCTTTAAGGCTGAGAAGCATTTATGCGTACGCGCATACACACACGCATATATATATATATATATATATATATATATATATATATATATATATATATATATATATATATATATATATATATTTATATATGTATGTATATATATATATATATATATATATATATTTTATATATATATATATATAAACAGATATATATATGTATATTTATATATTATTCGTGTAACAGTCAAGAAAATTAATAAATTGGTGGGTTTCCCATTTCTTATTCATTTTGTTTAGATTTCACGTGACGTTGTTTCTACCTTGAACCAAATACATCGCCGAGGGCATTATACTTTCTGTGACTTTTTGGGTGCTTTACGTTCAGTAGTAGATCCTTTTTAACAGAAAGCACGAAAACCATACCGATACCATTTCAGGTTACATCCATCTCTTAATATGCAAGTCCACTTACCTTGACTGCATTAGGTTCAACCGTGACAACCAAGGGTTGTTGGTAATTCCACACCAAAAATGTCCGTCCGTATGTTCTGGCCCTGGGCGATAAATTGGGATATTGCTCGTTACGTAAAAACAATTTGTCACTGACACTTAACTGGTTAAGGCATGGATTTGTTATTGATAGTGATTAGCAACTTTTTCGAAATTCACCATTCAAGTAGAACCATACACGATGATTTCCCTCGCCGGGCAGCTTCGGCGAACTGTGGGTTATTACCGTAAAAAAAGTTGCAACAACATGTTAAAACCTGCAGCTGTTATGTTGCTGAGAGTATTCTGTATCTACATCGTGACAGAAAACCAGTCGTTCTAAGAGAGCACAGAGTGCTTGTTTTGTTCTCAATGTCGCCAGCGAAAGAACCCCCGACCCATTATCAGACAGAGGCATGGTTCGGTCATTTTCTTATTTCTCCATACCGTAACAGGCGTTCGTAAAATAATCGACTTAATGTAAAATCAAAGAGCCGCTTGATTGCAGACCATAGCTGCCTCCTAAAGTGGGTTGCACACTTTATCACTGTTATCACTCATGTCATAGGTATGCAATTCTGCAGAGCAAAATCGACGAGCAATGTGATAGCATAAAGGATCAATGTTCGTAACGACACGAGCTAACCACTCATCCAGGGTAGGTTAATCAGCTGAATTTTTTTATGTGGGATTTTTATCTGAAGATTAACAAGGATACAATGGTACCGAGCGCGCCAGACTGAAACGATATTTTCAACATTTGTCCGATTCAAAGCTAAAACTAATGAGCGAATATCAGACAATCTATATTTATATATATATATATATATATATATATATATATATATAGATACATATATATAAATGTATCTATATATATATATATATATATGTGTGTGTGTGTGTGTGTGTGTGTGTGTGTGTGTGTGTGTGTGTGTGTGTGTGTGTGTGTGTGTGTGTGTGTGTGTGTGTGAGAACGAGAGAGAGAGAGAGAGAGAGAGAGAGAGAGAGAGAGAGAGAGAGAGAGAGAGAGAGAGAGAGAGAGAGAGAGAGAGAGAGAGAGAGAATGTGTGCGTGTGTGTCCATCGAATATTGTCGATGTTGTAAGCGATTGAAGAATTTGGTAAAATAATACCACATATTTTCGAGTGGCGGCTGCAGGGCGAAATATGCATATTTTTTAATGACGTTTGTTATGAAAAGTTGGCCAATAAACCAGGCTACAAAGGGGCTATAAAATTTATCAAAATCGCACCGTTAGTTAAGATGATATCAAGGATTGAAAAAATTCACAACTTGACCTTGACCCTAATATGAAGTCAAACAAATCAAAACCTCTCAGTTGTGCGCTTCATTGACATTTTCCATTTGATAAAAACAAATTCGAAATTATTTGGATAATTGCGACCTGTATCGCCGATCAAATCAATTGTTAACAAACATTGTTACATACGAAACAGACTGACCAAGATAACTTGGCGAATGCTTTATTTACGACGGAAACAAGCAAACAGCAGGAGCTTTATGTGCTCATCATCAAAATCTTACGCGATTTCCACTTGTATTGGCGGGGTTACTCTCCTACGGGGCAGAAATATAATATTCTACTTACACCTGACCAGCCTGAACATATCGCATTCACACCTCGATATTTACAGTGACGTGTGCAATTCGTTTGCCAGTTTGTGAACATTTACGCCAATAAACTGATATATAAAAAACTGAAATATCGACAATTTAAATAATTATTTAAGTTGCATTTTCTTTTGCAATTATTTTGTCATAACTTACAATATGTGTTTCACAATTTTTAATGATTTAAGTTATAATTTACTCCTGCATATTCTTTCATAGCACACTTAGTCATAATCATATTCTAATTATATCTGCATATCATAATATCATTTTATAGCACATATCCTGTACTCATTACTTATTCTTCTGCGTATTGAACATTGACTAAAAGATAACCACATGTCTCATCACTGTCATTAGTTATCACACATTATAACATCTTATCAATGCCACATATTCTGAATATTTATGCTCTGTATACTAACCTCATGTTTTCATTTAAGTTGTACATGACAATGGAATTTCTAGTAATATACCACTTCGTATCAACCTGCACGTTAAGAAACTATTTCAATAATTTTACATCATTTGACTTGAATCTTGACTCCTCCACAAAATTATATATATTTCCATTGTGAACATATTAACGCCAATTAACTGATACCTACACAACATTTGTAAGTCGACAATTGGATTTGTCTCTCCATGGTGTTGTTGTTTTGTTATTTGTCAAAATCTAAGGGTCGTTTAACTTTTCTGTAATTGGAGATAAGGTTTCTGTAAGGCATCCCTAATTGAATATGCTCCCTAAAAAAGAAAAGGTAACTAAGTCAACAAACATTATATGAGAAAATAATAGTCTTCGTTAATTCACAGCAATTCTGTCATTATTCTTGCCATTGACCTTTTTCACATTCGCCTCCGACCACTAGTTTGTGCAGTCGATAAGCTACATATAGATTGTTTGTCTTGGTTTGAGAGGATTGAGATCATGTCGAGTTCTGTTCATAGGACTATTTTGTAGTGGGGGACGCAATATAGTATTGCTTGAGGAAGCGACCTTTATCTGCGCTGGGTGTCACTTTGTCGTTTTTGGCGATATGACGGAACTGTTCCCTGAGTTCTGCGACCAAGTAGCTTCTGTGAAGGGCTGCTATCACTGCCTTTCGACAGGGGTATATTACAGAGGTTAAGGAGACTAATATATACATCTTCCCCTGCCGCTTTGCCTTTCTTGAACAATCTATTAGCCGTTTTTACGGCAGCTTTAGCAGCCCCGTTGCCTGGTGATTCTATGGCCTTGACGTGATATGGGTGAATGTCCACTTCTTAGCAAACTCTGTGAGCCCTTCACCTGTATACTGAGTGCCACAATTACTATCTCTGGTATACCTTAACGAGTAAATTGTGGCTTTAGAATTTGTAATGACTGTTTCTGCAGAAATGTCACGCATTAAGTCGACCTGAACGAAATTAGAATGACAGTCCGTGGTTATTAAATATGGCCGTCCTGCACATGAAAATATGTCAGAGACCATTCTCTGTCATGGGCGCTCTGGAGTTTAATAGGATATTACTGTTTCTGGAGGTAGCTTGACCAGGTAAGAAGCGCTCATCCCACAAGTCTCAATATAGCTTCTTATGTCTGCTGACATACCAGGCCAGTTAAGTAGGTCACGGGCTCGAAATGATTCCAAGATGGCCGGCATGGCATTTGACCTTTATCAATTGCTGCACTTCCATGGGGACAACTATGCGATAGCTGCGCATACTATCCCTTCCTGTGCAGTAAGTACGTCTCTGTAGTGAAAATAGTGCCTAACTTGTGACGGTAGATCATCCTTGTGGTGAAACTTATTGAGTCCGTAAGTTACAGCCAGCATCTCTTTCTCGATCTGGGCATATCGCCGCTCTGTTTCTGTCAGCAAGCGACTTGCAAATGCCACTGGTTGCCCATATTGCAATAGAGCAGATTCGAAGCCATTATCACTTGCACCATTTTCCAACATAAGATCTTTTTTTGGGTCAAAGTAGACAAGGACAGGTGCCTTGTTGAGATTTTGCTTGATTGCATCAAAAGCATATTATAGGGTCTTGTGCAGTAGAGCTTGCACTTTGTAGTTCGGTAATATTGGAATCAGTGATTCAGTTTTATGCCACAGACCGACTTAAGTCTTAGTTCTGTCTATAAACGCTGAGCCGTGACATAGCGGTTTTCAGCAAAGAACTTAAGTTTAAGTTCGGAATCAAAACGTCCTTACAGCTGAGACACCCTCAACGGTGACTTAAGTTCTTATTAATGACTTAAATATGGCCGATACAGTTAACATCAACATGCCGCCCCCTTTTTTCTGTGATTTCAAGAGTTATTATTTGATTATAGCTCATAATAATGTTAAATGAGAGATAAAGCGACAAGCTTTTCCATTTACAGTTTTAATTTCAGCAATGTTTATGCAATAGGCCGAAAGAAACTACTGTCGGATAATTAAACAGTCACCAGCGAGCCCTCTGATTTTCTCAACCAGTTCAGATAAATCAAGATTCAATATCCGTAATCTGTCCCGCATATGCCACATGCTTTCTGCGGAGAGATGAATGCATTCCTTGCCTAGGTATCTTCAGTAAAAAAACACACTCATCGAATGTGTTAATCCCATTCTTATCTAGAATCGCCATTTCCGAGTTCAAAGTATGTCGGGATTGTTTAAAACAGTTGATCCATCTTAGATTGTTGTTTCATACGAAAACCATCGAAAATAATTTTCATGAGTTTCATATAAATTTAATATATTCAATTCGATCTGTTCACATTTCCCCTCACCTTTGTAACCCACTCTTGTTGTCGTTACACCCCATACTAACCTAACCTTACCTGTTCCCTTCACATCTATACCAGCAATCACCTTCTCAGCATCAATCTATCTACCAACTCCAGTGCCATCATCATCAACGTTACAGGTCAATTAAGACCTATGTCTAGATGGGCCCGTCGTAAGCAAATTCATTCTTGACTTCAATGAAAAAACAAGCGATTACCAGGACGTTCCTAAAGCATATGAATACGGCTGGCCATATTTCATGACGCTTTCTTATTTTTCACAGTTGGCTTCCTCATCGCGCATGCGGAAGCACACCACCTGTTGACAATCAATATGGACGTACACTATTGATTTCCCCGGATATAGATCGCTTATATTAGGGCGATCGATTATCATTCTGCGTCAGGAACGCAGAATGATAATCGATCGCCCTAATATAAGCGATCTATATCCGGGGAAGTATTCGTGCATGAAAGCATGCGGAATAGTGTCACACAGTAGGTACAGCGAAGCCAACACACATCAAGTGCCTAAGGTAAATGAAAACACTAACGCTCACTCACACCGTGTGTGTGTATTTGAGCGCGTGTGTGTGCGTGCATGTGTGCGTGGTTGTATAATCACGATACCCATCGTATTTACTATGCTGCTGTGGGTGTATCAGCAAAACCAGGTCTGAGAACCACTAGCGGTACGTTTTGGCGTTCCAATGCTGCTGTGTATTCCGCGCACTGTCACTCATCTAGATCTACTTGTTTGTATCGCAGAGGGAAAGAGGATATACCACTCCATGTCATCTTGCATCGTTCACGGCAAGGGAGTTGGAAGAGTTCACACAGCGGGAGACCCATGCAGCTATGTCCCTCGGTAGGCTACCAAGCATAATTATCGCCACGCCAGTCAAGTGAAATTCACATGATGATGCATATACTCTGTCATTCAACATACGACTAGTTTAGCTATACAGGCATTGTTACACTTTCGGCCTTCAAATTTGTTAGCATTTAAATGGCCTCCCAAGAGGAGCACAAACTTCTGTTCTGGTTGTCGATGTTGTCGGCAACATATATCACCATACAATACTCGGCGATTAAGGTCCGTTATTGTGACTGCCTCGCTATTGCACTCTTCTTCCCTTTCTACTTAATGCAATTATTCAAACAATTCCTTATATTTGTCCCTCTGAATTCCCGTCTTCCATAACCCCTATAGACTTTCAACCATATATATGTTACTATTCCTCTCTACAGAAGTAACACACATCAGCTTGACGGCACGGATCATTGAAATACGCGACAACTCTAATGGACATCGTGAATTAATGCGAAACCTATTGAGGTGCATTTTCTGCGGAACCGGTGAGTTTTAATTAGACTTGTTAACCGCGATACTATTTGGCGTTTACGCAAGTGTTCTATCGTTCATTTGTAATCGTCGTATTTTGTTGGGTCAATATACAATGGTGGAATAAGTAAAGCGAATCATGAAAACTGACTTCAGCTAGCCTAATAAGAAGTATTACGAATCGTCATGACTGACTTCAGCAAGCCTAATAAGTAGTATTACGAATTATCAAGACTGACTTCAACTAGCCTAATAAAGCGGACAACATATCGTGAAGACTGACTTCAGCTAGCCTAATAAGGCGGATAATAAATCATCAAGACTGACTTCAGCCAGCCTTTTACAACTGGAATTGACTCTCAGGAACCGAAAACGTAATACTTAATTAAATACAATTTTTGCCATAGAACAGTGATCTAATGATCGATATTGTTGCAGTGTGTTCTCTCCTGCTTTTCGGCTTGTTTCTGGTGATAGCCATAACTAATATTGTAATAGGTGAGTGATCTGGCTTTCACATAGCTAGCATACTTACTGCAGTAAAGAGCGATGATTTCATGAGATAATCGGACGGTTGCGCGTCAATAATGTATCTGGTCAGTAAACAGGTCTGCGACACAGGTATAATTTCCAATAATGAATTCCGTCTAAACATATCGCTAACATCATAACTTGTGTCTTTGATCAGCAGACTAGTCCCAGACACATATATAATAATGAGAGATACCGTTCGTTGGTTCGGAAACAGGTGTTGTTTACAAGGATGACTGTCCAGAGGAAGAACTGATTCCTATCTACCTGATTGTGGCCGGGTCTTTGGCTCTCCTGAAAGCCCTTTTGACCGCGGCTGGTTTCGTCCATCACTGCTACAGTGACCCATCTGACGATGAATACCAGAAACCGGAAGTGCTCGATATCATTGATCTTGGTGTCTGTGGATGCTTGTTAAGCTGGTGGATAGTTGGTGAATATGTTTGTAGTTGGGAGGGTAGGATTTCTGTCTACCTACTTGTGGATGAGGGGGGACATTGCGCTTCAACATGCGAGTGCAAGTTTTGTGTGCCTGACTGGAAGCTTAGGTTAGCACATTAGAAAGTGTTAGCGTTGTGGTAGGCACATGGGAGTATGAAGTTTGCTTGTCACCATTCCATCATATAAATGCCACATGTCAAGATTATAGTAATGGCCTCTTTACGTGGGAGTATTTAGTGCCTTTGTCACCATTCCATCATATAAATATTAATGTCAAGATTCTATTTAAGGCCTCTTTACTGCTTCGGACTGTCTACTTGCAATGAATTTGTTGCATTTATTACTTTTCAGGGAACATTGTAATATTTGGCGCAAAGCATTACTACCAAAGCCATGACGCTGAGGCGAACAGCTACTGCAACGAAACTCTCTTCGTCTATAGCTATTGGTCCACACTCGTGATTGACATCGCTCTCGTCCTCATCATCCTTATCCTCTTCCTCTTTTCCACCATCCTTTGTTGTTGTGGACATCGACTAAACTAACCAGTCTGCACAAACCCTTCACCGATAACATTTGTTTTCCAAATTGCTTACAAAATTACTGTTAAGCCGAATTTTGCTTCTGCTTTCAAGACAATGCCAGCATAAAAATAACAGCTAAGCTACTGTTTGGTTTCATTTGAATTGGAATAAAATACCCAGAATTGCTGAACTCTCGTGTCCGAGTAGAATATATATTACTGAGAGTGTCAAGTTACATTTGTTGTTAAGGACTGTCGTGATCGCCTCCATTCCAAACTCCAGCCTCTTGCATCTCTCAGCATCCCAGCAGTGTCGTCTACACCATCTGTTCCATCCTTTCCATCCAATCACATCTTAAACAGCCAATCACACCCTACACAGCCAGTCAGACTGTACGCAGCCATTCCAACCCTACACAGCCAGTCAGACAGTACGGAGCCAGTCCCACCCTACACAGCCAGTCCCACCCTACACAGCCAGTCAGACTGTACTGAGCCAGTCCCACCCTACACAGCCAGTCAGACTGTACCGAGCCAGTCCCACCCTACACAGCCAGTCAGACTGTACCGAGCCAGTCCCACCCTACACAGCCAGTCAGACTGTACCGAGCCAGTCCCACCCTACATAGCCAGTCAGACTGTACCGAGCCAGTCCCACCCTACACAGCCAGTCAGACTGTACCGAGCCAGTCCCACCCTACACAGACAGTCAGACTGTACCGAGCCAGTCCCACCCTACACAGCCAGTCAGACTGTACCAAGCCAATCCCACCCTACACAGCCAGTCAGACTGTACCGAGCCAGTCACACCCTACACAGCCAGTCAGACTGTACCGAGCCAGTCCCACCCTACACAGCCAGTCAGACTGTACCGAGCCAGTCCCACCCTAAGCAGCCAGTCAGACTGTACCGAGCCAGTCCCACCCTACACAGCCAGTCAGACTGTACCGAGCCAGTCCCACACTACACAGCCAGTCAGACTGTACCAAGCCAGTCCCACCCTACACAGCCAGTCAGACTGTACCGAGCCAGTCCCACCCTACACAGCCAGTCAGACTGTACTGAGCCAGTCCCACCCTACACAGCCAGTCAGACTGTACCGAGCCAGTCACACCAGTCCTACACAGCCAGTCAAACTGTACCGAGCCAGTCCCACCCTACACAGCCAGTCAGACTGTACCGAGCCAGTTCCACCCTACACAGCCAGTCAGACTGTACCGAGCCAGTCCCACCCACAGCCAGTACACAGCCAGTCCCAGCCAGTCAGACTGTACCGAGCCAGTCCCACCCTACACAGCCAGTCAGACTGTACGGAGCAAGTCCAATCCTACACAGCCAGTCACACCCAACACAGCCAGTCACATAATACACAGCCAGTCACATCAAACACAGACAGTCACAACCAATACAGCCAGTCTCACCACACACAGCCAGTTCCAGGCAACACAGCCAGTCACACCCAACACAGCTAGAGACATCCAACACAGACGGTTGTGCGATGTTGGCTATCAAATGGATCAATAGACATAATATGCAACAGCGCCCCCACCCCACGTCTCATGCGCAACAGCGACAAGCCGAATCAAAGAAAATGCAACCGGATGTAAAATTGATGAAATCATAGATTGAGAGACACTCACAGAAAACTGTAATTTTACTTGATCCTCATAACTTTTCTTTAGTTATCGTGGTCTTATATTGATGCATGTGATTCAGCATAAGAATGTACACAACAGATTACACGTATACTACTACTACGAACTTGAGGATTGTGGCCATTTAAGCAACCTTCTGGATAAGTTTTCTTCAGTGTTAGTGATGTTTTAATCAGACTCTCACCAATAGCAGACGTTTAATGCAGATTGCTTTTATGCGAGTCAATGATAAATTTCAAAAACTCTATCGGAGATGAACAGGTCTCGTCGGACTCATATGAGGTCAAATGAATACAACATCAGCCCCCTGGAGACCCAAACACAACCCGTGCTTAAGTTTCCGTCACGGAAGTTCCATATACACGGTGATCGCTTGGTGTTAAGTTGCGCTTGATTATCGCATGTAGGCTCCATCGCAATAAGTATGTTATCGCATGGTCACGCGGATGAAATGGGGAAAGGCGTCCTCGTGTTTTGTCCCATATCTACCATGTGACCACGTATAGTTTTTTTTATATTAAATCGACAAGCGGTCAGAGATGTGTCAGCTGGGATGAGTCAAGGCTTCGACGCGCCGCTGATTACAACACGCCCGTTGTGCTTATATGTTTTATAACTATCACCCCCCACAAACGCGCTCATACACGCACACACTCCATCTGCTCACACTCACGCTCATAACACTCCAACCCAAGGCACGCCACAATTTAGATACCTTTATTTACAACCTCTGTTTTCGGCACGTTGGGACAAGCAAAATTGACCCTCATTCAGACCCGCATGTTCGGTGGCCTTTATTCCAAATTAACCAGTTAACACTTTACCTTATCAACATGTCCCACTCCAATTTAAAGCGCTTGTAAACAGATACCGCCTTTGTTACATAATCCAATCAGCGATAAATACAGGTAAATGCCAACATGTTCACAAGCTGCCATCATACCACTCGAAATTGGCTACCAATGCCTTACATCTTTTGCCCTATAAATACCAGGCTCCGCTCACACACAACACATTCGAACTCAACCAAGACACGACGACACTACGAGACACACACGAAACAGAAACTCGGAAAAGGAACTCACGAGCGTGCCAGAATATCATACCAGAATAAAGGAAAGTCGTAAATATAAAGTTAACGTGTCTCATTCTACATCAACCGGTACCTCGAAAGCACCCCCGAAGTGACCGAAGGCAAAGGACCATATATAGCATAGAAACTACGCGGTCACATCACTATGTCCACGTGGATGGCTTGAGCGAGTTAACCCCATTCCAAGCACGACTGTACGTTTCTGAGATCCACTCCATGAACATCACTTGCACTTTCATATCCTTGCGAAAACGAAAGCGAAAACTGAGGTCTACTCGGCAAGTGTTCTGCGCAGCTACGTAGCTAGTCGTTTGAAGCGGATGTGAACGGAGCAGGTAATCGCAACGGACACGTTCGTCAGGGCTACAGGCGTTAAGAAAATACTAAACGGCTTCAGAGATCCCTCGGTAGTTCCAACTTAACGGATCCGTATCAATTCACCTTTTTATTTCTGTGTGATACGTTACCTTTGTTAGATTCCTGTTCTCTAAGCGTTGACGACCTGCTTTGTGCTCCAGCTGAGCGAACATGGCGATCTCAACAGGTGTGTATTCTAATGCTACGCTACACGATATTCCCGTTTTTGAAAGTTTGAATTAATACTACAAATAGTCAGTGTAAACTAGCTTGTCTTGAATATCTTTACAGCGTACAATATGCCCCCTCTCTCCCCAACCCCTCCCTCACCCCTACATTAACGAATAATTATAAGGTCCCTACTGAAGCAGACTGTTGTTGGTCATTACGCTACATGCACGCGATCTATTGTTCCTTGCTACAGCTATACCAGAACGGATCGTTGAAATCCGTGACACATCGAACGGACATTTGGAGTTCATACGGAACCTCTTATGATGTATCTTCTGTGGAACGTGTGAGTCTCGTCTTGATTTCAACAGGATGTAAACTAAACGAGTTAAAGTTTTACAAAGAATGAGGCTGAATGTGTTTACTTAAAGGGCGTAGACTATGTAGCTGCCAGGTTGGTGACCTGGATTCAAAATGTTGTTATTGAGCCATTTTAGAAGTGCAACGCAGTCAAAAAAACTTGAGGTGGCGAAAGCACTTGAGGCGGCGTCTCACAGTGGTATACTCTATCGAGGCATTCACCAGTCTACAACCTCTTAGTACCGGCTGTGAAGGTCGATGTGCGACAATTGTATGCTATATTTTTACTGCGGCAAGCCTGAATACAGGTGTTGCTGTTGTATCGTGAAGCGTGGTGAAGAAATGTACTACATACGCACGTGTTAATGAAGGAAGATTCGAACTCCAGGCGTAGGGTCTAGATGAAACTAACTTTCCTACTTAACTTGATTTTTGAATTTAAAATGGAGATTTTATCTTGGTACAGAAAGTTTGTGAGCTCGGAGGCCAGGATAGAACTGATCTTAAAAATGTAAAACTGACTCCCTCAACGACTAAGGCACGCTATTTCAATTCTTAGTAGCCTGAAAGACATTGAAGGCTGGGAAGTTTTCTTCGGGCGCTAAGGACGTTTCTTTCAGGCAGGACGGGCGTGTAACAGTACACAATTTCTGAAGATGTCGAAGTGGCGCTATGTTCCACGGTTCTAAAACGGCGTTATGTTCACGGTTCTAAAACGCAAATTTGAAGAGAACGAAAAAACTCAGAGAGCACTGTATGTAAAAGAGAAGCACTGCAGACGCTGGAATTCTGCCTGGTTAATTAATGGAGGAGAAAAACGCGAATGGCTTTCGCATGACAACGAGAAGGAAGTGATGTTCTGTTCTGCATGAAGACCGTTTGCCGTCAAAGAAGGTCAATGTAAAGGACCATATGAATAGAAATAGAATAATAGAAACTACAAGTTGGAGAGTGTCAAGGATCATGAAAATTTGTATGTTTTGACAAGTTTGTAAACATTGATTTAAATGTTGCATTAATATAGAAATAAAATATAAAAAAAACAATGAAAACTACATTTTTATTTTTTACCATTATTTATAACTTAAAATGTAGGGCCGGTAGAAAATTTGTATGGCCGGTATAATTTCAAGGTTACCGGCCCGCCTGGCCGGTGAAGAATCTGGCTAATTTCTAGCCCAGGGTATGCATGAGGATAAAGGTGGGGGTGTCACTCTGAGTGGCGTGTTCGCTGCAGATCGAGGGGAGGTGGCAGGTGACACGTAAGTCAATCGTGAATCTGGGAAGCTGAGGTTTATAGTTCATATCAGCTCTAGGGGGCTACTCCATAAAACTGATGACAGACTGGGGTACGTTATGATGATGCTCGCCCTGAGCCAGGTGTTATAATGCTCTCTGTTCCTACCGTCGTTATCGTTTATCAAAACAAAGTAAAAAAGGAATAGCCTTAAAACCGGTTGTTTATGAATATGTCACTCACCTTTATTCAATCAGATTGTACAATATTACATGATACAAAGTAAAATATACGGTGAAGCCCTTCTTGGCCACGAGTTTCAATGACACATATTCGCAGCACTCCGATCTATGGCACTGACATTGTTATACATGAGCGTGACCACAATGGCACGATGAACCATTGTTTCTTATGGAGACGATTTACACACTTACTAAGTTTTATTATCGGTAATATAATCACAGCTAATCCATACGATAAGGAAATAATTCCATCGACCATGCTTGCACTAATAACATTATTATTCCTTGTTGAGTTTTGTTGTTTGACAGTCCGTTGGAATTCACGCCTTACTGGGTCACTACGCGTCATTAGATTAGTCAATGACGTGTATTTGTCTTTTGTTTTTATTGCAAAATAACCCTTGTCGTTGGTGTGCTTTGGGGGCACTTTCAATATCTGCCATGTCATCATGCAGTGGATTCATAGACTTGTAGGCTTGGTGCCTATTTTCATAAAATTCAATCATTCTAAATGTGAATCTTGGCGCCGTTGTTAATATTGTGAAGTTAAAGAAAATTCCCTATAACATGATAAATCATGAATTATTGCGTTATTGAAATAGAAACTTCCACCCACTATGATCATCCCACAAACCATCCCTAATTCAAATCCACTGCAAGCCAACTCGCTCTTTGGTTGACTAACAGCACCTTGTTCGAAGCGTTTGAGAAGAATTCCCCGCTTCGTTTTTACGAAAACAGCTTGCGGCGTAAATAATTTAACTATCCCGCTAAAAATTGATGTGTCATTAATAACGAACGGCTGATTATGTTTTGGTTCATTTTAAGAACATACATGTTCTTATTCATATCTGTGTAAGCATTTTCCCGGTAACGGACCGCCATTTTTAAGTTTGAGATAGCGAACTTAAGTCTGCTTCCTAGCTGACTCTTTTTGGATACATTAAGACTGCCAGCTCACCTTTCCGTCTCAAAACTTGAGTTTGCGGACTTAAGTTTTCTTTATGGATACGGCCCCTGTTCATAAGGGCCCTTCATTCTATCACAGTCATCCATGACATGAGACGGCAGATAACATGGGTTAACATACATGTATTCAAGGGGCATCTCACTAAAGAGCTGATAGCGACGCTAAGCAGGGCATTCTTCTGCTCCTGTTTCCTGCTGTCTCGGCATGACGTTAGCATTAAGGGATCAACTTTGAAAGGATCTGATCTTGAAATTTTTCTGACTCGAAATTTAAAAGGGTTGTTTTTTCGTTATATTTGTCACGCGGGTAATTGTTTTTCGTATCAGAGGAGAAAAGCGAATTGATTTCTTTCCGTTACGTCATTCACGCAGACTGGTAGAAGGTAAAGATTGCGCTTGGCCGTTTGGTGATGTGATCCCCGCAGCAAAGGAATGGCTTGACCGTTTGGTCGTGTGATCCCGGCGGCAGAGGAAAGGCTTGGCCGTTTGATACCGGTGGCAGATGAAAGGCCTGGACGATTGGTCGTGTGATCTCCGCGGCAGAGGAAAGGTACACACCAATAGGAAGTCTAACGGAGTCACTCGCTGTGCTGTGATCTATTGATGTGAAGATGATAATACTATGATCTTCCAGAGCTGAAGACCACAGCAGAGTTGACTCAACTGCAGTGGATCGACAAGAATCATAAAGGGGAGGTGATTTGAGAAAGAAGTTTCCATGTGCCACTGTTATATAAGTGTGTTGTTGCAGTTTGCTCCATCCTCGTCTTGGCTTTGTTTATGGCCATACCCATCACCAATATCGTGATTGGTGAGATCATCAACGTTTCTGGCTCTATCAAATATCTTTCGTAGATAGATAGATTTAACGAAAAAACATACGGAAAACATTGTCAAAGCAAACCATGATATCATAGAGAAAAGTGACAAGTGACGATTGTAACCTTTATCGTTATGAGCAGGTGCCCTTTACAAAGATGACTGTCCAAAGGAGAAGATGATTCCCATCTACCTGATTGTGGCGGGAAGCGTTGGCATCCTGAAGGCGCTGGTGACCATCGCGGATATGATCCACAAGCAGCGAAGTGACGGAACCGAGGAGGAGTACGAGAGACCGTTTTGCCTCAGCTGTATAGACGGACCTATCTCCTGCTTCCTCGTCGCCTGGTTCATCGCAGGTGCGCATTAGCTGGGCGTTAGCTAGTGATACGCGCGTGTGTGTTGGCACAGTATCGTGTTGTTATTATCGACAAGAGGGTAACTAGCCTTTCTCTATAGCAGGGCTGGTCGTAACTAGCATCTGTTCTATTGCCAGATATATAAATAAGTCAATGCCCGCTCACGTTATATTTTTTCAGGGTGCGTGTGGATATTCCGCACGCACGGCAACTACCAGAGTGACAACCCACTGGCGAGTGATTACTGCCATGAGACCCTCTTCCTCTACAGCTTCTGGTCGACCATAGCGGCTTATATCGTCATGGCAATCGCCCTTCTGGTTCCCTGTATCTTCGGTTGTATCGCGTGTTGCATGGAGGGCAGCTGAACGACGCACTATTCCTCTCAAACCATTCCATCGACTGCGCCTGCCCACACTTCTTATATTGAATATATTATAGTTAGTGCTTATTGACAGCTAAAAAGAGGGCCACGTGGAAAGTATGCCATTTGAGACTCATTTACAATCAAATATTCATGACTCGGCGTTTTAACTTGACATGTGGTTTTGTTATTAATAAGCAGTTGATAAATACTCATATACATCTTTTTATTTTTATATTCGGGGTTTAGCTTTTGTCACCGGTGGTGTTCGGTAGGGAATATTGTATGGAGATCGCTGGAATAAAGCTCGGGAGCTGCTCGGAAGCTCGGCACCGGAAACCGAGCGCCTCTGGTCGCTATTTACACCCTTTATTGTTGCTGTGTTCTAAATAAATGTTGGGGTTTTTTTGGTCTAGATGGTAAACCGGACAATCGCTTGTGCTGTTAATTTGCTTGACATATGTAATATTATGAGTTTTATCAATTTATTCATATCAAAAATATATACTTAGGAAACTCAGTCAAAATTATATTGACGACACTGCTGTAAATATTGTTAATTACGTAAAAGAGCTAAGTATGATCTGTAAAATTGACACCAAATTCATCAAAGGGTGATTTATATCTATGTTACGCAGTTTTGATGGCTACACTTAGGACATTTTTCGTACATCAATGTCACTGTTACTTGTTTGGTATAGAGCACGCCCACTATGCTTAGAAGAAATGAAGTACTTTGTTATAGATACAACCATACAAACACTCGAGACATCCCAGGCCCAGCTGGACGTCTACTGACATTTACAACACTGGAGAGGGCATGTTCCTTGACATGAGTACGCAAGGTCGACTTCTTGTTAAGAGTATCGCTTATCTCTCGTAACGTCTCGAGCAAGGCACTGGAGGAGGACATTAGTGGAGAAAGTCGCTTACATACTTATACCAAAAAGTTGACAACAACGCAGATATAAACACTTTGCTTAAACTGCCAATAAAAGTCCATATACATACATTTGTAGATATATATAATATATATATATATATATATATATATTTATATATATATTTATATGTATATACATATATATATATGTTTATATTTTATTGATATATATATATATAAATATATATCAATGTAGA
>CM067357.1:29797894-29830049 GCA_034190875.2 Urechis unicinctus | reverse complement strand
TCTCTCATTATTCTTGCCATTGACCTTTTTCACAGTCGCCTCCTACCACTCGTTTGTGCAGTCGAAGGGCTGCATATAGATTGTTTGTCTTGGTTTGAGAGGATTGAGATCATGTCGAGTTCTGTTCATAGGGACTATTTTGTAGAGGGGGACGCAATATAGTATTGCTTCAGGAAGCGACCTTTATCTGCGCTGGGTGTCACTTTGTCTTTTTTGGCGATATGACGGAACTGTTCCCTGAGTTCTGCGACCAAGTAGCTTCTGTGAAGGGCTGCTATCACTGCCTTTCGAAAGGGGTATATTACGGAGGTTAAGGAGACTAATATACATCTTCCCCTGCCGCTTTGCATTTCTTGAACAATCTATTAGCCGTTTTCACGGCAGCTTCAGCAACACCGTTGCCCTGGTGATTCTATGGATTTGACGTGATATGGGTGAATGTCGTCTTCTTAGCAAACTCTCTGAGCCCTTCACCTGTATACTGAGTGCCACAATCAGTTATTACTATCTCTGGTATACCTTAACGAGTAAATTGTGGCTTTAGAATTTGTAATGACTGTTTCTGCAGAAATGTCACGCATTTAGTCAACCTGAACGAAATTATAATGACAGTCCGTGGTTGTTAAATATGGCGTCCTGCACATGAAACAAGGTCAGAGACCATTCTCTGCCATGGGCGCTCTGGAGTTTCATATGAGATTATTGTGTCTGGAGGTAGCTTGACCAGGTGGGAAGCGCTCATCCCACAAGTCTCAACATAGCTTCTTATGTCTGCTGACATACCAGGCCAGTTAAGTAGGTCACGGACTCGAAATGATTCCAAGATGGCCGGCATGGCATTTGACCAACATAAGATCTTTCTTAGGGTCAAAGTACACAAGGACGGGTGCCTTGATGAGATTTTGCTTGATTGCATCAAAAGCATATTATAGGGTCTTGTGCAGTAGAGCTGGCACTTTGTAGCTTGAATATTTTCCAGTGTTCGGTAATATTGGAATCAGTGATTCAGTATTATGCCACAGACAGGGGAGGAGGAAGATCACGCGCGTTATCTGCGTCGGCCATAGGTGAATATGTTGTTAGATGAATCCAGGAACGTCAGGGGTTGTATTCACCGACCGACTTAAGTCTTAGTTTTGTCTATAAACGATGAGCCGTGACTTAGCGGTTTTCAGCAAAGAAATTAAGTTTAAGTTCGGGCTCAAAACGTGCTTACAGCTGAGACACCCTCAACGGTGACTTAAGTTCTTAATAATGACTTAAACATGGCCGACACAGTTAACATCAACATGCCGCCCCCTTTTTTCTGTGCTTTCAAGAGTTATTATTTGATTATAGCTCATAATAATGTTAAATGAGAGATAAAGCGACAAGCTTTTCCATTTACAGTTTTAATTTCAGCAATGTTTATGCAATTGGCCGAAAGAAACTACTGTCGGATAATTAAACAGTCACCAGCGAGCCCTCTGATTTTCTCAACCAGTTCAGATAAATCAAGGTTCAATATCCGTAACCTGTTCCGCATATGCCACATGCTTTCTGCGGAGAGATGAATCGGTCACTGAATGCATTCCTTGCCTAGGTATCTACATTAAAAAACACACTCATCGAATGTGTTAATCCCATTCTTATCTAGAATCGCCATTTCCGAGTTCAAAGTAGGTCGCAATCGTTTAAAACAGTTGATCCATCTTTGATTGTTGTTTCATACGAAAACCATCTAAAATAATTTTCATGAGTTTCATATAAATTTAATATATTCTATTCGATCTGTTCACATTTCCTCTCACCTCTGTAACCCACTCTTGTTGTCGTTACACCCTATACTAACTTTACCTTACCTGTTCCCTTCACATCTATACCAGCAATCGCCTGCTCAGCATCAAACTATCTACCAACTCCAGTGCCAACATCATCAACGTTACAGGTCAATTAAGGCCTATGTCTAGATTGGCCCGTCGTGCGCAAATTCATTCTTGACTTCAATGAATAAACAAGCGATTACCAGGACGTTCCTAAAGCATATGAATACGGCTGGCCATATTTCATGACGCTATCTTATTTTTCACAGTTGGCTTCCTCGTCGCGCATTCGGAAGCACACCACGTGTTGACAATCAATATGGCCGTACACTATTGATTTTCCTGACGCAGAATGATAATCGATCGCCCTTATATAAGCGATATATATCCGGGGAAGTATTCGTTCAGTTTTGGTCACCGGTGGTGTCCGGTAGGGAATATTGTAAGGAGATCGTAGGAATGAAGCTCGGAAGCTGCTCGGAAGCTCGGCACCGGAAACCGTGTTTGTGGTCGCTATTAACACCCTGTATTGTTGCTGTGTTCTAAATAAATGTTTTTTGGTCTAGATGGTAGACCGGACAATTGTTTGTGCTGTGTTATCACTCTGTTAAGTTTTCCGACCAATCATATATTTTTACGACCAGGGCGTTTTAAGACCAAAGTGTCTGTGAAGCAGATAGCAGTGACATAGTAGTGCCCTTCTAAATGCATTCCTGCGATGCTGGCTTCCTTATAGTCCTCACTTAGGATTGGTTGCGTGGGCAACTAACACTGTGAAGTTAATCCCCTGATGCAGCCCTGCATCGACGTGTCATTTCATTATATCGCATGGGCACTAAACGCTCTGGACGCATGTTAGCAACGCTGATGAGCAATGTACATCCGAACAGCTGTAGAACGGCTCACAGGATTTAGTGACCATGGAAACATTATGTTTATTGTGTCCGTGAATAAATCACGCGGTGTATACCAAGATCGTAGTGTAAATAAATCCCGCGGTACATACCAAAATCGTAGTCTAAACTAACTCTTGTTGCGGTGACATTCATAAAGGGGAACGTGGAGGTCACGTGGTTGTAATTTAATGTTACTCGCCAGGTGGCCGTGTTTTGTTATTTGAGTTAGCAAAGAGCTTATAGCTATGCTAAGAGGGCTCACTCCCGAAAAAAACATGTTAACACGCCACTTATGTTTAGCGCGCAACATAAAAACACACACACATATATATATATATATATATATATATATATATATATATATATATATATATACATATATATATATACACACATATATATATATATATATATATAGACATACATATATACACACACACACACATATATATATATATATATATATATATATATATATATATATATATATATATATATATATATATATATATATATATATATATATATATATATATATATATATATACATATATACATATATATACACAGTTGTGATGGTTTCACTTAGGACCTTTTTCGGCCATCAGTGTCACTATGCCTTGTTTGGCATAGAACATGCCCACTATGTTTAGAAAATAAAATACTTTGTTAAAGACACAATTTAACCATACAAAAACTCGAGACATCCCAGGCCCAGCTGGACGTCTACTGACATTTACAACACTGGAGAAGGCATGTTCCTTGACATGAGTACGCAAGGTCGACTTCTTGTTATGAGTATCGCGTCTCTCTCGTAAAGTCTCGAGCAAGCACGGGAGGAGGAAATTAGCGGAGAAAGTCGCTTACATACCTATACCAACAAGTTTACAGCAAGCACGTAGAGGAGGAACTCCTTACTTAAACGGAGAAGAGTCCATGGGGGAAAGATACCTATACAGACAAGTTTAGAGAGAGAGAGTAGAGGAGAGAGAGAGAGAGAGACTTACTTAGAGAGAGACAGATAGAGAGTCGATGGTGGGAGATAGATATATAGGTATAAAGACACATAGAGATAGATATATAGATATATAGATATATAGAGGGAGATAGAGAGGGAGAGAGAGGCATAGAGATATATATAGGGACATAGACAGGGAATATAGATAGATATATATATATATATATAGGGATATATATATATATAAAGAAGATATATATATATATATATATATATATATATACATATATATTTATATATATATATAAAATATGAATAGATATATATTATATATGATATATATATCTACATATATATATATATATATACATATATATTTATATATATATATATATATGTACAGATATATATATATATATATATATATATATATATATATATATATATATATATATATAGATATATCTATGCAGTACCTAACTTGTACAGAAATAGTTGTTCATGCTACAAATGGTACATACACTTTACTAAATTTTTTTTTAGAGAGAATATAAAATTATTCGACGAACAATCGTATATGTAAAACGGATATTATAAAAATCGAAAAATCATTTAAGGACAGCACCGAAAATTATAAAAAAATAGCAAAAGTCAAAAGTATTTTACAGCATAGCTGTACTAAACTGAAAACCAAAGAAACCGTGAATATTCTAATGGACGGTGCCAATTAGATACTTTCAGCAACCACGGAAAGTGCGTATTTACTCAATGGTTACTTGGCATTAGTATTCACTGACGAGATAGTAAGACTCCATGAACCGGTTGGATTATTCAAGACGAAGATGAGGAAGAACTAGGCGAAATAAGTCCTAAAATTGTTATTGCTTTAAACTCACCCAAGGCAGCTGGACCAGATAAACTCTAAGTCCTAAAATTGTTATTGCTTACGACCTAAACTAATGTTACACCCAACCTTTTTTAAAAAGGCAATCATTTACAGCCACAATATTATAAAAGGTCAAGCAAAATTCATAGCAGCAAAATTGAAACAAAGCCCACCGTAATTAAACTGCTTTTCAGCAACGTTTACCATTTGAATAGAAGGCGGGGTTCATCAGGAATGAACAATAAAAAGGAGAGCAGTACGAGAATGAGTTACCCAACCACGGTTTCTTACAATGTTAGCGTGAGGAGAAAGTTCTGACAGAGTGAATTTAGGGGAGAGAAGAAGAGAGAAGAAAGTAAGTAAAAGAGAGTGAGGTTAAGTGAGGGGAGAAAAGCCTCGCCTCCGCAATCAGCTATTGTAAAGACAGCCCTGTATGTTGAATTCAACAGTCTACCGCCTTTAAAGATAATTCATTCAATAATGTGAAAATTGACATCGATAAGTTTTTGATAATAAATTTTGAAAAAGCAGGAGCCCGAGGAGATATTTATCACCCAAGGGCATTTCTTTTGAGGCAGATGCGACAGAATTTCTCACACCACGATCAGCACTGTTTCAAACACCACTCTCTCATTATAACTACATTTGAATTCCTCTCGTGATTTCAAGCAGAGCTGTCGAACAGCTAGTTGCTGCTCTAGAGTGGTACCTTTGAACCAGATAGCTATGGTCTGCGAGAGAATGCATTTCTTTTCGTCGCACTGTTTCACTCTCTCATTATAACTATGCGTCATATTAGGTATCAGTTCATTCAGTGGTCCATGAACCAGATAGCTATGGTCTGCGAGTTTCAGTGTCATTTGGCAAACGATGCATCCCTATTTGTCAGAACACTGCCAATTGTAAGTAGGTATGCCAGTATCAGACAAACTCTTGCTCCTCTTAGACACATCGAAAGCGTTCATTGTCGGATCCGTTCGTGATGTTTTTGTAAAACGTGGTCAGGCTTTCTTTCTTCTCGTCTGCTCTCTCTTGTCAATTCATTTTCCAAATATTTTCAGAGCATGACGTGAAACGGTCACACGAGCACGTAATAAAGTGAAAAAATAAAAGTAGATACATTTGGCGTCTCAGTGGATGCGCTGCGAGCGCTTCGCGTGGGTGTGATGATTTAGGTCTTGCCGAGGGTGGCGCGTGTGTCTACTACGTTTTAAATTCGCGTTTTCGTAAGAGGCAGCGAATATTTAAAAGTTAACAGTAGGTAGCTTTATGGGGCAATACGAAGACTTTCAATTCCTCCAGGCATTGTACTTTAAGAGAGAGTATGACAGAGGATTTGGAATTTATGGGTATGAATTTATAGCCGGTTATCATTTGAAAGTTGCGGGGATCAAGTAAAGCCATACCTCGTGTGGGTCCGGGAGAGGTGGAGATTGATTCCTGTTCTGAGGAACAAGAGGCTGCTTGGCTAAAGCATCGTACGCTTAAGTAAACGCCAAAGGGGCACCAGGTGTCACCTGGTTCCGGCAATATGTGATATAGGCTTTTAAACATACTATAATCTCATAACCAATATGATGTGGGGACGAACTAGTCATAGGTCAGGAATATAACGCCACAGGTTTTGTATTGGTGTTTATTCATAAACACCGTTTGGAAAAAGGTTCCACAGGTGGGGCCAGGGGTAGCCCATTAGTCTGATTCAATATACTTTACAAATTAAAATTCAGACTCCTGGATGGTTTACTTTTTACTCCTACTTTCTTAGTCTCCCCTTTCACTCTCAAGCTCTGTCCCCTCATTCTCTTATTTTCTTCCCTCACTTTCATGTTATCGCCCCTCACACTCTTGCTCTATCTCACTCTCTGTCTACCCCTTTTCGATTCACTATGTCACCATGTATCTCTTTCTGTCCCATTATATTATCTTTCCAATTACCCTTGTCGTTTTCTTTCGCTCTTTCCCCCTCTCACCTTCCACCACCACCCTCCCTTCCTTCCCCTACCCTTCTTGGCATTCATATGCTTACACATAAGTGGTTCATATCGTCTAAACTGACCTTCAAAGAGCTATCATAGCATCTATACTGATCTTCAAAGAGCTATCCTAACGTCTGTACTGACCTTCAAAGAGCTATCATAGTGTCTATACTAACCTTCAAAGAGCTATCATGGTGTATATACTAACCTTCAAAGAGCTATCATTGTGTCTAAACTGGCCTTCATAGGGTCTATACAAACCTTCAAAGTGGTTCATAGCATCTATAATGACCTTCAAAGAGCTATCAACAAATCACCATATCAACTTCTTTTAGATTCGACAGAGAGACTTCTGAGAATGCAAAGAATCTGGAGCCCAGGCGAGTTCTGCAAACCAGGTCGCAATAAAACAACAAACCCAGATGATGACCAGATGCTCTCAGAACATATGTGAATGTGTTTTTTTAAACTTTGCTGTAAAAACAAGTTGGAGGGAAGAAAAAACTAAACATTGAAGGGTCTTGTACCATAGTCACTGTAAAACTGTGGGGAAAAAACACGCAGAGCTGCGAAAAGACAATAGTTGAAAGAGAAGGCTGCAGGGAGTAAGAATCCATTCAAAACGGGAAATAACCTACACGATGGTGACAGAACCGAAGGGAACATTGTAATCACTGCCAAGTTAACAATGAGACTAAAAAAGCCATTTGCCTCTTACATATGTTTCCAGTATTTTGCTTGCTATGGGTGTCAAGTGGAACTGTCTATGATATTGTGGCTGTCAACGATTGCCTTTTTTGAACATGTTTAACATTTTGCTTGCTATGTCAACATATAGTGGCTGTCAACGATTGCTTTTTTGAACATTGGTCATTCCTCGACCTTCGTTAAAAACCTGTTACTATAACAAGTGGGACGATATTTCTGTGGCTAGTTTCTTCAGAGTAGAGACAGAGTTTATCTGGTCCAGCTGCCTCGGGTGGGTTTAAAGCAATAACAATTATAAGACTAATTTCACCTAGTTCTTCCTCATCTTCGTCATTGAATACTCCAACCGGTTCATGGAGTCTTACTATCTCGTCAGTGAATACTGATGCCAAGTAACCATTGAGGAAATACGCACTTTCCATGGCTGCTGAAAGTATTCAATTGGCACCATCCATTAGAATATCCATGATTTCTTTGGTTTTCAGTTTAGCACAGGTATGCTGTAAAATGCTTTTGGCTTTTGCTACTTTATTGTAATTTTCGGTGCTGTCCTTAAATGATTTTTTCGATTTTTCTAATCTCCGTTTTACATTACGAATGTTCGACGAATAATTTCATATTCTCTTTAAATTTTTCGTCAGCTTATTTTTGTAGATAAGATTCTTGAATTTACATCCAGATTTATAAAAGCAACAGCATTTTGTTGAGTATATGTACCATTTGTTGCTTGAACAACTACTTCTGTACAAGTTGGGTACTGCATATATATATATATATATATATATATATATATATATATATATATATATATATATATATATATATATATATATATATATATATATATATATATATATATATATATATATATATATATACAGTCAAACCTGTCTAATCAGGTCGGTCAAGGGACTTGGCCAGAGTGACCTTAATGCACAGGTGACCAGATTATACAGGTGACCGCTCCTATCTTTTACATACATGTAAATTCTCAAGGGACTGAAACTGAGCGACCGGTATGTACAGGTGACCGGGTTGTACAGGTGACCGGTAACACAGGTTTGACTGTATATACATATAAATATATATATATATATATATATATATATATATATATATATATATATATATATATATATATATATATATATATATATATATATATATATATATATATATATATATATATATATATATATATATATATATATATCTATATATATATATATATATATATATATATATATATATATATATATATATATATATATATATATATCTATATATATATATATCTCTATATATCTATATATATCTCTATATATATATATATATACTGTATATTCACCATGGACTTTTATTGGCAGTTTAAGCAAAGTGTTTATATCTACGTTGCTGTCAACTTTTTGGTAAAAGTATGTAAGCGACTTTCTCCACTAATGTCCTCCTCCCGTGCCTTGCTCGAGACGTTACGAGAGATAAGCGATACTCATAACAAGAAGTCGACCTTGCGTACTCATGTCAAGGAACATGCCCTCTCCAGTGTTGTAAATGTCAGTAGACGTCCAGCTGGGCCTGGGTTGTCTCGAGTTTTTGTATGGTTGTATCTATAACAAAGTACTTCATTTTTTCTAAGCATAGTGGGCGTGCTCTATACCAAACAAGTAACAGTGACATTGATGGCCGAAAAAGGTCCTAAGTGTAGCCATCAAAACTGTGTAACATAGATATATCCCTTTTGGTGATTTTGGTGTCAATTTTACAGATCATACTTAGCTCTTTTACGTAATTAACAATATTTACATCAGTGTCGTCAATATAATTTTTTGACTGAGTTTCCTATGGATATATTTTTGTTATGAATAAATTGATAAAACTCATAACATTACCTCTGTTTGAATATTTTTATCGTATTTAACCATCAGCACCAATACCTACTAGTGATATATACCATTTGTTGGTGCCATGTGTACCTTTTCAATCAGGTCGGTTGCTTCGCCCATGTGCATACCGAACTCCTTAGACTTCACGACCTCTCGAACAACACGATAGCGGCTCAACTTTGAGTCCACTCTCAAGACACAGCTTCCTCGGTACTCGGGGCCCCCTGTGTTTCATAATATTACATTGTTGTCCCCTTTTAAAGCAGCCATTCTAAGTAACTGCAAGCTAGACTTTATTGATAGCTGTACTGACAAATATTGCATGTAATATTGCATGTCACGTACAGTGAACTTTCAACGTTCATAAACAGTAATATTTACTCTAACAAGCGTTACTTGAAAGAGCGCGCACACAGACGCCGGCTAGTACCCACTCCAAAGAGCATATAGTTTTACTTAGAGGCGCTACTCTAATTAGCTCATGCAGTGAGCATTTCCAGCTCGCCCACCGTCGTGTGGAGCCGGATAATAATCATCAAAAACACATGGGACTGTTGTTTATGTTGCGCGCTGAGCATAAGTGGCGTGTTTACATGTTTTGTGGGGAGTGAGCCATCTTAACATAGCTATAAGCTCTTTGCCAACTCAATGGACGAAACACGGCCACCTGGCGAGTAACATTAAATTACAACCACGTGACCTCCACGTTCCCCTTGATGACGGTCACCGCAACAAGAGTTAGTTTAGACTATGATCTTGGTATGTACCGTGTGATTTATTCACGGACACAATAAACATGATGTTTCCATGGACACTAAATCCTGTGAACCATTCTACAACTGTTAGCGTGGTTAACAAGTGTCCAGAACGTTTAGTGTCAATGCGATATAATAAAATGACACGTCGATGCAGAGATGCATCAGGGGGTAAACTTGACAGTGTTAGTTGCCCACGCAACCAATCCCAAGTGATAAAGATTAGGAAACAAGCTTCGCAGGAATGCAATTAGAAGGGCACCTTTATGTCCCTGCTATCTGCTTCACAGACACTTTGGTCTTAAAACACCCTGGTCGTACAAATATATGATTGTTCGGAAAAATTAACAGAGTGTTAACACAGCGCAAGCAATTGTCGGGTCTACCATCTAGACCGAAAAACCCCAACATTTATTTAGAACACAGCAACAATACAGGGTGTTAATAGCGACCACGGGCGCTCGGTTTCCGGTGCCGAGCTTCCGAGCAGCTTCCGAGCTTCATTCCTACGATCTCCATACAATATTCCCTACCGGACACCACCGGTGACCAAAACTAAACCCCGAATATAAAAATAAAAAGATGTATATGAGTATTTATCAACTGCTTATTCATAACAAAACCACATGTCAAGTTAAAACGCCGAGTCATGAATATTTGATTGTAAATGAGTCTCAAATGGCATACTTTCCGCGTGGCCCTCTTTTTAGCTGTCAATAAGCACTAACTATAATATATTCAATATAAGAAGTGTGGGCAGGCGCAGTCGATGGAATGGTTTGAGAGGAATAGTGCGTCGTTCAGCTGCCCTCCATGCAACACGCGATACAACCGAAGATACAGGGAACCAGAAGGGCGATTGCCATGACGATATAAGCCGCTATGGTCGACCAGAAGCTGTAGAGGAAGAGGGTCTCATGGCAGTAATCACTCGCCAGTGGGTTGTCACTCTGGTAGTTGCCGTGCGTGCGGAATATCCACACGCACCCTGAAAAAATATAACGTGAGCGGGCATTGACTTATTTATATATCTGGCAATAGAACAGATGCTAGTTACGACCAGCCCTGCTATAGAGAAAGGCTAGTTACCCTCTTGTCGATAATAACAACACGATACTGTGCCAACACACACGCGCGTATCACTAGCTAACGCCCAGCTAATGCGCACCTGCGATGAACCAGGCGACGAGGAAGCAGGAGATAGGTCCGTCTATACAGCTGAGGCAAAACGGTCTCTCGTACTCCTCCTCGGAACCGTCACTTTGCTGCTTGTGGATCATATCCGCGATGGTCACCAGCGCCTTCAGGATGCCAACGCTTCCCGCCACAATCAGGTAGATGGGAATCATCTTCTCCTTGGGACAGTCATCTTTGTAAAGGGCACCTGCTCATCACATGTAGCGAACGTTTATAACGATAAAGGTTACAATCGTCACTTGTCACTTTTCTCTATGATATCATGGTTTGCTTTGACAATGTTTTCCGTATGTTTTTTCGTTAAATCTATCTATCTACGAAAGATATTTGATAGAGCCAGAAACGTTGATGATCTCACCAATCACGATATTGGTGATGGGTATGGCCATAAACAAAGCCAAGACGAGGATGGAGCAAACTGCAACAACACACTTATATAACAGTGGCACATGGAAACTTCTTTCTCAAATCACCTCCCCTTTATGATTCTTGTCGATCCACTGCAGTTGAGTCAACTCTGCTGTGGTCTTCAGCTCTGGAAGATCATAGTATTATCATCTTCACATCAATAGATCACAGCACAGCGAGTGACTCCGTTAGACTTCCTATTGGTGTGTACCTTTCCTCTGCCGCGGAGATCACACGACCAATCGTCCAGGCCTTTCATCTGCCACCGGTATCACACGGCCAAACGGCCAAGCCTTTCCTCTGCCGCCGGGATCACACGACCAAACGGTCAAGCCGTTCCTTTGCTGCGGGGATCACATCACCAAACGGCCAAGCGCAATCTTTACCTTCTACCAGTCTGCGTGAATGACGTAACGGAAAGAAATCAATTCGCTTTTCTCCTCTGATACGAAAAACAATTACCCGCGTGACAAATATAACGAAAAAACAACCCTTTTAAATTTCGAGTCAGAAAAATTTCAAGATCAGATCCTTTCAAATTTGATCCCTTAATGCTAACGTCATGCCGAGACAGCAGGAAACAGGAGCAGAAGAATGCCCTGCTTAGCGTTGCTATCAGCTATTTAGTGAGATGCCCCTTGAATACATGTATGTTAACCAATGTTATCTGCCGTCTCATGTCATGGATGACTGTGATAGAATGAAGGGCCCTTATGAACAGGGGCCGTATCCATAAAGAAAACTTAAGTCCGCAAACTCAAGTTTTGAGACGGAAAGGTGAGCTGGCAGTCTTAATGTATCCAAAAAGAGTCAGCTAGGAAGCAGACTTAAGTTCGCTATCTCAAACTTAAAAATGGCGGTCCGTTACCGGGAAAATGCTTACACAGATATGAATAAGAACATGTATGTTCTTAAAATGAACCAAAACATAATCAGCCGTTCGTTATTAATGACACATCAATTTTTAGCGGGATAGTTAAATTATTTACGCCGCAAGCTGTTTTCGTAAAAACGAAGCGGGGAATTCTTCTCAAACGCTTCGAACAAGGTGCTGTTAGTCAACCAAAGAGCGAGTTGGCTTGCAGTGGATTTGAATTAGGGATGGTTTGTGGGATGATCATAGTGGGTGGAAGTTTCTATTTCAATAACGCAATAATTCATGATTTATCATGTTATAGGGAATTTTCTTTAACTTCACAATATTAACAACGGCGCCAAGATTCACATTTAGAATGATTGAATTTTATGAAAATAGGCACCAAGCCTACAAGTCTATGAATCCACTGCATGATGACATGGCAGATATTGAAAGTGCCCCCAAAGCACACCAACGACAAGGGTTATTTTGCAATAAAAACAAAAGACAAATACACGTCATTGACTAATCTAATGACGCGTAGTGACCCAGTAAGGCGTGAATTCCAACGGACTGTCAAACAACAAAACTCAACAAGGAATAATAATGTTATTAGTGCAAGCATGGTCGATGGAATTATTTCCTTATCGTATGGATTAGCTGTGATTATATTACCGATAATAAGACCTAGTAAGTGTGTAAATCGTCTCCATAAGAAACAATGGTTCATCGTGCCGTTGTGGTCACGTTCATGTATAACAATGTCAGTGCCATAGATGGGAGTGCTGCGAATATGTGTCATTGAAACTCGTGGCCAAGAAGGGCTTCACCGTATATTTTACTTTATATCATGTAATATTGTACAATCTGATTGAATAAAGGTGAGTGACATATTCATAAACAACCGGTTTTAAGGCTATTCCTTTTTTACTTTGTTTTGATAAACGATAACGACGGTAGGAACAGAGAGCATTATAACACCTGGCTCAGGGCGAGCATCATCATAACGTACCCCAGTCTGTCATCAGTTTTATGGAGTAGCCCCCTAGAGCTGATATGAACTATAAACCTCAGTTTCCCAGATTCACGATTGACTTACGTGTCACCTGCCACCTCCCCTCGATCCGCAGCGGACACGCCACTCGGAACTTCCCAGCCCTCAATGATCAGGCTACTAAGAATTGAAATAGCGTGCCTTAGTCGTTGAGGGAGTCAGTTTTACATTTTAAGATCAGTTCTATCCTGGCCTCCGAGCTCACCAACTTTCTATTTAGGCAAATCTCCATATTAAATTCAAAATTCAAGTTAAGTAGGAAAGTTAGTTTCTTCTAGACCCTATGCCTGTTCGAATCTTCCTCCATTAGCACGTGCGTATGTAGTACATTTCTTCACCACGCTTCACGATACAACAGCAACACCTGTATTCAGGCTTGCCGCAGTAAAAATATAGCATACAATTGTCGCACATCGACCTTCACAGCCGGTACTAAGAGGTTGTAGACTGGTGAATGCCTCGATAGAGTATACCACAGTGAGACGCCGCCTCAAGTGCTTTCGCCACCTCAAGTTTTTTTGACTGCGTTTCACTTCTACTATGGCTCAATAACAACATTTTGAATCCAGGTCACCAACCTGGCAGCTACATAGTCTACGCCCTTTAAGTAAACACATTCAGCCTCATTCTTTGTAAAACTTTAACTCGTTTAGTTTACATCCTGTTGAAATCAAGACGAGACTCACACGTTCCACAGAAGATACAGCATAAGAGGTTCCGTATGAATTCCAAATGTCCGTTCGATGTGTCACGGATTTCAACGATCCGTTCTGGTATAGCTGTAGCAAGGAACAATAGATCGCGTGCATGTAGGTAATGACCAACAACAGTCTGCTTCAGTAGGGACCTTATAATTATTCGTTAATGTAGGGGTGAGGGAGGGGTTGGGGAGAGAGGGGGCATATTGTACGCTGTAAAGATATTCAGGACAAGCAAGTTTACACTGACGATTTGTAGAATTAATTCAAACTTTCCAAAACGGGGATATCGTGTAGCGTAGCATTAGAATACACACCTGTTGAGATCGCCATGTTCGCTCAGATAGAGCACAAAGCAGGTCGTCAACGCTTAGAGAACAGGAATCTAACAAAGGTAACGTATCACACAGAAATAAAAAGGTGAATTAATACGGATCCGTTAAGTTGGAACTACCGAGGGATCTCTGAAGCCGTTTAGTATTTTCTTAACACCTGTAGCTCTGACGAACGTGTCCGTTGCGATTACCTGCTCCCTTCACATCCGCTTCAAACGACTCGCTACGTGGCTGCACGGAACACTTGCTGAGAAGACCTCAGTTTTTGCTTTCGTTTTCGCAATGATATGTAAGTGCAAGTGGTGAAGAGATTAAAATTGCATGGGGTGGATGTTAGAAACGTACAATCGTGCTTGGAATGGGGTTAACGCGCTCAAGCCGTCCACGTGGACATAGTAATAAAACATATAAGCACAACGGGCGTGTTGTAAACAGCGGCGCGTCGAAGCCTTGACTCATCCCAGCTGACACATCTCTGACCGCTTGTCGATTTAATATAGAAAAACTATACGTGGTCACATGGCAGATATGGGACAAAACACGAGGACGCCTTTCCCCATTTCATCCGCGTGAGTATGCGATTGCATACTTATTGCGATGGAGCCTACACCCGATAATCAAGCGCAACGTGTATATGGAACTACTGTGACGGAAACTTAAGCACGGGTTGTGTTTGGGTCTCCAGGGGGCTGATGTTGTATTCATTTGACCTCATATGAGTCCGACGAGACCTGTTCATCTCCGATAGAGTTTTTGAAATTTATCATTGACTCGCATAAAAGCAATCTGCATTAAACGTCTGCTATTGGTGAGAGTCTGATTAAAACATCACTAACACTGAAGAAAACTTATCCAGAAGGTTGCTTAAATGGCCACAATCCTTAAGTTCGTAGTAGTAGTATACGTGTAATCTGTTGTGTACAATCTTATGCTGAATCATATGCATCAATATAAGACCACGATAACTTAAGAAAAGTTATGAGGATCAAGTAAAATTCCAATTTCTGTGAGTTTCTTTCAATCTATGATTACATCAATTTTACATCCGGTTGCGCTTTCTGTGATTCGGGTTGTCGCTGTTGCGCATGAGGCGTGGGGTGGGGGCGCTGTAGCATATTATGTCTATTGATCCATTTGATAGCCAACATCGCACAACCGTCTGTGTTGGATGTCTCTAGCTGTGTTGGGTGTGACTGGTTGTGCAGAGCGTGACCGGCTGTTTTGCGTTTGACTAGCTGTATTGCGTGTCTCTAGCTGTGTTGTGTGTGACTAGCTGTGTTGGGTGTGACTGGCTGTGTTGGGTGTGACTGGCTGTGTAGGGTGTGACTGGCTGTGTTGCCTGGGACTGGCTGTGTTTGATGTGACTTACTGTGTTGGGTATGACTGGCTGTGCGGATTGAGACTGGCTGTGTTGGTTGTAACTGTCTGTATTTGACTGGCTGTGTATTATGTGACTCGCTGTGTTGGGTGTGACTGGCTGTGTAGGGTTGGAATGGCCCCGTACAGTCTGACTGGCTGTGTAGGGTGGGACTGGCTCGGTACAGTTTGACTGGCTGTGTAGGGTGGGACTGGCTTGGTACAGTCTGACTGGCTGTGTAGGGTGGGACTGGCTGGGTACAGTCTGACTGGCTGTGTAGGGTGGGACTGGCTCGGTACAGTCTGACTGGCTGTGTAGGGTTGGACTGACTGTTTAAGATGTGATTGGATGGAAAGGATGGAATGCTGAGAGATGTAAGAGGTTGGAGTTTGGATAGAAAGTGATCACGGCAGTCCTTGACAACAAACGTAACTTGACACTCCCACTCTCATTAATATCTATTCGACTCCGACAATAGAGTTCGGCAATTCCGAACGTAAGGGTATTTTATTCCATTACAAATAAAACCAAGCAGTAGCTAAGCTGTTATTTATTTTCTGGCGTTGTCTTGAAAACAGAAGCAAAATTCTGCTTAACAGTAATTCTATAAGCAAATTGCATTGATGGCCGAGTCATCATCGGTGAAAGGTTTGTGCAGACTGGTTAGTTTAGTTGATGTCCTCAGCAACAAAGGATGGAGGAGAAGAGGAAGAGGATAAGGATGATGAGGACGAGAGCGACGTCAATCACGAGTGTGGACCAATAGCTATAGACGAAGAGAGTTTCATTGCAGTAGCCGTTCGCCTCAGCGTCATGGCTTTGGTAGTAATGCTTTGCGCCAAATATAACAATGTTCCCTGAAAAGTAATAAATGCAAAAAATTCATTGCAATTAGACAGTCCGAAGCAGTAAAGAGGTCTTAAATATAATCTTGACATTAATATTTATATGATGGAATGGTGACAAGGACACTAAATACTACCATGTACCTACCACAACGCTAACACTTTCTAATGTGCTAACCTAAGCACCCAGTTATGCACACAAAACATGCACATGCATGTCTCCATCATCCACAAGTAGGTAGACAGAAATCCTACCCTCCCAACTACAAACATATTCACCAACTATCCACCAGCTTAACAAGAGGCCCATGGGTACATGGAGGAACTTGGCGAACTACATCTAATTAATTGGAGAAATTTTCAGAATCGGTCCTTAATTGACCAAAATGAAATTTTCCTGATGCAGTTGGTAAAGTGCCCCCATGTACCCTTGGGCCTCTTGGTAATGCAGCGCGAGAGGCGCTTCGATTTGACCTGATTCCCGCAGCCATCCGCCTCTCTCAAGCCGCGCGCTGGGCCGCTGTGGATTCCTTTGTTCTGCGCGACAGGGCGGCTGCAGTGAAGAGCCAGCAGAATTGACACCCACTGTACTTCAAACTTTCTTTGTGAGAAAACTGTTGGGTATTTGGAGCTGAAAATTACACACATTGATCAGAATTGAATGGGCTTCCTTCTCGAGCAAACTAATGCACAATACGACCATTCGCGACAGAGAAACGACGTGATAACTTCAGATTTTAGTCGATTTTTGACTTCCACTCGTTCGTGACCGGAAATGACATCAGCGACTTCCCCAAAAGAATCATCATTCGGTTGACGCTCTCCATGGTAACATTTTACCTACGTTTTGTGACCCTCGAACAAATATTGTCGATTTAATAAGCGATCGAAAAAAAATTACCAATTTTAGCTGTTTTTTTTAACTTTTACCTGCGATTCGTGGGAAAACTACGCATAATTCCTGCTGTTATACTGCGTACGAAACAACACCTGTATTCAGGCTTGCCGCAGTAAAAATATAGCATACAATTGTCGCACATCGACCTTCACAGCCGGTACTAAGAGGTTGTAGACTGGTGAATGCCTCGATAGAGTATACCACAGTGAGACGCCGCCTCAAGTGCTTTCGCCACCTCAAGTTTTTTTGACTGCGTTTCACTTCTACTATGGCTCAATAACAACATTTTGAATCCAGGTCACCAACCTGGCAGCTACATAGTCTACGCCCTTTAAGTAAACACATTCAGCCTCATTCTTTGTAAAACTTTAACTCGTTTAGTTTACATCCTGTTGAAATCAAGACGAGACTCACACGTTCCACAGAAGATACAGCATAAGAGGTTCCGTATGAATTCCAAATGTCCGTTCGATGTGTCACGGATTTCAACGATCCGTTCTGGTATAGCTGTAGCAAGGAACAATAGATCGCGTGCATGTAGGTAATGACCAACAACAGTCTGCTTCAGTAGGGACCTTATAATTATTCGTTAATGTAGGGGTGAGGGAGGGGTTGGGGAGAGAGGGGGCATATTGTACGCTGTAAAGATATTCAGGACAAGCAAGTTTTACACTGACGATTTGTAGAATTAATTCAAACTTTCCAAAACGGGGATATCGTGTAGCGTAGCATTAGAATACACACCTGTTGAGATCGCCATGTTCGCTCAGATAGAGCACAAAGCAGGTCGTCAACGCTTAGAGAACAGGAATCTAACAAAGGTAACGTATCACACAGAAAATAAAAAGGTGAATTAATACGGATCCGTTAAGTTGGAACTACCGAGGGATCTCTGAAGCCGTTTAGTATTTTCTTAACACCTGTAGCTCTGACGAAACGTGTCCGTTGCGATTACCTGCTCCCTTCACATCCGCTTCAAACGACTCGCTACGTGGCTGCACGGAACACTTGCTGAGAAGACCTCAGTTTTTGCTTTCGTTTTTCGCAATGATATGTAAGTGCAAGTGGTGAAGAGATTAAAATTGCATGGGGTGGATGTTAGAAACGTACAATCGTGCTTGGAATGGGGGTTAACGCGCTCAAGCCGTCCACGTGGACATAGTAATAAAACATATAAGCACAACGGGCGTGTTGTAAACAGCGGCGCGTCGAAGCCTTGACTCATCCCAGCTGACACATCTCTGACCGCTTGTCGATTTAATATAGAAAAACTATACGTGGTCACATGGCAGATATGGGACAAAACACGAGGACGCCTTTCCCCATTTCCTCCGCGTGAGTATGCGATTGCATACTTATTGCGATGGAGCCTACACCCGATAATCAAGCGCAACGTGTATATGGAACTACTGTGACGGAAACTTAAGCACGGGTTGTGTTTGGGTCTCCAGGGGGCTGATGTTGTATTCATTTGACCTCATATGAGTCCGACGAGACCTGTTCATCTCCGATAGAGTTTTTGAAATTTATCATTGACTCGCATAAAAGCAATCTGCATTAAACGTCTGCTATTGGTGAGAGTCTGATTAAAACATCACTAACACTGAAGAAAACTTATCCAGAAGGTTGCTTAAATGGCCACAATCCTTAAGTTCGTAGTAGTAGTATACGTGTAATCTGTTGTGTACAATCTTATGCTGAATCATATGCATCAATATAAGACCACGATAACTTAAGAAAAGTTATGAGGATCAAGTAAAATTCCAATTTCTGTGAGTTTCTTTCAATCTATGATTACATCAATTTTACATCCGGTTGCGCTTTCTGTGATTCGGGGGTTGTCGCTGTTGCGCATGAGGCGTGGGGGTGGGGGCGCTGTAGCATATTATGTCTATTGATCCATTTGATAGCCAACATCGCACAACCGTCTGTGTTGGATGTCTCTAGCTGTGTTGGGTGTGACTGGTTGTGCAGAGCGTGACCGGCTGTTTTGCGTTTGACTAGCTGTATTGCGTGTCTCTAGCTGTGTTGTGTGTGACTAGCTGTGTTGGGTGTGACTGGCTGTGTTGGGTGTGACTGGCTGTGTAGGGTGTGACTGGCTGTGTTGCCTGGGACTGGCTGTGTTTGATGTGACTTACTGTGTTGGGTATGACTGGCTGTGCGGATTGAGACTGGCTGTGTTTGGTTGTAACTGTCTGTATTTGACTGGCTGTGTATTATGTGACTCGCTGTGTTGGGTGTGACTGGCTGTGTAGGGTTGGAATGGCCCCGTACAGTCTGACTGGCTGTGTAGGGTGGGACTGGCTCGGTACAGTTTGACTGGCTGTGTAGGGTGGGACTGGCTTGGTACAGTCTGACTGGCTGTGTAGGGTGGGACTGGCTGGGTACAGTCTGAGTGGCTGTGTAGGGTGGGACTGGCTCGGTACAGTCTGACTGGCTGTGTAGGGTTGGACTGACTGTTTAAGATGTGATTGGATGGAAAGGATGGAATGCTGAGAGATGTAAGAGGTTGGAGTTTGGATAGAAAGTGATCACGGCAGTCCTTGACAACAAAACGTAACTTGACACTCCCACTCTCATTAATATCTATTCGACTCGACAATAGAGTTCGGCAATTCCGAACGTAAGGGTATTTTATTCCATTACAAATAAAACCAAGCAGTAGCTAAGCTGTTATTTATTTTCTGGCGTTGTCTTGAAAACAGAAGCAAAATTCTGCTTAACAGTAATTCTATAAGCAAATTGCATTGATGGCCGAGTCATCATCGGTGAAAGGTTTGTGCAGACTGGTTAGTTTAGTTGATGTCCACAGCAACAAAGGATGGAGGAGAAGAGGAAGAGGATAAGGATGATGAGGACGAGAGCGACGTCAATCACGAGTGTGGACCAATAGCTATAGACGAAGAGAGTTTCATTGCAGTAGCCGTTCGCCTCAGCGTCATGGCTTTGGTAGTAATGCTTTGCGCCAAATATAACAATGTTCCCTGAAAAGTAATAAATGCAAAAAATTCATTGCAATTAGACAGTCCGAAGCAGTAAAGAGGTCTTAAATATAATCTTGACATTAATATTTATATGATGGAATGGTGACAAGGACACTAAATACTACCATGTACCTACCACAACGCTAACACTTTCTAATGTGCTAACCTAAGCACCCAGTTATGCACACAAAACATGCACATGCATGTCTCCATCATCCACAAGTAGGTAGACAGAAATCCTACCCTCCCAACTACAAACATATTCACCAACTATCCACCAGCTTAACAAGAGGCCCATGGGTACATGGAGGAACTTGGCGAACTACATCTAATTAATTGGAGAAATTTTCAGAATCGGTCCTTAATTGACCAAAATGAAATTTTCCTGATGCAGTTGGTAAAGTGCCCCCATGTACCCTTGGGCCTCTTGGTAATGCAGCGCGAGAGGCGCTTCGATTTGACCTGATTCCCGCAGCCATCCGCCTCTCTCAAGCCGCGCGCTGGGCCGCTGTGGATTCCTTTGTTCTGCGCGACAGGGCGGCTGCAGTGAAGAGCCAGCAGAATTGACACCCACTGTACTTCAAACTTTCTTTGTGAGAAAACTGTTGGGTATTTGGAGCTGAAAATTACACACATTGATCAGAATTGAATGGGCTTCCTTCTCGAGCAAACTAATGCACAATACGACCATTCGCGACAGAGAAACGACGTGATAACTTCAGATTTTAGTCGATTTTTGACTTCCACTCGTTCGTGACCGGAAATGACATCAGCGACTTCCCCAAAAGAATCATCATTCGGTTGACGCTCTCCATGGTAACATTTTACCTACGTTTTGTGACCCTCGAACAAATATTGTCGATTTAATAAGCGATCGAAAAAAAATTACCAATTTTAGCTGTTTTTTTTAACTTTTACCTGCGATTCGTGGGAAAACTACGCATAATTCCTGCTGTTATACTGCGTACGAAATGTTACTCGAGAAGTAACCTTCAAATTCATGTAAAAATTATCAAAATCGACCTAGCAGTATTAAACATTTTGGGGTGGTAATGCATTTTGGGGGACGCTATTTAATTTTAAGCTCAGTTTTTGAGAAAACTATATGACATATACAATTAAATGAATAAGTTTCAAGTTCGGAAGCGTATGCGCTACCCTTAGGTGCAAACATTTTTACGATACGACCATTAACGACAGAGAAATGACGCAATAACTTCCGATTGCACAGCTAAATATCGTTGTTTTGCTCGTAACCGGAAGTGGCTTCATTGACATCCATAAAATCATTCATCATTCGATAGCCAGTGCCTCTAACAACATTCGACCCAATTTTTATGACCATCCATTGAATATTGCTTAAGTTATAAGCGATTGAATATTGTGGTTAAACACTACCACAAATTTTCGAGTGGGGGCTACGGGGCGAAATTTGCGTATATTACCATGACATTTGTTATGAAAAATTGGCCAATAAATCAAGCTACTAGGAACTATAAACTTTTTCAAAATCGCACTGTAGGTTCAGATGATATCTGGGATTGAAAAATTCACGTGACCTTGACCTTAATATGAGGTCAAGGTCAAAACAAAAGATCTCGGTTCTGCGCATGATTGGTCCGAACCATTTAAAAAATACAAATCTGAAAAATTTTGAAAATTGTGACCTGTATCGCGAAACAATGGATTATAATTTTTTGTGGACAAATGGGATAACTTTCAATTTTTTCAAGTTAACAAGAGATAGGCTTCCATAATATGGATTTTAGTGAAATATATGCAAAAAGATGAATTAGTAGGCCGATTTTGAAATTTTCCTTATGCAGTACGCCAAGTTCCCTCATGTACCCATGGGCCTCAAAGTTCCCCCATGTACCCTTTGGCCTCCTGTTTGTGTAGCGCGAGAGACAAGCTGTTGTAAACAAACCAGTGCCGAGTCCGCAGAAATGACACCCACTGTTCTTCAAACATACTTTGTAAGAGAACTGTCAGTTATTAACGTCTTGGTATGTCTCGGAGAACATGCAAATCAATTTTTATTACCATCGGACATGTATTGACGGTTTTATAGGCGCTCAAAATAATCATGAAACTTATGTTGCCATTTGGACAGATACCACTTTTTTTCGACCTTATGCGCTTGGCCACATATGTCATTAGAAAAAGTTTGCAATTAGAATGAGCTACACGATGGTGTGAACGTTTTTGATATATGTATATATATATATATATATATATATATATATATATATATATATATATATATATACAGACACACATACATATATTGTTTTTCAGCTATTGTAGATATACTCGAGGGAAATATTTCTGTTTACATCATTCAGGCCTTTCAATCAAAGTATATAGATTGTCAGAGAAGTGTGCGGCCTTGAATAAAGTATCTTTTTCAACAAGTTTTTGTCAATGTGCAAATACTTGTTGCATGACTATGGACTTCATTCACTTGGTCTATGTCAATAAGAGAACACGAAGAAAACAAGTCACGGAGCCTGATTAAGTATCCTAAGCATCGCGCCGCACTGGTGGTAACGTAGAATTGACTTCTTAATGACTTTCGGTTTGAATATTATGTTTATGAAATTATATTCGATTTTATTTACTTGCAAAGAACCAAAATCAAGTTGGGCCTTTGATCAAAATGATATGGATGACATGATCACGCCAAGCACGTCTGCTGTTTGGCACAGGGAGCTTATTAAGTATAGCCTTAATTTGATCAGAGTCCAAAGTACAAAACTTCATGTACAGTTATAACAAGCTGTCTGATTATTTGCTCCGCTACAGGCAGCTGTAGACACGTCGAAGTAGGCATACCCCACAAATTGATTATGACTCTCCTCTTCATAGTTCTATGGGTGCTAACGCTAGCGGTGGGTGCTGTGTTTACCTGTGTGACTACATACCTTGGGTATGTACATCACAAATACCGCCATATTCCAGGACCCAAAAGAGCCAGGTAAGAAGATTTCGTCCGATAAAATTATCAAAATAGACAACTTTGTCATAAATCATATTCAATCGAGGTATGTTATAGGATATGTTTTATCAATGGAGAATGGATATTTCTAATAATAGTGTAATACATTTACAATGCCGGAAATGGTTATAATGTGTCGTTCGTACGTTTGAATTTGCTCGTTTCCGTTGGGACCCGCACCATGAACATTTATTCATTATGTGCCAGATTGTCCTATATTCGCTCATTAGTTTTAGTTATGAATCCGACAAATGTTAAAAATATCGTTTCAGTCTGGCGCGCGCGGTACCATTGCATCCTTATTAACCTTCAGATAAAAATCCAACATAAAAAAGTTCAACTTATTAATCTACCCTAGATGAGTGGTAAGCTCGTGCCGTAACGAACATTGATCCCTTTATGCTATCACATTGCTCGTCGACTTTGCTCTGCAGAATTGTATACCTATGACATGAGTGATAACAGTGATAAAGTGTGCAACCCACTTTAGGAGGCAGCTATGGTCTGCTATCAAGCGGCTCTTTGATTTTACATGTCTCCATTAAGTCGATTATTTTACGAACGCCTGTTGCGGTGTGAAGAAATAAGAAAACGACCGAACCATGCCTCTGTCTGATAATGGGTTGGGGGTTCTTTCACTAGCGACATTGAGAACAAAACAAGCACTCTGTGCTCTCTTAGAACGACTGGTTTTCTGTCACGATGTAGATACAGAATACTCCCAGCCACACAATAACTACAGGTTTTAACATGTTGTTGCAGCTTTTTCTACGGTAATAACCCACAGTTCGCGGAAGCTGCCCGGCGAGGGAAATCATCGTGTATGGTTCTACTTGAATGGTGAATTTCGAAAAAGTTGCTAATCACTATCAATAACAAATCCATGCCTTAACCAGTTAAGTGTCAATGACAAATTGTTTTTACGTAACGAGCAATATCCCAATTTATCGCCCAGGGCTAGAACATACGGACGGACATTTGTGGTGTGGAATTACCAACAACCCATGGTTGTCACAGTTGAACCTAATGCAGTCAAGGTAAGTGGACTTACATATTAAGAGATGGATGTAACCTGAAATGGTATCTGTATGGTTTTCGTGCTTTCTGTTAAAAAGGATCTACTGCTGAACGGAAAGCACCCAAAAAGTCACAGAAAGTATAATGCCCTCGGCGATGTATTTGGTTCAAGGTAGGAACAACGTCACGTGAAATTTAAAAAAAATTAATAAGAAATGGGAAACCCACCAAGTTATTAATTTTTTTTACAGTTACACGAATGATATATACATATATATATATATATATATATATATATATATATATATATATATATATATATATATATATATATATATATATATATTTATACATATATATATATGTATATGCGTGTGTGTGTATGCGCGTCCGTATAAATGCTTCTCAGCCTGAAAGGGGTCAGTTGTTTAATATATTGATAGACAATGCATATGAGGGTTGTAACATATAGTTTCCTTATTGTTTTCCAGATTCATGGGCGTGGCCTTTGGTATTGAATGTGATGACGCAGTGTGGCGCCCCAGGCGGATTGCATACAACCCTGGTTTTAGTCTCAAGTGAGTCAATTGAAGCTTGTTCATAATTTTCGTACAGATCCAAGACATCCATGTCACGCTTCTAAATGGCGACCAGCACATGATTTCCTTGTAATCTGCCTCCCCGTACTCATTTTGCCAACAGTGCTTGTAAAGGGATGATGGACAATATGAACAGCATCATGGACTACATGGTCGAGTACCTAGTGCCCATGGCCGACGGCAAGACACCTGTCCAGCTGGGACTGCTATTTAATCACATTTCCTTAGACATTGTTACTAAGGTTTGACAACCGATTGGGGAGGTCGCTTGACCTTACTATGCTCTCACCTTAACACAATTTTCCATAGAAGCAAAGATAGCAGTCAGTTGAGAATGGAGCTGTAACCCACATGATCCGTGTGTTGTTAAATTCAGTGTGCATTTGGACAAGAAACATCAAAAGTAGAGGACGATAAATATAAGTTGACGTTATACCTCCAAGACGTGATGAAGGGAGTCGACATAGGCTTAAAAGATTCGGTTTTCGGGGTGATACTTTTTGACAAATGTTTCGACTTCCTTTGTGTTAAAAAATAAAAAATTCCAATTCCCTCCACAATATTGTTTTGAGTCGACTATGTTTATTGATATTATGAGTATGTTTTGAATATACAGAAATTCAAGTTTTGGTCCAATGCGAGTACGAAGCAATCGGCGAGAACAGCAACTGAAAAAATTCGAGCGACCGCAGAAAAGTGGGTGGATGACCGAATCAAGGCTCTGAAAAACCAGGACTACGTGCCTGATGACTTAATGACCTCTTTGGCAAGAAGTAGGTTAAAGCACGCTTTGTGAATCGGTTGTCGCTATGAAGAAATTTTATCACTATCATCTACATCCCCGTATGGTGTTTACAGCTGCAATGACTCCTGGACTTAGCAAAGATATTGCTATAGACGACATCGTATCGATATATATGGGCGGTAAGGAATTATGAGATTTCGATGCAATAGCATCATATGTTGACTCAAATCTGTAGTATCAGATTGGTGATCGACACCATTGTAATTCACAAGCATACAAGGATTGTGTTCATGTATTATATGACACAGGACAAGAGACAACGGGAAACACCGTAGCCCTGGCCGTCATGGAGTTAGACAAATACCCAGACATAGTCAAAAAGTAAGTAATGTTTGACATTTTATCCTTGTACGTATTCCTTGGGCATTTTGTGGGTACAGCAGACTTAATCAGATCTGTTCGGATTTACTGAAGGATGCAAAAGGAAATTGACGAAATCGTAAGAAACAAGAGGTGTATCAATTACGACGACGTGGAATCACTCAGGGTGACCAGTCAAACCTTCAAGGAAGTCTTACGGTTGTACCCAGTATTTCCGTTTCATTATCGGGACATCGTTACAGATGACTACAAGATAGACGGCTACCACGTTCCCAAAGGATCTATTGTGCATGTGAGAAGGACAATTTATTTTCCGAAACTACTGCGTTGGTTATGAATAGACAATTGCAATAGGCTTAAACTCTTTTATCTATGTTTAATGCAATTCATCAGCGAAACGAGTCATCTATCACACAGTTTATTGTTTGGGGGTTGGCTGCCATCATGACATCCTGCCAATTAGAACTTCACAATTACAGGTGAATGCATTCGTGAGCCAACACCTGGCTGAACACTTCCCGGACCCAGAGACCCTTAAACCAGAGAGGTTCGACCCAGACAACGAGGCCAGGTTAGGCACTTTCACGTGCAAGACCCGTCTTGCAACTGTTGTATACCGTCGAGGGCAATGTCTTATTAAAATACAACTTTAATGGTGTTTAGGCAGTAAGGGATAATAACGGACTACATAGAAGACACAATAGGGCTTGCGTTGCTTTAATTACAATCAAGCTGAAGTTTGGGGTTGGAATACTGTAGTCAGACGAACCATGGTAACAAATACCGACAGCAGCAAAATATTGAGAACGAGGTGTGGCAGTGGTGTAGGGTAACAACATTTGGCCATAAAATATTTAAAAATCTAATATACACTCAGACATTGAACCTGAACCTTTTTATATAAGCGAATGTGATTAACTCGTGGAGTACATACAACTTTAATAAATAGTAATGCATTATCTGCAATTAATCAAACATCACAAACATATTGGCTTGCATTAACAATGGGTGGTGCAATGAACCAACTCTCGATGACATTGAGGTCGGGTCATAAAAACTTTTGCTCGTTTTGAAATCCTAGTCTTTTCCACATACGGTAAGAAGATCTGACCTCATGTGAAATGCCAAACATCGATTAGCTGTTATGGCACAGAATATAACTTTCCCAAAGGTCCATAGCTTATTGTTTCGTTGCAGTGTTTGTATATTTAATCACCGAATTTTAACCTTTACATACCTATGCATACTTCAGTCATTCTCCCTACACGTACTTCCCCTTCCTCATCGGAGCAAGGAACTGCATCGGTCAGAAGTTAGCTAAGGTAAGATAACTTAAACCATGGTATTAATGACAATTCAGCAGAATGGCGTTATTTGTAAATATCTTTATCATATCATTTAAAAAAGTGATAACTATTTGAACATAGTGATGTATGCATCAGTGGTTTAATGTAGAAATAAATTATGATATGTACATTATATTCATTGACCTAAAAAAGAATAAGACTTTTTTTGTCTTCAGGTACAGTGTATTTTGCACCCCGTTAATGTTGATTATCAGATTAATACAAAGAAACACTATGGCACAATATATTATAATATGGCATTGCAGGTTGAAGCCATCATGTTCCTAGCGAAAATCATGCAGCGTTTCAACATTCAGCTGCATTCGACACAGCGACGGGGCTTCATGGAGAGAACTACATTGGCGCCTATCGGTGGTCTCACTGTGACCTTGACCGAGCGCCACCAATAACTTGCTTGTTTAAACAATATTAGCAATTCGAAATTGGTATTGATGTCAGAAAAGATTTATTGGCTATGAAGGCAAAGTGGTGGATAGATTCCATGGAAAGATATTTATACAGCTACATATTGTTATTATTAGAAAACACACGTCATGCATTTCACCAGTGTTTAGTTGGTGTAGTCGTTCGATTGACAATGAATACAGGAATGTGATGTAATTGACAGAATGACGGCACAAAGCAATTCTGCAGTTCATCTATTTACCAAAGTTACAGCAGACTCATTATAGTCAGTATGTTTATACCTATTATCTTCTTGATTTACTAATAGAATGTTACATTCTCATACGGATATGCATTGTCACGGCAACTGCTAATGATGTTTGATACACATGTAAATCAATTTTGTTTTATCGATAATGGCTAATATCTTTGCTTTGATATCTACAATAAGTTTGATCTTGATTTGTGTTGTATGGTGCGTTCTGATGGCGTTTTGCGAAATGTCTTTACATATCGCCCTGTATTCGATATAAGTAAACCTCGAACGATTTGCAATGTAAATTAGCTGTCTTCCATAAGGAGCACAAATGTCTACAAGATTACTTAAATTAGTTGTGAATAAATAAAATTTACCCAAGCATTATATATTATACATTTTTGCAAAGAATCAACACAGTCAGACATTCATTTGGCCGAAATGTGTTGCTATAAACAGTAACAGCCACTGCCATATGTAAAGAACTCCATGTGATGGAACTGGTTTGGCTTTATGATCTACAATAATTCAGGTTGATAACCATCATGCTTCAAACGAAGCTCATGGAGCGTTTAAACGTTCAGCTACATCGAACCCAGCGACGGGGTTTCATGGAGAGAATTACACAGGTACCTGTCGTTGGTCTCACTCTGATGCTGACTGAGTGTCACAATCAGCGCATTTGTACTTGACTCCCAGATGTTGTTATCGTTTGATGATGCAACAATGTCCTGTGGAGTAACTGAATTCCAAAGGTTGTGATAACTTGTCATGTAGAATTAGTCAGTGTACCGCCCCACGTTAACCACGTCACGGCACTTATGATGGCCCACATTTATCTCTTTGATTTACATGATTTTCCGACAGAGTATAACATGTTAATATAGATGTTTTAAATGTGGCATAGTCATCATTCTTCATTGGCGTGAATAGATATTCAATAGATCTTCGATGACACCTATTGATTCGTGGCAATGATTTTTTGTTTATTTGTAAACCTTAGTGCGTTATGATATTAGTTTGCATGGTGTTCTGATGTTTGACACCATTGTTATTGTAGTGCACATAGCAGTAACAGCACTATGATTTCTTTCATGTTGTTAATAGCAATTCCGTAGAAACAATTAGATAATTATCTTTCATGAATTTGTGAATATTATAATATTATAATTACTCTACATACCATCATGCTTGATTCACTTGTACTTGGCAATATGCTCTTTACCATTTGCATCGAAAATTGGCAGTGTACTGAGTCAACGAATCATGCACTGCTAATTTGGTTTTCATGTCGACCAGGAAACACAGCTCCAATCGTCGAGGTATGACAGGTAGATATTCCCGTCAATTCTCATAACATATCAGAATGACCAATACAGATACTCTCTGTTTACTGAAATATTTAGAACCAAGAGGTACTTCAATTATGACGACTCTTGCGGTTGTACACAGCGTTTCCGTTTCATTTTAGGGACATCGCTACCAATACTACAAGATTGACGGCAACCACATTCCAACATGATTCAATGTGCATTGTGCAATTTTTTCCCGGAAATAAATGCTTTGGTTTATGAACAGACAATTGCTGCAGACTAAAGCTATTTCAAGCTAAGTTTACCGCATTTCATTAATAATAGGAGTCATAACGTAGGTAGTTATAGGGTTAGACAACTATCATAAAGTACTGGTTCTTACACCACCATTACAGGTGAATTCGGTCGAGAGACAACACATGGCTGAGCACTTCCCGGCGGCATTGTTTGATCAGGAGCCGGAGAGATTATTTAAAGGGCCACTAAAACGATTTTATTCCATATATCGAAAGATTCGTGCATGAGAAATGCTCTGGTGAAGGTTTGAGGTGTGCAGTCGGACAAATAACGAAGTTATTAGAGTTTAAAGTTGCACTTGTCGCGCCGTGCAGCGCAAACTGGCGGGGTCAAGGTCGCGCGGGTGTGACATCACAAAAGGAGTTGACCGAGTTCACAGCGACAATGGCGTCCGCAGAGGAGTGTTTGAGCGATACGGATAGTTTTAACCACGATCTCGATGAATTTGCGGTTTACCTCGAGGATGAAATTGACTGCAATGCTCCGTCAGAGTTAACAGATCAAATTGATAAAGAACCTGAGATTAAACCGTATCAGTTTGAACCTGAGCACGAAGAGGATCCCGGCGCATTGATGTGGGCGGAGCTGTCAGAGGAAGACCCACAAGAAGAAAATCGACTGCAGCTGGCCATCGATTCAGGTGAATTCGGTCGAGAGACATCACCTGGCTGAGCACTTCCCGGCTGCATTGTTTGATCAGGAGCAGGAGAGATTATTTAAGAAAGAATATAAGCGATTCTAAATAGTAATGCATCCTATGAGATAAGCCAAAAATGATATTTATATACCTGTGTTACTGCCAAGTGTAGTGCTTAGATTAAATTCCCCACAAGCAAACTGTTGTGTGTAGCTAATTGTTCAGTGGTTAACTTTTTGTGACGTTCATTACGTTAGAAAAGTTATCTTGAACTGCCCATAAATTACACATTAGTGCTGGGTAAAATCGAAGCTGGTGTTGTTATCTGTGATTTAATATGGAACTACAAATTATACGTGATCCTAATCAAACGCAAAGACATGCACCTGTGCCAAGAAATGCCTCTGTAATGGTGTTAGATTTTTCCCCCTAAAAATACAGTGGAAACGCAAGCGTTTAGAGGGAGCTACACAAACAAGAGATACGGTGGTTCGATCATATCGATGTACAGTGGTATACCATACGCCAAGGATGATGAATATCGCTATATTTTTATGTGGTTAAATTAAGCGTGCAGACCTGCAGTGGAACCTGATTATTCAGTGGATGTGTGCCACTTACATTTGTGATATATGGCACATTATGATGGCGCTGTATATAAGGCCTTAACTGCCTCTATGATCTCAGTACAGACATGAATTGAATCCATATCATAAAATGCTCGAGCTGTATATATATAAATATTTATATATATATATATATATATATATATATATATATATATATATATATATATATATATATATATATATATATATATATATATATATATATATATATATATATATATATATATATATATATACCAACTGATGATGCTGTTGAGCCATTTCCAACTGATGATGCTGTTCAGCTATTTCCAACTGATGATGCTGCTTAGCCATTTCTAACTAATGATGCTGTTCAGCTATTACCACTGATGATGCATTTCAGCCTTTCCCAGCTGTTGATGCTGTTCAACCATTCACAACTGATGATGCTAGCGTTGGCATAGGGGTCCCGCCTTTGACCTAAGGATTTGTGACCTCTATCAAACAGGCGCCGTTGATGACTTCTACAACAAGCTTGAGTCTGAAGGGAAATACCGATTGTGCGTGATTATTACCAAGTTAACCCTCGTTGATGGCTAGCTGCGATTGAAAAACCTTCCCAATTGTGTACTTACAAACAACAGAATAAAAGAACCTCTTGCGTTATCTACTTGGAAAAGAAACAGAATAAAAGAACCTCTTGCATTATCTACTTGGAAAAGAAACTATGGCGTTGGGTTGGGGTCAGAAGATTGGGTAGGCTGTCCACGGAGGCTCGTGATGCCCTCCATATGGTCGACTATGTGGCGGGTGACGCCGCCGACTGCATATAAGTGCAAGAGAGGCAGCCAAGGGAGAATGAACTTCAGTAAAGTCGTTCACAGTGATATAGAGACACAAGTGAACTTAGATGATCAGCCAGCCCACCGTGAACTTATGGGGCTTGACAAGACAATACAGACAGTCCAGGGTGAATTTATCAAGTTGACATTTATTTAGTAGAGTACTTGCTATTTTCGCTATTCATAAACCTATTGCGCGACGTGTTTTGGCAGTGGCAAGGCTCTGTGAA
>CM067357.1:29773340-29790196 GCA_034190875.2 Urechis unicinctus | reverse complement strand
AGTCGGCGGAGTTGTGATTGCCGGAGTTGGGAAGGTTCTGCAAGTCTCACACAACTCACACAACAAACTATCGAAGCATATTCTAATCAAATAAACAAACAAATAAAGAAACAAAAGTATTTATCTAATCATCACTTAAACATCGGCAGCTGAGGCCGAATGGGGGATTAAGATCTACCTCTCTTATTAACAGGTCCCAGGCAGATATCTTATTTAACATAGGTTCACGTTAATTAGCATTATTAGGAGACAGCGTCGTGCTTGATTATCGCGTGTAGGTGCCATCGCGATAAGTATGTTATCGCATGGTCACGTGGGTGTTCTTTCCCCATATCACCCACGTGATAAGTAAAGTTATGAGGATCAAGTAAAATTTCAACTTCTGTGAGTGTCTTTCAATCTATGAGTTCATCAATTTTATGTCAGGTTGCGCAAAAGGTCGATGTGAAGCACGTGCTCAGTTACAGTACATCTGCACTGGGATAGAGCTGGTTGAGTGGGGTGGGACCACAGGGACTAGAAGTGTTGCGTATTGTATTGTTTGTCTCTAGCTGTGTTGGGTGTGACTGGCTGCGGAGGGTGTGACTGGCTGTATTGCGTGTCACTAGCTGTATTGCGTGTCTCTAGCTGTATTGTGTTTGATTGGCTGTATTGCATGTCTCTAGCTGTGTTGGGTGTGACTGGCTGTGCAGTGTGACTGGCTGCGGAGGGTGTGACTGGCTGTATTGCGTGTCACTAGCTGTATTGCGTGTCTCTAGCTGTATTGTGTTTGATTGGCTGTATTGCGTGTCTCTAGCTGTGTTGGGTGTGACTGGCTGTGCACAGTCGATCTCCTTGCGCATCGACTTCTGCGCAGGCTAGGATTCGCCTCTGCACCACATAGATCGGGGCAAATTCGGGCCATTACGCGAGAAATATTGATACGAATTATCAACTCTCAATTGATAAAAAAATATTTTCTACTGTGTTCGATTAGAAGAATAATATACATTTTGTTATGGAAAACTTTTCAGTAGGTCCAAAATGCGGCATTTATCGAAAAAAATAGTTCCGCGGACGTTTCATGGCCGTTTCTAAAAATGGCGGCAGTCAAATGTGAAAAAGAATTTGTTATCGAAAATCGACTGAAAAAAGCAATAGAGAGTTACAAGCCGGGATTGGAAATGACAGACAAGCTGCGAGAGTGTTAGGAGAAGTTGTTCTAGGGAAACGACGTTATTGCTAATCTACCAACGGGGTATGGGAAAAGCCTGATACACCACTTGCTCCCAGATTTGCTGCCACCCACCCATCCCCCCCACCCACGATGGGAGTTCACATGTTTTATGGAAAAAATAAAAAGACACACAACCAAAAAAACTTGGACTGCTAATGTTGGATTAAGATTTGCCAAAATTTAATACTTGTGACTGCAGGGCCTTGGTTATATAACCTAAATAACTGCAGCGTATAAAGCATAGAAAGTTCATAATCAAATCAAATTGCTGCCTTTGTGGACAGTAAACACAGCTTTATTTCCCACAGAAGGGCTTACTACCGAGCTTCCCCGATAAGCTCCATTTATGCTGACCATTCATGCTTGTTTATGTTTGACGCGCGCTGCTTGTTATCGCCCGGTCATAGGTTAAAACCGGGTCAAATCGCATGCGCTCCGTTAACTATTGCAGAGATGTTATGTTAGCATAGAGTCAAACATGTCTGCCATGGAGATAGGCAAGGCAACTCGCCCCTGGTTTTTTGATGATCTGATGGCACCTTAGGGGCGAGGGTCCGTATGGCAGAATCTGAGCGTTATAAGCAAATTGGCTCCTTCTCCCAATGCAGACAAGATTTTCATATCCATAAATGTCTTAACATCAAACTTGCCTAGAGTCCAACAACAGTCATACTCCTCAATCCACAGAATCGACGAATCGACGAAATCCAACACAATTTTAAAATTGTTGTCCAACATGGCTACCGCGCGACTCGAAAACATGAGCAATATCATAGCGTATTAACGAGTATTAACTCCATTATGTTGCATTGTGGGAGTCGGCCATGTTGAGTTTTTGAACAAAGTTTCATGATGTGCCGTATTTTAGTGCTCAAACAGAACAATTAGACAAAACTGTAGAAATAGAAACAGTCCTCGTGTCATTTTGTGATATAATCTTACATTTTGTCACAATTTTTTTTTCTGGCAGGGCTTTGGTAAGTTTTTAGCGAGTTCATCGGTCGTTTTGACTTTGGAAGCTCCGAAATCTCGAAGGCGGCGTTTCGCCTCTACAGCTCGGTTGTGAGAGATCGAAAGTAGTAAACAGTGTGGAGCTGTCACAAGCGGAGTTTCTTTGCCTACCATGGAGAGTGGTGCAGAGTGTGACTGGCTGTGTTGCGTTTGACTGGCTGTATTGTGCGTCTCTAACCGTGTTGGGTGTGACTGGCCGTGCAGTGTGTGACTGGCTGTGGAGGGTGTGACTGGCTGTGGAGGGTGTGACTGGCCGTATTGCGTGTCACTAGCTGTATTGCGTGTCTCTAGCTGTATTGCGTTTGACTGGCTGTGTTGCGTGTCTCTAGCTGTTTTAGAAAAAAAAAATCATGAATAACGTTATGATCTATATGACATTATGACAATTTCTTGATCACCATATTTCACAAATATCAAATGAAAGACCCTTTCTGAAAGAATTATATTTCCAACGTAGTGATATTTGATTGATTCTCAGAATTCATGACTAAATGAATATTTGTTCAGATAACACAAACAATCGTCAGACTGAAAGTGATTTGGTGATTTTGAAAACTTTGCCTGGGTCATTTAAATATGCTTGAGATAAAAAACGTTCCTATACATAAATCACATACTCTATTTGCTCCTTTGTCAAATAAAGCATTCGCCCAATGAGCTATTGAACTATAAATATTTGTCAACCCATCTTGAAATTTTAAGTTGGCATGATTTATTCTGCCTGAAGTAAATCTTATTCAATCATGTCAAGTAAAACAATCAAAAAGATAAGCAGCGAAAGCACTCCTCACGTTCAGGATTGACATTTAGTTTTTCTGTAAATACTATATTAGGTGTAGCATTGTCGAAACCGACCTCATTTATCACACTTGCAGGTTCCAATGGACGATTCCAACCAACCAACACAAACAGTATGTTGCTATGTTTGCCGGCAAACAAAAACAGAACACAATAACAATAATATCAAATGGCCCTCCTCTCCTACATTTACATGAGTCTCTTTTGGTAATGACTCCGACAAACAGGACACACAAACTTATGTTCCCCGACGGCAAACATCTCAAACGCATCCAGACAGGTTTCATGGAAGACATGAGAGCAAGATAGCAGCATCGTCCGCCTCTTGTTAGGAATCGCCTCTGGACAGCCAGCCCTGCTTTTCTTAATATTCCTGCTTTTTGTAGACATGGCTTGTTTGGACAGATTCCTGCTGATGGGTTGTGCGGCTGGGTTGTGTCGTGGGGTCACAGCACTAGGGTCTCGGTCCAGGGCAGTTAGACAAATAGGGCAGTCAACTTCACCTCTCTCCACAGCCTGATGTAACACAACGTCATTAATATTCAATAATGATGAATATTCATTGACTTTATTAAATCGATAAATATATATATATATATATATATATATATATATATATATATATATATATATATATATATATATATATATATATATATATATATATATATATATATATATATATATATATACATATATCTATATGTATATGTGTGTCTGTGCTTGCATGTGTGTGTGTGTGTATCATTCAAATTGATATGATTATACCCAGGGATTATACATCGATTTCATTTTGTTATCCATATTCAATGAGTATATATGGTTATTGTCTGCTATCTGTTGCCACATTAAAGCTGTAATGAATTGGTAATGAATGAGGGAGGACCTTGAGTTGCAGAGACTGCCACTCATCCTCATCTATGGCCATGACACGCGTGTCAAATGACCGAAAGACGTCTCGACTTGCTTCCAGACTCTGATCGAGGCTGTGTAGGAAGCCCGCCACATCCAGGTCAAACGAGCGGATCATCCTCTCAGTGATACTGGCCAGCTGGAAAGCAAACCCGTTAACATGCTGGGTGCAAAGGGTTAATAGGTAAACAAAACACCCCCATACACACATATATGTACACAGGATAACATACTGCAATATTACAACAAAACATTTCAAATCTAACATACAATATCATTTGACTGTATCAATTCTTGGTTTCTAAAAACTCAAAACTGTATGTAGGTTTTTCAGAAGTCACTGTACCATGGTGTGCTAAATGTGTAAACTGTACAACTGACATTCAGTTTCTGGAAGCTCCTACAATTGACCCGACCCAATTGAGCTCCTACGATTGACCCGACCCAGTTGAGTTACCTTTGTTTCGTAGAACTGCTGTCTGAGTCTGGGGTCTTTTGGAGGCACAGTTTGTCTGAGCTTGGTGTACCAGGACCGCACCACGTATCCCCGCCAAGATGCCTGGATTCTACACCACAAACACCACACCCACAATCTCATTATACAATCCAATCAATCTTCTCTGACATAGACTAATGTTGTACACAGTGGGTGGTAATAGGTAAACTAAGCAGTCATTATAACACATATATAGGGTGTAGAATATAGGGTCATTTTGAAAGCAACTTATTTACAATTTTCTTTCTATCACATTCGCCACTGATGGCTGTGACAGCAGTTGCCAAATGGATGAGTGAATTTGATGACTTAAGATGTCATGGCAACCAAAACAATCAGTGTATTGATATGATCTGACATCATGATTCTAACCTTGATAAAATGATTCTGGTGCAAACCTTGAATCATGATTCTGGCACAAACATGAAAACATGATTCATGCACACACATGCAATCACGATTCTGGCACAAACCTGGTGGCACAGATATTTCTCCAGCTGCGAGCTCCCTCGTGAATAACACGAGTCTGATACTGTTCTCTGCGACACATGGGACATGTCTTTTTGCCGCTGAATCTCTCGAATGCCTGAATGCATGCCTGCGGACATGCAACAATCAAGAATTAGGTTGAAGGAGGGAGTAAGTTTCAACAAATACTGCTTGTTTGGTTTATATAAGCCTAATAAAAAGTCTTATATTTTTCATATGTGATATATATCGGGAATGATTGATTTGTATATTTGTATTGTCTATGTATGTTTTGATGCATCTGTAAAAGCTGTGTTTAGTAAGTTTATGTACATATTTTGGCTTCATTAGTAGTGAGCATTTAGAGAGATCAATGTCTCCTAAGCGTTCAGCAATAAATTTGTGCCATTTTGATGGCCTCGAGTCAAGTCACAAACAAACAAATATGGAACACTCTAATAACATGATAATATTCCACATCCTCAGTGGCATAAAGATTCAGAAGAAGATTACCCTGTAACACTCAGTGGAATAGTACCTCATTATAATTTCAATGTTATCATGGTCTTTGGCTCATACCCAATAATATAGTGACATGTACAGCAGCCTATACTAAATGAAAGTTCACTTCAAGCAATGTCTATTTAGCAGCCACGTAGGATCGTGGGTAAAAATAGCGTGCTATTGTCCCTGCTTCAACACAGAGAGAGTACCTTATGGAAGACGTGGGAGCATGAGAGAAGCACTTGGTCGGCTCGTCCAAACTCCTCCTTACAGATAACACAAGGCATGTCTGAGTCTTGTCTCTGATTCGATGTCGCTTTCACTTCCTGCCATTCATTCTCAGACAACTGCTGGGCAGGAGCGTCCACCAACCCCAGCTTCTGCGCTGAAAACCAAACAATGTAGTCTAGGAATTGATGAAGTGATCCCGAGCAGTTAGATCCACTAGACACTTAATTGATTGGCATGGACACATGGTGAAGATTACAATGTGGTGTAATGCAATGATGGTCAATTATCTAATGTCTCCACTGCGTCAATTTACCTTATTTAAGTCAATTATCCAAACTGTCTAACCACATGATTACGCCAAGAACAGCAAGCTTGTTTGGCTTTGTTAACCTGTCAACCATACACATGATTTGCTGCAGAATCAGTAATCATAACGTACCTAGAGTCAGTGGTGGTGGTTTAGCATCCAAAACAAACTCCTTTTCCTCGCTTGACTCCAATTTAATTGTCTTCCTTTTAACTAAAACAAGCGAGTACCACTAATCATACACTCACCAGTGCCTGTATGTAGGTTTGATAAAGCTATTACTCAGTAGATCCCAGTAAAGAACATAAAACACTCTGCTGCTAGCCTCACTGATGTAAGGAATTTTGGAAATGGAAGTAAGCAGAATTTCACATATACACTAACAGGAATAAAAAAAACACACTAACCTCTGCCTGTGTCAATGGTTGATTTGATCTTGTCCTTGCTTGGTGGTTTGTATCTGTTACCAGGAAGCTTGTGCGGGCGTGCTGTTGTGAGGGAGAGATTCCTCATTAGATGGTCTTGGAATGCAACAGCCGCTAAGGCAGTACTGCTGTCGGAGGGGGATTTCTTGGGGGGCTGTTTATATACAGAGATACATCATAAAAGTATAAAAGAGAACACTGGCGTTTTGAATTTGATCGCATATACAAAATATCATTACACCATCCATATCCACATTAAATAATGGAAGTCACTAAAATTTGTATGGATAAATTGTATATACATTCAAATAACCTGATTTTTCTTGTCATTTTAAGTAACATCCAAGCGAGATTCAAATGTAACTGATAGAAAGTCACCATCAATTGACTTAATAGTATGTATTTTTTGTGCCGAAAGACGCCATATTACATCAAATGATTATCATCAATAACATTGACCATGTGAATCTGGATTTAGATGGACAAAACTATGCCTGTGTGTTCAGATTTACCAGTGTGATACAGTATGTGATGCATACTTAGTGTAAAATAAATTCCAGACATAGATTTTCATTACTTACAGCTAATGATCAACTGACTCCGTGAAAAGATAAACAAATGTGAAAGTTGACTGTGAAGGGAAATAGAGCAATGAGCTACAGTATGATAGGAAAAATCATCAAAACAAATGCTGTATTCATGTGGAGGTTATTCTTTCACACACAGTGACGTCACACGCTATCCACAATGCAACGCGCAAAAATCGGCCATGTTGTCCGAGGTAGGAATCTAAACAGCAACAGAACGCAGTCCAACGAGGCATACTCAGTATTCTCCAATTTTTGACAGATATTTGCTAACAATGTTGGCAGATTATATCTCTGGACTTGGAGGAAGTACTCTAGATCATTACTAGCACAAGCTAGAGGTCTATGGGTTGTCACATTGTCCTTACAGACCGCACGCAGATATTTAGATAAAGCCTCTTTTTGTGTCAATGATCAGCCTCACCATCCTTGGGTTGTCATTACACGGTGTGGCGAAGTGGTTACTCACTGTGACCGCAAAGCAGGGTACGTAGATACTAATTTATGTCTGATTCACTATCATGGAATAATCTGAGTAATTATCATTTCATAAATAATAAGATGGATGCTCCACTAACAGGAGTTAAGAGGCCATTTTTTTATTTGAAAAATCATTGGGATATTTGTTAAAGAAAACAACATCATTGTTTTGAAGTATATTACAATACTTTGATGTTGAGTTATGTTGTGTGTATGCGTGTTTCATATCACTTCTCTACAAGTTTGAGATGATAGTAAGAGGTGGTTCGATGCGTTCATGCCTGCACGGACAGCTCTGCCCTTGGGATGAGGCCGCCATGAAAGGGGTGAAACCAGCAAGAGTGACAGACATAATTAACTTTATGGCGACAAACCCACAATAATTATAAATCTCTATTATCGCCCACAGTTACCTATGTAAACAATCGCTTAAAAGAGATGAACCTTAAACTACTTGACCCATACTTCGGCCATTACATCACTGTCGAAACTTACTTTTCGACTCATTTTCTCAATCTGCTTGTGGTTTTGGCTTGTGTGCAGCGGTTCTTTACAAACCGCAGATAAACACTTGGTGCTCTTGGAACATTTCCTAATTCTAATCATAACGTTTTATTCGCTATGATCCGCCTCGTTTACCTTTCGGCAATGCTCAGGTCATAATGCTTCAAACATTGTACAGCAAATTCCATGGGAGGGGTGGGGGGTGTAGATGGGGGTTGAGGTTAGAAAGTTCTCCCTATGTGAAAATTAGTTGAGATGTGCCGTCAATATGGGTCGGGTGTTTTTTAGGCATTTTGGTATACGAATGGGTCGATATTTGAGACTGCCAGGGTAGGTATGGGAGGGATTTTTAAAAAACTGCAAATAGATCAATTGGCCGGTCAGTGGTAGACATGGCCTAGCTCCGGTCGAACGGTAATATAAATACACAGACGTCTTGTAGGGCTAGACATGGCCAAGCTAACTTCGCCACTTCTCAGCACTGGTGTTTACGCCATTAACCTGATTACGGTGTGGAAATGTCGTTTCACTGCTAGTACCAGAGACCGGGTTGTGTACGGCTTTCGCTTCGGGGTATAAATCCCTCGTCCAACCGAGCAGGGTCATTACTTCGCTGAATTGCAAGTCTTATTTAGAGTAATATACGATGCATACTGACGTTAATGTGCCCTTCAGCTTAGATTGTCCGACAGAACAGTCACTTCTCAGCACTGGTGTTTACGCCATTAACCTGATTACGGTGTGGAAATGTCGTTTCACTGCTAGTACCAGAGACCGGGCTGTGTACGGCTTTCGCTTCGCTTATAACATCCCTTCTCGACCAACAGGGTGACTGTTTCCAGCGCTCGATGACCCACACTCGACCGACCTCTCCCCACCCCACCCCAAGCCACAGACACAGTAGCGCTGACTTCTTGCCACGTTCGTTACTAGCACGCATCGGGTAACTATTGCCGCCTCAGAAAAGGGAGAAATAGGAGCCATAGCGACTTGGATTTGCTCTTGTCTTAATGATCGCCCAAAGTCATGTATTCCATTAAGGTACATGAAAGGGTCAGTGTTTGCTTGTTCAGTATATCAATGGGCCCATTTGTCTAAGATCGGGTTCATTGATAGGTCGCCTTTTCTCACTTTGGGTTGTTCTAGACATTGATTCACTTGACAAATAATAAAGATACCAAAACATATATAGATAGTAGTGCATTACTAAATGCCATATCAGATTTTGATTTATTAATTGGATTGGTTGGGCTGAAAATAATACTGCCAAACACACACAGCCTCAGAAATACCCCAAGGGAAAGACTGTAGATGTTAAAGAGACTGTTCAGCCCCATATAAGGAAAGTGGTTGCCTAGCAAGCTGCTTGGTAACAGCACCTTGGAAACCAAAAATGTTACATTTTCAGACTTTCACTCGCTACGCGGCGCTGCGGTCTTTGAAAGTAGATCCTAACTCCCGCCGTCTGCAGTTTTGTTGTTGTTGTGAGAAATTACGCTTGCGAGGGGGTATCTCTTGTAGCACTTTACCTCCACTGGCCAGTTCCTCCAATATCACCGCAACGGGTAAATGGGTTGTGGAAGTGGAACCGCTTGGGGTCTCAAGTCTCTCGTAATCTGCAGCCTACGCAGACTGAATGGGCAATTGTTCATTGAGTACCTCCCGAGTACAATATGGAAAGCTCGACGTTTCGAACGCCGGATTTATTAATGTGGCAAACGTTTTGGATCCATTTTGATCGGCAGGGCTAACGGTGACCGGACCTCCCTTCAATGAAAACTTCATAAACATCGCAGCTGAGTTGTGTTTGCGGACGGACGACAGTGAGGTTTCAGTTTCAATCTCCAGCGAGCGTCGGCGGGAAATTTTTCGGTGTTAGATGATGACGAATACAGTGTGCTTAATTCCATTGTATGATAAAAGATACCATATGATGGGACAAAAGTTACTATTTATCGTGTTGGTGTTGTCCACAACCTTGATTTGAAGAAAACTACATTTTGAAACTTGAGCAGAAATATACACATCCGTAGCGAAGTAGTTATAAGGCGCGCGTAGTGATTTACAGCCGATAAACGAGCGGCTGATGGTTTAAGGGAGGTATCGTTATCGATGGACTGACACAGCTAAATGAAATAGCCTTATACTGTACATCTTTTGGATTTCCAGTGAAACAAATATGTTTAAAAATTACCAGCATAATTTTGGATGAAGTAAATTTTGACGCACCTAATAAACGACTGCATTATTTCGTAACCGCATCGAGCGTAGTAATGTATTTACCAAATGATCCCTGATTGCCTTATATGAGGCTGAACAGCCTCTTTAATCACAGCTATAAGAACAGCTATTGCAACTAGGAAAACTATTACTGCGAAAATGGAGAGAACGTTTGGAAATAAAACTACCAAAGAAATTATCTCAGTACCTCGACGATTGCAAGCTCTGGTTATTGAAATAGCAACGGAAGCGCAACTGGATCAAACTGCCATCGCAAATCAGACTGGATAATGTTATTTTGGATATGGAAATTTGTGTACTTGGTTACATTAACCACCAATCCTGATAGAAGAGCACTTACAATTTATTGCATCACGTTATGGCGATGATCTGAGTATTCGTCCGACAAGAAAGGCAATCTACACAACGTTTGTATCTATCAGGTTGACAGGCAACCGCAATGGGCGTTGTTGAGACTAGTTACAAAAACGATCTTAATGGCGTACTGTCAGTTCTCAACCAATCGCTTTTATCTTGGCAACCGTTCCTGCAGCACAGCGTACGCTCGAACGCCACTTTGGTGGCCTCAGACGTATGAAGATATATCTGAGGAGTTCAATGAGACAACGCGACGGAACAATGTGGCAATTCTGTATATCGAGGAAAGTATACCAGCATATATGTTGGCAATAAATGTTGACAGAATAGTTGGGTTTTGCTACAAAGAAAGGTTGAAGCAGTATTGCATGTTGTGTGATGTGTCCTATGTGTGTATCGTCGGTTGATTAAAAGACGGGTAGAAATTGGTAAATTTCGGACAAATCAACACATCTTCCCCTGAACCAAGCAGTTCCCTTGTAAAGTGAGTACGAATTCTGATCTCGCCTTTAATGAATTACAGATAACTATTGCTAGAAGTATTTCTGCAAGAAGAGGATCGAAGATGACCAGGATATTGTAATCCTACGAGAAAAATGAGCCTGGGCAAGTGAGTGGCAAAAAAACGGTATACGAGCTCATACCGGTCACACGATAACAAAGCGCAGGAGAAATTAACCGAACAAGCGATGTTGCTATATGCAGTTCCTTCTATTGCCACAACTGACTTAGTTGCAAGGTTTGTTCGTTTGTAAAATCAATCATCTAAAGGCAGCAGTAAATTGGATAAGCTATAATGAAAGTAACAAAGTCAAGAAGAGTTCTAGCCCCATTGTAATTAGGATTAGTAACTAAAATGTACGATCAGTTTGTATAATGGTTCAACATAGGTACTCCTCATAAGCATATCTTCACAAGTGCCTTCTTAATAATGCCGCTCTTACACATCCTGCAGAGCTGACCGAGCAGCGACCAGGAGAGTTCATTCAGTATGTTACTGACAGTGTTCATCACAATATTCTTGACTGCTTTGGGAGATAACATGGAATTGGGATATTTCCATTTTCATAACCAGGAAAACGTTTTTATAAACTTGTGCCAAGTGAATTAATGATAAAAGTTGGAAGGATCAGCATCAAAACCTTTCCATCCCAGCGCACAAGATCTAACCGTTTGATATAGAGAACAGTTGTCCATGGAAGTGTAAGTTCCGACGTATTATGTCAACCGCCTGTGGGAAATGTAATTTGTTCTTCGTACTAAAAGACCAACATGGTCAGGTATTATACAGGCTATTCAACTGGCAAGACATCTGTGCAGTTTTTTTCCATGACAGATATAGATCCAACTGTATCTTCTAAATCCGTTTTAAATGTGTTCACTAGCCAGTGCATATGGCGTCACCCTAGTTATAGCACTTGCCTAGGAGGAAATTTTAAATGATTAAAGAATCATAGCCGTAAGCCAGTTACCTGAAGTCGTTTGTCGTGAGACATATAGTTTTTTGGTTTACCATTGTTTGTATTAGGGCACATTGACCTAAAATTATCTGACAATTTTTTCTAATTGAAGAGGCAAACATCCATAAATATTTAAGGTTAAATATGTTTATCATATTAACAGATCACAAAAAGCATGGGTTTTGAAACTTAACTTATGCATAATACAAGTATAAACAATTTTCTAATTGCGAAAACTAATATTCATATATTGCAAATTGAATTGATAATGTTTGCCTGAATTATGTCCATCATGTTTACTGTACATGCAAACATGGCTTTGGACTACTGATTTGTTTTAATCGGATATTTCTGTGCAAAGTTAGAATATTTTTCAATGACGGAAGCAAATTAACATAATATGCAATTTGTATTCGAAATATTAATGTGCAAATGTGCCTATTATGTTCACAATCCATGTAAATATACAAATTTAAAGAGTACAATTACGAATTGTCTCTTATAATGGAAGCTTATTTGTATATTATGGAAATTAGAGCACTTTCTGGTATAATTTTTAAGGACTTTTAGCATGTAATTCCGGGGACAATATCTAAATACAAAAAAAGGTCGCTGAAGTAACTATTTTGACAAGATTTATGACCTTCATTGCCACTAAGTAAGCAACTCATGCCAGCCCCTCCAACATAGTTAGTTGTGTGTTAATTTGACGCACTTCACATTTCTTAATCCTGGGATAACGGTACTCCAGGCGAACAGGCTTACGATCAACAAGGATACTACCGGCACACCTGTGTAGGAATGGAAGCTATGAATTGCCAACAACTGTTGGAAACGAAGGTATATTAGGCTCGTTTACTTAGTGATGATAATTAACTGGATCCTAACCCCTGCCGTGACTCCACCCTAATATCTATCCCTTATTCCCGCCGTAACCCGACCTAATAAAATGGTTTTCTACCCGTCTACTGCGTGGCAGACAGACAGACAGGCAGACAGACAGACAGACAGACAAATATTTATAAGATAATCTGATCGACGTCCGTCTTGCTGTCATCAGATACACATGATATCTCTTGACTATTGAAACAGTGCGGGTCACCTGAAACCATGTCTCCCCGCGTCATTGTGGACTAACATTTCTTACACCCCTATATCCGCCAGAACCCGGCTCACTGGTAAGAGAAAGGCAAGACGCAGGTGATGCTGTTTGTTGCGTCGTGTTTACGTCAGTCCTCATAGATGACTGTAACCAATAGTAATGTGAATACCAACGTTATCGCTTATGTAAACTAATAAGAGAATCATGGACAGCACCGCTCAGGGAGCATCCTCTGACAATGTGCATCCCCTGACAACCTGCCATCCATACTAGCCGTAATGACCTCCTAATGCTAGGAGATTACTGACACGCAGTCGTCTAATTCACTCGCCGCTAGATGGCGAGCTATTCTCAGCTACAAGCCAGGAACGGGGGCAAGCGCGCACCTGGAGATGCTTCTTAGCGCGAGGAAACCCAGATGGCCCCTCGGATGAGTGGAACAAACAATATAATGAGGTGAGGTAGATCTACGAGGAGAGGTACGGTAATGAGGTAAAGTTACCGGTAAGTTTAATAAGACGCGGATTGAGAATTTCGACTCGCACAATGCAACTCACACAATCTGATACAATTTAATGAGGCACATACAATGCAATGAGGCACATACAGTGCAATGAGGTACATACAATGCAATGAGGCAATGCAATGAGGCACATACAATGCAATGAGGCACATACAGTGCAATGAGGATCATACAAGTCAACGAGGCACATATAATGCAATGAGGCACATACAGTGCAATGAGAGGCACATAATGCAATGAGGCACATATAATGCAATGAGGCACATACAGTGCAATGAGTCACATACAGTGCAATGAGTCACATACAGTGCAATGAGGCACATACAGTGCAATGAGGAACACGCAACGCAACGAGGCACATAGAATGCAATGAGGCACATACAGTGCAATGAAGCACATACAGCGCAATGAAGCACATACAATGCAATGAGGCACATACAGTGCAATGAGGTACATACAGTGCAATGAGGAACACGCAACGCAACGAGGCACATAGAATGCAATGAGGCACATACAGTGCAATGAGGGACACACAATGCAATGGCGCATATACAATGCAATGAGGCACATACAAAGCAATGAGGCACATTTAACACAATGAGGAACATACAATACAATAAGTCACGTACATAGCGATGGGGTACATACAGTGCAACGAGTCACATACAATGCAATACAGAACAGACAATCTAATAGCGCATGGGAAATGTAGGCAATAAGGTACAGATAATGCTATGAAGTAGGGACAATGGAAAAAAAACCAGCAAATGGCTAAGAAGTGGACATGTTGAAAAGGCGCAAACAATGGAGTAAGGCGAAGATAAGGTAACACTCGGAGAATTCCATAATGTACAGAAACAACAATAAGAAACAACACAATAAGTCAGAAACCACACAAAAATGCGTAGACAGATGATGAGGCGATGACAATACGAGAAGTCAGAAACCTTGGGATGAGGCGTAGTCCTGATGATGAGGCGAGGACAATACTGTAAGAACCAAACAACTAGATGTCCATGAGTACATGGGACAACTTGGCGAACTGTATTGGATCATTAAATCATGGATTTGAAACTTATGCCATATATATATATATATATATATATATATCTTATTAGTTTACATATATGTGTGTGTGTGTGTGTGTGTGTGTGTGTGTGTATATATATATATATATTTAAGTATATATATATAGATATATCTATATATATATATATATATCTATCTCTCTCTATCTCTATCTCTATATATATATATATCTATATATATATCTATACCTATGTATATATATATATATATATATAGCAAACAACCAGATGTCCATGAGTACATGTGGGAACTTGGCGAACTGCATCGGATCATTAAATCATATATATGTGTGTGTGTGTGTGTGTGTGTGTGTGTGTGTGTGTGTGTGTGTGTGTGTGTGTGGTGTGTGTGTGTGTGTGTGTAAATATATATAAAGATATATAGATATAATATATCTGTGATATATATATCCCTATATATATAAATATATCTATATATACATATATTTTTCTATATATACCATACATATATATATGTATATCTCTATATCTCATATATATATATATATATATATATATATATTTATATTTTATATATATATATTTATAAATATATATATATATATTGTGCATACATATATGTATATATATAAATATATATATATGCGTATTTGTTTATGTATTGACATAAAATATTAGTGTTGGAACGAAGGCGGACTGGTTTGATTGACAGGTTAGTGACAATGCTTAGTTAGATTTCACGATTTAGTTCGTTAAGCTGTCGCTTACGGGCACCTGGATGGGTAATGTAGGTAACTGTTATTGAGTAATCAGTTATCAAGATCAATCGGACATGAGCACTGGTTTTAGTTTACAGAACAAGTTCAATGCGAGAAACATTGCAGGTGATTATATGTAATTTATATGCTTTACAGTTTCAAAGGCATTGGTTGCTTTGACATAACTCAATACAAATTACGGTTTCGAATTATAAATTTTGCTAGGCTAGAAGGGGTAACTGACTGGCTATTATTGTAGGTTTCCTACTGATGGTGACAAGTGGGTCGTAATCACCAAGATGCGACGTCAGCAGGTGGGATTTGTCATGGTCGAGGTGTAGGTTATCAAGTAGCATACTGTTAACACTAAGCTACACAGCAGCGATAATATTCATAATTTGATCGATATAATTTCCCTATTGTCAACACTAGAAACTTTTGACAATTCAACTGAAAGTTAATGTGTTTCTCGTTGGTTAATCTCTCCGACATAGCTTATAACAAAGCAGTGAAAACTCAGCATAAGTGACAGCCGCTGAAATAGTTATAGATTCAAAATAGAACGGAGTGCAAACCAATTTACGATGCAACCATCAACGACGGAACAACGACGCGTTAACTTCAGATTTCAGTCCCGTTTAAAACTTGATTCCTCCGTAACTGGAAATGACGTCATCGATATTCATCCAAATAAAGAATTAGATATGCGTTGTCTATGGCAACAACTCGCCCAATTTTTTTGACTGTTGAACCGATATTTACTGTTTTGTAAGCGATCGAAAAAAAAAATTCACACGCTTTGAAAACGACGAATATTTTGATAGCATACGTCAAATAGTAAAGTTTGGTAATTAAATCAGCTTTCAGAAAATGTTAATTTTTTTACGAAGTGACGTCATCGACATCCATGAAATAAAGGGATCCGACTAGAGCTGTCACGGAGAATATGTGACCCAATTTTCAGTACTATCGGATATGTATTGACGATTTTATAAGCGCTCAAAATATTCATGAAACTTTTGTTGACATTTGGACCGATACCTCGATTTTTCGACCAGGGCGCTTGGGAAAAGTGTCAGTTTGAAGTCCTTATATATATCAAGAAAATGCTAACAATTAGATAGAGCTACAAAATGGTTAAATTAATTAACAATCCAACCATTATTAACGGAGTTATTCGAGATAACATTTTTTCACCCTGTCGATGACCTTGACCTTTGTTTGCGGTCAAGGTCAAAACAAAACGTCTGGGTTCTGCGCATTATTGGGGCCGAACATAAAAAACTAATTCAGACAAATTTTGCAAAATGCGATCTGTATCGGGTGCCAAAATTTGAGCTAACCGTACGTACATACATACATACATACATACATACATACATACATACATACATACATACATACATACATACATACATACATACATA
>CM067357.1:29703340-29770840 GCA_034190875.2 Urechis unicinctus | reverse complement strand
ATAACCACAAAGGCGAATGCGAATTCGTCAGGTTAGTAAGGTGCATTTAATTTGATAAGACGATAACAACATCCTCAGGTATGGAAATCTCAAAGTGGGGCGTGGGCGATGCAATAAAGTGAATTCAGTGTTATAAGACGGTTGCAACATCCTCAGGAATACACAATCTCAAAGGTGGGCGTGGACAATGCAATAAAGTGCATTCAATGCCATATGACGGGAACAACATCCTTATGAATGGCCCATCTCCAACGGCTGAGGGGCGTGGACAATGCAATACACTGAGACTGAAACCATGAAATAGATGCGAACAATGGCGTAAAGCCGGGTCTACATAATGGCGCGCAGATAACCCGCACGGTCACTAACAACCTACGCCATATCAACCACGCCCTCTGAAAGAAAGACGCAGGAGAAAACACAAGCGAGCTCGTGGCTCTCGTATCGCTTCTCCCGGAAGGTATCGGTTCAATCCATGGTTTTTACCCTATCCCCTTTAACAGTGAATGTGTTCACAGGGGTCATTTTAAAGCCTGGCTTGTCCTGTGAATAAGCCATTTCACACAGGAATAAGAGCCGTAAGGCGACAGCTCCTTACAACTGACCGTATGGTTTACTATCGACCATGCGATGATACAAATAATCCTCGCCGAGACTGCAATTCGATCTTCTAGATTCATAAAAAAAACTACAGCAAACACCTTGATTGCTTGGCGGTCTAGTATTTACTTCCGTTCTATTGCTTGACGGTCTAGTATTTACTTCCGTTCTATTGCTTGATCCTCCATTTATATCGAGCCACATAACTGCTTATTTAACTGAATTAAGTGGTTTCATGGGATGTGAATGGATATTAATGGTTATTATGTAACCTGGGGATGAAAACAAAAAGGCTCTTATTTCCGATGTCGGTTTTTCTGGGTAAAACTGTGGGCTGTGTGTGTTACGTTTCATGTAGCTCCAAAACGTGTGTAATTTAACGTTACGATATGAAGTAATCTTGGCATGTTTCTTGGCTCGCCTATCAGATACAATATCCACAATTATTAAACCATACAGCATCCCTGCATGTAAGAGCTACCTTGAGGAGAAACGCAAGCCACGCATTAAATCAGTACAGTTTGCAGCTTTCTTTTGAATGTACTTAAAAAACATAATAAACCGAATAAACTGAAGCTTTCCACTCACAGTCTCAAATATATCACAGACAACAAACATTGTCATAGGCTACATCTTTGTAGCCATTCAAATGCTGTGGCAGGATATTGAGTATGAATATAACTTATATATGTAGTTAATAGTCCAAGAGGTACTTGAGCTTGCAAAATCACCCTTTATTTTGAACAACCGATCGGGCAGCGGCTGATATTGCCTTAGTTTACTTCAGGCGTGAGGACACGATCTCTGAACGTTGTCGATAATAGGTCATTGGGCCTCATATGGTTAGGACAAGAGAATAAATAATCAGAGCGCATTTAGGCATCTTATAACAGGCACCATAATATATAGTCGTGTTGGCCTGCATCGCATCACTGATTTTTCGGACTGTGTGAAAACGCTCTTCGGTCTGCTAGAAGCACATTTACCGTGCATTGTGCACGAATTCGCCTCAAAGTTTTGGAGCACTATAGTTTATGGGCTAAGGTCACAAGTTCAACTCCACCAGGAAATTCCACCGCAGATTCCACCCCCATCCCTGCCACCTTTCCCACTTTGCACTAGTGGATATTTATGTGATATCGCATAACACCAACATTCTACATCAATACACCCGGCTCTCACAGCTGTATGCAATGTTAATCCATACCGCGAAACCTTCCTACCAATTCATAACGCATAAGCCATGTGAACTGAGTATAACGCTGGTGAATGCGGGGGGGAGGGGGGGAGGCCGGGTGAGGATGGAGAGATCCAGGCACTTGGTTATGTCACTACTACGATTGCTCCAGCACCCCGAATTCTTTCCAGAAGCATTTGCTCTTTTCTTAATTATGGTCTATTTTTATCCAGACCGTGATAGCAAATGATCAGATCTGACGCGGCTTTCGATGGTATGATTAATTGTGTGGAATTCAATTTAATCGTTTAGGCCTTCCGTAAAAAACATATGGGACAGCTGTGTTGAACTGTCTGAACTTCGCAACTAAATACTGTAAATTGTGTGAGTAACAAGCGAAACCTTCGTTACTGAACACATATTGTCATACTTCTGTTGACAAAGTTGATATAGATCTAACACGCCCATAATTACCCATTTTTTGTGGGGATAACGCGGTCACAAAAACAAGTCTCTTAGAGACCTCGCGCTCACCCTGATAACACGTTTATGGTGACCCCACGCGCATGGTGAATGCACGCTCATTGTGACAATGCGACAATGCTGTCAAAGTAAATAAACAATAGGCACATTCCAACAACATATTCAATGTGACAAGAGACTCACGCCCACAATGACGTCACGCTTTTAATGACCACGCGATCAGAGCAAGAACACGCCCAAAATGACCACACATTTTTGGTTACCACGCAGTCACAGTAATAACACCCCCATAATGACATAATGACCCAACATTTGTAGTTACCACATAGTCACAGTCACAACACATTCATAGTGACAAAATGACCACACATGTCACAGTAACAACACATCCATAATGGTATAATGACCACACATTTTAAGCTGCCACGCATCACTGTAACAACATCCCCATAAATCATAATGACCACACATTTGTAGTTACCAAGCAGTCCCAGTAACAGCACCCCCATAATGACCACAAATTCTTAGCAACCACGCAGTCACAGTAACAACACCCCCATAATGACACAATGACCACACATTTGTAGTTACCACATAGTCACAGTTACAACGATCCCATAATGACATAATGACCACACATTTTCAGTCACCACGCAGTCACAGTAACAACACATCCATAATGACATAATGACCACAATTTTTTAGTTACAACGCAGTCACATTAACAACACCCCCATTATGACACAATGACTACCCATTTTTAGTAACCACATACTCACAGTTACAACACCCCCATAATGACATAATGAACTTACAATTGTTGTAACCACGCAGTCACAGTAACAACACATCCATAAAGACATAATGACCACACATTTGTAGTTAACACGCAGTCACAATAACAACACCCCCATAATGACACAATGGCCACACATTTGTAGTTAACACGCAGTCACAATAACAACTCCCCCATAATGACACAATGACCACACATTTTTAGTTATCACGCAGTCACAGTAAAAAACATCCATAATGACCACACCCTTCTAGTGAAGACGCTCATTGTAACCAGTTGCCTACAGGGATCATATGGCAAATGTGACTACTTCCACAAGACAACCGCAGGTTCCAACTTCACGGCTGCCTTTCAACGTTTTACTTGTTCTTTTTCATTTGCTCATATATCTTGCGAAAGCTTCTTCTTATGGTCAAGGTCGCAGAAGAGGTAAAGCTATCATGTTTATACGACAAAATACCACCACGTCTCTATGGCATTGTCTATTAGGTGTCTCAAGCCGTGGGTTGGGAAAGGGAGCGTCAGAAGCAGCCCGACCGGCAATCATGGTCGACCACATGATGCAGGGGTCACTAATTAAGGGGGTGCATTCAGAATTCCTTAACCGAGATCAACAACGTTCCACAGTGGTCATATGTCAACTATACCAGCCCACCCACCCCCACCGCCTCTCCCACCCCATTCAACAAAACCCACTTCGCGAAGACTGGTCTTTACCTGGGCAAGCGGCGTTGGATATTCAGTTCCACAGGTATTGGGATATTCAACGACAGTTAAGGCTTCCGACAGAACAGGATGCTCATTCATGAGGCAAACGATCTATTTTTAGACGCGCGACGTAAACATATTGACAAACTCCTTCACGCGGTCAACAGCTAGAGTGTATAAAAGGCATGCTCATTCATGAGGCAAACGATCAAAAATATAACAGCAAAGATTTTAGCCGGACATTGCCAATAGAAGCCAAAACGGCGTGAATTTGTACCAACAACAAGAACATCAAACAACAGCTAAGGTTTTATCCTCTTCTGCCTCTCAGAGAACCGCCTGGTCATTCCTACCTTCTGATAGTACTCATTAAAGCCACACATAAAAAGTGCTATTGGATAATCACGATGTTAGGTCCAGAAGATGGATTTTAACGAAACGACTGTATTTTATCAGGGTACGTTCTATGTAACTGACATCGCTTGGTAATGGTACCATGTGCCAAGCATCGACACATCGACTGTTAAGGTCTGTCGTCGATAAAACCCCACATGAGTCATTACAGCTGGCATGCCATCTATTTATGGAATCAGGAAGCCATGCACACTTATCGGCAGCATTGATGCCGAAAATGACGTGTCGCAGTCGTGGTTCCCGGCCGCGCATTTCAGTGATCACGTAACATGCTGGAACCTAGGGCGACACAATATTACGTAATGATCATTTCGATATGCAGTTTGATTAATATAAGCATACTTGGTACGAAGCTGACTGTAGATTTGGAAAGTTGACATGAACTGAGTTGTTGTATCGGTCATTTTATAATTTAAATTCCCTTAGTCCAGTTCTTGACGTAGTGCGGTTAGATGTATATCTCTTTATCTACAAGGCTAAATCGCATGCATCCATGTAATTTTTATTTTCGGTAAAAATTACGCAACGCTAGGGTTGAAGGTGGAGCTAGCCTTAAGGTGTTTTTTTGATGGGAGGTGTGTGGGCTAGTGTTATGGAGCGTTATGTGGGGTAAGCAGGGTGACAAAAATCGGTCTAAAAAGCGTAACATGAAAGTTGAAAGGCCCGTAATTATGATCATATAAATTCTAAGTCGGGTGTAGATAATTTGCGGGTTTTTTCACCGCTTATGTTTGCTGTAGCTCAACATTATGGAGAAAACCCTCAAATACTTTACATTCAATTTGTCCCAAAATCAAGTTTTTCTGGCTTTTTCGTATGTATGTATGTATGTATGTATGTATGTATGTATGTATGTATGTATGTATGTATGTATGTATGTATGTATGTATGTATGTATGTATGTATGTATGTATGTATGTATGTATGTATGTATGTATGTATGTATGTATGTATGTATGTATGTATGTATGTATGTATGTATGTATGTATGTATGTATGTATGTATGTATGTATGTATGTATGTATGTATGTATGTATGTATGTATGTATGTATGTATGTATGTATGTATGTATGTATGTATGTATGTATGTATGTATGTATGTATGTATGTATGTATGTGCGCGCGCGCGTGTATATGTGTGTATGTGTGTGTGGGGGGGGGGGTGGGGGTGGGTGTTTATGCATATGCGTATATATTATTGGACATGATGGTATTATGACCGGTTGGGTCACTGTGTTTTCGTCGAGATGTGATGAGGTACCAGATACGATTATTTGTAGGTCGTCGACGTGATTGCAGGTAGCTGAGGGTTGAAGCTAGATAATACCCGAGACTTTGTACGAATTTCTATTTTCTTTATTTGGTCGCGGCTGACTGGCACGTTCGGGTTCTACTTCGGGTTCTTGTGTGATGAATATGTCGAGTTGAGGAATATCTTGTGGTTGTAATGTCATGTGTGTCTGATGCTGTCGTATTTATAGTGAAGGTGCGGGTGGCTTGATGTGGTGAGCTGTGATTGGTTAATCCGGGGCTTGGGGTCATTCGGAGCTTTAATTGGAGATCAAACGGGTCTAAATTAATTGTTAAGGGAATTGACGGGACTTGGATGTTTTCATCAAAGGATTGGGTTTGGTTAAGGACTATATAATTTGGAAACTGACCCGTACGGAACTTAAAAGGGATTCTAAAGGTTTATGTAAATTGGGCAACAATTAATCTGGTACGAGTGAAAAGGGATGAATTTCATTTGCCTAAATTGGTTTAGTGTTCATGTCTCGAGTGGCCGAAAGGTTGTAAATCTAACTTTAACTTTTGGGGTGTTGCGGGGGTGGGGGGGGGGGGGGGGGGGGGGGGGGGGTGGAAAGATGAGAGGTGGTGTGTGTATGTGTTTGCAAGTGCATGCGTGCATGTATGCGTTTGTTGGGGGGGTGAAATACATGCGTGAATGTATGCGTTTGTTGGGGGGGTGAAATATGCCCTTCCTCTGTAAAAGGACACTCCGCTGTCCTTGTGATTTACATTTGTGTGTGAGTTTGTTTGAGCGTGCCAGTAGCCTACATTATAGACATAACAATATATACATACAACATAGAATCTGGATATAACTTTTGACGCAATTATGCAATAGCAATGTGAAAGATACATTTTCAACAAAAGATAGCCTTGAAATCGTAAAGTTGTCAATTATAAATCACAGTTGAACATATAGCTATTTTCAAATAAATTTGTAAACGGGCAGCAATGTCTTCCAGATACATATATTGATTACAGTCATGCTATAAACTAAATAAACCGATAAGCGACACGATTGTTTTCTGTAAACTAAAAAGGGGTTTGCGCAATTTTTTTTTCTAAATTTAGGCATAATATACCTACAAGGTGTCACGAACGGTTTGACACTAATTTATAAGCCATGAGTGTTAAACAACATAATGGATGCTGCTACAAAAGTGTAATAATTGCTAGTAATAAAAAGAGGGTTGATAGTATGGTGTTACAGTAATAGCATATTAATAATTGTCTAGTATATAAATAAAAAATTCTCTCATAAACTGTGAATTGTACTTAAATCATTACAATAACATGTGTGTTAACGGTACCTCTTTGTCACCTTGCTTTATATTATTTCGTTTCATCTTCATCTATAATCGTGTGTCTTCATTGACAATACATTAAAAATACATTAAATCATTCTGAGCCGTCGCTCTACAGTGTACTTTTTCAAGGTGGTCCCTTAGACCAAATGACAAGATACATTTTGTTAACAACATAACTACTGATCAGACCCGCAATGGAAGAAATATATAATTTACTTCACATTACTAATAATTGTAATCCACAATAAATAAAAGAAATTAATTATATATAAAAGAACTATATTTAACAGGTGAATAATTCGAATTCACTTTTTTTTTTTGGAATTATATCAAATCAATGTCGATAACTGTACACGCATTACTCCTACTTCTTTCATCTAACATTAATTCATATTTTTTTCATTATATTTAGAGATTTTCATATCGGATTATACAATCAGAAGCTTCTAAAAAATATATCAATCACATAGCAAAGCATTATATTTACTGTCAATAAAATGCAAAATACAGAAAAAACCTTCGATTTCCTTGTCTCTGTGTCCGTGATTCCTTGCTTTTCGTCATCCTGTAGGCATCGTTTGGCTTCCTCGTCACTGGAGTGTCATTCTTGCGTTTGCATTGTCCAATGTGGCGACTTGATCGGCGAGCGGAATTCTTTTTCTCGTGCGTGTACCACTCCATGCTTAGAGATGGGGTGAGGGCGGGTGACAAATGTTGTAAGACGGACTGGGCTGCTCCGTTTCAAAACTGCAGATACACTTCTACGGGGGTCGATGAAAATGTCGCGCCGTTTGCGGGGAACTTTGATGATCAGCCTAAACGTGATCGGGCCGGACTCTTCGCCAATTAAAACCGGGGATTACGATAGTTGTGTTGACCAGCTGGAAAGTGGTCAAACCGCGAATTCTCCACCAATTATGACCGGTTGGGTCACTGTGTTTTCGTCGAGATGTGATGAGGTACCAGATACGATTATTTGTAGGTCGTCGACGTGATTGCAGGTAGCTGAGGGTTGAAGCTAGATAATACCCGAGACTTTGTACGAATTTCTATTTTCTTTATTTGGTCGCGGCTGACTGGCACGTTCGGGTTCTACTTCGGGTTTCTGTGTGATGATGAATATGTCGAGTTGAGGAATATCTTGTGGTTGTAATGTGATGTGTGTCTGATGCTGTCGTATTTATAGTGAAGGTGCGGGTGGCTTGATGTGGTGAGCTGTGATTGGTTAATCCGGGGCTTGGGGTCATTCGGAGCTTTAATTGGAGATCAAACGGGTCTAAATTAATTGTTAAGGGAATTGACGGGACTTGGATGTTTTCATCAAAGGATTGGGTTTGGTTAAGGACTATATAATTTGGAAACTGACCCGTACGGAACTTAAAAGGGATTCTAAAGGTTTATGTAAATTGGGCAACAATTAATCTGGTACGAGTGAAAAGGGATGAATTTCATTTGCCTAAATTGGTTTAGTGTTCATGTCTCGAGTGGCCGAAAGGTTGTAAATCTAACTTTAACTTTTGGGTTGTGGGGTGGGGGGGGGGGGGGGGGGGGGGGGGGGGTTTGGGGTGGAAAGATGAGAGGTGGTGTGTGTATGTGTTTGCAAGTGCATGCGTGCATGTATGCGTTTGTTGGGGGGGTGAAATACATGCGTGCATGTATGCGTTTGTTGGGGGGGTGAAATATGCCCTTCCTCTGTAAAAGGACACTCCGCTGTCCTTGTGATTTACATTTGTGTGTGAGTTTGTTTGAGCGTGCCAGTAGCCTACATTATAGACATAACAATATATACATACAACATAGAATCTGGATATAACTTTTGACGCAATTATGCAATAGCAATGTGAAAGATACATTTTCAACTAAAGATAGCCTTGAAATAGTAAAGTTGTTAATTATAAACCACAGATGAATATATAGCTATTTTCAAATAAATTTGTAAACGGCAGCAATGTCTTCCAGATACATATATTGTTTACAGTCATGTTATAACTAAATACACCGATAAGCGACACGATTGTTTTCTGTAAACTAAAAAGGGTTGCGCAATTTTTTTTTCTAAATTTAGGCATAATATACCTACAAGGTGTCACGAACGGTTTGACACTAATTTATAAGCCATGAGTGTTAAACAACATAATGGATGCTGCTACAAAAGTGTAATAATTGCTAGTAATAAAAAGAGGGTTGATAGTATGGTGTTACAGTAATAGCATATTAATAATTGTCTAGTATATAATAAAAAATTCTCTCATAAACTGTGAATTGTACTTAAATCATTACAATAACATGTGTTAACGGTACCTCTTTGTCACCTTGCTTTATATTATTTCGTTTCATCTTCATCTATAATCGTGTGTCTTCATTGACAATACATTAAAATACATTAAATCATTCTGAGCCGTCGCTCTACAGTGTACTTTTTCAAGGTGGTCCCTTAGACCAAATGACAAGATACATTTTGTTAACAACATAACTACTGATCAGACCCGCAATGGAAGAAATATATAATTTACTTCACATTACTAATAATTGTAATCCACAATAAATAAAAGAAATTAATTATATATAAAAGAACTATATTTAACAGGTGAATAATTCGAATTCACTTTTTTTTTTTTGAATTATATCAAATCAATGTCGATAACTGTACACGCATTACTCCTACTTCTTTCATCTAACATTAATTCATATTTTTTTCATTATATTTAGAGATTTTCATATCGGAGTATACAATCAGAAGCTTCTAAAAAATATATCAATCACATAGCAAAGCATTATATTTACTGTCAATAAAATGCAAAATACAGAAAAAACCTTCGATTTCCTTGTCTCTGTGTCCGTGATTCCTTGCTTTTCGTCATCCTGTAGGCATCGTTTGGCTTCCTCGTCACTGGAGTGTCATTCTTGCGTTTGCATTGTCCAATGTGGCGACTTGAATTCCATTTTCTCGGCGAGCGGAATTCTTTTTCTCGTGCGTGTACCACTCCATGCTTAGAGATGGGGTGAGGGCGGGTGACAAATGTTGTAAGACGGACTGGGCTGCTCCGTTTCAAAACTGCAGATACACTTCTACGGGGGTCGATGAAAATGTCGCGCCGTTTGCGGGGAACTTTGATGATCAGCCTAAACGTGATCGGGCCGGACTCTTCGCCAATTAAAACCGGGGATTACGATAGTTGTGTTGACCAGCTGGAAAGTGGTCAAACCGCGAATTCTCCACCAATTATGACCGGTTGGGTCACTGTGTTTTCGTCGAGATGTGATGAGGTACCAGATACGATTATTTGTAGGTCGTCGACGTGATTGCAGGTAGCTGAGGGTTGAAGCTAGATAATACCCGAGACTTTGTACGAATTTCTATTTTCTTTATTTGGTCGCGGCTGACTGGCACGTTCGGGTTCTACTTCGGGTTCTTGTGTGATGAATATGTCGAGTTGAGGAATATCTTGTGGTTGTAATGTTGATGTGTGTCTGATGCTGTCGTATTTATAGTGAAGGTGCGGGTGGCTTGATGTGGTGAGCTGTGATTGGTTAATCCGGGGCTTGGGGTCATTCGGAGCTTTAATTGGAGATCAAACGGGTCTAAATTAATTGTTAAGGGAATTGACGGGACTTGGATGTTTTCATCAAAGGATTGGGTTTGGTTAAGGACTATATAATTTGGAAACTGACCCGTACGGAACTTAAAAGGGATTCTAAAGGTTTATGTAAATGGGCAACAATTAATCTGGTACGAGTGAAAAGGGATGAATTTCATTTGCCTAAATTGGTTTAGTGTTCATGTCTCGAGTGGCCGAAAGGTTGTAAATCTAACTTTAACTTTTGGGGTGTGCGGGGTGGGGGGGGGGGGGGGGGGGGTTTGGGGTGGAAAGATGAGAGGTGGTGTGTGTATGTGTTTGCAAGTGCATGCGTGCATGTATGCGTTTGTTGGGGGGGTGAAATACATGCGTGCATGTATGCGTTTGTTGGGGGGGTGAAAGTATTTGGCCCGGTGATCGACATTTACCCTCATACATTACACAACCTCGGCGCATCCTGCTCACACACATATAGTTGGTGAATTAGTTACTTCATTGACCAGCATTATACGTCATACAATCGTTTACAAAGACAATTTTCGAATAATTTGGCGAATTACGAAAAGGAAAGCTCTAAATCTCAATGGATTTGTGTATCATAAGCTTAACCATGGGTGCACGCAGTGCCAGAAAGTTAGGATTGACATGAAAACACTGATGCGATTTCACAATTTGTTTTAATCAATCGGTCTGTTGGGCGGCAATTGTCTATCTGTACACCCATGTCGCCACGACGATTTTTTGTTGCTTGCCATCGGAATACACGACTGAAGCATTGAATTCATTTTGATATAATATCACACGAGTCATCGAGCAGACAAAATCAAAACAATATATTGCCATTTATCTATCAATTAGTTGCATTGGAAACGCATAACATTTCACAGGTCCCTGTATTTCTTCATGCAGCCCATCGTGCTTGTGCGCACTAGACCGCATATGGAAAAAATCTGTGGGACCAGCATCTCAAGTTTCATGAAAATGCAAATATAGCAAGTTGTTCATATATGTCAGCAGTAATGTGCCAGGATATTTATGTTGCAATATCTTACTCTCTTACTCTTTTCAAAGATTCGCGGGTCTACGCTTCAGCGTATCCAGTTAGTCAATGAAAACAACTGCGCGCGCAGGATCTTGCAATCGCGGGAACTCTGGGAAGTCGAATCGGCTTGCCCAGTCCGCCATGATGGACTAACAAAAAACCCGGAGAGACGCTCAAATTGGTGCAACATTATCGAGAAAATGACTCTTGTTGTGGACAGATTTGCCAAGTGCGATCCTAGAGGAGATATTTAACTTGGATTTAGACGCGAAAAGACGCGATATTTTCCACCGAAAAAGACTTTTATTAGGTCTTATAATCTGGACGAGTTCATTGTGAAAAAAGGTGGGACAAGATGAGTAAGCTATCTTTTCGAGCTCGTCAGCTCGACGCTTCGAAGTCTATGCCAGTTTATTTGTCCGACGAAATTCCCGATATGCCGGATTTCGCTGCAATTAATCGAGCTGTGCCTCAAATGCCAACTGGCATGGAAAAAGAGGAAGAAACGGTAAGTCTGACACCCTCCGACAAGTTGGGCTCACCCGTAGTCAGCCATTTTGAATTTGGCATCTACGTAAAATTGTATATTTGTGGTTAATCGTGAAGCAATTTTAAATATTCTTCGGTATGACGACCTCAAAGCTGTATGTTATTTACGTAGTGTCTCATTTGTTGTATAACTATTTAGAAAGATGTGCATTCTTGGGAAATCTTCAAAAAGTAGTCACGTGACATGTAGCGTCGCCTCCATTTTCCTCGTGCATAACCCAAAATTATCTTCTGAGGGATTTCCCCATTGTATGTATTCCATAACGTGATGACAACCTGCAAGAGTCAGTCTCCTCGATTTCTCTAAATTTAAGTAGTATGTTATAGGAACCCTAAATCCCCAATTATGATCACTTTTTCTTATTTGACGTTTTTTTGGGTGAGTAATGCTCTATGACGTCATTGTTTTTATTTTACTGGGGATTCCCCGTGTTGTGGTTTTATGATGTTGCTTCTGTTTCGTGCATGAACGGGTTTTCTGAACGCTACACTAGCCAGAGAAGTTATTTGATTGATTGACTCAAAGTTTCCTTTGGTGACTGTTGTTTATCCATACTAGGAGCATCATCTGCAAAGGGCTTTATCAGCACAGCAAGTTTATGGAACCGCAGAAGCTCTTGTCATTCCTGTGCCTGAAATGCACGGGAATGGAACTGGTTTTTCACATTATGAATGGAAGGCTAAAGAATTCAAGCCACCCAAACAATACATTCATGTGCAACGTGAGTTAATTGCAAATAGGTATTGATTATAAGATTTTTATTAGAAGTGAAAGTTTACACCGCATAGATAAGGTGACACAGTTATGAAGTGTTATTGGAATGGCATTAAATGTATGCTACTGAAATGATAATTTGATTTGAGTGGGAAAAAACTTGATGATTGATCTGCGGCCTCCCTACTCAGAATCAAAATTCATATTCATAACCAAGCCATGAGTCCTTGACATCGTATTCAAATAAATTTTAAACCCACTATCTAGTAGCATGTTAAAGCGTTTGACATGTAAAATTGTGGAATAACTGCTATGCTATCTTTGAAATGTAAACTATGGTTTATTAGAATGAGTCTACATGACTTTGTCTATCAAACAATTAAAGTTTTGTGGTGGTTGTATTCCAGCATTTGGTATGGATCAGGAGATTCCGGACTATGACATGGATAGTGAAGATGAAACATGGCTCAATAAACAGGCTAAAAACCTCAAGATGGAAGTCACCTCCCTCAAATTTGAAAATATGATGGACAGGCTTGAGAAAGGCAGCGGTCAAACGGTGAGTTGATGGAGAGAAAAAATATAAAAAAAATTACACTCCTTAAACATGCCGTAAATATTACTGACTGTCATGATCATCTGGATTTGTTTCTTTGCAAAATTCCTAGAATTTTTTTTATTTTTAACCTAGATTTGTAGATAATTTTTTTATAGTTAGTTATTTTTCTGAATCTTAAAGCCTGTGTTCAATGTATGACATAATTGGATAATTTACCTTTGAACTATTTATCTTCAATGTTGAATTCATATTGATATTTATTGTGCAATAATTGTTTTGCTTTCAGGTCGTTAGTTTACAAGATGCCAAGGCTCTTCTAAAGGAGGATGATGATTTAATAATAGCTGTCTATGACTACTGGCTCAACAAGCGACTGCGACTGGTGAGCTTACAGCAGACACTAATTATGTAATTGCCATCTATAATCATTAAAGGTATCAAGAGGTATCCTGGTGAATCTTTCATGGGCAGCCTCAGATACAGTTAATGACGACTAAAAATATACATCAATTTGGTCTAATTTTTGGGCGTGTATTTCTATATTGACAATAGTGACTGAGAATGCTACAGATCACTATTCTTGTTCCTCTTGTAATCAGCTGCTTTTGTTATGTGTAGCAACATGCCTTGATACCATCAGTGAAGACAGAAAAAAGGGACGGATCAACCACAAACAATCCCTATGTGGCTTTCCGTCGGAGAACAGAAAAGATGCAAACTAGGAAGGTCAGTTCTCACTATGGCTATCTTGATCATAGATCCTGACGATGATGATTCGTGGCCTCATTGAATATTCTCATTTGATTGGGAAATGATTTGTGATTGTGTTGTCAGAACCGTAAGAATGACGAGGCATCCTATGAAAAGATGCTGAAACTCAGGAGAGATCTAAACCGAGCGCTGTATGTTGATTCTCGTCCCAAACCATACACCTAAACTATGATATATTTCATTGGTTCTGTACATTAGTGAAATTGCTAGTCTTCAAATATATTTGTGAAGAAGAATTTGATGTAAATACTAGTCTGCTTGTGCTAAGCCAAACACTGGTTTGTATTATCTCTCTACTACATGACGTTAATTATTGGCCTGTTTCAGAACAATCCTTGAGATGATCAAAAGGCGGGAAAAGAGCAAAAAGGAATTACTTCAGCTTACTATCGAAATAGTAGACAAAAGGTTAGGGGCACATGTCTATTCTCTGTACGAATAACCACGATTATATCTTGTCCCTCATCTTCTGCCATTGCTGTGGTGGTAGCTTGGGATAGATTTATATATGAAAGTATTAACTCTACTTTAAAAGATTGATGCTGTACAAGACCAGTGTTGATACCCAAAAACATAAATTCAGACATATTTTGTAAGATTAAATCATTTTTTAATCTTATGTATTGCAGGCATCAAATGCAAGACTGGGAGGGCAAATCACTAGCAGAGGCCCTTGCACAAAAACACAAGATCCAGACCTTTGTTCCTATGCCTAGCCAATACATTGCCAGAGAATGGGGTCACAAGGTGAGTCTGAAGTGTCAAAGTCTACACTCACATGTGAACCCTCCAACTTGATGCTAGTGTCCAACTCTTGGATTTGAACAAAACAATCAAGAATATTCTATTTTCTGCTAATCACTGGGTGGTTATTTTATTCTATATAAAACAGCAGTCACCAATACAAGCACTTTTTTGAAATAACCCAGATGTTATGCCTCTGAAGTTGTCACGTTTTTGACGATGGTACATGTGTCCCTGTAGCCCAAGTTGTTTGGCACGAGCCAAGAGGAAGGTGGTTTTGTGAGAAAGAAGAGGGAATACAAGAAGCGTAAACACAAGCAGGTACAGCAGCACCAGCAGCCTGCCCCCATGCCCTCCACCACTGTACACTTACCCCAGTATGGAGATATGGAAAATGCTCATACAGGCAACAACGAAGGCTTCACATCCGAGGAAGAAGGATTCTCACCGGTACAATCAGTTCTCCTCCATCTACTCTCTCTTCATAGAATAGTTTAAAATAACATGCTTTGGTTGTGAAGTTGTCGGACTTGTATTTAAGAAGAATACCTACTGTTGAACTGTTTTTGTGATCGCTGTGGTTGGAAAGTATACTTGTGGAGCTGATTGTCATTGCTGGCATTGTAATGGATGTCATTTTTGGCAAGTGGCTGTGACTAACATGTGGCTTTGATTGACATGTCATCCTTGGCACATGGCTTTAATTGACTTGTCATCCTTGGCACATGGCTTTAATTGACATGTCATCCTTGGCACATGGCTTTAATTGACATGTCATCCTTGGCACATGGCTTTAATTGACATGTCATCCTTGGCACATGGCTTTTATTCACATGTCATCCTTGGTACGTGGCCTTAATTGACATGTCATCCTTGGCATGTGGCCCATAATTGGCATGTCATTCTTGGAGCGTGGCTGTGATTGACATGTCATCGTAGGAGTGTGAATGTGATCAACATGTTATTGTTTATTTTTAGCCATGAATGACACTATTGTTGGCATGTGGTTGATGTCACATGGTTATTTGAATGGTTATTCACTGATGATGTGAATGTTATTATTCACAAATGGTTGTGGCTGTTGACAGTTGCCTTCCGCCTCCGACCACGAACAGGAAGATGATCCCGATGGTGTGTTTGCATTCCGAAGGAAAGATGGCTGTATCTACCACGCTGTGAGTTACTCTCCAATCTACCTGGTGTTCTCTCTCATGTAGTGTCAGTGACCCTGATGTAACCCAGTGGATTCCATCGGGAGCATTACAGGTTCAAACCTGTCCATGTCTGGTTCTGATGCAATTGTAGCCAGTCATTATCACGATAATTTGTATTGTTGTCCATAAGACCTACTGATCCCCTTAATTTTTATATAATAATATGAATATGCCAGTGTATGGTAATAGTAATGTGGTTGGTGTTGGCATTTCTTGAACCCGAACCGCTAGTATATCAGTTAGTCCATTAACTACCCTGACTGGGTGTGTCATCTGTTTCAGCCCATCCTGGACGGCCAGGGCAGCTGGCCTTGGTGTGGTCGGGAGGATGGAGGTCTCGGCATCTCCAAATACCGCTACTCCCTTACAGGACTAGCGCAGCCTCACAGCCGTTGCATGGGCTACTCTCGACGGAGAGTGGGTCGAGGAGGAAGGTACGAAGCTATCCGCGCTCTTCTAAAATCCAGTCTGCCTTTGACATTTGACATTTTAGTCAACACTCCTTGAATGCATGTAGTCCAATTCATTGTGGAAATAAGAATCTGGTCTGAAGTGGCTGAACAGTAATTACTCTGCCATTTGCCTGTTGGCCTGGTGAGTTCCATGTGTGCGCCTGTTGATGAGTGAAGTGGTTTTGGCAGGGTGCTGTTCGACCGAGCTTTCTCTGAATGGGACGAGGGTCTCCATGATATGGACTTGATGGATCTCCACTCAGACGACGTACCGCCTTATGCCAAGTACACCCGCCACAACAACATGTGGGTCTAGGCTGAATCCGTTCTCACAGATGTTGTGTGTTAGATACTGGATGATGACAATGAATGCATACATTTATTTCACTGGTTTCCTGCTAACCATACAAACATTATGCTTATTTTTTGAAACTCTAGATTTTTAATCTGATTTATTTATCATCTAGATTCAAGCATTTTGATTCTAGGTTGACCTATTTCCATTGTGTTTGTTTCAGAAATGCTTTCCGTCCACGTAGCCCTACAGAAGAAGACCCCGGAGTGAAGTCGTCTGTGCCCTGGGGGGTGTCCTCCTTTACCGCCCCTCTCTCTCCACTACAGCCACTGACCACTGAATTCTCCGCAGAGTCCTTCCAATCCCACCAGGAACAGCTTCTACAGATGCAGCGTCAACAACAAGAGGAAATTCTCAAGAGAGAGACCGACATACCCCTACCAGAACTCGACCAAACTCCCTCATATGAACTGGACAATGGTTTCTCTCAGTTAAACACCCGCTTCACATTGGATTCTGCCCATGCTCAGTTTGCTGCATCAGCAGTTTGTAGTTCTACGCACGACCTTTTCCAGCAGCCTCGTGGCAGTGACTCGCCGCTGCTGGTGACCAGCTCTGGGCTGGCCTCGTTACCGACAGAGAGTTCAAGTGTTGGAGTGGGAGATGCTACACTTCCTGCTCCGAGCCTTTCCTCTAATGCCGATCTCTTATCTGGACTACAGAATGGACCAATAGTTGATAGTATGTAGTCACCATTGTACCTACTCCATAACATGTAGCATTGAATTGAACTTCGTCCAATTTCATCCAAATTCTGACGTAAAAAAAAATGTTGTCCTTGGCTACATTTATGGTCTTTGTAAAGTACAATTGCATATTGTTATGGAGACATCAATAATACACCAAATATGGCATGTGTAAGATTATGTTGGGCATCTGAAGCTGAAAACATGTAGAATTAATAGCAATTATACCAGAAAACAAGAGAATTGCACATGCATAGTTGCTCTGCCCAATGTTTTACTTGTTTGCAAAGTTCAGAGGGTGTTTGTAACGTGCTAATAGCAGCTATACAAATAAGGAAGCAATAAGCAAATATGAGTTTGAATTTCAGGTTCATTATCTTACTTAAATAACTTGAAATAGGCGTTATTCCCGGCTAATATTATGCATGTTGCTAACTCTCTGATGATGTGATTGAACAATCATATTTTGTTTTGACCAGGTAAGAACAGTGGATTTTCTACCTCCCCAGCTGCCAACGTACTTCAACTCAACTACCCCCTCACCCTCTCCACCGCAGTAGACGCCCTCGCCAGCCCAGCAACCCAGGTTACCACGACTACCACAAACTCTGTCGCTCAATCCTCCCCTGCCGTCACTGCAGCATCAGCAACATCCGTGACCTTAACCCCTGTTGTTGGGCCAGGGTTGTTGACTATTAATTCCAGCTCCAATTCCACAGGAGGCTCAGGAATTGTGTCCAAAGTGATGTCACCCTCGGCAGCGGCCATTTTGAAGATTGGACCTGGTACTGTCAACAACAAGAACAACTCTCTGAATGTGTAAGTTAGGTTGAGGGTACAGCTCTGATCAGGACAATAACTCTGTGTGTGTGTGTGTTACATTAGAGAATAACTTGTTGGATTTGTAAATGCACGCTCTTGTGGTTAGAAACGGCTTAACGTGGGCTGATATGAATGGACTGATGTGTTGGGTATCATTCTTTGCTTTTGAAGTATACCACGGCTTGGTCTGGCAATCCATTTTCTTGAAGCTGTACTCAAATTAAATCTGTATTGCTGTGTCAACCAGCTCCTGTATACCAATCATAAATACTTGAATTTGTTTGCAGGAATCATGACTCCGTCAACAATCTGGTGCAAGAGAAGGGTGTTCCTATGGAAGTCACGTGACAGGCCATCGTTTTCATGGCGTACAAGCCAGGGAGACTTCAGTCCTGTTGTAATGGAAACAAATGTAGGCTTGTTTTGTGTGTAACAGCCCTTATGACTGTGAGGGTCAAGTGTGTCATATGTGTGGAGTCAGGGGAAGGGGGGTCAAGGTAACTGGGGAAGGCATCCCTGTTGGCTTCTTGCAGCAGGTGACTGCTAGTTGGAGACGGTGATATTTGAGGACGGAATGATTTTCACTGAGCATTCAACTGGATGTGCCTACTAACCTTGTGGTATTCTCTGTCTGTGGAGCAGTATGTTGTTGCTGCTGAGGAGATTAGCTTTGCTATCTGTCAGGCTTAGGCAGAAACAGGTGGTGAAGTATCCCCACCTTGGTGTGTGCAATGGGGAATCAGATTTTTACCCACACTGAGCATGTTACAAAATAAGAACCCTTTTTCTCCTTAATTGTGCCCACATTCACCAAGTAGACCATTCAACTATTCCTGACTAGTGTAGTATTTCCAGCAGCTGTATGTGCACCAAATCATTCACTCCAGAAAAGTAAATCCCTTGCTATCATTTTCTTTTGGAAAGAAAATTTGAAAAAAAAATATTTTTGTAAAATTTGTGTGGGGGGGGGGGGGGGCACGGTAAATAAAAAAAAAAGCAGCATTTTGTGGAATGTCTATAATATATTGTTGATGAAGATGATGACCACCTGCTTGAGGTCAGACCAGGATGTGTTCACGAATGAACTGTTTCAAATTATTATGATGGGGAAAAAACACTTGTAGTAGCATAGGAAATAAGTAGAGCTCGGTGGTTAAGAATTGTGGCTAGATACATGAGTGTGTGTGTTGATGAGTGCTTGGACTGAGTTATTGGCGAGGCGTCGACTCTTAGCTTCATGTGACGAGTTTGAGAGGTGCTTCACTTGAACAAGGTGAAGATTTTAACGAGCTTTGCTTTCTATCTCCACGGTTACCTTCAGTGCTATAGGGAATCATATACCAGCTTCCTATGGCCATTGTGATATCCTTTATATAATGGTTATTTAAACACTAAACATTCATTCAGTATGTCAGTAAGAAGATTTGTTACCCAGGTTCCCATCCTATTGCTGTCTTCCACTTTGATTTCCGCACGGGACCCGCCCTTAGTGTATGCAATTGTCTTACTAATCAGAACAATGAATTCAGCCAACAGAGTTGACTTGGTCTAATCATAATTTTGATTTACTGGTATCAGAGTATTCGGGTAGAAGTTCTGTGTCCGTGTTTCTATTTACTCACAAGACAGCTAAGAACAGGGTACATACATGTTGGTTGTTAACTCTGGTGTGTATATGTCCTGTTGTTGTGGGGTCATTCTGGTGCAAGTGTGTTATGTCATCCCTGCCATTGTTTTCATGGTAAAACAGGAAGCTGAAGTCTTCCATAATGACTCTGTTCCATTGGTATTAGCATAACTGAAATGCGTAAGGTGGTTTTCTGTAAGTTACTTGGTCAAGCTGTGGAATGTTGGTGTTTCAACATATTGTACAATCGTAACATGGCTGTATTGCCTCGAGTGGTTTAGGAAAAGGTGCCTGGGGTGTGTGAAGTGTTTTTGTGGTTTGGAACCGGGGATTAACTGATAGTTATACTAAGTATAACACCAAGTTAATCACAAAGCACAACTTCAAAGATGCTTTGATTCCTATTGCAAATATGGTACTGGCTATGTGCATGATGGGTAGGGAAATGTTTCATTCGTGTAGGTCTTGTATTGCTTTCTGGCCTGGGATGAATCTGCAGGGATTTAGTTGTCAAAGTTGTATGTTCAATTTCCCATGTTGTAAGCATGTTCCTTGTACTTCCCATCACTGTGTTCTGTTCCTGCAAGCATGTTTAATTAGAAAATTGAATTCCATTTTTATATTGTCAACTGTAATTGCTTTGATGAATTCAACCATATCCATGATTTCTCTGTGAGCCGTTCACACAAATTCTCCTGTCAACGTTTTCCGACCGGACTAAAGGATTCTGCTCCTCCTCAATCGTCGATTCACCCCCCAAGAAATCATGTCTGTCACGGTCTTACCATGATCTCGAGTCCTGCTTTATCATGTGTGTATGTGTGTTGTGGTCTGATTGTCAAATTATTAAATTAGGCAGCATTTGGTTGGAACAATATGATAGAATTATTATAACATTGTCTACATCTGTTCTTCTCAGTGTGAACATTACTACTGTGATATTTGAAACATGCATGTCAACAAAGGGAAGCCCATGTGCTGGGAGTGGAGCACACTTAACTTGAATAAACTCAGAAACACTTGCTTGCAATGTTATTCTTATTCTGAGATCGGGCTGGGAAACCTGTTTACTGGCCATTATTTAAAGCATATGTATATGTGTAAACGGGTGAAGTTTGAACGATTAAGCTTGTATGTACCACACCCTATGTTCTGGTGATGTTGGGTACTTGTGCATCTGCCAACCGAAAGATAGGTTATTAAACGAACCGAGTGTTGGCCAATGGGGAAGGTCCTTACAAATGTTGATAAAATAAGAAGCTGATGTTGTCACTATGGTAACTTTACTAAGAGCACATCTCTGAATAGATTTTTATTTTTGCAACAGTACATTTAACATTGAATCCTCTTGGTATAATGAAAACATGACTGCTGCTTAACATGGGAACGATGCCTGATAAGCAATACTGATGACAGAACAGCAATATATATGAATGAATAGAATAAGGCAGTAAGTATCCCAGAACAAATATGGCTGATCATTTGGCTTTATGACAAGACTGAGGCATCTAACCAGTGAACTCAGACATCATGGGGTACACAATGTAAACGGAGCACTGTAATAATTACATACCAGGCCGACTTCAACACAACAGTTGTGAAGGCTAGTAGGTAACATGACTAATTTCATCGCTGTCATTAAATAGCATCCTACTTAAAAGCCTATGACCTAAGTTAAAGGGGCAATACAGCTTTTCAATGCTTAATAGAACCATAAATCAAGGTAAATTGTGTTTCCCTAAATCATTTCCACAGAAATACATTTCTGAAGGTGCTTTTCCTCTCAATTTTAACCATGCTTGCTGGCATGACAGTTGTTACGACATTATGATAAATGCAGTTGGCTTTATCAGCAGCTTGGCAGATTTCCAACGTTTCGGATTAATAGTTCAGTAAAGATAGATGATGTAAGCTGAATTAAAAAAACACCTTGTACGGCTCAGATAATGCTATGTGACTTCAAATAACTAAAATATACCTAACTCAATAAATATTGCAAGCATTCCTCTTTTTACTCTACATTGGCAAATTAAATATAGAATATTTTCAAAGCCATACAACTTTTAGTTAGCCATTGGCATAAATGGTGACGGGAAGAAAAACTGTCCTTAATAAAAGAAAATCAGATCCATTGGCTCGTTATTACCCCCCATAAAGCTGTGGCATCATAATGAGCTTGTCTTTCAGAGGTAGTAATATCCAGTGAGAGAGAAACCACTAATGGGCAACATAGTTCTCATGATCAGGGTTAGCTTTGAGGTGTCGATCTAACTCGCTTGGATAGCGGAACTTACGACCACATGCCAAGCAATTATGCTTAAACGATGCTTCCCTTTCCTCACGCGACATGAACGAATGTCGGTTCTTCACGTGGTTATGTAGCGAGCTGTGATGAGTGAATGAATCACCGCATGTGGTACACACATGAGGTTTCCTTCCGAGATGACTATTCACATGCTCCTGTAGACTCGAGCGTATCTTAAACATATTGCTACATACTTTACACTTGTACTTGTATCTGCCTTGCTCTGTGGGAATATCAACAAAATCAAAATATTCAGTAATCAGTGTACTTGGCGAAGGTGACCTTGAAGGATCTTCATCTTGACCTTTAGGAGTGTCCAATAGTAAGTCAAGGTCTTGATCTTCAAAACTAGGGATGACATCCATTTCGTCTGCTATGTTGAATTGACTGTCGTCCGGTTCCATTTTGACATTAGTAACATCTTGTCCAGGGAACACACTCTGTGTTTGCATGTTGTATTGACTGCCTGTATTAGGGGGTTGAACAGAAGGACAAGACGACACTGGAAGGTTATATCCCTGTGATGGAAAAGTAGAAGGCCAGTCATTAGCGCCAGAAGACGGGGAACTGACAGACATGGAGCCAAAACTCAGCGATGTGTTAGGGGTGTCATTGGTCAAGACAGGAGGGGGAGGGTCAGCAGGAGACTCGCTTTTAGTTTCTGACGTGAAACCAGTCAATGTGCGTTTACCGGCAGGACTGGGGGTGTAACCGAAGCGCTCAGGAAACTTGTGTTCCTTGTGTCTCCAGGTGTAGTGTTGTTTAACGGACTGATAGTTCATGAAGCGTTCATGACATAACTCGCACTGGAACTCCTGCGGTATCTTCTCTTCATGTCGGCGTTTGATGTGGTTACATAGAGAAGCCAAGTGGGTGAACGTGTCGCCACAGTGTTTACAAACATGGGGTCGTGCCCCTGTATGCTTGTTGATGTGGTCTTTGAGAGTATGTTTAAAGTTATAAGCTTTCTCACAATAAGGACATTGAAACTTTCCATCTTCTGTCCGACGGAAATCTGAGAAAGGACTAGGAGGGGTGGGGTACACGTTGTTGATGGGTTTACTGTGGTTAGTCAGAGCTGGAGATGTGGGAAGGGATCGGTTTATTGCCGGCAGGTTACCAAATGTAAACGGTAGCCCAGGAGGTGGCATTCCAGGAAACATGGCTGCCATGTTCAATGGAGGCTGTGTTGGCAGGCCCATAGCGATAGCTTGCTGCTGGAAATCTAGTGAAGCCTGCATTAGGTTTGAATGGGAAGTCAGGAAGTCTTTTGCCACGGCACCACGGTCAGACGGCATCGCTTCCTTTCGAGCATCATTTTGGGGCGAAGTTGGAGCGGGATTTGCTCCAATCGATTCCTTCCCTCCCTCCTCTTTATTTTCCACATTTTTCTGGCTATTACTCACCAGTTCTGTCATACCTGTTTTGTCCGTGTCATTTGCCTCGACATGCTGTAGTGGGGCACTATCCATTTTTGGTTTACTTGGAGATGGTCCTTTTTTGTCCTCCTCCTCCACCCCAGCTTCAGTTGAATCCTGGGATACATGTCTGTCTTTGTGCTTAGACTGGATATGCTGCTTGAGTGAATGGTCATTCAAAAAACATTGCTCACAAATGCTACACCTGAACTCAGAAGACATTACTGCGGAATGTTTTCTGCGGATATGAGCACACAGACTGGGTAAGTGTGTGAACAAGCATCCACAGTGTTTGCAGACATGGGGCTTACGGCCAGTGTGTTTGTTGATGTGGTCCTTGAGACTGTGTTTAAATCGGTAAACTTTAGTGCAGAATGGACAAGAATATTTTCCGTTTGTCGACTGTTGATGTACTCTGGCTGAATCAGTTGCCCCCCTTTTTTCCGTCTTCTCTCCCCCATCACCCTCCTCCCCTCCCTTCTCCTTATGCCCATTTCTTATGGAAGAATTATAACTTGCATCCAAATAGAGATCCCTGTCACTGTCATGGTCAACACTCTCCCCGAGGCCCTCCCCGATCTGCTCCGTGATATGAGTAATCAACACAGACGATCCGTCTGACACGAGACACAGAGTGCCTTCAATACGCAGGTCTTGACAGTAGAATGCTTCCTGGCGACAAAGTTCCACAATGGCAGAGGTGAGTTTCAGTTTCAGTTCTTGATGTTTGCTTTTCATGATTCAGTTTGGTAGAAGGGACTTATCTGAAATCAAACACAACAAAATTAGAAAGTGATTGATTAAAGATAGGAATAGTCTGAGTGACAAAGAGATTGGCATTTCCATGTTAATACAAGGAGTACCATATTCTACTTTGAATCAGCACTGTGCCTAATTCAAGTACCACCCCACATTCCCTTTTTTTGTGGCGGACTGGTGGTCCACTCCCAAACTAAACCATGTGTTAGCAACACCAACCCATTAAAGCTTGTAACCATTCTGCATTCACTCTCATGTTTGCCTTCTGTGCAAACAGAAATCAAATAACCTATTAAGTAGCCTTGACTATCATAGTCAGTAGACCTGTGCTCACCCTACACAAAGTAAGCGACCCCTGGCCTCTCCCTTAGCATGCGACACTTATTCAAAGTAGAATAGTAGTATTTGCCTCACTCAGAACCAATCTGGACAGGACCTCCTCTATATTATCTGCTTCTCTACCAGCAATTTTTATTTATTGATTAAAATTATCTATACTCTTGCAATACATGATATGGCTATAAAAATTGAACACAGCAGTGTGTCAAGCAAGCCAATTGCCAAGCCTCAACTTGCTAGTGTTATATCAAATCAATCCCAAAATTTGCATGGACTGGAATCTACCGTTTTTCACCATATCACAACTGCCAACAACCAGAACAACTGTAGCTCTATCTAGTCAGCTGATCAAGAGAGATACCGTTTCCTGTGTAGCTAAGTTTTAACGACTTAACCAACTTCAAATTATACATATGCATTACAGGCAGATCCTCGAAAGAAACTATTTGGCAGTTTTCCGGTTGCTAATGGAGCAAACCTTGTGTTGGTTTACTATTATTAGAGCAAGTTGGTGGCTATAAATTATTGCTCACAGATTATATCATATTATTCATAGGCCAGAATGTTTACAAATAGAGCTTCACAGCTTCAATTTCCAGGAACTAACCAGCCATGCAGCTTGACCAACAGGGAAAGCAAACTTATACAATCAAATAGTCTGCCATGGCCATAGCTGTTAAGTATCCATTTCAACCATGATTTCCTTTATAAAGTCGGGTTAGCAATGATGAACACATGTGGAAGCCATTCAACTCAGATTTCCTACTGTACATTCTCGACATCAGTTTTATGTTACAGTCCCAACATATGCAGACACTTTGTCAGTCAAACACAACAATTCACAGCTATATTAAGATTGCCATTGCTCCTCTTATACGCACAATAGAAAAATATGCTTACACCTTTGTCGTGCTTTCTCTTTCTTCAATGCACACTGGTGATTAATTGCTTCTTTGACCAGGTTAGCAGCATGTTGTGATAACCTGTTTATTGTCCTGATTGATGTTTTCAACTCTAGCATAGCAGACTAGCGCAAAATTTTGTTCAAATTTTCACACAGCAAATTTTGCATGCATGACAATTTTGAATAATGATTCTGACATAACCACATATCTGCTGCCTCACAACTAAATGTAAAGGAAGAAATTTACAAATCATCAGCCTCACTGTGATCTTGACCTGGAGCAGTAAGTGTGGACAATATTTCCACTCACCAATTTGTTTCCTTTGGATTATCCCATGTAATCATGTGATGGTGTACGCAAACTAGATCAGCAGCATTTGAGTTGATAACAGTATGTCTATTTAAAATGAATAAAGCGCAGGATCAAGAATTGGATCTTGATCTACCACTTCTCCAAGTTTGGCTTTGCACTTAGAAGGCTGATGTGCAAACATAGGGGCTGATTGTATGTGTATGATTGGTTCTACTGGGTTCCATTGCTGCCTGCGTAACACTCTCACGTTAGTCCATAAACCACAATGGCACAACTGGCTATGTCATTTAACTGCATCATATACAATATATCTCAAAGGAGTTCACACACAATAATACAATCTTTTATTTAGATTTAAAATGAACTGATTAATGATTTATCATGCCAACGCCCGTTTGAAACCTTACCACAGCCATGACATCATGGGACACATTGTTCAGTTGCCGACCTTAGACCCAGGCTTGTTCATGCAGACAAAACATTGGTCACTGATTTGGATCACAACAGAACGCTTCTCAGTGTGATCACCATCTTGTCCACCTGCGCCACAACTTAGTAATCATTGACTTGGAGACGGAAATAGGGATATATCTATATATAAAGGTCCGCTAATAGTGGGGAACAAGGTTAAACATAATTGGTATGGGGATTCTAATTAAACAGTCAAACAGATGGAATTGTGTGTTTTTCAAAGTCTCAATTATTTCTCCACTGCTTTGTATAGGGCTTGACATGGATTGTATGTCAGCAGTATATACAGGCTGAGGTCCACAGCTTTGCCTATGACGCTACCCAATAAACCAATAGTCGGAACAAGTATACAAGAGGGAGCATAGGCAAGGCACTCGCCCCTGGTGTTTTGATGATCTGATGCCACCTTAGGGGCGAGGGGCCATATGGCAGAATCTTTAAGGATATAAGCAAATATGCTCCTTCTCGCAATGCAGACAAAGGACAGTTTAAAAAACATACATTTTCATATCCATAAATGTCTTAACATCAATTTTGCCCAGAGTCCAACAACTGTCATACTCCTTAATCAACTGAATCAACGAAATCCAACACTTTTTTAAGAATTGTTGTCCAACATGGCCAACGCACGAAATCAAAAACGTGAGCGATATCACAGCGAATTAACTAAATTATGTTGCATTGTGGGAGTTGGCCATGTTGAGTTTTTGAACAAAGTTTCATGATGTGCTGTATTTTAGTGCTCAAACAGAACAATTAGACAAAACTGTAGTAAAAGAAACAGTCCTCATGTCATTTTGTGATATAATCTTGCATTTTGTCACAATTTTTTTGGCCTGAGGGGCTTTTGTAAGTTTTTAGCAAGTTCATCTGCCATTTTGACTTCAAAACCTTAGATATTTCGCAGGCGCCTCTTCGCCTCTACAGTAGTAAATAAAGCGGCGCTGTCAGATGCGGAGTTTCTTTGCCTAGAGGGATATCAATCATGCCTCATCATTCTTTCTGTGAACGGATATCTGTGTTCATCTTCCGTTGTAAGGGGGGGATATATTTCATTGAAGTCGTATTGTCGGTTTCGTATTGTCAGACAGGTGCAACGGATCAGGACTACGCCTTGGCGAGACGATGGTCGCTTGCACAAATTACAGCTGCAGCGATTCCACATAAAATTAGTATGTATTATCGCTCGTTAAGAAATAGCCAACAATATTTTTACCTTCCATAGTAATGAACCTGTCAGTTTCAGAACATTCAACGCTGAATCCTTTCACTTCCCATATATTCTAAGCAAGCTACTGTTATTCAATTGTCATACTCTGACACGCTTTGTACTAAAGCGAGATAAAGAAAACAGAACATAAAATGCCAGGAAGCTACGATGCAGTGCAGCAACAAAGGATCTGTTTTCTGAGCATCGAAACGATATTTGCAAGAAGTACGCCGACCAGTCGGATCACTGGGGCTTTCTTGGAAAAATACGAGTAAAAAAATTTCTGTTTGAGTGATTATAGAATATTTATATATTCACTGAGCGCTACATAATATATTTGATAATAACACTAGAGTCTGGATCAAAATATTTCAATGATACTCTTTTCCAAATAAATCTAAAACAATAATCGACACATGGTAATAAAAAGGTTTCACACTGGTTATACTGGTTACCCTTCACTTCACATGTAGTCTACTTATGCACCGGCTCCGAGAATGACATTCATATATATGATTTCGTCATCAACGTCGGGTCAACAGTGAACAGTATTATAGTCACCAACGCTAGATTTATCTCATGCAAGGAGGTAATTTCCTTCATGAGCAATTATAATTAATAACCCTCCTATTAGATAAACATTTACTTCACAAGTGTGGGGTGCAACTTGCAGATTGCTGCGCATATAACAAGAATGTCATCAATGAGAGGCATAAGTGAGATGGGCAAAACACCTTTAATTATTTTGAACCACATAATCCTGTTGATGGCACGCTCCGCGTGTATTCGAGCATTGGCTACTCCTTTTGTCTTCTGTACATCTTTTTGTCATTTGCTCCAAACCGTGACCGGAAGGTGGGATTTCTAAGGTGCCGCCACGGAAAAAAAGGAATGGGGAAACCCATGTCAGCTAAAATGACATCTCCGTTCCTAATTTTTCCAATTTCTACCAAATTTAACTGTGTTTGACCTGTAGTCGGACCACGTGTATGCTTGCAGCTTTAAGTTTCGAGGTCTCTCAATAAAAATTTCTGAGCAATCAATGGTGCATGTGAGCGTTGGGTATTTCTCTGATAGTGATGACGGTAAAACTTGTCTTACTTCTTTACGCGTAGGCCAATAAATCAGAGGCTTCAGTTCAACGGCCAAGAATTTCACCCAGGTGTTGAGCACGTTCCACTAGATATGTTGTACAAGTCTGCAAGAAAAACCATTGGACAGCTCCAGTTGTAGTTTCATCATAACAAGCGTCATTTCATCCAGAGCAAAGAGCTTTCTTGTTGGGCAACTTATTTTTGGTGTTGCAATGGAGGCTCTGGGACAACTTTTTTGACCCCACTCCAGTACTTTAATTTGGGCACTTATGGTTCTAAATTTTGAAATCGGTTGACAACACTTCGGTTGTAATTTCCTAATTTTTGGTTTTGTCTTCAGACTTCTTCTGTGATTGTACCTCCTTTGCTTCTTCTAACTGTGACCGCAGTTGCATCACCACTTTTTGATTTTCCAAACATTCACTGCACCTGCAGTTTTCTTGACACTTACACGTGAAGGTACAAGAATGATCTGCATTCACTACAGAAGCTTGTACACACACAATTTTGCGGAGAACTCATAATTTGCGTCTGGTAGTTCTGGGTTGCCAATGCGAAAAATTGCAGCTCCTGAGCCATGAGAATCTGAAGTGTTGCTAACATCAGGTTTCGTACCTCTGAGTTCAGTACATTCAACGGGTAAGGAGGGATAGAGTCACACACGTTGGCAGTTGTGCATTGCGAATGTCGATCTTTTGGTGGAGGGCGGCACATTTTGGGATCTGGTGTCACATAGCCTAGGTTTTTAACTGGACATGGGCATTCTTCAGAAGGATGTCCATCCACAAAGTGCCATGAACAAATGCGGTCATCGTCAGACGGAGTTTAGTTTTTATCCGTCTTTTCGTTTTTACGATTAACAGCTTTTATCCACTTAGCCCGCATTTGTGGATCACGACGCTGGGTTGAAAAAGGGTGCAAAGTGAAAGGGTGCAGGCAAGTGCAACCAGCCGACCCATAGTTACATTGATGGCTTTCACAAAATGTATTCTCTCACTGATTAAGTCGATAAGTGCTTTTGCCACAACCAACAATTGCGCAAATTCGACCCATTTTCTAAATATAGTGGTTCACTTTACTTGCGTACTTGATAAATGTCTTGTATAAAGCACACAGACGTGGAGTTAGAGTGGAATGATTTTGTATTCTTTGGTGCTGATTATATACTCTCAGCAGGTAGATCAGAGCGTCCCAATGAACATCTAAGGACTGCATTACGCTGTATGTAAAAGGGTTTTTTCATTGTACAGTTTGCAAGGTGTTACGTCTTTTGGAGCTTTATTTTGAGGTTGTACGTCAAAGTGACGCAAGTCATAGTGCCAGGACGGGATCAGCAACGGTTTTGACGTTCAACATATAAGCTTTCAAGACTTGTGATCGACTGAAAGTGACATGAACCATACGGCCAGGACTGGATCAGCAACGACTTTGACGTTTAACATATTATTTTCAAGACCTCAGGTGATTGACTCAAAACGTTCAGTTTATTAATGCAAAACAGCTGTTGTGACGCTCAACAGATTTATTTGAAACGCTGGGGATCAAGTAAACTTTGTGAATATTGTTACATGCATCTCAATTTTGCCATGGAGAGTGCTTTGACCCTGCACAGCGGACAAACATCGGCGCATGCGCAGTCGGAACTCCGAACTGGTCAATGGCATCTTCATCTATGTAAAAGTATAGATTACTTCATGACCTGCGCCATACCGATCGAAAAACAAATTGGGTTTTCGATAAATATTGGGTTAAATGGTGAACAATAAACTGGTAATTGACACATACCTTGTCAGCAACATAATCCCCGTGGATAATTGAATCCTTATTGGAGAATCATTGACCCGTTTGGTCGTTTACTCTTGCACCCAGTTAGAAATGAATAAAAAGCCTCATTACCGTTACAACAATTTTTACCACACTGGTTATTTTTTTATACCCTTCAACTTCAAGCGGCAGATCAAGTCGTGACCCCATGGAATAATTAACAGACAAGATATCTCCAGCCAGCTCACTGACTTTTCCAATAAGCAAATCGAGGTTTTTAGTAATGCTTAACCCGACTTTATTGTATGACACTATGTAGATATTATAGTTGGCTTTTGTTTCCAATATACAAGCCCCTATTGACCAAACGGTCTCTTTGCGCCTGCAAATCATGTACGTTATGACAGCTACGATCATATAACATCATAGTGAAGATATCAGCAACTGCTCGCGCCAAGCTATTGTTGGTCGCAACGTAAATGAATATCAGTGGCCTGCTCACCAGAGACCGGCCGTATCCATAAAGAAACTTAAGTACCCAACGGTAATGTTTCCAGGAAAATGCTTTCACAGATATAAATAAGAACATGAATGTACTTAAATGAACCCAAACATAAGCAGCCGTTCGTTATTTATGACACCAATTTTTATCGGGATGTTAAAATTATTTATGCAGCAAGTTGTTTTCGTCAAAAATCGAAGCGGGCAATTCTTCACAACAATCGGTCGCTTTGATGTGGCTGTTGTTTACAACAAAGCGAGGTAGCTCCGAAATAGGAGTGGTTTGCGGGATAATCTGAGTGGATGGGAGTTTCCAAGTGAATAAAATATTCATGCACGATTGGTCAATTTACAGATAAATTTCTTAAACTTCATTAATAAAAAAAAACGGTGCCAAGATTCACATTTCGTATTATTGAATATAAGGAAGGCAGGTTCGAAGCTTACAAGTCTATGAATCCACTTCATGATAACATGGCAGATATTGAATGTGACCCCGAAGCATACCAACGACAAGGTTTTTATGGCGATAAACACAACGTTTTATGTGTCAAAGTCAAAGTCACGTCATAGACTAGTGACGCGTTGCGACCCAGTAATGCGCGAATTTCAACGGACTGTCAAACTGCTAAACTCACAAGGAGTGGACGAAAGTGTGTGTTCATCTTGGAATCATAATGCTATTAGTGCAAGCCTCGTTGATGGAATTATTTCTCCCTTGTGTGGATAAGCCGTGATTATATTGCCGATTATTATACATGCTAAGCGCGTAAATCGTCTCCAAAAGAAACAATGTTTCGTCGTGCTATTGACGTATTGTGGTCATATGCATGGATAACAATGGCATCAATACCGCTGCTTGAAGTGCTGTGGAATATGTGTTATTGAAACTCGTAGCCAATGGCTAAACCATTATAAACTTGATATCACATTATATTGTACAGACTGATTGAATAAAGGTGAGTGATACATTCACAAACAACCATGATCCAGGCTTTTCCTTTTTAATTTGACAAACGATAACGACGGTAGGCTATTATATAAAAAAAACTTATTGACTACAGATGGTCAGTTATCTCGATACCTTCGTCTAAATCGAATATTCTTCGCCATTTTTTTAAATTTTAAGTTTAGACAACTAAAGTTAAGATTCTTTATGGATACGGCCCCAGAACTAGACGCTAGAGGTGTGCAAGGGTTTTATTAGTCGTGCAAAGATCGTAACCGAATGCGCGTGAACGATACATGAGTTCCAATTATACACGACAACATAAATAATTAGCGACTGAAACTGAAAAATGTACCACATATGAAGAATAATTTTTCACATATGAAGAATAATTTTTTCATATAAATGAATGTTTATTAACAAGTTGAGTTAGTTTACGTGTGAGATTTCGTCAAAGGCGATTTAATCCGGCCACACAAATTCTGAAAAGTTCATGTTTATTTTGAACGACAAGATCGGTTTCTGCGCGCATGCGCAGACAAGGTTCTTCGCAAGCGAACTTTTTCTTTCCGAATTTTATTATTTAAGTATATGTGTTATTTTGTCAATGATTATCTTTTGGAAATATCTACTTTGAAGGGCGATATGTATTCAAGGATATCACATTGACATTTAAAAAAAGATAACACTTATTGATTCCCGCAGTCTGGAGGGGGCACTTGGCCTTGTCCTGAGTAGGGGTGTGCCCCGGGATCTCAAAAACCTGTACCCGTCATACAAGGTAAAAATGGCAAGAGCATACCCCATCCTACAATTACGAGGTCAACAAAACCCGTGGGGAGGCCGAAAAAACCTACCCCGACACATGTATACTACCTCTATATACTTAAGTGCCCCCTCCCCCGGGACCTGCAGCCACATGGCGAGTGAAACTGAAACTGCGTAATGTGACGTCATATCTCCAAAACTGGGGCTGCCGTGAACGAAAGTTGTGATTCTAAAAGTTCATTTGACAATTGCTAAATAATCACGAGACAGTGGATAACCAAAATAGTTATGATCAGCGGATATTCATCTCATTTGTCGACATATATATTTACGTAAGTACACAACATTGATGAGAAGCTATATGCACGCGAAATATAAAACTTGCCACACGACCCACATATCCTCAATCACGACGGTATATATTTATATTACCGTCGTGCGCGGCTAGGGTTTTATACATCGCCATGTGATGGTCTTTCATCGTGTCAAATTAAAATTCATATTCCATTGTTCCATAGACTAACTTCAAGCAACATATTCTGCAGAATTCCGGCTGGCACTCGATATATTCGACGTGGTCTCATCTCCCATTTTATTGTCAGTCGTAAGAATACAAACTTATCAATTTAAAGAAATCGATCATCTTAATTGATGTCATTGTGTATTGTTGTATTAAATGTGATGCATTGTGCTTACTGACCAACAGTGTTATTTACCGAATCTTTAGAACCCTCCCACAACAAGGATGGGTGGTGGATAGAATGAAAGAAATTCAAAGATGACGCGCGACTGTATATAAACCACAATAAGAGGGGGAATATTTTTCACACAAGCTGGTGTTGTGGTGGAAAAGTTTATAATTAAATTTTCGTCGGTAACATGGACCCACAATGACATTTGTTTGTTGAATACAAAGTAGCATATCTGTTCACATAAACATTTTATTGTTGCCGTGTGTATGTGGCGCCTAGTCTCGAGTTGTTATGGAAACAATAGCAGATTGTTAATCATTTGTTGGTAACTATAGGGCTGTTTTCAAAATGATGCACGGAAATAAATAGTTTCTGTTCATCACTAAATATTTTTGTTAGTCTCCAACGATGTAATCAATAGACGCTTCGATGAAAGCAACAACTTTAACGGCATTCTGGTTGGGGGTAGGTAAGTATTACATATCAGTCATATTTTAGTTAATTTATCGAAAAGGATACATTTCGCTTCGAGCATTGTCCGTTTAATACTTAAGGTACCTTGTTTGCAAGCTAGATAATTCGTTGGTCAATGGAAATTGTATGCATCCCTCTTTGGAAACTGCTACCACACCAGTGCCCTTATAATGCAGTACACATTATTTTGTGGGGTGGTCGCTGATCGTGATATTCAAGTTGTAATATGGTGAAACTGGATCTTTTTCTTGACGTGCGACGCCTGTGGTTTCAAGAAGTGAGGCTAACAGTGGGTCGTGCATGGTGACATAAAAAAGGATACCTAAAATGGATAATTGTAGTTTATCTGGGGAACAATGCTGCAGAACCGTTTTCATGGATTCACTGGTTGTTGCCACTGTCTTTATTTTAAAGTGCCACAAATACTCTCATGGCTGCGACTAATTGTTTAAATCTTGGCTATTGTCAAAATGGAAATCATTTGAATGAAAATTTATATAAAATTATGATACACGGATTATGCTGAACCTTGTAAAAGTGTTTCAGATATATGTTAAAACAATAATCGGTGAAAAAAAGTCATATTCTTAAGCATTAGCAATACATGAACCATCTGTTTTAACAACAACTTAAGTTGATGCTGTCAACTAAATAGTTATATTTACGATACACATTCAATAAATAATGAAAAATACATTTTTTTTTTAATATCTCTTGCAGGATGGAAATTGTGTTGAAAAGTATTTGGGGATGAAAAACGATATCTTAAACGGAATTACCTTGCAACTCTAGACATAAATCGACATAGACACCTTGAGAATAAGCCTTCGAACTTTTTCCATAAAAATATAAAGACAGGTAGCGCGCTGTTTGGATATTAACGCAAGCCTAATCTAATCATTTTCAGGTATCATCGAGAAGCTTGGTCGACGCTATTAGGCATCAACCACGTGTTCATATAAGGTTTATAAATTACGTCCCGTAAAAAAAAGCTATCGGAAATTGACTAATTCTGTAACCATATAACCATGGTTATTTACTGATCTCGACTTCGCGGATGTAAACGTTAAAAGTCATGAGAAGTTAGTCGATCAAGTATTTCTTTTTCACGGCAGGATTTTGATGATTTTAGGAGGGATTCACGGTTATGGCAGAAATAGCGAAATATTGGATCCGATTTTGCACAGTATTATTTGATAAGTGGACATTCGATCTTGCCTGAGTAACTTTTCCTAAACTTACAACTTGAAAGGAATATCAAGAATTGCGTCACTGTTGCATTAATGGAAATGTTGAGGTAAAATGTTTTCAGTCGAGACAATGACATAAACATTGAGAGCTTGTATATTCAAAATGAAGCGATTATTTAGCGATTCAAAACGAGGGTGTTTATCTAGGCCAGATCTATCAACTACAGCCCATGACCTCATTATTCTGATAGATATACCACTTTACAAGATATGTAAACGCATATAATGCGTTCAATTTGCATATTGTTTATCTTGTTGCAGGGTACTTTTCGCTGGTAGCCTTTGCTCACAATCTGGGTAGGTTGCAATTATGCAGTTTTAAGTAATAAACTGTAAATATATATTTGTTTTCAAAAAAGTTAATAGGATGATATAAGATTATGCAACACCGATAATAATCCATTCATCTATTGGAAGCATCCAGCAATCCATCCATCCATCCATCCATCCGAACACGGTACATTCTGGTTACCACTATGTTTAAAGGCGAGCAACAACATAGCTCACTTGGAGGGAAGCAGGGAGTTGAACTGGGGATCTTGGAGGAAGCATTATCCGAGTCGGGACTGCACCAACCCTCCCTTTCCAATTCATCTTCCTCAAGAGATACCCACTCGACGCATACTCCAAGGGACGATGAACATGACGAAGATGATGGAGACGATGACGACGACGATGATGACGACGACGACGATGATGACGACGATGATGACGACGACGACGATGATGATGATGATGATGATGATGATGATGATGATGATGCACATGTTGTCAAAAGGAGCACAGACGATATTTACGCCAGCCTCGGTGACCCCGTTAATCTCTTCGAGGACGATGAAAGTCAGAAAGTCGCTCGAGGACAAAACCAAACTGAAATCGCTGTAACATCAACGCCTCCTACCGTCTCGGTAACAGTGACGTCACTTCCCGTGGCAAAGCTCATGAACATCAACGAAAAGGTCGACCCAACTACTGAGATACGTAAGTCACTATCATTTTCTCTGTTTGATGCACACGAGCCACTCATTGCAAGTATTTTTTTTTTAATTGATTGAATTGATCCACTTGCGTTGAAACTACCTTTGTTCTTTTGTTCTGTTAGCGCTAATCACGACACAGACACATTCAACTCCACATGGCATCTGTAATCTTGTGTGTCGAAACGGCGGACATTGCGTTCAAGGGGAAGGTCGCGAGAAGTGCTCCTGTGCTGAAGGTTATACTGGCAAGAGGTATTGCTATTATTGGAATATACGCACGAGGGAAATATATGGTTCGATCAACAAGTGGGTTTGTATCTATGAGTGTTGGGTTTGTTGAGAAGGTGGATGGTGTTTTTTTTTTTGTTTTTTTTACAGGTGCCAGAATCGAGTTAAGCCCGAAGGTGACCCTTGTGCCAGCAGCCCATGTCTTAACGGAGGATCATGTTTGACCGTTACGAGGAACTACGCGTGCGTATGTACCCCTGGCTACAGAGGATATCGATGTGAACAGAGCGCCCAATGCAGTACACAGCCATGTCATAACGGGGGCACGTGTCACCAGCGAGACTCGGGTTTCTCATGCACCTGTCCAGATGCATTTTCGGGTGAAACATGTCAAGATTACACGGGAAGATGTCCTCACAACGGCTGCCTCAATGGCGGCAATTGCACTATTATCAATAACGTTCCTTTTTGCATATGTCCCGCCAAATACACCGGCAATTTGTGCGAGGAGCGTCTTCAGGCATGCGCCAGCAATCCATGTGGACCGCGTGGATCGTGTGTCGCCAAAGGAGCAGATGGCTACGCATGCGCGTGTTTTACCGGGTTCTCGGGTGAGTTGTGTGAGAACGTGATTAGCGCATGTGACAGCCAACCCTGTGCCTATGGCGGGAAATGCCTTGAATCTGGGAGCTCCTTCAAATGCCTGTGTGCTAAAGGCTATTCAGGGGAATTATGCCAGGTTAGTTAAACATTGCATTATGTAAGTCGAGACTTTCTTCCAGAACGTAATTAAAAACTACATCCATGAGTAACAGTAGTAGTAACGAACATATACCTCCATACATTTCTTTTCATTTTCATTAATGTCCCATATTGGTATCATGGCTGAAACATCTTGTTGAATATGGAACCAGAACTCGAGCTTTCAATAAATTTGTTTCGCATCAGCGATACTTTTCCTTTCACGCTGTTCTGACGATTTGTCCCATCACCATTGTTTGGTACGTCGCTGTTTTGTGTGCCTTGTTTATTCTCCAAGGTAAATATTGACAAGTGCTCCCATAATCCTTGTCAGAACGGGGGAACCTGTCACTCAAATGAACGCAACTACACGTGCGATTGTGGAAGCCGATTCTGTGGAGTTAACTGCGAGAGTGAGCGCAATAACTGCATCCCCAATCCGTGCCATAACGGAGCCAAATGCATAAATGCCAAAGGGAAACCTATTTGCAAATGTGGTGCTGGCTACAGCGGGGATTTATGTGACCTGGACAAATGTGCGTCTAATCCGTGTCAAGGGCGAGGAAAATGTCTGTCCAAGGGAAGGGCTGAAATCTCCTGCAAATGCTATCCTGGATTTTCAGGTACGTAGCAAATTATCCGTTGATTTTTATATCAAGCTTGAATGATTATGAGACTTGAATCTTGGTGTTATTGAAGGGCTAGAGTATACTAGAGCTTTTTTAACAGGTCGCTTTTGCCAAGACGTGATCACAGAATGTCGAGATGATCCCTCGTCGCTTACTTCCTGTCAAAACGGCGGTAAGTGTGTGGCCACGGGTCGCACCAAGGCGTGTTCGTGTCCGGACGCCTTCATCGGACCCCTATGCCAGTACCGCGCCACCTACTGCCCGGATCCCACGTCATGCTACAACGGCGCAACATGCATCGAATCCGCCGAAGCTAATCTTGTGGAATGCTTCTGTCGCGAGGGTTACGAAGGACTAAAATGTGAACATTCGGTGGGAGATAAAAGGAAGGATGTATGTGAGGATGTTAAATGTAGGAATGGCGGTGTCTGTCGCTCGCTAGTGTCAAGGCCTGTCTGTGAGTGTCCAAAGAGTTATGCTGGAGAGTTCTGTGAGGTCAAATTGAAAGGATGTGCTCTAAAAGGTTGTAAAAATGGAGGCACATGTGTGTTTGAAAAAAGTCGATTCCTGTGCGCTTGTCCACCAGGCAAGACCGGCAAGTACTGTGCGAAGATTAAATCGCCATGTCGAGCTGGATTATGTCATCATAACGGAAAATGCCGACCTGATCATAATGGCCGAGGCTACACCTGTTTCTGTAGGGATGGCTTTACAGGCCCTCGCTGCGACTCTGTACTCTATGACCCCTGTGCCAGCAATCCTTGTAGAGCCAATTTCACATGTACATCTTATGGTTCACTATTCACGTGTTCCTGTACCAGCGATGCCTCGGATAGCCGGTGTGGACAGGACCACAATGGTAAGTAATAAGATGATGTGACAACACTCCATACCCCACATACCACTACGGCCCAAGGGAATTGCTGGAAGCACTGACGCTCTTCGTGACCATTCAGCATGCAATATTTCTTCAATCCATAAAATATTTCACAACTCAATACAAAAACATATTTGAAGATTAATAATAGTTTGAATCAGGCTAAATCTACTTGATAGTTTATAGTTACGGTTATATTTCTTGCCATTTTTGTTTTTGAATAATCACTACCGTTTCACGTATATGCAGTTGAAATTCACTGTGTTTACTGTGCCAATCAAGGCGGACAGACGCGAATGCAGTGGCTGACGCTGGTTGAATTGATGAGACTCTACCCGGTCCTCGCTGGGTGCGCTGCCATCGCTGCTGCTCTCATGATCCTGCTCGTCGCTTGTATTATCGTCTGTTTGTGCCAATGGTGGTACAAGAGGTACACTGCAGCATATGAATCGATGCTTATATATATATATATATATATATATATATATATATATATATATATATATATATATATATATATAAATATATATGTATACATATATGCATACATAGATATGTGCATATATATGTATGTATGCATATATATATATATTTATATCTATGTATATATATATATATATATATATATATATATATATATGCATATATATGCATACATATATATATATATATGTATATTTATATGTAATTAATATATATATATATACACATATATTTATATGTGTGTGTGTATGTGTATATATAAATATATACACATATATATATGATATATATATACATATATATATATATATATATATATCTCTATGTGTATATATATATGTATGTGTGTGTGTATATCTATATATATATATATCTATATATATATATATATATATATATCTCTATCTCTATATCTCTATCTATCTATATATATCTATATATATATATATATATATCTATATATATATATATATATATATATATATATATATATATACATTTTGTTTTCCTTCCTGATCTAGGCGGGCAAGACGCCAGGTGTACCAGGCGATTAATCAAGATGAGGATGAATTATCGGATATGACAAAACCTAATGTGAGTTATCCTTTCCAACAGCAGGATCATTCAATTCGCTGATGATGAGCGTTTTGCAGTCATAATCATTCATGTTTCACGACTAATTTCCGTAACAAGAGGAATTTTATCATATTGTTCATGATTTCCTTTTTGAATCGTGTAGAGGAAACTTCCCGCCTTATTGAAGAGACTTCGCAGACATAAAGCCCTGAACCCCATAGATGAAGTGGAAGAGGACGGAGTTGTGGAGAAGCCCGAAGCCGTGACGGACGACGACCACCGATGCACATGCCATGGAGGTTACGCTAGCTCTGGGGAATCAAGTTGATTGAAACCTAGTGAATTCCACTTTTCAAGCCATCTGTTAAAATTGTTATAGTTTCACAATAGTCATCTTTAGAGAAAATAAAAATTTGAATATTTCATAACAGAAGACGATCTGCATATTTCATTAAGGTGCATCTCATCAAAATCGTAATTTTACAGTGAAAAAAAAATCACTGAGTAATTTCCTATTAATTTCGGAAATTTTTCCGTACAGTTTAGTCAAAACGATGACCTCGGCTATTTGTATAGCTTTTGTAGTGTAGGTTTTCTTACGGGACGTGATCAGTAGCCAATTATGGCATTTGGTAGACGCTATTTGACACCCGAAGCTGAAAACGGGTGGTGTTTGAGCAATAATACAAGAAGATAATTAAATCGCTCAAGTATGGTCACACTTCCTGGTCACTACTCATGTGCATAATTACCCTGTAGGTTAATAAAGATAAGAGGCTGCTTTAAAGTCGTCTATATCGATAAATATTTATTTTTTTCGAGGCATTTTAGCAATTAGACAAAACGATAGCTATTTCAAAATTGCGCGAAAATACCGAAAAATTCATCCTTAATGAAATCCTTATTGTAACGGTCACTGATCCATCAGGGAGACGAATGTGCTCCCCACTGTACATCCCACAAGCACGCACGCACGCACACACACACACACACACACACACACACACACACACACACACACACACACACACACACACACACACACACACACACACACACACACACACACACACACACACACACACACACACACACACACACACACACACACACACACACACATACTTCTTACAGAGACTACACCATGCTGAACAAGTCGTTGCGAACATTGGCGTCAACCTGCCACGACTAAACGCCTCGGAACCGTTAGTCAACCATCGCGCTTTAGCGATACCCAGCTTGAAGATCCTACCGCCAGGGGGAACTGACAGGGATAACAGTAGTCTTTAGTTTTCGTCACCCGATTGTTGAAGAGAGCCCCTGCTACTTGTGAAATCTTTAATTTGAAGCGTTTTATTTAATTTTTTTCTTATTTGGAAATAATGACAGGTTGGTTGTCATTAAATGCTTTGCTCCCGCCCAGGAGGAGACGACAAGCTGAGCCTTGACCGAGAGCATACCCCCCTGTGTGTGCGATGCCTTAATTTACCCAAAGATAAGGGCTATTTGAAAGTACAGTTCAATTTAATCACATACAATCACACCTTCATTCGGGAACGAATACACGCTTTACTGGGCAACTTCAAGCGAATGGGGGAGCCTGTTATGTAAACAAGAAGTCGCGGGCTCGATTACAGTGCGCTAGCATGATACCTGCTTGTCAAGCGAGCCCTATCACTTCGACGTGACAATTCAAAAGCCCAGTCTGATGTTTTACTCATGACCAAGTTAGTCAAACATAGCCATCATTGATGAACCTACGATTTTTTCAGGAAAGTATCACTGTCCAATGACAACATTTTATCAGTGCATCAACGAATTGTTGCGAGAAGTGCGGGGTTGGGGAGGGTGGATTTGGGGTGAGGAGGTTCCGTTCGGTGTTGACAATGACACAGAAAAGGGAGTGTATCGTGCCCGTGGGGTATGCGGGTAATGGAATAAAAACCAGAGGCTCACTCATTTATTATGCTAATGAAATGGAGTTCGTCTGGGCGGTGAAGAGGATGTGCTTGGTAGATCACTACAGATCCACGAATTTACTTCACCAGAAGCGAGTACACACTGCAGCATAAGGAAGTATGTTATTCGCCATGCTTCTTCATCTTGTAATGGTTAAGCAAACTTGTAAATGACAACAATACCATCTTGATCTTCATCAGAATCTGTCTGTTTAACGGCGCTATGACAATCATACACACGGACGCCATACTTATTCGTCCATTACTTATATTTCCAACAGACGGACACACAGCCAGACAGGGCTGTAATCATGACCTGACCAGTGAGCTTACGTAATTAATATGCACTGATATCTTATCTATGTTAATGTTAGCACTGTTCACCGATACTCTTTTGGTCCGTTCACAGACAGGCCACGCAGGAGAGGATTCTTCATCGAACGGCATTATCTTAAATCAGATGAACCCATGTGAGCGCGATGGGATAAGTCGAGCCCGCTCGAACAGACATATCGCATGCGCCTGGTAGTAATAGTTTTATCAGCTCTTATCCGTAACACAACGTTTCCACGCACCAGGCCAGTTGTAGCGAACAGCACATCTGTTGAAGTCACGTATACGTGGGGTGCTAGTTCTCGCCTGTGATAGAAGAAGAAGCATATCAGGCGACTTTATAACTGTATGGCTGCTCTGTCTGATTGCCAGTGGTCACGCTAGTGTCAGGGCTAAGGAAGACTTACTTGTCGACATAGCGACATGACTTGGACCAAGTCACCCGCGCCATGACCGCTACGTCACCGCTACGTCACCGCGCCATCCGCGTCAAGGTCGGCTTACCATACAGCGTCCTGAGCGCGGCCGGCGTTCTCAAACTAGTGTCGTAGATCATCGCTGATGATCCATATGTTAGCAATGGATTTATTTTTACATAAATTTAATAATTTGAGACAGAAACTAGTTGAAAAAATGACCCGCCGTAAAGCGCATCACTGCATGACATCACTGGATACAAGTATCGCAAATGAAATATTTAAATTTTCCCAGCACTCCTAGATATTTTGAACAATATTTGGTGGCTTAATTCTTTGGTGTAATGAATAAATAACATATAAATGTCGCAGCATGTTTTCCTCCCTTCGATGTATAAGCTGTAAATCTTTATGAATGTTCAGTTCATAGTCGAGGATATCAGCGCCCGTGGTTGATATCGATAAGCCACTATGCCGGGCATTATGTCCCAGTCAAGTCGTAGCTTGGTGTGTCTCACATGGATCAAAGATTCCCAGTCGCATATTCCTTACGTCAGAAGGTGTGCGTTATTTACATCGAGGTAATACATCACCTGCCGCCATTCGAAGCGACATATATATTTCATCTTCACCTTTATGCAAGATCGTTCCCAGTGAAGGAGATCGGGGTGCAGTCGTACAAATCAACAATTCTGTTTGATGGCATAGTGTGAGGAGTTTAATGATATAAGTTGAGTGGCTGAGTTGATGTGGGTATTCTTAGTATAGTGTGGTGATAGCCGTGATATCACAAGCACTATTGGAAGAAGCAACAGAAAACAGCGTTCCACTACCACGTCACCGTCCTGGCTGGAGTTCTCGCCCTTGTGTTTTACTGCGTGAATTCCTTGTGAGTAGCACACATTCTAGAATCAATTACGGTCACTAATAGCATGCGTGTCATAACCTAAGAAACCCTCATCCCCTTAATAGCTGCTGACGACAAGCTATTACTTCAGGGGTGATTGCTCAAAGGCCAGCAGCCGATTCAAGCACCTCACTCGCACACACATCAAACACGGACCGCCCGACTTCTTAACGAATTAGGAGTTTCCTTGTGAATAGCGCTAATAAGACTCGTGTTGACAGGGTTAAAGGAACTGACCCTTGCTGGAGCGATACCAACGTGGTACTCCTGCCGATCGCTACCCCACGGAGCCGCACGGGGGTCGTCCCCCATCACATTTATATCAAGGCATAGAGCGTGTGTGGGGGGAAGGGGGAAAGAGAGGCGGGGGTGGGGTCTGATAAATAATGAACTGTTTGTTTTTTGCTAAGTAAAGCACCAGAACTAGGACGCCTCTGCACCCCCAGCTTCCAGACGAACCAGACACATGTATTGTTATATAAGCTTGCGTTGCGACAATAACCAAAACAATGTCGTCATCAACAATGCATTGGTTGGAACATTTTTACTCGAGGAAACGGTCTTGCAAGCCACTGAAACTCGAACCAACTGTTTGGGACAAACATTTGATTATACTTGTTGAATAATTTCCACTGGTCGCTTGTGTGTGTGTTTTATAAGATGGGGATGTTTTCGATTTTGATGCGGATTTCGGACTTTGTTTGATATCACACAAAAGCCCCTTCGTCTACGATTGGGAGCGAGCTCGGCTTGTCATTGTATTCATAGAGTCTCGTTGGGATGATGCCGTGCGTTAACGACAGGGTTCTGCTGTAGTGAGCCTGCGTGCCCAGGGCATCAGCCAACTTGACAGCCACCAGAAGGCCAGTGACAGCGTAGATGACTAATGACCGGGCCTGTATGGCCAACCATACAACAAGAGGCCAAATCTCCTTCTCCAATGGTGGAACTTGGCGAAAACTTTTTCGAATTATTTTTTAATTTTCATGCCACCACTTTTCTTTGAGCCAAGTTTGTTAGAAAACATGTCATAAGTCGCCTTGTTGAATTACAACAATAACGCCGATGTTGATTTCACTTCCTGTGACATCAACCTCCCTAATTGTGACAATAACCTCGTCAAATCGGCCACGGCTGGGGAGCGTTCATCGAGGCATGATTATTATCACTCACCAAGCATTCGTTCGAAAAACAGCCGACTTCTAGGTCGACTTATGCAAGCAATGACCAAATAAAGCCCGACAAACTTAACGATACTTTAATCCTGACTTCCAATCCTCTGATTAGTAACACAGCATCGAGGTTGGTTCAGGTAACATAATAAATGCCACGATAAGTTTCATGAATGAAAAAAAATACTACGTTTCACTTTTATATGAACTTTTTTAGTAAATTATCGGTGTTAGATATATATTGGGGTGGGATTTGGATAGAAATTATGAAATGCCACATTTATCACCCCGATGTACAATATATGCGTTTACACAAAGTTGTCCAGCCACTATTGACGAGCTATACAAAACTATGTGTCTCGGATGATTTCCGCGCAAACCATCACAATCCATTCCTGTATACTTCATCAGTCTGTTCATTAATTGTACGGTATATGTTCATTTTCCTCTCCATGCAAATTCACATGCCCGCTTTCCCAAATAATTACCTACATTCACAAAATAACTGAACAATACCATTGTACTCAATTTGACAGATTAATTTTTGAGTTTTGATAGATGTGACGGTCAGCTGGAGCATTCAAGATGAATTATCTGATGTTTTTTTCCCTCTCGGCGTCTTTAATTAATTTCCGGTAAGAACCCTGGTTGTCCACGTGACCTGTCAACAACAACACAAACGCAACTTATTTCAACTATGTCGCTACGATTTCAAATTACGGATAAACTTCAGTCAGCACTGGTAATTGATATGGCTTTTTTAGAATATAGCAGTAGCGTAAATGTTTCAAAAGTCCTGCCTCGGGCACCGGGGTAAGTCTGTATCAGGTAAATAATCTCTATTGTATGGACATCACTTAGCCAGCCACCGCCCGTTTGTCTCGCGAGATCGCTTTTATTCAAACGAGATTACCATTAACTGATTTTGTAAGTTGACAAGACTCAGATGTCAATCAGGAATCCTTGCTGTCTGATGATAGGATAGGTCGCCTTTGTCACACAAATCATATTCATGTCAAATTGTCGCCTTGTGACTATCTATAAATAAGGAGATCGTTATTTTTGTGCCGGGTGAGTTGTTTTGCCAGTTGTGATGAGGAAATTGTAGGGTTGTCATTTCCATATAGTTTTATTGGATGTAAACGTATATGTATATAAGTCGGAATGGAGTCGAGTCTTGGTGGCGATGCCCGGGGCCCAACTGGGATATGTTCATTTACATTTTATATCTTTTATATGCAAAGCGGTGTGAATAATGAAAGGGATCAGCCCCGTTAACCGACTAAACCAGTTAATTTAAACCAATCTTAAATGTGAAGCTGTGAGGACTGGTCATGAATTTGATCAGCTCGGGGACAGGTGGAAAAGCATCGGATAGCGTTCAGCTGAGTCTTCCTGTGTTGTGAACCTGCTGTCATGATGGTGTCAAGAGCGGTCACGAAGTCTCCGTCGCGAGGCTTTTGTGAGTGCAGTGACAAATACCCTCGCTCGCGTCAACCGCGGCACATCTTATATGAGGTCGCATGCAAGAGTTCATGCACGTTTTTGAAAAGTAGCTGGCTGCTTTGATACAATTGCTGTGTTTGAATCTGATCGTGTGACCCATGCTCTCCCCAACCACCCGGATGACGTGTTACATAACATATATTGTTACACAATAACCATTCATTTATGCAAACGACCTGCTCAGACCGACAATAACGCATGTAGATGGCAGGCTACCAAACGTTGTAACAGCTTGTGTTTCTATTTGCCAATCACTGTCGACCTTGTTCCGCCAGGCTACGAGCTATTTACGGTGTTCGTCACGTGATATGAACGCTGAAGTTGGCAATTCATATTTTGAAATTATCCGCTTTATCGTTCCTAAATATTTTGCAATTGAAATCATTTACTTAATGCACTGATCAGGGCTTGAAACTCAACCACTATCATTGGACAATGTAGGTGTGAAAATATGTTCTCAATTTAGTTGTCTAGTGTAGACTGCAACTTACATAAAAAGACAATGCACATGACTAAATTCCCCTTGAAATGACCTGGCGTCCCTTGGGTTCGTCTTACGAGATCAGTTGGGGGGAACAGAAAGAGGGAAAACTCACGGGTTTCTGTTAACAAACGATCAATCATGAATTGAGAATGTTTTGATCAGCAATTAGTCAAAGATAGGTCTGTCAGTCGCCGAGAGCTGTGTAAAGCATCTCCGGTAGGGCATCACCCGTCAGGCTGAGACATGTTTCAGCAGCTGGCCGGCGCCCGCTTCATCTCTCACGTATCAATCTTAACGTATCCCTTCACAATTTCTTCTCTTACAAACTTCATATCTGTATTTTTATATATGATGCACCGAGCTTGGCGGGCTTCCAAGGTCATGCCTTGGGGTTAAAGGTTAGTTCCGAGCAACAGCTCTATCTGTTTTGGCAGGTCGCTGGGATGAAGCGGCGAATACCACAGCAGACGACAGTGATGAATTGGGGAATTTTATACGCACGCTTTCTGCCAGCGCTACGCATGATCACGATATGATACGCACAGGATGGGTGTTCTTCAGGGGCTACGACGCCATATTTGCTTTTTTGCTAAATTGATATGTGGAACTATTTGTAAATGGCCATTTTTTTGCTAAATTGATATGTGGAACCTCACTGGACATGGCAAGTGTACAATTCATGTGATCAAACCTATGTATGAGATTTGGCGTGGTGGTGTGAAATTAATCCCGGCATGGCGATGAGACACACTAGCCTGGTATAGTCATCAAGTTATCAGGACATAGCAGGAGTGTTCGATATGAGCCCATCTGACTGGGGGCTAGTGTCAGGGGCCCATTGAGTAGAGGTGTTTTACAAGACAAATGAGGCGACAATGACCCCGAGTGTCATCCCGCGCAAAACAGCGCTGCTTCTTGCCGCCAGGGGGTTATGTGTAGCTTAATTGGGTTGAGGCACTTCATCAAAGAAGCCCTCTTCATCACTGCATGGTCATTTATGAAGCCAGCTGACTCGATGGCGAGGACTTTGTTTGACACTGGGCCATTATTGTCATACAAATAGCTTCTATGAATGGGCAATTTTGCCACAATTAGTTTTCCTGGGAAGAACCTTATCCCCCAATTACTGCCCTAAACACGCATGCTTGGAGGGCTGGTTTCTACTTGGTGTTATCCACTCAACGCAGTACACTATAGATATGCTAATGAGGAATATTATCCTCCCATTTTAGGGCCAAATTTGACAACTATGTTCAATTTCAGTGGACTGATTTGCATAGATAAATGAAATCTGAGTTACCGTGTCAAAACTCACTCGCTAAGTTGGGATTTCCTTTTTGACTGTCATGACAATGAATTGGTCAAAAGGGTATTGACGACATTGTGTGCGAAGAATTGTCCGAAAGTATTTGCCCTAAAGGGATACAGTGTGTCTTTTACCGGCTACTCCACACCTTAAGGACACAATAGACGTCAACATTTACAAGGTAGATTTAATTGGAACACATGGGTCACACAGTGAATAACAATTGAAGTAAATTAACCCCACGATCACTAAGTGAAGATTCTTCGCTATAGGTAAGATACCAAACCAATACAGTCCTCTGTCCCTCTCACACTAAAAGCACTACCATCGAGAACAATGCTACTAAAAATTAATTCAGATGTACACATCGCCATTACAACTTGCCCCAAAGTCCCCCGACAAACATGCAGTCTTCAAACACTAGCTAACTCATTGTAATATACATGCGAAGTGAAGAATAACTTCTTCTGATCGCAATAATCAACTGAAGCGTTAATTTTGTAGCAGTTCTAATTAAGATGGCTGCTGTAAAAGCAAATAAATAGTCAGCACAATCATGACGTCATCAGTGTGAGTCACTTGAATAGACATACATAAGAAAGGTTGCCATAGACAACGACTGTTCTATCCACAAACGACACAGGGATGATGGTATGTTCATTACATCTAGGAGCTGGGATCAAGTCTGGGTGGTGTGTCACACGCCATGTAGGTAACGAGCACGTCAGCTTTCTTCGTCGTCATTGCACGGCACGGTCGCGTGATTGTAGAGTCCCTGGGCCATCAGTTGCATCGCTAGACCGTTACGAACCCCTGTCGATTTCTTGATCTTTGCTCGCTTGTTTTGAAACCAAATCTTGATTTGTGATTCGTTGAGATCTAGGTCACGTGCCAAGCGCAGACGTCTATCTTCTGTCAAATATCTGTTCTCGTCGAACTCTCGTTTGAGCACGGCCAGTTGATCCACGGTGAAGGCAGTGCGTGGTCTCTTCTCCTCCTCGCTTTTGGAACGCTTCTTGATCTTTCTTGACCGAGGACCTGCAAAACAATTGCATGACACGTTATCAATGGGTATTTGACATTTATGACTCATGGGAGCATCTTCACTGCCATCGAGCAAAATGCTTCAAAGTATGACAATTTTAGTATAAATTCCTGCCTATCCATACAAACATGCAGTCATTGTTCCGACTACATTCTGCAGGAGGCGTTCATGCCTGTGTAATGCACACAATTTCTTCGTTTACTGGGCCTTTGTAATGTGCCTCTATTAAGCTAAAATGTGTAGCTTTTTTAACCATTCACGTCACACAACACTATCATGGGGCCCTAACAATGCCCTCAGCACGACCGCTATCCAAAGACCCATCGCCATTGTCGTGCCATCCTAGCCGAATGACAGCGCCGAGTGCGCCACAATAGGTCCGCATCCCATTATCGCTCGCTCGCAGTCGCTCATCATGGCGTTCGTGGAAACATGCGTGCGGTTTAAGTTAACCCAGAATTATTGACGCACAATTAGCGCACATAGACAAGACATCACATCGATCACAGCGGTCGTGACAAAAATGTCACATAGTGGGTGCTCCTAGAATGTCCCCCAATACAATGGGTCTCCCCGGAAGTTCTGCTCTTATCAACAAAGCGAAATGCGCGCCCGAAGTTCCCACCCTACTTATGATAAGTGTCGAATGATTTCTAGTGCATTTATCGAATGAAATCAAGTTTGGATCGTAAATAAGGTAGCATAAAGAGCAAATGGTGAGCATATATATTATATATATATATATATATATATATATATATATATATATATATATATATATATATATATATATATATATATATATATATATATATATATATATATATATATATATATATATATACATATGCTTGGCCATGTTAATGTCTTAGCTTACAAGTTAAGAAAGTCTTAGACCATACGTTGGTTTATCACTGACTGTTATGAAGTGGAGGTGGGCTTAATGGCGTCGTTGGTTGAAGCAACTTGATGTGGGACGGTGTTGTAAGTAACGAAGAAGGGTATTGTGAAGAATGTTCATTTTTTTACTGCTGACACATCCCGTACTTTTCATGTTGAGTGATGTTATAATTTTACCATTACTCGCCATTGCACCTCATAACAACCATTTGCGATGGAAACTTTTTGAACAGCTTTCATTTGATACATTCAATGGTGTTACTTTGCAACTTTCCAATCTTTAGATTTTGTTTCCACCGTCGACCATATTTCCACGATCGTTACGTTTCTATTCAGATTTGTTTAAAACTAAGATGGCAATATTTGTCAGCGTGGGGCTGCGTGACGAGGCAGTTTGCTGGCGTCTATGACCGGGTGTATCACGGAATGGCCCGTTTGTCATAGAGTAAGTGAGAAGGTGCTGTATGGCGTATGCCGGGGATCGCCAGTCCTGCCTCCCTAACACCACTATATCTAGTGGAAGTATCCAAGAGGAATAACGCTGAGACAGCGCAAAGTGATTTGTCAGGGCTATCGCGGGACGGGAAGGTGATGATTGGCGGGCCAGAGATGGCAAAGGGGATGAGGTTAGAGGGGTGTGGAGGTGGTGTAGAGGGATTATAGGGCGAATGAATGAGGGCCAAATGAGGGCACTATCTCAGTCGGCCGTCAGAGGAACTTGCAACCCTACTGTCTGCTGGAGGCAGATAAGGCGACACGGAGGAAGAGGTCAGGAAGCTAGGAGGTGTCAGAGCGGTACGGGGTGAGAGGCTGAGGGTGTCAGGCGAGGCAAGGCTGGAGGGTCGCTTGGAGACGATTTGTTAAGTGCCATGCCCTACTCGAAGGGACATCGCCCGCTAGTTACACCAATGAAACATATCTTTGTCTATCTATGTGCCAGACTCGTACGGTTTCATATTCAATAAGCTATATTTTAGACGTTATAAGAAACACGAGGAAAAGATTCAGAGGAGGGACCCTTCACATCTGCCGTGGCATCGCAACCAGCTGAAGCATCCAGGCTGAGTGCTTCCACGCGACCACACGTCCATCGAGAGAGATATAATCCGGGACCTTCTGGCCTGCTACCAGCCTATCACCTCACTCCACCTTATCATCCCGCCCACTAGGGGCCCCACGCGCCGGCGCAGATAAGCCCATTGAATGTGTGTGGAACAAATGCCAGTGTTTAATTGCGTGTGGTTGTGATCACTCCATTGTGTCTGTGTAGGCGCTGTCCGCTCGCTGAACGCTTCCTGTATGGGCCCAACCACAGAATACTAATTGATGATAACTCACGCGCTAATCTCCTACGAGTCTTCCTCGAAACGCGCCTTGATAACGCCCAGAGACAGGTGAGGGGGAGCAAGCGGACATGAATAGGGAGATGAAGACGCCATGAAGAAAACTACCGACTAGTAGCGGTAGAAGTAAAAGAATAAGTAGTAGTAGTAGTAGTAGTAGTAGTAGTAGTAGTGATGGCAGTAGAAGTAGTAGTAGTAGTAGTAGTAGTGATGGCAGTAGAAGTAGTAGTAAGTGAGTGATGGCAGTAGTAGTAGTAGTAGTAGTGATGGCAGTAGAAGTAGTAGTAGTAGTAGTGAGTAGTAGTAGTAGTAGTAGTAGAGTAGTAGTAGTAGTAGTAGTAGTAGTAGTAGTAGTAGTAGTAGTAGTAGTAGTAGTAGTAGTAGTGATGGCAGTAGTAGTAGTAGTAGTAGTAGTAGTAGTAGTGATGGCAGTAGAAGTAGTAGTAGTAGTAGTAGTGATGGCAGTAGTAGTAGTAGTAGTAGTAGTGATGGCAGTAGAAGTAGTAGTAGTAGTAGTAGTGATGGCAGTAGTAGTAGTAGTAGTAGTAGTAGTGATGGCAGTAGAAGTAGTAGTAGTAGTAGTAGTAGTGATGGCAGTAGTAGTAGTAGTAGTAGTAGTAGTAGTGATGGTAGTAGTAGTAGTAGTAGTAGTAGTGATGGCAGTAGAAGTAGTAGTAGTAGTGATGGTAGTAGTAGTAGTAGTAGTAGTAGTAGTAGTAGTAGTAGTAGTAGTAGTAGTAGTAGTAGTAGTAGTAGTAGTAGTAGTAGTAGTAGTAGTAGTAGTAGTAGTAGTAGTAGTAGTAGTAGTGATGGCAGTAGAAGTAGTAGTAGTAGTAGTAGTAGTAGTAGTAGTAGTAGTAGTAGTAGTGATGGCAGTAGAAGTAGAAGTAGTAGTAGTGATGGTAGTAGTAGTAGTAGTAGTAGTAGTGATAGTAGTAGTAGTAGTAGTAGTAGTAGTAGTAGTAGTAGTAGTAGTAGTAGTAGTAGTAGAGTGAGTAGTAGTAGTAGTAGTAGTCAGTAGTAGTAGTAGTAGTAGTAGTAGTAGTAGTAGTATGTAGTAGTAGTAGTAGTAGTAGTAAGTAGTAGTAGTATGGTAGTAGTAGTAGTAGTAGTAGTAGTAAATGGTAGTAGTAGTAGTAGTAGTAGTGGTAGTAGTATGGTAGTAGTAGTGATGGCAGTAGTAGTAGTAGTGGTAGTAGTAGTAGTAGTCGTAGTATGGTGAGTAATAGTAGAAGTAGTAGTAGTAAGTAGTGGTAGCTTACAAGTAGTAATAGAAGTAGTGAAAAGTAGTAGTAGTAGTAGTAGTAGTAGTAGTAGTAGTAGTAGTAATAGAAGGAGTAATAGAAGAAAAATTAATAGAAGAAAAGTAATAGTAGTAGTAGTACAATAGCAGCAGAAGTATTGATAGATGTAGAAGTAGAGTAGTACTAGTATTGATAGATGTAGATATATTAGTAGCAGTGGTAGTAGTACAAGTATTAAAAGTAGAAGTAGTAGTAGCTTACAAGTAGTAATAGAAGTAAGTGAAATAGTGGTAGTAGAAGTAGAGGTAGCTTACAAGTAGTAATAGAAGTAGGTGAAATAGCGGTAGTAGAAGTAGAGGTAGCTTACAAGTAGTAATAGAAGTAGGTGAAATAGTGGTAGTAGAAGTAGAGGTAGCTTACAAGTAGTAATAGAAGTAGGTGAAATAGCGGTAGTAGAAGTAGAGGTAGCTTACAAGTAGTAATAGAAGTAGGTGAAATAGCGGTAGTAGAAGTAGAGGTAGCTTACAAGTAGTAATAGAAGTAGGTGAAATAGCGGTAGTAGAAGTAGAGGTAGCTTACAAGTAGTAATAGAAGTAGGTGAAAGGTAGTAGAAGTAGAAGTAGCTTACAAGTAGTATAGGAAGTAGGTGAAATAGTGGTAGTAGAAGTAGAGTAGCTTAGTAGTAGAAGTAGTGAAATAGCGGTAGTAGAAGTAGAGGTAGCTTACAAGTAGTAATAGAAGTAGGTGAAATAGTGGTAGTAGAGGTAGTAGTAGAAGTAGCTTAGCTTACAAGTAGTAATAGAAGTAGGTGAAATAGTGGTAGTAGAAGTAGAGGTAGCTTACAAGTAGTAATAGAAGTAGGTGAAATAGTGGTAGTAGAAGTAGAGGTAGCTTACAAGTAGTAATAGAAGTAGGTGAAATAGTGGTAGTAGAAGTAGAGGTAGCTTACAAGTAGTAATAGAAGTAGGTGAAATAGTGGTAGTAGAAGTAGAGGTAGCTTACAAGTAGTAATAGAAGTAGGTGAAATAGCGGTAGTAGAAGTAGAGGTAGCTTACAAGTAGTAATAGAAGTAGGTGAAATAGCGGTAGTAGAAGTAGAGGTAGCTTACAAGTAGTAATAGAAGTAGGTGAAATAGCGGTAGTAGAAGTAGAGGTAGCTTACAAGTAGTAATAGAAGTAGGTGAAATAGCGGTAGTAGAAGTAGAGGTAGCTTACAAGTAGTAATAGAAGTAGGTGAAATAGCGGTAGTAGAAGTAGAGGTAGCTTACAAGTAGTAATAGAAGTAAGTGAAATAGTGGTAGTAGAAGTAGAGGTAGCTTACAAGTAGTAATAGAAGTAGTAATAGAAGTAGGTAGCTTACAAGTAGTAATAAATAGTGTAGTAGAAGTAGAGGTAGCTTACAAGTAGTAATAGAAGTAAGTGAAATAGCGGTAGTAGAAGTAATAGTAGCAGTATTTGTTGTTGTAGTAGAAGTAGAAATAATAGTTGTTGCATTAGTGGTAGTAGTTGCTGTGGTAGTAGCTATTATTGTAGTAGTAGAAGTTTTTGTTGTTGTCGTAGTAGTAGCAGTAGTAGTAGTTGTTGTTGTTGTTGATGTAGTAGTAGATGCTGTTGTAGTAGATGCTGTAGTAGTAGTAGTAGTAGTAGTAGTAGTAGTAGTAGTAGTAGTAGTAGTAGTAGTAGTAGTAGTAGTAGTAGTACAGATAACAATAGTTGTTGATCAAGCAGTTGTAATTGTGGCAGTGGTTAGATAAGCGTGCTTGTAGTAGTCTATATTGTTACTCGCGTAGATTGAATAATGTTGACCGAAAAGGAATCCAGTCACTAGGGCGAGTCGTCTCGCTTCTGGTAGTTAATAGCCTCATTCGTTCACCCCCTCCACGTGTCGCCATCTGTATCCTCTTTAGTTCAATCGTATTAAATTTTCAGTTGGTTACTTGATACAATTGTTCTCACCTTATGAACAATGTAAGGCCGCGAATTAATCATACCACGCTTGCATCGATGTGTATACAGACTCACTTCAGCTTAAAAAACGCGCCTCACAAGAACACGGGCAAAACATCCCTCGGTGACTCGTCGTGAATTATTTGTAGTTATTACCTATTGTTGTTGTGTACAGAATGAATGACATTCTTGTCATTTATGCATCAATATTCATTTCGCAATAATTAACATGAGTTGAACGGGCAGTGGGCACGGTAACAAAACTCACCGAAAGTGTTATAGCAGGCGGACGTAAAACTGCGCAGGCGCTGGTTTATTGCCGCGGCGTTTCCGGTAAGTGTCGTGGAAAGGAAGAGAGAATCGGAGGGAATCAGCTGAGTCTTCCTATTGTAAATATAGCTAAATTATTGAGCTGCTCTCCCATCAATAGCATTACCTTATACAACAGGCAGAATCTTCGTTGAAGAATTACTTTCAAGCTGTCCTGTTAGAACTAGCCTGTGATGGAAAGTTCGATCGAATGTAGGGCTGTGAGGAGGTTGTCGATTGTAACTCTCCACCAGACCATTCCTGTCAAACGTTTTCTGTTTGTGTAACATCGACTATGATGAATGTGTCGGTGAATCTAGCTCCTGCTCTTGCTTGGTCCCCCTTCTCTGCCCCCAAACACTAAACATGTGTTTTGCGCTTCCTTTCTTTAGGAATTTCGTCTCTATGCTCTGACTGAAAGCGCCCCGCAAGTCAAATCCCACCATTAACACAACAAAAGAGGTTAAGTTTTGTCCTCGGTCGGTTTGTTTGTTTGGTGGAGGTAAGTTGCTCGTTAAACCCAGACGACCCGCTGATGGACACAGTCCTAGCGAGGCTCTTACACAGAGATCGATCCTGGGGATTGCCTCATGATATGCGTTTGGGATACGTCATTGCCTTAAGAACACGATGACTCTCTTGTGAAGCGCCCGTGGAACCATTGTTTTGACATTACTTACGCCAGTGTCGTTCAACCAGCAAGAGCTCTCCTTGGTCTGTCGCTGTGACAGATATACACATACAACGCACAACTGCCCTATTGCATGAGAAATGAATACATAAATGTCGGAGTCAGTCAACCTCTTTTTCATTGAATTCAATTAAGACACAGATCTCATGGAGTTTAAGGGGTCGGGGAGGTCACAAATAACTCGGGAAGCACGCCCGAGTAAGCACCTTCAATACCCCCTTTTTTTCGCTCTCCCTCGCTCTCCACAGAAAGCTCCTGCCTGACATGTTAAAGATGTCATTCAGGGGGGTTATGGGGAGTTGGTGAGAGTTATTGAGCAACGTTAAGTGGAATGCTCATATTATGGCATGCGTGTTTTGACGGTGTAAACTGCTCCTAGGCAAGTTAGATACCTCTTCATGATGTAAGATGTTTCATGGGCTTAATAACTTACTCACACGGACCATGTGCATTCTAGCTTTCATTCGTGATACCTCTTTGCAATATTCGGTCTTACTTTTTCGATCTGGCCAATGTTTTGTCGACCATATCTTATTAGAGGTGTTTGGCAAACTAAGCAGAGACAGCTCGTTAGTTGATAAGGTAGGTGGGAAAGCATGACACCTCCCTCTATATTTGTGAGCAATCTGGACGTTTTTCGTACAAAATGTTTTCTTAGAATAATTTTCTCAGAGATCTAAATCCATTGGGCTTTGTGCACGAGCGATATATCATAAAAGGCATGCGATAATTGTCGAAACCCGACAAAACCACGTGACCTTCATCAAGCAGTACGTGTCCCCTGGATCTGTCACGTCACCTCGTTGAAGCACTGTCTCCGTGTTTGAATCTATAATTGATTTATCTCCCCGAGCATTTGACACCGATCATACATAGCAGCTCGAGAAGTCATATTTAAGCCCTTAACAGACCATAATATAGCGTGATTTAGCATGGAAGCCTGCCATTAGAGGCGAGGGATCGTGGGCGGTCTGGTCAGGTCGACTTGCCGCGGGGGTAATTTCAACCTCCTTGAAGCACATGCATTGCGCCTATATGCGATGTTGGCGAGTCGGGGTAGGTGCAGGGGGGGTGGGGTAAAGTTCACAATGAACATGTCATATTTGATATTAATATCACTAGCCGAGTGAAACTTGTTAACTTGAATATTCTATTATATACGAGCGGGTTATAGAACGGGCTAGCTTTTTTAGCCGCCTCTTTCAAGTGCCGCTTCTAAAGAGAGAAATGGCTTGTTTCACACGGGAGGTAATTGTACTAATTGTTAGGCCTGATATATCATCTGGGTGCCTGGGTAGGATGTACATCATACTAATGGTATCAACCAAGTCGTTATGACACAGTGTGGACAGTACACAGTTGTCTACAGATGCCACTGTTGTCGTGTGTTATGGTGTTTCATTTCAATAAAACCAACTCACGTTAAGGAGGGCACTGGGAGAATCTACACCATAAATATGTTGTACACAAGAGTGCACTGATGTGTATTGACACAAAATTATAATTCACGTTGCTTCCAGCACACTAATCACGTGACCTTTATGGCGTGACGAGCGCGAGCAAGTCGTCCACGCCCCGTCGCTGTCACACAAAACAAGTGCGCTCGTTATGACCGGGATCCAGTTAATACATTCACGATTGACGCGGATTAAAATTGCCATGATAGTCCGGGCGCCGTGTTAACTGGCAGGGATCTACGGTCATGATCACCACGCAAGCCCCGAGGCATTGATGTCCTCGTCAATTAGCCAATGCTGAGGATGATATCAATATTCAAGTGGTTGCTTGGCAGGGCTAAGCGTCAGTTATCCCTTAACGGAGCAATGAGGCGGGCTAAAACGCTATTGTAGGCTGTCTTTGTGGGTAAAGCACGGTGCTGGTCATCCCTGGTGACTGTGTTTACGAGGGAATAGGGCCTGGCAGCGAGTGGCTTACTCCGTGTGTGTTAATGTGATGGTAGAAATGGTGCGAAGGTGCGAAGAAACAGGGGAATAAAGGTGGCACAGTGTGTCGGGCTGGGGCATGGAGACAGGGACGAGGGGTGGGTAGTAAGGAACGAGAGGTGATGCGTGAGGGACGAGTGGTGAGGAGTTGGGAACGAGTGGTGGGGAGTAAGGGACGAGTGGTGAGGAGTTGGGAACGAGTGGTGAGGAGTTAGGGACGAGTGGTGGGGAGATAGGGATGGGTGGTAGAGTTGGGAACGAGTGATGGAGAGTTAGGGATGAGTGGTGAGGTGTTGGGAACGAGTGGCAAGGAGTTAGGGACGAGTGGTTGGGAATTAGGGACGGGTGGTAGAGTTAGGGACGAGTGGTGAGGAGTTGGGAACCAGTGGTGGGGAGTAAGGGACGAGTGGTGAGGAGTTGGGAACGAGTGATTGGGAGTTAGGGACGAGTGGTGGGGAGTTGGGAACGAGTGATGGGGAGTTAGGGACAAGTGTTAAGGAGTTGGGAACGAATGGTGGGGAGTTAGGGATGAGTGGTTGGGAGTCAGGGACGAGTGGTGGGGAGTTAGGGACAAGTGTTGAGGAGTTGGGAACGAGTGGTGGAGAGTTAGGGATGAGTGGTGGGGAGTTGGGAATGAGTGGTGGGGAGTTAGGGACGAGTGGTGGGGAGTTGGGAATGAGTGGCGGAGAGTTAGGGATGAGTGGTGAGGAGTTGGGAACGAGTGATTGGGAGTTAGGGATGAGTGGTTGGGAGTTAGGGACGAATCGTGGGGAGTAAGGGACGAGTGATGGGGAGTTGGGAACGAGTGGTGGGGAGTTAGGGACGAGTGGTGAGGAGTTGGAAACGAATGGTTGGGAGTTAGGGATGAGTGGTGGGGAGTCAGGGATGAGTGGTGGGGAGTTAGGGGTGTGTTAAGGAATTAAGGACGTATAGAATAAACAATCTCCAGCCCGTTGCGTCCGGCGAGGAATCCTACTTGAAAAAGCGCCATGCAACAACAATTGACGATACGAAGTGTACTGCAAAAAGTCCAGGTGTATGAAGCCGTATTGTTGGGTTGGCAGGTGTGTTGGGAGTGAGGCTGGAGGGCTGGGGACGCTCACATGTCAGAGCGTCAGAATGATTGTCGGGCCTACTCAGTCGATCATCAGAATGATTGTCGGGCCTACTCATTCGATCATCAGAATGATTGTCGGGCCTACTCAGTCGATCATCAGAATGATTGTCGGGCCTACTCAGTCGATCATCAGAATGATTGTCGGGCCTACTCAGTCGTTTATCGGAATGATTGTCGGGCTTACGACTGAACTCAATCTATTTAGCCAGTGATGAGGAGTACTAAAGTTGCAGCACCGGAACCGACACGCAGCAATAACGTTGACAGGATAAGGCTGTATATATATTTCTAGTCATAAGAGGCCGGCTACACGTCCATGATGTAACAGCGACTGGCGGAAGATGGCAAGCGGAACTGGCGACCAACGACTCAATACATCTGTGGTAGCGTCGACTGAAGCTGAGCTGGCATTATGCACAGCAGCAGGAACAAGCCTTTCTCAGTACCTGGATCATTGGATGAGATTTATATCTAAAGTACGAACATATGTATGCATCTGGACAATTATGTTGTCATATATCGGATTCATTGATGCTCGTCATACCGGTAATTCCCGCCAGGTACTTATGCTCTTGTTAAAAGTGACGTAATTTGTCGCATCACAAATACTTTATACGACAAATATAAGCGTGACCTAATTGCATCATATATATATATATATAATATATCAAATAGAAACGTGATGTATTGGGCCACGACCCATAATTAATATGACATGTTTCCATTTTTACCTGTTCATTAATGTTCAATTTATTTCTAAATCACGCTCAGTTATTTGTTTATGTCTGCGATCATGAAAGATTCAGCTTCCTTTCTCATAACCCACAAGATAAGCATCGCCCCCAACGAGACGCTGGGTGCCGCACGCCGAGATGCCGCCGTTGTTAACACTCTCCCATGAAAAACTTACGCGCCGATATGGGCTGGACCACACGGTGCGCAACACGCATGCGCGTCACCAGCATCCGCTTATTAGCCAGTATTTATCCCCGTCATGCGGATGTCGTTATGACACTGTTTATTACTCGTGCGCTAGGTGCAACGAGATGAGATGCGATTAAGCCGAGAGAGATATTGCGATTCACGGCTAAATACATACGGGGCTGGCGTGGGATATGGATGAAATTTCCCCTTATATGTACATAAATATGTCACATGGAAGCTTTGCGCGCTCGTTTGATAATCTTTACAACACATATCTAGTATTATTAATTGTGATTTTTCAATGATCTATTTGGTAATTATTTAATATAAAGATGGGGTCCATTATGATATGGGGTCCATTGTTATATGGGGTCCATTGTGATATGGGGTGCACAATGATATGTTAGTTTGCGCTATGGGGTGCATGGTGATATGGTTACTTGCGCTATGGGGTGCATGGTGAAACAGTTACTTGCGCTATGGGTTGCATGGTGATATGGTTACTTGCGCTATGGGGTGCATGGTGATATGGTTACTTGCGCTATGGGGTGCATGGTGATATGGTTACTTGCGCTATGGGGTGCACAGTGATATGGTTACTTGCGCTATGGGTTGCATGGTGGTAAGGGATTAATGGTTTGTATGACAATTTGGGAGGATGAGAAGTGATTTTAGCCAGCACGCATATATTGCAATCGTTTACCCTAAGTACATGAGTTATGTATATCACAGATTGTATAGAGTGCAACATGAGAGGAAGTGAATGTGGTTTTACCTGAGGATGGCCTATCCGAGTAGCGAGTACAGTAGACCCATGCCGGCCATGCCATGCCATCCCGGGGGGCCTTTCCTGCCTCACTCCCCGTCACATCCGGGGACGTGGACGGACGCATTGAGCGTGACTTCCTTCCCTCCGGCTCACTTACGGGCACCTGCTTCGTCTTCACCTCGCTGGGTCGGCTAGGTCGGCGATGCGCGGGCGGGGAAGTCGCGTGGTGTGACTGGTCTTTTACGGGAGTGGTAGCTGGTGATGGAGGAAGAGGATAAATGGCAGCTGGGTAGGGCGAGTAAGCATGCGTCCGGTGTTTGTCTTGAGGTGCATATGGCGGTGTCGGAGTGTTAGCGGGACGCTCTTTCGGACTCAGACGTTGATGAGGACCAGCGTGATCCCGACTGGATTCAGGATAACGGAGATACATCTGATCCGCGTAAGGCCGCGTCAGGACGGAGAAGTCACTCTTATCCTTACCCAGTCGGATACTTTGGAATGCACTTCTGCGCTGCTGTTGCTGTTGGGAATGATAATAATACTCATTTGGCGAGTGGAGGCGGTCGGCAAAGTGAACGTCATTGCTCACTACCCCATACTGTCTGTAGTGACGTAACTGCTTCTCCCAGTATCTCAACCCATCCGCTTCGAGCGCAAACTTGGACGAGTCCGTATCGTCCACGGATATCGTTTGTCCTGTACCGGATCCCTTGAAAGCCAAATCACGGCGACTCATTTCGCTGCTTCTCCGGGATCCAAAGTCTGGCTTTAAAATCTCCATTATCGAGAAGTTGATTCCCCGCCCAGGAGGTGACGCAGGAAGAAGTGGTGATGTTGGAAGAAGTGGTGACGTAGGAAGAAGAGGTGATGGAGGAAGTGGTGACGTAGGGACAGGTTGTGACGTAGGAAGAAGTGGTGACGTAGGGACAGGTGGTGACGTAGGAAGAAGTGGTGACGTAGAATAGGCTTCTCGGCTGGATACCCTGCCATCATCTTGTATCCCATCCGAGATCGACTTGGGAGTAAGTGGCGACGAGGGGGTCATCCCAAAAGGTTTTTGCTCGTGGAGAAGCGCGCTGCTTAGATTGAGTGGGCAGCTATCGTCCTCTTCTTTGACCACGGTATTATTGTTGTCCATGACGTTCTCACTGACCGAAGGATCGTCGGACGAGGTGAAATTAAACTTGACGTCAGCGTCCATTTGACAGACACCAGATGGACTACGGACAGATGTAACCACGCTGTCCGCGATGTCGTTTGATTCCGTACCACCAACCAAGCTGACTTTGTCCTCTGTATCTTCCACATCCTGGAAGCTGTCTTTAAGCTCTCCGTCCGGGCTTAAGGGGCCCATGCTCGTTTTCTCGTCGGCACTCTTCAATGATGTTTCCGACAAAAGCAATGCACCCATTGCCATGTCACGTGTTGAATTAAGTTCTTCCATTGTCCACAATCTCAGACTGGCATTTACCCATCAAACGAATGCCAACGGAACATTAAATATCTCTACTGCAACCGACAATGCTGACACGGATTGCTTATTAATCTCAAGCTAATAATCAGCAAGCATCTGAGTTTTAATACCGAATGTCTTTTTCTAAGATCCCCTTGATATGTCTCAAGACCTTATTCGTTCGGTGCCAACGATGGATCCGGGCAGATCTTAGAGGCAGAGACCCTAGATAGAGCTTTTATATCAAGGGAAGGTGGAGGGTTATTCTCCGAGCTCATTGTTGAAAGCCACAATCACCCCTGCCTAATTCTGTGGGCGGGGCGTCAATCTCATGACGTCACACCACAGCTGGCCAACCAAATGCCGCGTTATATTGCCGACTCGCTGCGGTCGCGGCTGGGCTTCATTTGCAGTTGAAAAGGCTTAATGATGGCTGCTCTCGATGCTTAATAGAATGTAATTGAAAGAGATGATTCTCAAATGACCCTATGTGACCAGAGGGCAAGAGAAAAGCCCTTCTGGAGACCATCAAGGCTTCAATGCACCCAAATGGCTCTCTTGGAAAAAAACATTCCCGGCAGCTCAGCGGTACAAGGCGGTAATCGCGCGGAGGCGGGAGCATGGCTTGAAACGAGCATAGCGAATGGCAGTGATGTTGATATCAGCCCAGATGCCCCTCCCACACGCCTGAGCGATATGAGAGCAGGTTTTTCGGGATGTGTAAGAGATTATCACGCACCTGGGTACCATGTCGGGTATAGTGAAACATTCAAATTCATTTAGAAGGCGGTTGAAATCAATGACCCTCTCTTTATCGCCAACAACGGTAGAAATACAGATTTGAGGCTTTGTCGCAAACCCTTAAAATGCAGACTTATATTTTTTTATAGCATAAAACATTGGTACGTTTATCCATATATGTTTTCTATATACATATACATGTCGCATTCTTGAGATCTCCAGAGTGTTATATAGACATGTAGCATGATATGGGTATATACGGATTCACGCTTGATTAGAATGGGGTGGGCTGTATGCAAATGAGTTATGCAAAATGCTAAGGCTGAATGAAGTGCTGGGCTATTATGATCTGTTTAAGTGGACGGCTAACGACAGCTATTGCTCGCATGTGTGCGCAGGTAGGATTTTATGGGTAGCGTCAGGTTAATCCTAGTGTAACACCTGTATGCTAAATGAACTCTATTTGTAATGAAATGTCATATGTACGTTATATGGGATGACTTTTCTGTCATTGTTCATACACTGGTGAACACATGGAAATCGCGCCCTGTGCTTTCTTCTTATCCGTTTGATGTTTCTATGTGAATTATGACCCTATATGTGTGACTCTTTATTTCTACCCCAGACATACTCATATAGCAAAGATATTGTATGACAGTAACTGAAGGTCGCCCCACCTACCCACCACTCTACCTCGCTCCCGCCACCCCTATACGGAACCAACGCCTTATCAGCTTATATGTTCACATTCAATACTGACATAAGCTTGCGTTCACTTAAGCATTTGCGATTTCAAATCACTATTAATTATACAACCAGCGATCCCGTTCCCATAAATGCATCGGCTGCGGTTCATATATGCATAAGAAATACTTAAAATCGATCTAATTCTTTCATTGATATTGGTGTCTTTCCGCAAACATACGTAAAACCCCAATCCCCTGCAAAGGGGGGGGGGGGGGGCAGCGTAGGACATGGATCAGAATCATCAGAGCGAAGTCATGCCGTGTTTATACTTACTTTGTCAGCTACCATTGCGTGTATGCCGCTTCATCATATTTCATCATTAAGGTAATTAAGATTGAGATAATTGATTAAGCCACGCCCTCAATGCAAACAGTACACGTTATACCCTAATCAGTGCATAAATTTACATACATATATCTCATTGCCGGCTGGGAATGTCGAAAAAGTAACAGCTATATTGCACTTCAAGTCTTCGCTCGCTGATCACTTCATTGGGCTGAGTTTTATGGGGAGTTTATTAGTTTGAATGCCCCTTGCGCATGTGAGGACGTCTGAAGTGGAGAACTTCCCTTGGTGTATGAGCGGTTTGCGGTTGCTAAGCAAGATATATGATGACTACGCGATGTTTCATATTGGCACTATACACAAATACATTGAACATATGCGGCTGGTTGAATTTATATTGGCCAAGTGCCGAAAATGAGGTTTTAAATAATAAAAAAAACTGAAAGTGAGCGAGGAGCGAACAACGTCTGAGTATATGAGGGTTAATTGGCTTCATGAGTGTTTGTTGTAGCCCAGAAAGAACAACCCGATTGGGCATACATGTGAGAAAGAATTTGCTTGTTCCACTCTCTATGGCGGCATATAGCCTATACACAGTTGTATAAGTATTTCAGTACATGGGTTGATTGGTTCGTTTGAAGAAAGCTGACGAACGTGGTCTGTTAAGCAGACGACAGATAGTGAGAGTTCCCTGACAAAGTTTTGTATATTAATGGAAGACGATCACACAATGTGTTTACCGGGCAGCCTTTACCAGGTGACGTTTCCAGTGTACATCAGCTGTGTCTAAATATCGCCCATCGGGAGCGCTCCATATCTTATAATCCAAACCTTGGTGGGCAAGATGTGTGACATCCCGTGTTCGCATCCGTGTAACTGACCTCGCTCAGCACGCCAATAAATATCCAAGTATTTATCTGTCTACAGCCAAATATATAGGATTTTCCATCAAATAATGCATAATCTGAGACAATACACATATACATATCATTTTTCTAGGTGGTCCGTTGGTTGCACCAACTAAAATAAACTAGCAATTCACTTTGCCAATTTTGAAAACTGCACGCTCCCTTCAGATAAACAATGCGTTGAATGTGTAGAAAGGTAATAACATTTGGCGCCCATTGTCCCGAGCAAACGACATATTGTGCTCACTGATACATATTACATCGAAATAAATCTACCTGACACCCATTCGAAATCAATCTAAATCGTTGAGATAAATACACATGGACATAACAGCATTACAGATGAAATCTTATCCAGTGTTGAAAAACCACAGGTGTGCGGTGCTTTCAACACACCGCTTTATCGCTCACTAGGGGTAGTTGCACTTTGATCTGGACTTTTTCCTTTAATCGATTGTCTTCTTTGTAATCTATCAAGAAAACCTCACGACGTCAGATGGGCAAATGGTCTCCCTCGGGCCACCATGATAACCCGATGATGAGCGATAAATGGAAGTGTTTAGTAACTGGGCCCATGTTGGTTTCAATTTGCATTAGAGACGCCAGGGGGCGGTCCCGTGAGCAATGGCCTGTCATTGAGGCCAGTCTGCGGGGTGATTAGTAGATATTAAACCCCACATTCGTTGCCAATACAAGAAGATTCCTACGGTAGCGCGTTCCCAGCTACAGGACCTGGTGGCATGTCCGTTCTTTGAAAGCCTACAAACTTCGACAACGATATCACGTACAATCAATCAACTACAAGAGCGGTTCTTGGCCACGTCGTGCCTTGTGAAAAGACTGCCAACAACTGCCATTGTTAGATACATACAGGAGCCACTTCATCTCAATAAAAGTTATGTTGATAAATGCAATGTTAAAAGTGTACTTCATTTTTGTCAAACAACTTCAGTAGTTCACAATCTGCAGGTGGTTACCAAGAGCTGACAAATATCAGTATTTTGTTCCATGTGACAACAGCACTGAAGCTAGAAAACAATGTGCATTTTACTAGCACGCGGAGAAGTAGCAACGAAAATTCCTTGTTTTGACAATTCAATGACAAAACAAACCCTTTTAAACCATATAATAGAATAGATTTAATATGAAAGGTAGATTATACGGGGTTTTTTTCACAATTACTTTTGGAGTAAGAATTTTAGAAATTATAGAATTCATTTGATGGGAACCCACGCTCATTTAGAAATTATTTACCCGAGCTAGCGATCCCTGCATGCTTCTTGTGAGGTGGATTTCGACCTGAGACACTCCCAACAAATCAACTAGAATTGTCGTCTGCTTTTGGGGCAGCGCTTTGGGGTGATAATGGCAAGCTGTGTTAGCTACAGTGAATTGTAACTACAACGGACACAAATTTGTGCCTCACACGTTGAGGAGAATTGGTTTCTTGGTCAATATAAATAGATGTTTTGTGAAGGAATCGGCTATCGCTGTCACCCACTATCTATCAAACAGTATATGTCTGCCTCAGTTGACATGTCTATTTCGCCATGTGACGCTTACTGTGGGCTGACTCTTCTTGCTTAGTGCGCCACAGACACGCAGCGTCTGTCGAGCTTGACTTTCGTCTTTATTCAATACAATTGACGGACGCTCTCGCTGCAAACATCGTAGAACGATATTTCTTTTCACAGTTGTCTTGTACGTCGTGAAAGCTACCGGCTGTGTCGTTCATTTGTGTCTGTTTTTATTTCCGAAGGACTTGTTGTGTGGCTTAAATGGTTTTATTTGGACGATTTGATGTGCTGTTTCCCTATATAGAATGGTTTTCCAATTATATCAGAGAAATATATTGGCGTTGTATGATCTTGTTAATTCAACTGTATATTTATATCATATGCAGTCCCATTGGTATACATATGTTAATCTTAACAATAAATATTTTACTATTTAAAGCACGAGGTGAAATGAAATCATTGTGGGACAACACTGAATATACGGAGAGGAATAGAGTTGTATGGGCCAAAAAATGAATACAAATACATTCGCTAACGCCGAAGAGAACCCGGCTGTGAACTTAAGAAACAGCTTAAAAATCGGATTTTATATTTAAATGACGGTGGATATTTTTAATGAGCATTTATTTCGGTATACCACTGAAAGATAATTCACTTTCACTGTAGAATTAATTCCGTGACGTGATTTACTGCTACCTAACGTTACGCCCGCTACGACTCGGTTTGAGTGATACATTTAAAGATCGGACACACCCCAATGCTCACATTGGGTTCATATATTTGGCTGTCTGTATGCTACGCAGCATATTTATTCTAGCACAAATATATGCGTATATAAATATATATATATATATATATATTTGTGCTAGAATAAATATATACATATATATATATATATTTAAATGAATATGTACATATATATATATATATATATATATATATATATATATATATATATATATATATATATATATATATATATATATATATATATATATATATATATATATATATATGTATATATGTATATATATATATATATATATATATATATATATATATATATATATATATATATATATATATATATCTATATATATATATGTATATATATGTATATATATATGCATATATATATATTACAATTTCTACTTGAAAATAATTGCCGGAAGTACGTTATGCACGTAGGACAGTAATGACGTAAATATAGGGACCGTGTGATTTGGGGTGGTCGGTGTTAAGTTGTAAATAAAGCCACGGAAAAATGCCAGACATAAACTTCGAAGTGATTATCCTTCACTCGGGGAGTTGACGTCTTGCATGAGTCATTGAGAAGCCAACGTGTCTGCCAAAACACCAGGTACTTCGTTTCACGAGATAATTACTGTCAAATGCGAACTAATTACCTGGAGAATACACCTATCCCTTTCATTAATTTCGCCCTTCATTTCTATTATTTCCTTCTTCATCAACTCCCCTTCATCGTGCGCGTGCGCAAACAAAGCAAGTGGTAAAGTCGTCTGCTTTTGGCGACGCTCTTCATCACCCATGACAGCCAAAAATGCTGCTGTCATGACGACGGTACTCTACGCATGCGCACAACCTAACTCAATCGCCATCATCTAAAGAGTTTTTTGGCTGAGATATATTGGCAATGGAACAAAACCAGCACCAAGCTCTCATTAAGCTTGGGCAGAAGAGCGAGTAAATGCGTGCTGGGATCTCGTAATAACACACACGGCCTTTTTATCCGTGGCAGATATCCTGAAAGGTATCTGATTTTCGCTGTCGTCATAGCGACAAACAGGTGAATCTAATCGCATTTGAAGAAGAAGCGCATCCATTTGCATAAGAGCGTTTTCATTTTCTTTATCTGTTGATGCTATTGTCAATATCCTCTTCACACCGCTCTGTAATTGC
>CM067357.1:29468340-29698340 GCA_034190875.2 Urechis unicinctus | reverse complement strand
GATACAAACGCGCCGATTCATAGCAACTGGTCAGGACAGTGTTTGTGCCACATACTTAACCTCGCACGGCTATTATCCGAGAACTGCTATGTGACAGCTGCATTACAAAGGAATACATTTTATTAGCATAATGAATTAGCAGCTACGCAGTATGAAAAGTGATCGCACATAGCGTCACCAGATGGTTAAGGTATAGATATATATATTCTGTCTGATTCCCTTTAAAGTCGGATCTGCTTGTGAGCTATGAATCCGAATTTGTGGTATTGATTTTAGGGAGATACAAAAAGTATCTACGAACGAAGCGCATGCGCGAAATACAGTTTGGTGGTAATTATATATATTGTAAACAAAAACTAACTATATGCACCCGCTCGTCTGATATGTCAACACGGTTGGGAGTACCTGATGACCTCGGCGGTGTGTTTCAGACATAGGCTAGTACCCCGGGTCCCATCTTGAATTGCGTCGATTCAAATTGTCTTACGGTGGCAAAACGGATGTGTGACAACATATATGTTTTCTAGTCAATGCCATGCGATTGGAATTTAATCTGATTGCAGGCTATCGGCGAGAGAAGCGCAGCATGTTGGTAACAGCTCTGCTATTTTGTATAGCATATGACAATCGGCGATAGGAACGCTGAGAGGTCGCTTTACCCGATGGTCTCTCAGAGGAGCACCACTCAACGGTGATGATGCGAGTCTAAACAGACCCTGATGCCTTCTATTTATCGTTGACATATGTCCACTCTCAGAGCCTCCGAGCTCTGCTAAGTTTCTCCTCCGTGGTATTGTCAATTTCATTTAGTGGATTTCAACAAAAGATCAGAAGCGCCGGTCATTGCGCGGAGTACCTCCCACCAGTCGGTCATGATGACAGAGCCCAGCTCTAGCCGTAACAGCCGCTCTCCCCGGGGACATAACTCAGCGTACCCACCCTCCCCCCCCCCATCCCAGCTTACCCCTACTCCCACCCGCCACTGCCACTCATTCCCGCCGAGATTTCACTTAACGGGGATTCCATTGAATCCAGAGGTAATTTAGGCCCTGATCAAAAGTCAGATTCGTCAGAAAGCAATTTAAGTGAACATTCAGTGGAATTTGTTTCACAATTAATGATGATCAAAGCCGTTAGACCGCATAGCAACATGTATACAATATAAGTATTTTAATGTATACCTCTCTTTAAAGAACCTATACGCATACAGTAGATACATTGCAAAAGTCTGTCAAAACCATGGGTGGTGGTTCTCTATAGCGGCCACTCGTGGCTAATTCCACGCGTGTCCGCTATAGGCAGGTTAATCGGGCCCAGACCGCCTGATATGAGCCTGGTGAGGATGTGTCCGTCGCTATGTGGGTCAGGTCATCCGGGTCATCCAGGGGATAATCACCTGAGCAATACAGACGTTCTGTAACCTGGTCATACAGCGCAATCAGTGGTCACGATATACCACGATTACTGCGATGTGCGTAAAGTTCAAAAGGTACAGTTTCATATGCACAAACATAGTACATCCATATTGCTGCCTACCAATCCCCATTACAGAAAAAATAAATACAATTTCTAGCTTCATAATCGTTTCAGGTGCATTTTCGAACCAATGAACGCTCGTCGATGAAAGCTGCAGCTCAAGGTATCCGGTCCCGCGGCGTCCACATCCCCCGTGTCCATACCACCCCTCCAACAACCCCCCTAACCTCTCTTATCACCACCAGCGATCCATCAACAGCACCTATCCACGCCGACATGTTTGTCACATTTCTCTCTCATCCCAAGCTCTTATTAACTCCTGATGGGACTTTTTGAATCGAATCCACCAGAAATATTTGACCTATAACCCTGATCAGCTTGCTCTGCGCGTTTACCTGCAGGCGCTGAGCGTCTCGCTACCTGTCTGACCTTTGACCTCACCAGCTGGGCTCCACAATGGGTCGAGCTAAAATGTAATGGTTTTTACAACAGTCTGCATTATAAGTCAGCGAGTTTTCAAGCTATTTTCAATGGTAATAGTTTGTTTTAACGTTAATTAAATAACCATATGCCGTTCTCAATGTTCAAGTCATACTGACATCTGGGAATGAGTTTTTTTAAAGAGATTCTTGCCCTTAGCTTTTGTGATTCGCGACGGGCGGACGAGACATCGGATCTGTTGTCAGCCATCGTGACCATTATCAAGGGAAATTGACGATCAACCATTGAACGTATTCAAATGGAGTTAGACGGAGAAGGCAGGAGAAACTTGTAGACCAATGAGATTGGACGACAGCTTGTGACTCAGAGCTATGATAGTGGTAAACTGCAGCTGACATACAAGGCACGCAGCTAACAAAAGCTCATACACCGAACGGATACGCAACTCATGGAACCCAAACACAACACCCGGATCTTATACACAACACCCGGATCTGATACACAACACATGGATCTGATACACAACACCCGGATCTTATACACAACACAGGATCTTATACACAACACATGGATCTGGTTCACAACACATGGATCTGATACACAACACACCCGGATCTGATACACAACACATGGATCTGATACACAACACACGGATCTTATACACAACCCTCGGATCTGGTTCACAACACATGGATCTGATGCACAACACACGGATCTGATACACAAAGCTCGGATCTTAAACACATCATATGCACTGCACACACAACACATGCACTTTGAACGCAACGAATGCACACTACACATAATGAATACACCTTACACACAATACATTCACTTACACACAATAATGCAATTTATACATATATAACATACATACCTTACCCATACTCAAGGCATCTGATGCACAATAAATGCACTTAAGATGCAACACATGCACTTTGCACTAACCTTACCACACCTTACTTAATACGCACCTTACTGCGCACACACCTTACAACGTACGCACTTTTCAGCTCACGCACATTGCAACACTCACTCCTTACTGCACACGCACCTTATAAAACACGCACCTTACAACAGACGCACATTAAAACATTCGTACCTTACTTCAAACGCACCTTACTGAACACGCACCTTTCAACACACACCGTACCACAAACGCACCTTATAAGGCATGAACCTTAAAACACACACACTTCCCGCCACACACCCCTTTCATCACACCCACCTTACAACACACGTACCCTACAGCACACGCACCTTACAACACACGTACCCTACAGCACACGCACCTTATAACACAGGCACCTTACTGCACACGCACTTTACAACACACGGGTTTTGCGTACTATACACGAACCTTACTCACAACACGAGCACGTTACATGCCACCCACGTATCTCATACCACGCGCGCATGTTCACTTTGTTTCACCAATACGCCTTACATAATATACTCTACCTCACGCACTCTATATGATTTGGACGCTTGCCGAACGCGCCAGCCGCGCGAAGCCTTTGATGAGAACGCGCGCTGTATTTGGCTCGATGCCAATACACATTATCCTGTTTACGTAATCTGCGCATCCAACATGCCGTGTCTGTTTCCGGTTTCGACTTCCTGACCAATATGCGCCAAGCTCTCCCGGCCGATTCAGTCAGGTCACGAAGATAGTTTTACTCGCTTTATGCGCTTAGCCCGTGCGGCGCATATGGTACTACAACTACGTCATGTAGAACTTAATCGTGGTCTGATTAGAGACGTAAACAATGATCTGATATAGGATAATAACCTCAATTTGACAAATTGTTGCATCTCTGACACACCATGCAGGATTTGTTACACTAACAAACAGCTCCAACGATTTGGTCGAATTATGATGATGTAACATATGTATGCGGCTGTACAATAATCGACTGTACACGATGGTGACCATGGTAACTATGGTAGGTAACAAAGAGGAACATTTACAGAAATGATTCACCAATATCGACTTCGTGTTGACATATTTCTTTTGAATGTAGATAACCATATGTGGCCGTGTTGGGAACACAGGTCATTTCCTGCTATACAATGATAGCAGATGTCAACTTGCTAGAGTTGTACACAGAATCTGCGTTTTGTTTAGGTTATTTCATCTATCAGCGAGATCAGATACTGGGGTCAGATGAGTAAAAACGATGATGGTTGGAAGTCACACAAGAACAAGTCATATGTGATATGTAATATTGTACACAGCCTCTGTAAACAGGACGCTGTAAGTTATTAATTTGTTATGATCTAGAAATCTCTCTGTTACAAAATAACAGTTTCAGGTGCATTTCACACAAAAACCATTCAAATTTTACTGCGAAATAACTAAATAAACTGATTCCCTCATACGTGTGGAACTCGTGATCCATCTTTTTTGTGGCGTATGTGAAGTTTCATATTTTAGTCGGGTCACGAGTAAAAGTCCAAATTTGGCACGCGATAAACATCAATGGGCGCCCAAAGCTTAACGAGCGAAGTTGGAGCGATAATACCAGATCATGACAGACTTCGTAGTCACCCAACCCGTTCGCTGTTCGTTTGCATTTTTTTTCAAAAACAAAGTTCAGAGTTCGTGAATATTTCACTTATCATTTTTAAAAACCTGATGATTCGCATTGGTTAGCTGCAAAGTCTAGGATAAAAATCAATATACATAGCATGCTGCTGTACACATGCAAACAACCATCATGATTACAGCGCGATACATTGAACAAGAAGTATATGTTCACAAAAACCTTGCAAAGGGCTGCTCATTATTGACATGCTTAATGGGTCTTAAATAAACGGTGCAAACGCATGCGCAGCACATGGCCGGCGAACCAATCATTTTAACGGACCCTGGTGCCCTGTCACGTGAAAGACACCGAAAAGTGGGTTTGTTTTAAATTAAAACAGTTATGGTCAGTACGGTTGGAATGGCAGTGGTATAGAGCAGGGGGCAGCTAGATGACGATGGAGAGAAAAATAGCTGGAGTGAGTAGAAATAATTCATAGTCACTTTTGTTGTCCTACCGCTTCACGATCTACTTCTTCCTCGTGCGAACGAATTGATGCGTCTCGTTTCTTTTTCTTCCCTTTTTGTTCACCCCAAACAATCTTTTGTATATGACAATCATTATTTACTCCTGGTATGTGTATCTGGGACTGTTCAGTCCCGTCGGTGTTTGTTTGGAATTATTGTTATGTCGAAAGCGTATATATCTAAGGTAAATTAAAGTCAACCAAGCAGCCCTATCGTGTGAACAGCTGTGTTTAGATATTCTCATATCTTCAGCCAGCGTTAAGCAAACTGTGAACTTGTCACCCGTCTAGTCCTACAAAAAGACGCACGAGAGCGAACTCAGCTTCAGGACTTTCAGAGTGTGACACCGGACGTCTGGTGTCGTCTGCTTTTCGGGCCGCCATAAAGCATTACGCGGAAAATTGCCATTGATAACATGTCGCTTTACACTGTGTCTGACGCGATGGTTTTTTTCACCGACTAGAAATGAATAGCAAAGTTTATTTCAACCCATTAAGAGTTGAAGGTTATGAATTCAAGATGATTGCATTGTACTGATCACAAAGGGATGCCATACAGATCGTATGTGAACATAGGTATACACGGCATGGATGCGTTTTGTGAACTAATTTTCAGGCACTATCCAATCTGGAAAGAGCACGAAAAGGGGTGGGGGACAGGTTTATAAAACTTTATTGACACACGGGGTTCCCAGCAAAGACGAACTCAAACACACGGTCCTCTATCATCCAGTCGTGTTTTAAATGCATGCTATCGGCTCCCGACTGAACACACACACACACACACACACACACACACACACACACACACACACACACACACACACACACACACACACACACACACACACACACACACACACACACACACACACACACACACACACACACACACTCACACACACACACACACACACACACACACACACACTCTCTCTCACACTCTCTCTCTCTATACATATATATACATATATATATATATATATATATATATATATATATATATATATATTATATATATATTTATATATACATGCGACTGTACAGTAGATATATATATGTATATATGTATATATGTATATATATATATATATATATAATATATATATATATATATATATATATATATATATATATATATATATATATATATATCTATATATATATCTATATATATATATATATATATATATATATATATATCTATATATATCTATATATATATATATATCTATATATATATATATATGTGTGTGTGTGTGTGTGTGTGTATGTATGTATGGGAAAATGATGTAGTTAGAATCTTCACAGTCACGTTGACATTCAACTTGTGAAACCTAAATTAACAATCAGTATCAAATATACATCCATTCATCGACTCTATCCAGATAAAGGAGAGAAGTACTTTCACATGGGAAAGTATATCCTCAAAACAACACAACAATACTCAATCACAAAGAATGAGACAATACCAAGCCAAGTACAATACCCTATGTATGTATGTGAAAATTGTCCACTGATATAAATATGTCTTCCCATTGTGACCTGTCGTCGGATGAACTCACACTCTGACGTCAATAGAATGTTTTCAGACAAGCCACCAGGCGGCGGTGTCATCACCGGGGTTGATGTATGTCACAAACCCTCATAAACGTCACAGTTCTCACATTAACTAGCCTTTCTAATGATAACATGTACACTATGAAATCAACACTGTCAAATTTTTTTAAAGAATTATGTATTCATCAATTAGAATAGGGTCAAACTCATGTGACATGCAACTGTAGCTGAGCCTGAGAATCCCACTGAAAGTATCTTCTCTCATATCGACTCTCATTGTTCATGACAATAGCTGTGTAATATACCTGGCCTTTACAAACATGGGAATGATCTTAACCTTTAACTTCCAATCTAATTAAATGTTCGCGGTTCAGTTACAATGGTTGTCGACCAGAACTAAAGATTTTATAATTTCCCACGATTGCGAAAAAAAATTTGTTTCAACAATAAATAAAAGTAAGAGGCTCTGTGGACTTTTTTCCCGTAGTGAAATAGCCGCGACGAACAAACAGGTAACATATAGAGGTCGATCAGGATGATGAAATCTGACGACTTGTCCCCTGGCAAAGTCATCCCATGAACAATTCGTCAAAGGACGCCATCTAGCAGCCAATCAACCATGAACTACCCGGATCGAGTGGACACGCCCAGAATATGAATAAATCATGCCAGTACGGGCCGAGCGCTGTTGGCACGTGGCCAAGTCTTTCACAAACGCGGCAAGGCCTTTTAAACCGAGACATGAAATCAATTAAAAGCAGGTTGTAATCTTTGCAGTGTCGTCCTCTGGCGGTAGTCACGATCAAAAGCAACAACACCTGTAGTTGGTCCTGTGATATTCGAACGTTCAGATGGTCCGGGGGGGGGGGGGGGGGGGGGGGGGGGGGGTGGTTGAGGTCATGGGGCCTTTGTCAGTAGATATAACACATTCAAGCATTAAGTTACTGTTTATATGGTCTGTTGGTGGCGCCGATGTACACCGGGGAATAACTTACCGATGAACTTTAATGGTCAGTGAGCGAAATGTACCGTTGGTGGGTCGTTTGATACAGAATACACAATGAAACAATCATTTCGACTCCCCCCATTAGCTGTTAGTAGCAACCACCAACAGTAGACATCGCCTAAACCGTGATTTGCCCTGGGAGGTTCCGTGGAGTATTCATGCATTAACTGAGATCGAATCGAATTTCCACACATAAACACGAAATCTCGGCCTGCTAAAGAGATTCACCATTTACCGTTCCCCTCATCACAACACCTACAACTCAGCAAACCCATCTGCTCCATTCTTGCCACCCCCACCCCCTCTTCCAAACCTGATTTATGGGTTGTCTCTCGTGACCCTTGACCTCTGAAGCGTTCTTGTTGCCAATAGTGACATGGAAAATGCAGTACAGCCGCAGCGCATGTTCCACAATCATCGCTTCCCGCGTTTTCACTGACTCATGGCCGGAATTTTTTCACTTCATCATTCACGTACAATAAATCTCCAATTAATTGGGAATTTTTACAAGGAAATTGATTTTGCCATGCTTAGCTTTTCGTTTGGTTGTGCTGCACAAGGCAATGTATGGCCCGAATAAATAAAATGCTGTTTATCGACGACATAGGCTGCATACAGATTTTAAAATAATAGCTTTTTGAATATCCCTTTGCATTTGCATTTCTCGCATTGCGCTGTATATTCCTTGTATCAGACTGGTCGCCTCGCATCATAAGAGTAAGAGTAGCACCATTTTTTTTAATACGAGCTACCATTAAACCATATATGGAATAATGTACTATGGCTCCTGCCTTAGCACGATAGCATTCGGGTTATTATCCACAGAGCCCTTCTAAGCCTGCACTTTTCTTTTCACTTTATTAATTACGACACGATGTCTACGGTTCACCATCAATAGCAGAATCTCCAATTAATTCGTAGAGTTAATGCCCTAAGCCCTGATTGCTTGTCTCCGCCCCTTCTGCCGTCAGCTTTTTGCTCGCCGCAACATCCCCAGATTATAATGTTATCTCCCATCCCCAGTCCCTTCAAACCGTGGTTGAATCACATTCGCTATTCTACGCTCGCTTGACATCTACCCCAGGAAATAGCGTGCTCGCTTGACACCGCCTTAATTGAGCCAAATTGCCAATAGGGATGTAGCGAAGGACGAGTTATTAACAGGCGTCTTGCTGTTAGATTAGGGGCCACTGCTTTTCTTAATCTGTTTGTTTTGTGGCCGTCGACATCAAACATGAATGGAGCAGTTTGGAACGAATCGCTTTAATGAGATTGAGGCCTGTGCGTTTCTCTGCTCAGACCACTGTCGCCATCCTAATGAAGTCTGGCAGACACGAGGAGACTTCTTCACCGTCTTCATGCTTTATATTAATCAACCGTAAGCTGTTAAGTTAACTACCGCAACTCATGGTTGCGTTATAGCTCGCTGATTAAAGTAACCTGTTCAGGGCGATGTGACTTTGTAGCAATCTTCATCGCAACCTTATCCGAGCTTGTCTCTAGATAAAGACGCCATTCTTACGTGAAAATAACTTAGAATTGTATCAACTATATTCTCTGCAGAATAGTATGTCTTATCTTAATTGCAATTTCGACTCAATTATAACCCTAATACGTAATGGGAAATTATATCTCACTGTCTCCCATTCCAAGGTTGCCTTAACGTTGCCATATCACCAAGCAATGAGTCGATTCTAACTGAACATTCATACTAACCACCGGGAACAGGGGGAAAACGCACACGGCAAGACTTGATCATGCTTCCAATACGACGAAACCCATTAAATGAACATATACATTTATATATCGACCGAATTATCCAGTTTATTAAACTCGACAGGTGAGGTGATCTAAGCGCTACCAAGTGATGACACCTGCCATAAGATAATGAAAGCAAGACGCCACGTCGCTAGCCCACCTGACCTCACTCACCTGAGCAGTGGGCCTTCACCTGATCTACGACCAATAAACTATCATTTTTGATATTTATGTACGGCAGATGCTCAAATGTGATATATTAATTGCTAATTACACAAAAATAGCACGGTAGGATTTATATCTATATTTTGGCGTGTTTTATGACGAATATTAAAACGAGAGGGAGAGCGATTTCAGGTAAATCAGTATAAAAAGCGATACTTTCACCGACCAGAAGAAAAGGTAAGAACACAGCAGTTATATGTCTACATATTAATAAGTGTATACACGGGTAGAAGAATCGCAAAAACTGAAAAATGCTGACTCATGAGAGTGTGATCGAGAGACCTGTGCTGCTCAGTGTGATTAATTCTACTGCAAATGACCAGTGCAAATCCGCCATCATTATTCAAACGGAGCCGAAATTAATCGAAAAAATGCATCGCATGTCACCTCACGGGAACTATACAGATTACATGCTTACAAAATCCTCACGAAAAGTGGAATTGAATTTGTTGGCGGTTTGTATTTATGGGTGTAAGTAGCGAGAATTAGGCTTGATCGATGGCGCTATAATATGAGCGATGCAGCCGTGAAGCTGGATGGAACTAACAAGGCGGCCTAGCGCTTAATGAAGCATGGAGCCGGTTAACAAGATGGATCCAATCCCCGTCTTGTTAACTCCAATCACTGCGATTCAAATGATTTGTCTTCTTAACAGAGGGGAAACTGCTAATCGAAGCAGCCAATCCCAGGTTCGTCGCCACGGGATCACTTGACATAATCATTATGAATGAGGGGCAGGCTGGTTGTTGTTGCGCGTTTGTCCATTCACCTCACCCACCTCATTACCAGCAATACCCATCCTTCAGACTCTCTGTCTTGACACTAATACGTCCAATAATGTTATCTCAACGCGCCAAATGACTGCCCAATTGCGTGGAATTGCCACTCCAAATTGGAGCACTCCACGTTGCTGCAACGTGATTCGCGCGCTAGGCGATAATAGGGGATTTCCGACTTCCACATCACTGATGTGCTTTCCCAGTCTATGATTTTCAATTTTCATGCCCCGGATTTACGCAGGGATCTTTGTCGTTCCGTTGACACAATCAAACCTGGATTAGCCCAAGCTGTTGACAATACTGCCCGAACCTTTTTGACCCTTCCACAAAACTGCGGCTCATACAAATTGGCCCGGTATTAAAGCTGCAGGGCTATCAAATCGGGCGGCAATAGGCGCCCGGGTTGGTTAGTCCTGGATGACAAGGCTTGACCTGTCAGACTTGGCCATCTGACACCTACTCTCTGTTTATCCCTAATTGCCACGGGGGCCAAAGACAAAATGGTGTCATTAACTCTCAGCCGATTGATGCATTGCTTCTAGGAATTCATTTTTCCCTTGAAAAACAAACCCGTTTGGGCACTAATGATGCTATGGGAGCTATTTCCGGTTTGATAAATCACATTCATTGGTCGTCTAATGTTTTTAGAGCTGCTAGTAACAAATTGTAATGCTGACCCTATATTGATGGAATGAAGTATCTCACACCAGGCCGCTATCTTCAGCAAGAGCAGATTCGTCAAGCTTCAAACACTGCCAGAGAAATAAAATGGGTGCTCCATACTTATGTCATGTTCTCAATGGATTGATCTTATCAAAGTTTTCTAATTTAACCAATGCAGTCATTTTGCTATTACTCGAATCCTGCCTACTGTCTTATATTAATCATTAAGGTTGCCATGTGAATACTTGTGCAATCCTACGGCCCAAACTACACTAATCGCATTGGCCACTACAAAGCCGAGCACTGAAGTCAGGTTTCCGAAGGTGGCATACGTCATCGGGATAGGCTCTCTTAATTATTGAATAGATCATCCCACAATAATGTCTCTACACAATTCTCTATGATGCATGTCAAGAGAATTCCTCAATGAGCCTGCCTCTTATTTTCAGCTGAGTCAGCTGTATTGTGATAGATCGTCAAGGCTTCTATTCACCCTACAAACACGACGCACTAACAAGTAATCCCTTCTTTCTCTGCGGCTGACATTTGTCCGGACAGGCAAAATCCTATTAGGTCAGCTCCCAATCCCGTAATAATGTTATCGGCCAAAACCAAACGGACATTTTTGTGCAACTGTTCGATCCAATTAGGGGGAATCTGCCAAGTTGCTGTAATTGGACTCATTTTTCATGTCGAAATGAAAGTATACAAACCCCATGGGTGTAGGTTGATGCTGCTCCCCGCTCTAAGGTGGATCCCCAGAGGCTGCGCTCTAAGGATTTCAATTAAGGATATTTGTAGAGGAATGATTGCAATGTTTTGTCCTGTCATTGCCTTGTAGAACACTGATCCAGCACGACTCCATATAAGCTGCAAAACTACAGGTCGACTAATACAGGCCACCTTAGAGTGCTTCCTACCGGGTACCTTTCAACAACGATCCCAGTGAGAAGCAAGTACAATGAAGGTGCAACAATTCTAGGTTAACACCAGTACGATCATATACAGTAATAGCAAACAAGCCTTGTTTGCTATTACTGATGAAGGTATTACCAAATCTTGTTTCCTATCATTGATGATGGTCTTACCAAATATTTTTGTCTTCTTGTTTGCTATCATTGACGAAGGTCTTACAAAACCTTGTCGTCATCTTGTTTGCTATCATTGACGAAGGTCTTACAAAACATTGTCGTCATCTTGTTTGCTATCATTGACGAAGGTCTTACAAAACATTGTCCTCATCTTGTTTGCTATCATTGACGAAGGTCTTACACAACATTGTCCTCATCTTGTTTGCTATCATTGACGAAGGTCTTACACAACATTGTCCTCATCTTGTTTGCTATCATTGACGAAGGTCTTACACAACATTGTCCTCATCTTGTTTGCTATCATTGATGATGGTCTTACCAAACCTTGTCCTCATCTTGTTTGCTATCATTGACGAAGGTCTTACACAACATTGTCCTCATCTTGTTTGCTATCATTGATGATTACAAAACTTGAAGGTCTTACACAAAACATTGTCCTCATCTTGTTTGCTATCATTGACGAAGGTCTTACACAACATTGTCCTCATCTTGTTCGCTATCATTGATGATGGTCTTACCAAACCTTGTCATCAATACCATATCAACTAGAGTACGTGCGTCAGCATCAATACCATATCAACTAGAGTACGTGCGTCAGCATCAATACCATATCAACTAGAGTACGCGCGTCAGCATCAATACCATATCAACTGCAGCACGTGCGTCAGCATCAATACCATATCAACTAGAGTACGTGAGTCAGCATCAATACCATATCAACTAGAGCACGTGCCTCAGCATCAACACCATATCAACTAGAGTACATGCGTCAGCATCAATACCATATCAACTAGAGTACGCGCGTCAGCATCAACACATATCAACTAGAGTACATTCGTCAGCTTCAACACCAAATGAACTAGAGTACGTGAGTCAGCATCAATACCATATCAGCTAGAGTACGTGCGTCAGCATCAATACCATATCAACTAGAGTACGTGAGTCAGCATCAATGCCATATCAGCTAGAGTACGTCAGTCAGCTTCAACACCAAATGAACTGGAGTACGTGCGTCAGCATCAATACCATATCAACTAGAGTACGTGCGTCAGCATCAACACCATATCAACTAGAGTACGTGCGTCAGCATCAATACCATATCAACTAGAGTACGCGCGTCAGCATCAATACCATATCAGCTAGAGTACGTGCGTCAGCATCAATACCATATCAACTAGAGTACGTGAGTCAGCATCAATGCCATATCAGCTAGAGTACGTGCGTCAGCTTCAACACCAAATGAACTGGAGTACGTGCGTCAGCATCAATACCATATCAACTAGAGTACGTGCGTCAGCATCAACACATATCAACTAGAGTACATTCGTCAGCATCAACACCATATGAACTAGAGTACGTGAGTCAGCATCAATACCATATCAGCTAGAGTACGTGCGTCAGCTTCAACACCAAATGAACTAGAGTACGTGCGTCAGCATCAATACCATATCAACTAGAGCACGTGCCTCAGCATCAACACCATATCAACTAGAGTAGCAGCATCAATGCAACCCATCAAAGCTACGGAAGCAAAGATACGCCAGATCTCTTTAAACTCCAAGCAATTGCGATGTCATTGATCGAACTGTACATTCGGACTCCTTTTTGTATGTATTTATTGCTCTTTCTCAGCACGCCCCTAGTCACAGTTCGTTGACATAATTAGTCTATGGACTTAACCTTGAGTTCTCATTGAGAATGGCGCAGTATCAGACCATACGAGTTAAGATAATGTGGTGATGATATTTTGTTGTTCGCATCTTATGTTCATTAGACCTTCATATTGAACCAGCAAGCGTTAATTTTGATGGGAATGCATCGTTTAGTTTGACGACAACATAAATATGCCAAAGTTGATGTCGCTGATGGAACACCTTGCCTCACACTTCCTGACCTTAACCAAGTCATGGGTGGCCGATAATGCATGTGCTCACGGCAGCAAAACGCTGCCTTCTGCACCCAATGCCTGCTACCCATCCATCCACACCCATCAACTCCCGCCAAAGGCATTGGCTGCATCATCAGAGGACTGGCGTAGCTTACCACCCAAGACGCACCTAAACGCCGCTATTATCATTCTCATATACCCGCAACGAAGCCATCGCAATAATAGGCAAAATCTGTATTGCAAACAGATGAAGCTGTGATGACTTTCAGTGCTTACCCATTCATTATGGGACAAAAGTTACGATGCAACAATTTGTCATTCGACGTATGTCTTCTCGCTGTCATCATCTTCACGCTCTCGGCAATTCGTTCTGAACAGGATATGCCCATTAAAGTTGAACCAGAAATATTGCTTGACGTGAAGGTTGTAACACATTGTGCGAAATTGATTCTTTTTGCATTGTTTGAAACAAATCCCATCTGTTTGACATCCTGGATATTGCAAATATACAACCATTTGTGGCATTTTTCATGCAGGCATGCAATCATTCAATAATGGAACTTTAACAATACATTTGTAATCCATGCGTTTTCGTGTTTGAGGTATAAGCTAGGAGCACAAAAAACATCTATAATTTGATATTGCTACACACGTTTTTCACGACCTCAGCCTATCCTGGTATTCCTGTGTAGAATGTTGAAACCACTGTTCGTTTTCTTGTGAGCTTAAATGGGGCGAATAGGAAAAGAGAAGCCTGAAAATAACAGCTATCGGGTTGTGTATTGTTTAACCGGTTATTCTTAAACTGTACATCATGCTCTTAAAGTACTGTTTTTATATTACAGGTGAGCGTGTCTAATGAATTTTAATCGAAAGAACGGCCAAGTTACAGGAGCTTGCCCCATCGCAGGATCTGATACTGATGGACGCAACGCAAATGACCGATTATAACGTTATGTCAGTGCTGCAGTTAATAAATATATATAGTACCCATTTAAGTCGTTACATATCTGGGTATACTGCTCAGATGATTGTCTTAGTGGATACTAGGATATCTAGTGTTTCGCATACATCAGATGCCATGTGGTGACTCTATTAGGACCCTTTAAGATCAAGATTTGCTGTTTGAGTTATTTTCAAAGAAAAATATTTGACCCATGTTTGAGGATGATTGAAAGCTAATTTTTTTGCCAATGATGATATCAATGTCTTGGCTTTAAAATTTAAAAACAAAGCTATTTATACAACATATAGGTAAAATATATCCTGAAGATAGAGTCACAGTCTCGGCATTGATGAAGATGCAGTGAACTTGCCAACAAACGCATCATCGAGTTGCTTTCAACATTTTTTTTCTCACCGATGTTCATTTTCAGGTACTGGTTCTATCGACATGGCTGCATTCAGAGGACTATAACCACTACATACATGGTTATTATGCTGAAAGAAGAATCCTCGTGGTTATAACAATGGACATGGCTGCATTCAGAGGAATAAAACCACAACACCTATGGTTATTATGCTGAAAGGAGAATCCTCGTGGTTATAACAATGGACATGGCTGCATTCAGAGGAATAAAACCACAACATCCATGGTTATTATGCTGAAAGAAGAATGCTCGTGGTTATAACAATGGACATGGCTGCACTCAGAGGAATTAAACCACAACACCTATGGTTATTATGCTGAAAGAAGAATGCTCGTGGTTATATCAATGGACATGGCTGAATTCAGAGGAATAAAACCACAACACCTATGGTTATTATGCTGAAAGGAGAATCCTCGTGGTTATAACAATGGACATGGCTGCATTCAGAGGAATAAAACCACAACACCTATGGTTATTATGCTGAAAGGAGAATCCTCGTGGTTATAACAATGGAATGGCTGCATTCAGAGGAATAAAACCACAACATCCATGGTTATTATGCTGAAAGAAGAATCCTCGTGGTTATAACAATGGACATGGCTGCATTCAGAGGAATAAAACCACAACATCGATGGTTATTATGCTGAAAGAAGAATGCTCGTGGTTATAACAAGGGACTTGGCTGCATTCAGAGGAATAAAACCACAACACCTATGGTTATTATGCTGAAAGGAGAATCCTCGTGGTTATAACAATGGACATGGCTGAATTCAGAGGATTAAAACCACAACACCTATGGTTATCATGCTGAAAGGAGAATCCTCGTGGTTATAACAAGGGACATGGCTGCATTCAGAGGAATAAAACCACAACACCTATGGTTATTATGCAGAAAGGAGAAAGCTCGTGGTTACAACAATGGACAAATAGCTTCACTGTTTTTCTGCTGCAGCCACATGGACAAATGATTTCAATAATCAGCTATACCTTTCTCGTGTTTGCGGACTAAATATTTACCCCGTATATCTTTGTTGAACCCACAAACAACCAACAGTCGTTATTAACAATAAACTGAATAAGCGATTTTATTGATTCCTTCTGTAAACTTGTCGCACAAATATGACTGACATACAAACATCTATTGACCCAATGTTCAGAGGATGATTAAACAATGCCGAATTCCTCATCTGCAATCTGTAATTATAGGGTCTTTGTGATAAGTGAGAATTCTGGGCCGTATAGCCGTGGATGAATGCACGTGCCCAGCCTCTCAGTGGTCCATGAGGCTGCAGAGGCTGATTGATGTGACGGTCTGAGTAGCAGGTTCTCTCCGGGTCTGCTCGCTTTAGGTGTTAGTTACATAATGACTGCTGAGGCAGGTCGCGCCACAACCAGCACCCATCCCCTATCCCCTACAAGCCCTCAATACCTCGCTATGCTCACTTCTTTATTCCATCATGTACACCTCGTCCAAGCCTATGCATCGCCCCCATACGCCCAATCCGCACCTAACACCTTACGGAAATACCGATGTCTTCCTGTTGTGACTTCAAGAACAAATTGGTTCAGTTGGCGTACTCCGCGCAGTTGTTCCTCTGGTGAGAACCTAATCAGTGAAAACATCAGCTGGGAGAGTGCCCGTACGTACAGTTTCTGCCGATTGATCACGCCTACCTAAGCGGCAATAGCCATGTCTGATTACAAAACACGCTCACACGCCATGGTTAGTATTCTGGGAGCACGAATGGCAAAAAAATGCTGATATGTGCCACTTAAGAATTGCACAGATTACTATATACGATTTATCTAATGAACAAATGGTCGACGATTGCATGGAAAAGAAAAATTGGAAATGATACATTTATCATTTCTTACGCGACAGCAGCGTTCACAAAAAAGAAAGCACAATTCGACAGCTCATGAAGGTTAGAGTTAGGGCTGGTATGCTTTCGCAATCAGTTCCGTTATACAGACTCTGTACGGCGAGTTGCATGTTTCTATGCTGCTATCTTTGATACATAGACTGTTTGTAGTTGAGGAGCTGGCTCAGCGGGTGTGAGGGTTTACGGAGGTACAGTGAGACATCCAGAGCAGGATCAATTGAAATGTAAGCCACTAATACGGCCTGCTTGTTATTACAGCCAGCCGGGACAGGGGTGCGGTTTTCACTGGGAAGTGCTCACTATGACTTGCCTTCCATCTTAGACTCGGTAGCTGCGCGTTAAGTGGGTAACATATACCCAGCAAGCCAGTTGCTCATTTAAATCACTTCTCCACCAAACAAATCCATTATACGGGGGTTGGTGTTTCACGCGCAGCTCCCACGAGCTTTTGACATCTTGGCGCAAGTGTTGTGGTAATTCGCCTAATAATGCTCTGTCTGTGATGTATACCGCGTGGTGCGCCACGCGTCCCGCTCACAGACGTGTTGGGTACTGACGCGAGAGGTGTCGAGGAATTTGTTCGAGAAAATTGTTCCCTTGGGCTGTCTAAAATCACTCAATTTGTCAGTGATGCAAGCGGCCTGGCTGAATGTACGCTGGGAGAGAGGAATGGAAGGCTGGCTGTAATTATGTTGTGAGGAGAAGTGAATAGAACGCATTATAGCGCAGCTGTGTGGACGCATGCGCACCGAGCCAGGGTTAAGATCAAACGTGAGCGAGATAGCTGAACTGATGAACATGCTAAGGGTGATGCTGTTGAACAATGTTGTGAACTTAACAGGACTTATTGGTGTGAACTGTCTTCACAGGAGAAAACTTGAGACAATTATGAGTACTTTAGTTGTTTACATATAAATCCATTGAATTGAGATCATGTGTACAACTATAACTTACGAGACAATGCCAAGCTTGGAAATATGGCGGCGCTTAGACGATACAAATTGTGCTGCCATGTCAAATTATCTTCTCATAGGCGTCTAAATGTGTACAGTGTTATAATTACAGCATTAAGGTTGCACTTGGGCGCCTCCTGTACAATATTGCTCCCAAGACACTGTCCGGTGATTCATTTCACATATACATATGACTAAATATTGGTTGTCCACTTCTGTACACTGCACAGCAACTACCACAATCGAATTTGTGTTGCTATTGAACTACGTATCAATAAAATATTTATTCCCGGCCAAATGTTTTTGGTGTTCTTAAGTATCTTAATATGACAATTCAAGAACTGAAGGGTTTGCGAAACACTTAACTAAATTCGAGTATAAAGTACATAAGAGATGTACGATTGTAATGTCCAACCTTAATTTGATTCAAACCCGGTGTTCTCGTATCCGCTGCTGTCTCTATGAACTAATCAAGAGCGACAGATACACTTGGCCATGTGAAGTGACATTTACGAATACCGATGGCGCGTACGCATACACTCTCTGAGCTCCCAGCTGCTCGCCTAGCAACATCACGTGTCCATATCTTTTCCCAACGGAAACATCATAATTATCTCAATGCTTCACCTGTACTTTATTGCCCGTTTTCACAATAGCTACGGGGAAAGGGGGTAAAATACTGCCATACGTCCAAGACTGCTCACCAGCGTCAGTTAGGGGTTATCATTAGTGTAAGTGAAAGAACAGTAGGAAAAAAATACCCGCTTTGAAAGTAAGAGTTTCTGACATTGATCGTATTTGTCACCCGATATCATAACATGTTTTCATGTTTAAAATTAAAGTGTTTACTCCTTCCGTTGAATACGCATCGGAAAGTTTGAAGGGAATCATCTGTTTGCGACAGGAAAATACCGACTTAGTCAAAAGAGCAAATATTTCTTCACATCCACTGCAATTTCAGGCAGCTTACCGGAAATGTAATCTACATGCGTGACATCTCTTGTACGGTGGAGACCGGCTGCAACATGATTTCATTGCAACTTTAATTGACTAAATGGCCTAACACAGGTTGACAAACGGTTCCCATTTACTTAGTCACGTCCCAGGCTTTGATAGTTGTAACTTCAGTATCACCTAAATTTGTTACTTTCAAGAACGATAGTTTTTTTGTGTAGCAGATATATGTCTGCGTCGCAAGGCTTGTCGAAGTTATTTCTTGAGGCACATGGATTCGGTGGGGTTACTTTTGTTCTCGTGCTAACAGTTATTATGAAAAAAAGTGAATGAAAATGAGATTATTACTTCAAGTGTTGATGCACTGGAATTATTTCCGAAAGAGATACAAAATTATCTCGTATTGAAAAGTAAAGGCAACCAGGTATTGCTTTGCTATGTCACGGCTAATATGCTATTGTCAATTTCAGTACCTTCTTGCATGAAATGTTTATTTGGGTAGATCTTAGCACTAGTTATCTACAGGCCCGTGGAGGTTATTTATCTTTGTAATGATATTTCACAACGCTTTACAGAGGTTCCATGACAGCATGGTGTCTTGAATATAATCCAGGGAGAGTACCTCCCCCGGCAAAACTACACCGCTTTCCTGCAGTCGCATTGGTCGTAAAATTCACTGACGAGGTCAAACTACGAGGACGGTCGTGAAACCGACTAACTGACACTGAAACCGATTACTGCTCGTAAACAAGCCGACATTTTTTCTTTGTGTAGAACAACATTTAACGAAAGGTGGCAATTTGAGTGTCTTGTTTTTTCGCGAGGCGGCCACTTGGACACGCTTGCGTGGCGAGTGTGTGGGCCACCCACTAATGGGAGGGGGTTGTTGCGAAGATCAAGTTTCAGTGCAGGAATAAGATAGATTTTTACAAGTGTATAACTACATGGAAGCATATGCTAATACTAACATACGGTATTCATCACAACGACATTATCTGCACCCTCACCACCCACCACCACCACCACCAACCCCTAACGCATGTTTTTAACGTCCGTACTATAAGTCGTTCCCAAAAATATCATATTTTGCCTGGTGACTCATGGGAAAAAAGGATCCTTGCCGATCCCCATAGGTGAATCGCGTGTGGACACAGCAGCATAGGGCAAGGCAAACTGTGTTTTGCTCGATAAGTTAATTATGAAATATACAATATTGAAAAGCTACCTCATGGAGACAAATGACTCCGTCTGTTTAACTGCTGCATATCGTTTCTGTGGCCATATCTTGTTGCGGCGCCCATGAATAAGTAAAGAAATAATTTTGTATTTGCCGTACGGATATGAATAATGCAGATAAAATACAATTATTATTTGGCAATTCCTTTAACACCATTGTGAATTGCGACTGGCAACTTACATAGCAACAAGTCGGTTATCCCCGATATATTTGCACCTTCCGAAAGTCAAAATGCTAAGGAGAAGAAAGTTCAATTTAATTAAATTAATTTAAATTGAATCTGTCAGCGACACAAAGGCCGTGAATTCAGCCTTTCACCTAGCCATTCAAATTTACATCTTTATCATGACAGCTTTATCTGAGAGAAACATCCTCTCCGTTTCAAGATCGCTTGTGATAATTGTAGGCCTCCTGTCGTCTCTGACACTTTCTCTGAGCTGTCTTTTCAAACGCTTTTTGCTACCGCGTGACATATAAAGAGGCGAAGTCGTCCCGTGAATTCATTGCGATGATTTCGATTCTGTGAGTCAATTTTTTTGATAATTTTTGATACTGTAATCGGTGCATAATCTAAGCAAGTAGTAAATATATGAATACACGTTGCGTTTATCGTTCTGGTATCTCTGGGACTCGTCTTTATCTCGATGAAATACATAGAGTAGTTTAAAAAAACTACAGCGCGCATGGCGAGGAGCGACGGCGAAAAGTCGCCTTTAAGATGACAAAAAGCCCACGAAAGCGACCATGCACAAAGCGACGATACGGCAACTTATTCTTGATATACACTAACTATCCCCCGGCAAGTTTTATCTTCAATTCAAACGCTTGCTTTTTGAATGAAACTTGACAATATATTTTCTGCGCGCAGTCACCACCGATAGCGTTTTAAATGCCTCAGTTTGAGGTCTGACATTTCTTTTGCGAACCACAACCCTTGAAAATGTTTTGTATGGTTAATAATCTGTAATACCTGGCGGACATAGCACGAATTAACTTGTGGTTCGAGAGTGAGAAATTGTAATATTTGTGCTTTCATTGCCAAATCACTCTATTGGTCATGATGCCAACAGCCAGCATATAGCAACACCATAGATCTCTGTAACTTGAGTTTGTCTTGGATTGGCAGGCTGGCCACTAACCGGCATTATCTTTAATATCTCGCACCTGCGATATTTAATTAATTACATGTACCGTTGTAATCACTCACAGGGACACGTCAGACAGGTACACAACGACGCACCCTATTATATTTTTTTAAAATCCTCTCGTTAGTGACAACAAATGCCAGTATATCTTTGATGATATAGCCTTAAACTATATGCCGTGCGTTTATGTGTACATATTTATCCAAGAATACAGTACTCGGTCAAAGAAGTAGGACACCAATACAAATCTGAATCATAATCACGATAACCAACATTGACATTGGGGCTTACTACATATGTATATATATATATATATATATATATATATATATATAGATATAGATATATATATAGAGAGATATATATATCTATATATATATAGAGAGAGATATATATATATATATATATATATATATATATATATATATATATATATATATCTATAGATAGATATATCTTTTATATATATATATATATATATATATATATATATATATATATATATATCTATATATATATATATATATATATCTATATATATCTATAATATTATATATATGTGCTCAAATCACCATCGACAAATAGTATGCACAATACGATGACGTCTGATGAAGTCACAGAGTTTACGTCGATGACGACACGGGATGTACGTCGCCATGTTTCAAATTGAGATCATGTCGGATGTATTCACCTTCCCGTTAATCTCCGAGCGGAGATGAACTCTCCTTGCTGCCCTCACCAGAACAATGGTTGTACAATCCCTCCTCTTGCAGTTTTATGGCTAATTCGCCTCGTTCACCTTCCGTCTTTTTAAGTTTGGCTCGGCGATTTTGGAACCATATTTTCACCTGTGCTTCGGATAGACCTAAGTCTCTGGCGAGTTGCGACCGGCGTTCTTCGCCCAGATATTTGTTGGCATGAAACTCCTCGCGTAGTCGAGAAAGTTGGGTGTTGGTAAAGGCGGTGCGAGGTCGCTTGTCGTCGACACCACTGGCGCCCTTCCTGCCACTGGAATGTTTGCGAGTGCGGGGTCCTGTGCAGAAAAGAGGAAAACATCATTGTGATTAGTTGGTTATAATTGACTGACAGTAAGGTTGTATTAACGAGGACGACAAGGTGAGTGATAATCAGTAAGCTTGAGGTCAATGACACGTGCAAAGCTGAAAAGCCCCATAATTTTTTTCTCCAAATGATGATGGTGACTATTAACTTGATTCAGCTCATGCGCGTAAAATACGACCATGTTGACTGCCTTCCCCACTCGTATCTCACCACCAGAGGGCAGCACTCAGCCTTCTATACAATGTCAAGTGCTTACAACTTTTGTCAAGTGCCTCTTTCGTTCCTCACATTAACACCCCTTAAAAAATTAAGTAATTTTGACAGAATCGTTGCATAATACATGTATAATTCTTTCTTTTTTTGAGTCAATTTATCAATTGTATGAATGTATTGAAGTGCGAGGGGTGCGGGCTGAATTTCCTGCCTCTGCTCACGTTTGATGCGGGACTGCAATAGCTTTACATCCGGCGTTGCGCGCGCAACGACAGCTGTTTGCAAAGCATGCTTTACATAAAATTCTCCTCTAAATAACTTGAGATATCAAATCAGCTCGATAAATAAACTGAAAAGCCATTGAGGTCTGACAGTCCATGTCAGATGCCATAGCAGAAATTCAATTGGGTTGGAGGACTGGGGATAGATACAAGGGAAAGAGCTGAATCCACACCGCCCCGGTTATTTACGATCTATTATTAAATCCTCCATCTTCGATATTAATAACAAGGCCAAGCCTACAACCCCTCAATGCCTCCATTAATAGCTCGACCATTTTTTTGTTGGACCACACCTGAGTTCTATATTCACTCGCGCGCACGCGCAGTGCCGACATCGATCATGGCGTTGCTATGACAACATGTCACAGTCCGTCTTTACTAACGTTGCATAAATTATTCATAATTTGGCACCATTCCCTCCACCGCCTCCTCCACTAACACGCCCTTTGAGTAAGAGTTTTACCCGGTCACGACCCTCTACCCTCCCCCTACCTCACCTCCAACCCATATGGTCGACCACCTTGCCAGGCATAAAATCGAGGATTTTTTTTTCAGTGCCCCATGGTATTTTGCCCTTCCGATTCTGCATGCCAGCAATTGGCAGAGAACGACGCTGTCGTAGGGCGTGGGTGGTAGTGAGCAGGTCGCATCGCGTGCCCGCGCGTCGACAGCGCGACACTCACGCCATTAATACACTCGGTAGCAGATAAAAAAAATACTTATTGGTTCCATCAGGCTTGAAAAGACCATCGTGGACTCGTCCCATCAAGGTATAAAACCACAACGACAGCGTAACGATACAGCGTCTATTAATAATCAATGGAAATTGTGACACAAAAGTTACGTTAAAATCCACTACATTTATATCACAGCGGATAGGGGAGACACAGCCAAACGCCCAAGGCTCCTCGGGTATAGACGCTGTCTCCAGAGTACACATCTAATGAGTCTATCCCACGACCTGATCAACTTTATTACGCCAATAGACATTTCAAAAGTCAAAATGGATCGATAAAGACGCTCCCATTTGGTTGCTATCTTTCCTAATGCCTGTCATTTAACATTATGGAATATAAAGAATGAGAGAGCATATCGATTATCCACAGTTCATTTATTAATTTGTTTATATTGTGAGTATATATTATGCTCAGTTTGACTGGCGTCCGTCTTCTTGTCAGCGATAAATTCGACCGTTTTCGACCAGGCCTCTCCTCGCCACACACGACGGCCAGCCATAAATCAAACGAGCTCGCTTTGCCGTCGTTCGTTGTCAGCCCGGAACGTCGCTCGAAGCTCAGCGCTCTAAGGCAGTCGACATCTTTGTCCCTTAATTAGTTTTTTGCTTCTTTCTTTTCATAAAGCAGGTTGGATGAAGCTATAGGGAGGCAAGGTTTGATAGATAGGCGCACATTTAGGCGACACAATGAAGGCGAGTGGAGCGTCATCGGTCTCACTTACATTACACCAACTTAAATCATGTTTCTATGCAAACATAGACGGATGCTCACCATCACAACCCCCACCCCCCACTAACGCAGCAAAATTAATACTTATCTCTACACACCCCATCAACAGCACCGCCGCCACCCCCCCCCCCCCCCCCACACCCCAAACTCCTCTCTCCTTCTAGTCCCGAACCCTTCCTCCGTGTAGCAGACACACCGGAAATTCACTCGATCTAAACAACTGTCACGCGTAACAGCCATTGGCAAATCCAGAAATAATGAGCATTATATTTACCAAGAATCTTAATCGCCAGAAGCCAGTCGATATGACGTCATCCTCGCATGTCGTGGCATATTGGGCACCGCTTACAGTGACACATTATTTACTCAAATATCTCGCTTGAAACGACCATAACCGCCCTTCAATAGAGCTGTACCCAGGCAGGTTTGATAATGGCAAACCGAGTACGCTCTCCTTGATTGCCCCGGTAAATTATTAAAATTATGTATCGACGGTGCCATGGATATGTGTATTCACTTCTTATTATTGCTTAATTATTTAAAATTTGACCTTATCAGCAGGAAAAATTGAATCAAATTATCAGGTGAAGATGCGAATTACGTCATATTGGATCGCACTTATAGAATATCGCTACTTACATCCATGTATGATGTCTCCTTCGTGATTCCACATACTAGTGTGCAGTATGTTGGGGGTGCGGGGGTGGGGAGAGGGTGGCGAGGAGGGGTTATTGGGGTGTGGAGGTATAGGGGGGAGGATATTAAGGGAGGTGTTGGTATCGAAATCATATTTTCATCTTATGCAATATATACAAAGCTTTTAAATTTTCCTTTAAAGATATTGAAAGTACTTAATTTCAGGGCGAGGATCCACGAAATAGCCAGGGAATATTTTTTAATGTATTACATTGGTCATTGTCCATCGATTTGGGAAACCTGTTGTTATATAATCGTTTGTTCGCGGCCATCATCAAGAACAGCAGCCAAATGTGGCCCCAATAAATGAGAGTATAAGTTCGTGATATTGTGTACCAAGTGCCAAGTTGGCTCCTTTTGAAACAGTGCTAACACCAGCGTTCTGTTTATAATTTGGGTCAAGCTGTACGAGGGTTGGGCTTTTACCATATGGGAACTCTTCGGAGTGAATCAGGCACAGGTGCTGCGGAAAGTTATTTGATTCAGAAGACCCAATTGGGCTGATAACTTGATAATAAACGACTGTGGAAATTGGCAGTTTTCTGCATGACCTCCGAAAGTCAGATCTTTTTCACAGTCACGTGAGGACCCTCTGGCTCTTGTGGTTATTGGCTGTTGTGTTTTTACTTGACAGGTCAAATTCTATGAATAATTGTGGATATTTTTTTTTCGTGGTTAGCCCCCCCCCCACCCCCCCCCCCCTTCCCCACCCCTCACATGAAAACGATGTGTTCATGGTCATTAAACATGCGTTAGAGCTCCATATTGCAGAACACAGATCATATTGGGAGGCTTTCAAATGTGAAATCACATTCTATCTCAAAAATTCCTGCGGGGATATTTCACTTTTTATCACAATCGTTAATTAAAATGTCAAGAAACTGCTTTATATTTTGTATTCGGGGGCATGCATCTGGGCATGGCATCTTCGCGCTAAGTGCTAGAAACAGCACATTTAATGGATATATTGTCAAAAATGTTGTCAGTTTCGAATAAGATGACACAGCACAGCTGTTTGCGCGATGAAATGGAAACCGACAAGGAATTCATCCACATAGTGACACTTTGGTGTTGCCATGGTAGGCTAACTATAACAAAATGGCGACCGGTGTGCCACTGAATAATGTTTGTCATCTAAGAAAATAGCAGTGATATCATTGTTGTGTGAACTTAGGATTTAAGCATTGTTTGATTAATACCAATAGTAAATTGTTGGAACTAACATGGCCAAACATATATCGTGTCAATATATATGACCATCCATCATTGATTTACTTTATTGCATGTTTTGATTTCATGTCTTTGGCTAATGCATTAAGATGTTTTACGGGGGTGAATGCTCATGCCCCAATTCGATCTCAACCTTTGATCCCCTATTGATTCGCGCCCCCCCCCCCCTGACATACGGAATCTGTCCACCAGGTGGCGTTGAAGAAGCCACGAGCAGTCGTCCCATCTCATTCGAGGCGTTGTCATGGTGGTTGCAGCTAGGATTGTATGAGGATTGCATGTCTGCTTCGATCTCGGTACAATGGTCATGATTTCAATCCGTGACCACGCTCACACTATAGAACTATATCCTCACTAGAATCAATGCGCGTACGGGGAGACCGCTCTTGTCACCGCTTCGGGGTTTTTTTTTATCGAAGACTTCATCCCAACCAAGGCGCCTACCGAGCCCGCCCGACCCCTCATCCCATCCATCCCCTCCCCCCCTCCCCCGCCACTCACCCCGAAACCCCGCCACCCTTTCCGTTTCAGCCCCACCACACCACCACACTTCCTCCCAGTCCCCGGCCTTGTGCCCCAGAAGAAATCCATACGACCTGCCTCAAACACGCGCGCACGTAACGCAATACAGCGTGTCTCTCGCGCGTTGACGAGATCGACGAATGTAGCGTTCGTGGAGATTCACAGCAGCAGAGAACGGCAAATGGGCACGTTATAGGTATATAGGTGTGTATTTGTAGGGGTGGGGTCGGGGTGACTTGGGGGCGGGAGGGTAAGAGGGGTGCTTGTGTGTTGCGTGGACGCGTTCATGTCGCCGGCCATAATACGCGTCCACGTTGGCTAGCACAGTGATCAGTTATTGCGCACTGTAGCGTAGAAGTAGCAAACGCTTGAAACGAATCAGGCATATTTAATTATGACTTCAGAAGCAACATGATGGACACGCACACTCTCTGACCGATAAACTCACGGAACGCAGAATTCAGCCAATCACAGTGGCCGTAGCAGAAACCAGCGTATGACGCTATAGCCTTGGTAACGCGCATCTTGTTGTCGAGTTGACGTGCAGGTTGGTGGGACGTACCCAGGTGACATCGACGGATTGACCAGGTTGGTAGGACGTCCCCAGGTGACATCGACGGATAGACCAGGTTGGTAGGACGTCCCCAGGTGACATCGACGGATAGACCAGGTTGGTGGGACGTCCCCAGGTGACATCGACGGATTGACCAGGTTGGAAGGACGTCCCCAGGTGACATCGACGGATTGACCAGGTTGGTAGGACGTCCCCAGGTGACATCGACGGATAGACCAGGTTGGTGGGACGTCCCAGGTGACATCGACGGATTGACCAGGTTGGTGGGACGTCCCCAGGTGACATCGACGGATAGACCAGTCTGTCTTGTTTACATCATAGATGTGAAGCAGAGGTATGGGCAGTGCCATGAGGCTGGGTAAGGTTTATAGGGTGGAGGGGTGGGGCAGAAACAAGAGTCTGTATGACAATTTGGTGACTTAGGATCCTGAAGAAAGGCTACTGATTTAGCCGTTCTAATTGATCAGATGCTGGAGAAAAGCTGACGGTTTAGCTGCTCTGATTGGTCAGATGCTGGAGAAAGGCGACTGATTTAGCTGCTCTGACTGGTCAGATGCTGGAGAAAGGCTACTGATTTAGCCACACTGATTGGTCAGATGCTTAACAAAGATCGCTGAGTGGACAATGGGTATACAGAGATTGTGGCTTAGACAATGGGTGTAGAGAGATTGTGGTGTGGACAAAGGGTGTCGAGAGATTATGGAGTCGTCAATGAGTAAAGAGAGATTACGGTGTGGGCAATGAGTGAAGAGAGATTGTGGTGTGGACAATGGGTGTAGATAAATTTTGATGCTGAAAATAGGTAGAGAGAGATTGTGTTGTTGACACTGGGTGTACAAAGATTGTGGACAATGGGTTTATAGAGAGATTATGTGGAAATGTGTATAGCGAAATTGTGGTGTGGACAATGGTTGTTGGAGAGATTGTGGGATGGACAATGTATATAGAGAGAATGTGGTGTGGACAATGTGTATGGAGAAATTGTGGTGTGGAAAATGGTTGTTGGAGAGATTGTGGTGTGGACAATGTGTATAGAAAAATTGTGGTGTGGACAATGTGTAAAGAGATTACGGCGTGTAGAGACTATATGGTTGTGGACAATGGGCATGGACACATTGTGGTGTTGAAAAAGGATAAACAAAGATTGTGTAGACAATGGGTTTATAGCGATTGTGTTATGGACAATGAGTACATAGATTTTATAGCACTGAGAGTGTTTATGCAGAGAATGGATGATTGACGAGTTATAAACAAGGACTGGGAAGAGAAGCAACAGGATGAGTGGTGCTGCCGGGCAGAATTGCTGGGTCCAGATTGCATTATTCGCTCAGCTGCAGTATGTTTAAGTAAGGTTAATTATGATGACCCTAATCTGTGTATAACACTCACATCCCAGCTTAAAGGAATATCGACTTCTCCGTAGCTTACATCATGAATATGCGACAAGCTTACAACAAGCAATTCATCACCTATGTCTTTATGCAAATGTCATGTGCAGCATTGTAATTGCATTGTTCATAACCAACATGTAAAATACGGGCCGAGTAAAGGTAGCCTGTCTGGATGTACGTCTGAATGCATGTATGTATGCATGCATGTATGTATGCAGACGTGCATTCACACATACATACATACATACATACATACATACATACATACATACATACATACATACATACATACATACATACATACATACATGCATGCATGCATGCATGCATGCATGCATGCATACATACATACATACATACATACATACATACATACATACATACATACATACATACATACATACATACATACATACATACATACATACATACATACATACGCATACGCATACGCATGTATGTATGTATGTATGTATGTATGTATGTATGTATGTATGTATGTATGTATGTATGTATGTATGTATGTATGTATGTATGTATGTATGTATGTAATATGTATGTATGTATGTATGTACTTAGGTATATAAGTAGTTAAGATCGTCAATAACTTATAGTAGGTAGACATGTGTTGTTTGTGTTAAGATCGTCAATAACTAGTAGTATGGTAGACATCTTGTTGTAGTGCCACTGGATAGCTAGTCTCCTATGTGGTTTGATCTTAAGCTAGTTGTCCATCAATCACCGTCTTACTCCACCAGTCATCACTGGCCACTCCATCGGACAACACCGCACTCCCACTCGACAACACCTCCCTTCACCGGTCACCGCCTCCCATGGGGCAAGACTTTGATCGGTCGCTTTGAGACGATCGCTCAGCTCAATAGCTTTCTATATAATGACGAGTCTCTTAACATCCGTACTCTGGATAGCCCACTTATAAATAACGCCTCAACAATCGAGAGGTTTCTTCATAAACCACTAAGCCGGGTTCCAAAAATAGTCACAAGCTTCCATCGCCACCGATTTTGTGTATAAGATTCACACGAATGATGAGTTATGGTAGCAAATGGCCTATTTGTACAGGAAGACAATTGACAAATGAGAGCCCCGTGACTGTTGCATATGTCTCTCTCGGTAGCGAGAGAATGCCATCAAGGAGACAGGTAGCTTTCCCTCGCCCACTCCTCATGTTGAGGGTGGGGTCAAATACCATATGGCGATATTCGGATACATGGCAGATGTATGCCAGCGGTAAATCAGCGTGTGTGTTCTTAAACACAATAGCAACATCAATGCTGCTGTTGCTCGCCGTCCATCAGCGCGCATAACGGTCCATTAGAAGGACATAGAAGCGCAGAATCAAGGAATGAAATAGGTTATATCTCGTCTGATGTACACCGTAGGCGCAACTACATCGGAGGCACTGCGCATGCGTGGAGATGTACAGCGTCAGTGCGTCGTACGAGTGTCGTTGTTTCAAGGGAAAATGACATGTTCACTACTTGTGTTTCATTGCTTTACAGAAGACGCGGGCTGCAACGGGAGGGTGAGGGGGCGGTGGATTGTGAGCATATGATGCATTGTGATTGTCATTATATAACAAACATAGCTTGGATCCAACTGATATAGTCCGTGTCAATAGACTACAGGTCAACATTAACAACAATCCATTCCCAAATACATAAATAACTCCTTGTGGTATTCATGTATTCAAATATACTGTCTTGAAACAAATTCACCTTAATTCACGTTGCATTCGACTTCCTGATTGTAAATATAATCACAAATATAAAGCCTCGCTTTCCACTTGGCTTCAATTAAAAGTTATATTATTTCACTTTTGCACACAAACATTTGAGAATAGCTTGTAATGATGTCAAGCCAGCCTCAGTTAAATCCATCGCAGAACGAGCTGTCAAATCGAGGCGATAGAATCCATCCGTCCAGTTGACTGGTGTGTATATATGATGAGCTATTAGCTGGTAAAGAGCGACCCAGCCGGCTCTCACATCAATAGACCCGATCATAGCTGCTTCGGTGATGAATAGCAAGCGTGTATGGCAGGCTCATTTTTTTTATCGCAAAAAGGCCAAACATTGAATGTTTCCAATCGCTTCCAAAAACTATCGTGTTTCAGTGTACCTTTAATCTGGAGCAGTTTGCACTAGTCAATAAACGTTATTTTCTATGGCACACAGCGGTGAGCGTTTAATAGCTATAAAATCAAATGCTTATCTGATGACGGAGTAATGACGTGTCTCGCTCCGTAACAATTGATAAGAATTATTGCAGCCATTTTTCCAATGAGGTAATTGAGATTAAAAACATATCATTAGCAGACCAATTTATCTGTCGTCATGACATCAAACAAAGAATTTGTTGCCATGGCATCGCGGTGACAAATAATTGGTGCATAAGGTGTGAAATATTCAATCATGTTGGTAATTGTTATATAATTTATGTACCTATTGAGACCGCTTTTTCACAAGTTAAGTTGCTCCATATCAAGGCCAGTGACCTGTTTACAGTACGCGTCATACGCCCCAGATAATTTAACATAATATTCTAATTTTTGTGCTTAACACTTGGACCTAGAATATTTGTTTAAAAAAAATGCAACACATTAAGAGGAAGTGTGCACGACATCCCTGGCGCAGCGTCAGGCTCCGATGAATGCAGACAATACAAGCAGTTTATACAGGGACCCAAGTCAGGGTTAATATAATACATGCTTGTCTCGAGGGGACCTAACTATTTAACTATAACAATCGTCATGAATATTTTTTTCAAAATAGTGAATATCTTAAAATTTGTACCAGTTTCTCTCAACACGACGATCATCTAAATATATACAGGAATTCGTTTCCAGATTTAAATATAATTAATGATAGGATTTACCTGCACAGGGGCGGTCGGAATATCGTGTACAGAAGACCCAGGCAGGGAGGTTATTGTCCGTGGTGGAGGGGTTACTGGGCGGAGTTTTCGTACTGGATACAGTCTGTTCTTCCCCGTCTGACGAAGCCGGATGTCTTGTGCGTTTTCCGGTTCCCTCGCACGACGATTTCGTCACCTCGACCCGGGACGATACTGCCTGATCGATGGCTGGTAGACGCTTCCTTTTGATGGAGTGATTACCAGACGAGATATGTGGCGAGTTATGTATGTCACTTAATTTGACAAGGTCATTTCTATCGGGTGAAGATTCGATAGAAATACTTGAACTAAAATCAGCCGGAGCTCGATCCAGTTTCGAGGTAGTACTTGAGGAAACTTCACCACTATTCACCGCCTTTCGCCCAAAATCTGGGCGCAATATGTCCCGAACAGAAAAGCCAGGTGCACGGGAACTGTCCGAGATTTTTCGTGCCCTATTGAAACTGTCACTGAGCCCTGTAGGATCGGGGGATAGTTTCCTTGTGGTGTAGGGCGGAGGCGTGTGACTGGGGTGAATACCAGGGGGAAACCCTGCACTTACCGGACGCGCCGCCTCGGCCGGACTTTCCGGACTCCCTGTCGTTCGGACAGCTCCGGATCCCATGACAGGAAACTGACCAGACTCGAGGAAGAATCCGGGTAACGTGGATCTTACGGATGCTCCAATCGTGTGTGGAAATGCTCCAAGATATGCCGAGAAAATGTTCGAAGGAAGTCGTGGAATGCCGCCCCCTATTGGCAATGTTTGCCTTGACGAAGTCGCATTCGGATCGAAACCCAAAGGCGGATATGGAAATATGCAAGAGCGGCTGAGTTTTGAAGCATCCATTATAGTTGGATCGGAGCCGAGATTTTTTCCGACCCGCGATAATCCAGAGCCCCGATAATCTTGATCAGGGGAAGGTTTCGATCCCTTGGCGCTCATGTTGGTGCCAGGTTATATCGTCAAAGCGTTCACCTCTGGCTTCTTCGTTTTGGAATGCACCTCTTGACTCAAAGATGATCATTTCCGACCTTCCCCATTGTGAATAGTTCCACGTTACACAGCCAATATGTTGTAGATATAAAGAAATCCTTTTCAAACCTTGTTATAAACAAACACTCGCTATATGACAAGGTATTTTTTGGGTGAAGCATCCCTCTTCGCTGCCCAACAACTGCAACTCGTAGTTGAAACGCAGCTGGCGTTCAAGCTATTCAACCAATCAGAGCCCGCGTTACATCCCAAGGGACGGCAAGTGTTACTTCTAACATATTAATTAGGTGGGCGTGTCCACCGGCGCTGTTTGGGCAGGCGATAATGTATGAAAGGCTATTGGACCCGGGCTCGATTTAGCTGGCACCCCTGCAACAATATAGGCGTATTTTTGCTGCGGAGTGGTTTCACGACGGCGGAGTCAGCGCGCTTCACATGTCGACAATTCGACCTGCGGTTCTTCCCATACGAGTTTTTCACACGCATAAAAAACAAGCTGAGTGCGTAATTTTATTCACTCGCGCCTGTCCAAGTCTCGTTGTGGTGATGATGAGATTTACATTGAACCCCGCCTCATTCCCGCAAAAGAAAAGAAACCAATATTGACCTTGCCGATCATCGGTCTTTTTTCCACCCTCGATTTGTTCATTGATAGGCGGGGCAACTGCAAGTGATGCTTGGATATGGTACGCTATGTAGTTCAAATCAGTGAAGGAGGTTAAGGATGTGTTAGGATTTGTGGGGGGGGGGGGGGGGGGGTTGTAGGTGGGGGGCGGAGGTGGGGTCAGGGTTTAGACGGAGTTAAGTAAAAATAGAAATAATCATGATAGCGTCCTCTCTGTATCAGTCAGGTACTAATTAATCTTCATGCGTCCTTAGCAACAAAAGCCCAGTCGTCATGTATTGATGTCTGAGGTATATTCGAATGGGTAGACATCGACCGAGCACTACAAAGCTTCAGGCCATGTGGCTTGCTGGAATAAACAACAAATCGTTCACATTTATTGAACGAAACACTAATTGAGACTTTTGAAAGAATACTGAAAGAATTCTGGGTAATTATGTACCAATCACCATTCCCAAACTAGAGTGATTAAATGCCAACTAAAACTATATACACATCGACCTGATATCTTTGCTCACAAGACATGAAGATATAAATATGTATACATTTCCACACGCGACTTAAACGCGAGAATATCCAGTCGCGTGTACAATGCCGTGCCTAGAGTTATATATTGAGACAGCGTCATATGGAGTAACTCGCTACGTAAATCACACACACACACATGCTTACTCAAGCACACTATTACACGTACGGTCAAACACACACCATCAGGCAACAATAGTTGGTGTACTGTATTATGTACAATATCCCATGTTTCTCCCATATCACCATCACTCGCCCACTATTCGAGACACCCCCCCATAAGTGAACCAATAGAAGTGACCAGATACACACTGCCGCTCATACAATGTCACTAGCAAGGCTGACCCATGACACTCCACATGTAGCAGCGATACGCTGGCGAACATACCACGCACTCAATCACTCACTCATCTACTCACTCATCTATTCACTCATCTACTCACTCATCTATTCACTCATCTACTCACTCATCTATTCACACATATATTCACACAACTATTCACACATCTACTTACTCATCTTTTCACTCATTCAACTCACCCATCTACTCATTCATCTATTCACTCATCTACTTATTCATCTATTCACTCACCCACTGATTCATCTACTCATTCACCTATTCACTCATCCATACATTCATCCACCTATTCATCTTTTTACTGATCTTCTCACACATCCATCCACACATCTACTTACTCATATATTCACTCATCCACTCAATCATATACTCACCCATATTCCCACTCATCTATTCACTCGTCTTCTCACTCATCTTCTCACTCATCTATTAAGTCATCTATTCACTCATCCACTCATTCATCTACTTATTCATCCATTCACTTATCTACTCATTTAACTTCTCTCATTTACTCGCCCATCTACTCACTCATCTTCTCACTCATCAACACATTTATCCACTCATTCATTTATTTACAGAACTATTCACTCATCTGTTCACTGATCTACTCACTCATTCTCACACATCTACACACAAACCTACTCACTCCACTTCTCACTCATCTATTAAGTCATCTATTCACTCATCCACTCATTCATCGACTTATTCATCCATTCACTTATCTACTCATTTAACTTCTCTCATTTACTCGCCCATCTACTCACTCATCTTCTCACTCATCAACACATTTATCCACTCATTCATTTATTTACAGAACTATTCACTCATCTGTTCACTGATCTACTCACTAATTCTCACACATCTACACACAAACCTACTCACTCCACTTCTCACTCATCTACGTACTAATCTACTCTATAATCTATTCACTCATATTCTAATTCATCTACACACGCGTCTTCTCGCCCATTTATTCACTCATCCACTCATTCATATATTCCCTCATGTACTCACACATCTAATGATTCATCTTCTCACCCATCTACTCACTTATTTTCTAACTCATCTACTCAATTCATTAATCTATTCACTCATCTTCATCCATTCATTCATCTATTTACTGGTCTACTCAATCACCTGTTCACTCATCTACTCACTCATCTGTTCACTTATCTACTCACTCATCTGTTCACTCATCCACTCATTCATCAATTCACTGATCTACTCACTCGTCTTCTCACACATTACACACAAATCTACTCACTCATCTCCTCACTCATCTACATACTAATTTATTTACTCACCTGCTCACTCGTCAACTCACTAATCTATTAACTTATCTATTCACTCATATTCACATTCAACTGCTCATGCATCTTCTCACCCATCTATTCACTCATTCACTCACTCATCTATTCCCTCATCTACTCACACATCCACTTATTCATCTTCTCATTCATCTATTCATTTATCTTCTCATTCATCCGATCAAAAATATTCTAATTGATCTATTCACTCAACTTCCCAATCATTTATTCACTCATATACTCATTAATCCACTCATTCATTTATTTACTTGTCTACTCACTCATCTACTCACTCATCTATTCACTCATCTACACATTCTTCCATTCACTCATCAACTCACTCATCTACTTATTCATCTATTCACTAATCTACTCATTCATTTATTCATTCGTATACTCATTCATCTTCTCACACATCTACTTATTCATCTTCTCACTCATCTTCTCATTCATCTATTCACTCATCTATTCACTCATCAACTCACTCATCTACACATTCATCCACTCATTCATCTAATTACTGATCTACTTACTCATCTATTCACTCATCTACTCACTCACCTTCTCACTCATCTACATACTAATCAATTAAATTATCTACTCACTCATCTACTCATTCATCTATTCATTCGTATACTCATTCATCTGCTCACACATCAACTTATTCATCTTCTCATTCATCTTCTCAAAAATAGTCTCATTCATCTATTCACTCATCTATTCACTCATCTACACATTCATCCACTCATTCATCTAATTACTGATCTACTTACTCATCTATTCACTCATCTACTCACTCACCTTCTCTCTCATATACTCACACATCTACTCATTCATCTTCTCACTCATCTCCTCACCCATCTATTCACTGATCTACACACTCAACCACTCACTCATCTACTCACTCATCTTCTCAATCATTACTCACTCATCTTCTCACACATATACTCACTCAAATTCTCGCTCATCTTCTCACTCATCCACTCACTTATCTATTCACTCATCTACTCACTCTTCTAATCAGTCATCTACTCAATCATCTTCTCACAAGTCTACACACATCTCTATTCACTCATCTACTCACTCATCTCCTCACTCATCCACTCACTTATCTACTCACTCATCTTCTCATTCATTTACTCACTCAACTTCTCACTCATCTTCTCTTTCGTCTATTGACTAATCTTCTCATTCATCTTCTCATACATCTACTCACTCTATATATTCACTTATCCACTCACTCATCCACTCACTCTTCTTCTCATTCATCTTCTCATTCATCGATTCACTCATCTACTTATTCATCTCTTTGTTCTTGTACTCACTCATCTATTCACTCATTTTCACCCTAATCAACTCACTCATCTGTTCACTGATCTTTTCACTTATCTACTCACTCATATTCTCACTCACCTACTCATTTATCTTTTCACTAACATACTCACTCATTTATTAACACATCTACTCACTCTATATTTTCACTCATCCACTCACTCATCCACTCACTCGTCTTCTCATTCATCTTCTCACTCATCTATTTACTCATCTATTCTCTCGTCTATTCACTCATCCAATCACTCATCCGTTTACTCCTCACTCGCTATTATTCTTTTACTGCTCCTCCCCCCCACCCCTCTTACAGCTCTACTTAATCCACAATTACTCTTAAACGTACGCCTCCATAAACTGCTCTGTTTCCTCCTCTACTCATTCATCCACTTGCTCCTTTCCTCACTCACTCATTCATTCACTTACTCACTCACTCACTCACTCACTCACTCACTCACTCACTCACTCACTCACTCACTCGCTAACTCCCTCACTCACGCACTCACTCGCTCACAATTCTATCCACTCGCTCACAATTTAAGCATACGCGGATTAGCGCGCACACACTGAAGCACACACACTGACGCACATACTCACTGACGCACATACTCGCTGATGCACACACTGAAACACACACGCTGACGTACACACACTGGCGCATACACTGACGTTTACACATCGAGGCATACACTGACGCTCAACCCACACATTATTCAGCTCTGTATATAAAGTTTATCAGCAACGCGCAACGTCCTTCTAGTAACGGCCTTGACACCAACATCTCCTTTTCTGGAGCTATCAAAATGTTAATCAGGCAACATTAAGATGCTCTATCTGCATAATTAGAAACCATGTTGTCCGTTTTACTGATTAACATTTGCGTTTAACAAGGAGGAGGAAGACGAATGGTAAAGAAAGTGACAGGTGCCTCACTAACAAATACCGCCGAGACGGACGAGACTTCAAGGAGAATAATCACATTACGCTGGCAAATGAAATTAAATCGTTTCACATTACGGCCACCATCGTCGCTAAGACACCATTAAACGTGCCCTGTAGTTCAACTATATAACTAATAGTTTACACCTCCCCGGGGAGAGGGCCGTAGTGTGGTGATCACGCCGCCTCCTGCTCAAGCGTGGTTAAACACCACTCGGCGGTAAGACTTCAAACACCTACGTTCCGTTTGTAGTCGCCCGTCTCACCTGTAAAACCCGTCTTTAATCAATTACCTGAGTCGAGCAAAACATACCTGGCGTGTGGGTTGTATGCGTGTGTTCAGAGAAGAGGCGTGCATTTCCACTCTTGCCTTGATTTCTCACGCGCGCGATTCGCCTTTGACTTCGAAACACCCTCTCATTACTTGCGTTAAACGGAGACATTCTTCAGCAAGTCCTGAATCCGAAATGTAATTTTTACCCAATGATTTAGTGTGATGTATTTTAACGAGTGACATACCCACACGGCCGTTTAAGAGGAAAAGGAATGCAATCTCAAATGGGCATTTTTATACGCACCCGGTGAATAAAATTTCCCCTATTCGATATTTAAACTTGAAAACTAACATGAACATTATGGGTTATTGATCGAAATATTTGACACCGATCATCTGAATCACAATGAGTGAAGGTGACAACAGCAAATCGATGTTGTGAATGTACCTTGTCAGTGAGGTACGAAAGGTGGGTAAGTAAGTAGGTAGATATAGGTAGGTAGGTAGGTAGGTAGGTAGGTAGGTAGGTAGGTAGGTAGGTAGGTAGGTAGGTAGGTAGGTAGGTAGGTAGGTAGGTAGGTAGGTAGGTAGGTAAGTAAGTAGGTAGGTAGGTAGGTAGGTAGGTAGGTAGGTAGGTAGGTAGGTAGGTAGGTAGGTAGGTAGGTAGGTAGGTAGGTAAGTAGGTAAGTAGGTAAGTAGGTACATAGAGAGCAGATTAACACGGCGCCTTTTATGATGCAATTCAGTGCTGAACGCGAAGCCTGAAATTAGTCTGTAAGTTGATTTTATTACCGAAACAGTTTATGTCAGCAAGTAGTATATATACTAGCGGTTCTGGGACACAACCTCTCCAATGTATACTACTGACCCCTTGGCAGCTTATACAAGATTTTTGCTCACCCTGACCTCGCTGCGCTAATACCAATGAAGGACGGAGCGCTAAACTGCATCGCCAAGATCGTACTCAAGATATTTACCCTAAGGGCGCCTCGGACCCGACCCCCAAACGGGGCCGAGGGGCTAGTTTAGTTTATTGGTAAACTAGTGTGCCCATAGGCCAGGGTGTCTACAACGTTCGCAGCTATCCACCTCTTTGAGTCAAAGGGGGAGAGAGACCCCTTGTTGACGTGCAACCCATAGAGCTTATGACCCTCACTACGAAGCATGTTCATCCCATGGCGGAACTATTTTTTTTGTGAAGAGATACTCCATGTAATGAGCGTGGCGTAGATGCTTCTTCACCACCACCTTCTTCACGCACTTGGCTCTTTTTATCTCGCCCTCATCAGACATCAGGATAGAGTACATCTTAGGGCGCAAACCAACGTACTCCTTGATGGGCACGCCAGCGCACTCATCCTTCATTTTACCCAGAACCTTTTGTTTTTGTCACTGTGCAGGGCATGAGAAGGGTCAAAGTTACTAGTGTCAAGAGATGCCCATCCTCCCTCATATCAGCATAGACTTCAGTGGTACAGATCTCGAGCAGCAGGAGTCTGTGTCTGTGTAAAGCAGGTTAATATTGCTGTCATATCTAGCCTTCATGGTAATGTAGTAAAAGTCATACATCAAGTGCTAGGAGAGGTCCAGAATGCACATACCAACGTAGACCGGACGGTTCAGCACTAAGTGAGTCTTGTGCATATGCAAGGCAGCCAGATCATCGTCAAACACTTTTTGTCAAGCATAGGCGGGGCTGGCCACAAGCCTAAGTATTTTTTCTTTTTCCGATGAGCGCACAATCTTAACGTCGACTCGCATCCGGAGATTCTACATCGTTTTACCAAAGACGGAGTTGTTCATAAGTTTATAGAGATCCTTCTCAAAGTCACTGATGGCGGCCTTACGCAGATCTGTGTTCATCCTAATGTAAGGCTCCATCCAGGGACTCTGGTCAAAGACAAGTGCACGGTGAATCTTGGTAAGTCTCATCCCCAAAGACAGATACAGCTTGAGGTTCCTGTAGTGTACCATATACTTCTCCATGTTCCGCAGGTTGGGCACCAGCTTCTCAACTCCATTTCCGGTGCTCCCCAATGCACCTAGAAGATCCTTCTGGTAGTCTGACAACCATTCGTTTTGCACAAGAAGCCGCTCCGGCGCTAGGGGGTAATCGTTGCGTTCGTCATGAAGCGCAGCAGGATACTCCAAGTCAACCTCAAGTATATACCCCGTTTCAGCATCATCCAGATGGTCCTGGATCACTAGGTTCTCAGGCCGTTCCACTCACTCAATACCCGAAGTAGGTAGGGCTTGGCTCATCGCCCACCCATACAGGTTGTTGGCATCGAGGTACTGGATATAGCTCGCTGGCTTATCCTGCTCAAAGCCCTCCACGTATGGGTTGTTCGCTTTAGCGTGGCGATGTGATACCATGCTTATCCCACCGCGCAGCCCCTTCCCAATAAAGAGGTGCTTGTCATAATGGGTGAGAAGCTCGAGTTCCACCCCTGTGCTCTAAAGAAGCGCATCCCACGAAAGGCCAGGGCTGGTATAGTAGTGGGCCGGATCCAACCCGTACTGTTTGCGTAAGACCTCAAACACATCAGCTTAGAGCAACACATCTGTTCGCAGGTACAGGTCAAGGTAGTCACCCATGTTCTTACACCCTTATGTGCATGGGCATAGTCTGCAGCAGATATGTCTTGCTCAGAGAGCTTGCTGTAGAGCTCCTGAATCGGCCGCAAAAGGGAATCAAACTTATCCCAGCCATACATGAACTCATAGGGATACACTCCCTTACGCAGCAGCAACCGCTGCTTCATCTGGTCTGGCTCATATTCCGCAAAGGCATCTGGGTTGTTAGCAGACACCAGCTTATCAAGCGAGGCCAGGAGAAACTGTGCACTATCAATGAAGCGCAACTGTCCAAGCGACAGGGAAATATATTTCTCCATATTGTTTGGGATACAGTTGATGTTCCCCTCCACTTTGCTCATGGCCTGCATCAAGAGATGGGAGTCATAGCCCCGCAGGTTATGGAACACCACAGGTACGGGCGTTATTTTAGGGTTCAACCGCAGCTTTAGGTTGCAGGCGTTGTGGGCCGGTCCTCTGTACATACCAGTCATATGGCAGTGGTGGCGGATGGAGTCGCCCCCTTTTTTTTTTTTTTTACACACATGACAATGGGTAGCTTCTTTATGCACTCTTTTGTCCTCTCGCGTCATGCGCATGGGGACAGGCTTGGACCGAACTGCTTTGATCTTTTGCTCCTCCTGCTGCAGAGCCTGTAAGAACTTCTCCACAGCATCGCTTCCTCTGTAAACCACAGGGGGTTCGGTCTTACCATCACAACGAACAACAACATAACGTTACCACACGGCTCATGTGTTCTCTGAGTGTTGCTCTTAGTAGCATCAAGAGCAGGGCCAGAAAGTTTCACCGTAAGTGCCTCAAAGTCGGCGTAGAACAACCCTTAGGTAGAGGGCTTTGATCAGGATAAGCCAGCGAGCTCTATCCAGTACCTCGATGCCAACAACCTGTATGGGTGGGCGATGAGCCAAGCCCTACCTACTTCGGGTATTGAGTGAGTGGAATGGCCTGAGAACCTAGTGATCCAGGACCATCTGGATGATGCTGAAACGGGGTATATACTTGAGGTTGACTTGGAGTATCCTGCTGCGCTTCATGACGAACGCAACGATTACCCCCTAGCGCCGGAGCGGCTTCTTGTGCAAAACGAATGGTTGTCAGACTACCAGAAGGATCTTCTAGGTGCATTGGGGAGCACCGGAAATGGAGTTGAGAAGCTGGTGCCAAACCTGCGGAACAAGGAGAAGTATGTGGTACACTACAGGAACCTCAAGCTGTATCTGTCTTTGGGGATGAGACTTACCAAGATTCACCGTGCACTTGTCTTTGACCAGAGTCCCTGGATGGAGCCTTACATTAGGATGAACACAGATCTGCGTAAGGCCGCCACCAGTGACTTTGAGAAGGATCTCTATAAACTTATGAACAACTCCATCTTTGGTAAAACGATGTAGAATCTCCGGATGCGAGTCGACGTTAAGATTGTGCGCTCATCGGAAAAAGAAAAAATACTTAGGCTTGTGGCCAGCCCCGCCTATGCTTGACAAAAAGTGTTTGACGATGATCTGGCTGCCCTGCATATGCACAAGACTCGCTTAGTGCAGAACCGTCCGGTCTACGTTGGTATGTGCATTTTGCACCTCTCTAAGCACTTGATGTATGACTTTTACTACATTACTATGAAGGCTAGATATGACAGCAATATTAACCTGCTTTACACAGACACAGACTCGCTGCTGCTTGAGATCTGTACCACTGAAGTCTATGCTGATATGAGGGAGGATGGGCATCTCTTTGACACTAGTAACTTTGACCCTTCTCATGCCCTGCACAGTGACAAAAACAAAAGGTTCTGGGTAAAATGAAGGATGAGTGCGCTGGCGTGCCCATCAAGGAGTACGTTGGTTTGCGCCCTAAGATGTACTCTACCCTGATGTCTGATGAGGGCGAGATAAAAAGAGCCAAGGACGTGAAGAAGCATCTACGCCACGCTCATTACATGGAGTCTCTCTTCACAAAAAAACAGTTCCGCCATGGGATGAACATGCTTCGTAGTGAGGGTCATAAGCTCTATGGGTTGCACGTCAACAAAGTGTCTCTTTCCCCCTTTGACTCAAAGAGGTGGATAGCTGCGAACGGTGTAGACACCCTGGCCTATGGGCACACTAGTTTACCAATAAACTAAACTAGCCCCTCGGCCCCGTTTGGGGGTCTGGTCCGAGGCGCCCTTAGGGTAAATATTTTGAGTACGATCTTGGCGATGCAGTTTAGCGCTCCGTCCTTCATTGGTATTAGCGAGGTCAGGGTGAGCAAAAATCTTGTATAAGCTGCCAAGGGGTCAGTAGTATACATTGGAGAGGTTGTGTCCCAGAACCGTTAGTATATATACTACTCCGCATGTTTTGTGAAGTTAATGGTGGTATCTTAATTCTCTAATTTTGAGTTCCCTCCAAAACTAACCAAGTGAGTTATGTTTGAGTAAGTGTTGCATCATTATGTCTCTCAGGAGAGCTTGCTGTATTTTGCTTACAATGGATGTCAGGCTGGCTGGCCGGTAAACTGCTTGTTGACGAGAACATTCCATCCGTTGATGTACTGATTAAATATCATTAACAGTGGCAGCGATATTTCTGTTGCTAGTTCCTTCAAAAGCCGTGGGTAGAGTTAACGACGCAATTGATAAACTATCGTATCTGCTTATGGCTTTTGAGAAAAACAATACTTTAAAACACATTAAGTGTTTTATGAGTTTGAATTTCAGCAAACTGTCGTGTTAATGATGCGGTAATTTACATGTGCGAGAAATGATTATTCTGACTTGAGTGGCGGAGCGCGCCAAAAGATCGAAATGTGTGATCATGACGTTTATTTCGATAACTGTTTATATCATAATGTCTTCTTTTTCTACTGGAACGAAATCGCAGTTTCGTTTGAATTATCGAAAGCTCGCGAGATTTGAAAGAGATTTTCTAAATATCAACTTCCGTTTTCCCGGCGTCAGTGGTCTTTTGTTCATTAAAAGGAGCAAAATTAGTTTCTTTTGCCTACAAAGCTCTGTATAGAAAATACAACAGGTATCGGTTACGTCTATTAATTTACCTGAAATATTTGATTGTTATACCTGAGTGGGTGCGATGTGAACAGGGCCATCGAGAACGCGCGTCAGCTGGCAGACGAGCGCGTCCCCGTTTAGCCGCGCACGACCAGGTAGGGGACGACGATTGAAGTGATGCACGTCAATCGAAGGAAAGCCCTTAGATCGAAGTGAATCTTGTCATAAAGTGAGCACCATACAGCGGTTGAATATTTAATTTGCTATTGAAAACGAAACACATTACATGCTTTTTATCAGTAAATATATGATTATTCGTAATATTCAACATGAAACCACTTTTTTCCTGATCAGAATAAGCATTTAAAAAAGCTGTTATAATGTAAACAGTCAAGGAAAAGACTGACTAATAATATGCGGTCCCCGGTTTCATTGTGGGGCTGGTGTAGGCAGGTAGGGAGGGGCAGGGTAGCTGAGCACAGCGGTAATATAAATATATACACGTCGTGCACGGCTAGGGGCAGGGTCGGTACAAGGTATTATATCAAGTCCTTGGTTAGTGGTGCAACTAAGGTGTCATTAATGTTATGAAGTAATTCCTTCTTTTCATTTGAAAGGTATGATAAATATCATAATTGTTTCTTTTGACGTTACTGCTTTAGTGTGCTTCTCATGTTAGCAGGCATGGCTAGTTGAAGCACCACTATGAATGATACTCAATTAATTGATATCAAAGAACAATGTCCAAAGCAACAGCATCTAGAAGGAACGACGTCAGCAATAATTGTGTTGAATTTGCTACCTTCACCTGTGCAAACAATGATGAGTTTGGAGTAAGATTAGACAGAGCATGACAGTAGGTATTAGTTGTCTGTTGTGGACAGGCAAATATTCAGATATAGTATGACGTACACACACATACTACCATTAATTCAAATTGTGGTCTTGAAGGAATGTCTGGCCTTCAAGCTGACCTCCTGAAAACTGAAACAGCTGAGCCGCAGAACCCTTATGTAAAGGTGTTGTTGTAGACCAATTAAGCTGTTATATATATAAATCAGGTGTTACCTGGTGACTTTATATCCCATTGAACTTTATTATTCTGTTTTCAAATGAATTTATATAAATCTATAAAATTTCAATGATAATATTATAATTATCAAACAACAAAAATTAAGAAAATATCTCCACGAATTACAGTTCCGATAGAGCAACAGTATGATCAATGAGAAAAGGCATGAAGTACATGTGCTGGTAATGGGTAATATTGGAATGATATCTCGGTAAAAGTACGGTAGATTTTAATTTAGGTTGGTAAAGTTACAGATTAAAGCCTCGCCTTTAAGTTAAAAGTAGTTCCAACTCCTACCGATGATTTGCTACATTTCCAGAGATGATAGAAAGTAAGGATCCCGCATCCTGTGACGCTTTCGTGCATGAATTAACCCACTTCACTTTGATTAAAAGGCTGTTTGTTTGCTCTACGCACATGCTTTGCGATTTTGGAGATGGCCACTTGTGTTTATACCTCTCAACCAATCGAAAACATGTTAACATATGCACCGAAGGGTATTTAATAACAGATGGGGTGATTTGCGGGTGCAATGAGTTCTGCGTTGTTAGAGTCGCTTCGATCTGAGGGTTTTCCTTTGATCGACGTATATCACTTCAATCGGCGGTCATCCCCTACCTGTCAACGGTAATATAGATATATACCGTTGTGCGCGAGGCTATGTGGGTCGTGCGGTGAGCGTTTTATTTCACGTACATGTAGCTTCTTATCAATGTTGTGTATTTGCGTATCTATATAAGTCGAGAATTGAGATGAATATCCTTTGATCGACACTATTTTGGTGTTATCCTCTCGTGATAATTTTGCAATTGTCACATGAACTTTTAGAATCATAACTTTCGTTCACGGCAACGCCCGTTTTGGATATATGATGTCACATTCCGCAGTTTCAGTTTCACTCACCATGTGGCTGCAGGTCCCGGAAAGGGGGGGGGGGGGGGTGGTGTTTGGGGTGGGACTTATGTATTATAGGTGCAAATTGTTCATTGCCATCAAAACATACAATTAAACCAAATAACTTGACAGGTTGATAAACGCTCAGGGTATCTGGTTAGATTTACTGATTTGTGAATTGGGTTGGGGTCGTACATTGTAGAACGGCTACTCAGACATCCTGTAGGGCTAGTCCCCGGTCTGATGGTAATATATATATTTACCATCCTAAACGACGTGCATAGTTGTTCGGTGAGCGTTATATTTTGAGCGTCATCAGTGTTGTGTACTTTTAATTAATAAAATTCATAACTGTCAGCCAATCATTGGTCAGCGGGCGACTATGAAAGAATGATCACGGCAATCTCACATTGTTAGCGCTATATGCTTCTAGTATCAACCAGCCAATTGCTTGTGGAAGTCACCAAAAGATTAAACATTGGTAATACAAATTTATTACACCCATTAGGAGGACAATGGGTGTGGGTGTAAGAGACAGATTGGTTGTTATCTGATCCGTAGCGAATAAAACCAACAGCTTTTCACAATGAGAAACACCTCATTCGATCCTTGCAACCGTTAAGCTCATGAACGTCGTTGCTCCGGTCTGTTCTTAGCTACCTCATATTCTACTCAGCTTAACATGTCAGCTTGTTGGGGCGTCAACTGTCAACCTTGCGCTTGTCTAAACCATGAACTTAGCTCAATATATAAGCAGCGTACAGAGGACAAAATCAGATCTCAAACCAAGGGGAAGCACCATCAACAATGTGGAAATATGTGAAAGGGACTGACAGGGCTCAAAATTAGCCAGATCCTTCACCGGTCAGGCGGGCTGGTAACATTGAAATTATACCCGCCCTATAAATTTTCTACTGGCCCTACTTTGTCAGTTATAAATAATAGTAAAAATACAAATGTACAACATGTTTTTAATGGTTTTTGATATATTTCATTTTTATAAATGCATCATTTATTTCAATATTTACTAACATAACATGGCACTGACTCCATCAATGACACTTGATGAGAACCCTGACCATGCTATTGAACTGTAGCCTGGCACTGACTCCATCAGTGACACTGTAGCAGAGTGCTGGGATAATGTCTTGTCATCCCAGTTACAGGGCAAACATTCCATGTGATAGCGAGGGGGAGGTTGGACGAGGGGGCACTTTAGGCCCCATACCAAAAAGAATTTTGCTGAGTAAGATGTTTCTGTTGTTGAATGTTCTACCCTGAGTGTCAGTTTGTCTTTTTATGCTGTGTATATCAGATGATATTAAATGTGGTGTAAAGTAATTGTGTGTGTGTGCTTGTATATTGTGAATTATATCCTGTGCATAGCATTTATTATGTGTGTCGTGGTGTTAAAGTAAAGAATTCTTAGATACACTTCAGTTTGTGATGACTTTTTGGGTACGTCAACTTTTTGCTCGGCTTTTGGGAACTACCCATGAGGATGGGCGGTGGCAAATTTTCTGAATTTCGTGCCTTGGAAATGTATCTGGCCCGCTTTGTTTGAACAACATTGGAGCATGTCATGACATTATGTAATGTGTGTTTAGATTGATTCTCAGCATTGTGGCGAGTGAAGGAATGGCAAGAGTTCTGTAGCAGCCATTCTACCACCTGACACTTCCCTTACGGCTCTCACCATGGCTCTTCCCAATTACAGAACAGCCGCCCCTCAAGCCAGTTCACGTGAGTCCGAGCCATCTCTTCCCTAGATTGTTCCATCTCATTGCTTAGATATTCCCTGCTAATATCACCCCATCATCTCTTGGTATTTATAAATAGTCCTCAGTATTCTTCTATTCCTTCAATTATTCATACCTATTTTATCATATTATTAGATTAAAATCCCAGATGCTGCATGTCACCATATATGAAATTATCAAGTCGTATTTGAATGTGACCAATGCTCTCTAATTTGTGAATGTGTTTCCATAGTTAGGTCAATTTAAGGACCGAGCATGTATTGTAAACGACTGGAATAATGGGGTGTATTGGTGTCAGGGGAGACATGAGCATGTGAAGGGGTGTATTGGTGTCAGGGGAGACATGAGCATGTGAAGGGGTGTATTGGTGTCAGGGGAGACATGAGCATGTGAGGGAAGAATTTGTTAGGGGAGACATGAGCAAGCTGTGTATTGGTGTCAGGGGAGACATGAATTGGAAGAGGTGTATTGGTGTCAGGGGAGACATGAGCATGTGAAGGGGTGTCATGCATAAAGCTGACTTCAAGTGAATGAAGAAGTTGTTATAGGCTGGCTACAAGCTGTCTGTTTGTAACTGTATTGTAAATGACTGGAGTAATGGGATGTATTGGTGTTGGGTTGGTTGTGGCTGACATCTGCTTTGTTTCTGTGGGTTGGTGGTGACATTGGCTTTGTTTCAGGCCTCATTGGGCGGGTTGTGGCTGACATTGGCTTTGTTTCAGGCCTCATTGGGCGGGTTGTGGCTGACATTGACTTTGTTTCAGGCCACATTGGGTGGGTTGTGGCTGACATTGACTTTGTTTCAGGCCACATTAGGTGGGTTGTGGCTGACATTGGCTTTGTTTCAGGCCTCATTGGGTGGGTTGTGGCTGACATTGACTTTGTTTCAGGCCACATTGGGTGGGTTGTGGCTGACATTGGCTTTGTTTCAGGCCTCATTGGGCGGGTTGTGGCTGACATTGACTTTGTTTCAGGCCACATTAGGTGGGTTGTGGCTGACATTGGCTTTGTTTCAGGCCACATTGGGCGGGTTGTTGGTGACATTGGCTTTGTTTCAGGCCACATTGGGCGGGTTGTTGGTGACATTGGCTTTGTTTCAGGCCACATGCCGATGCAGTACACCAGTTGGTCTCCTGCTACACGTTATTCACCCTATAGCTTATCTGCTGCAGGTTCTAGTGGAAGCGGAGGGGTAAGTTACATCGCCAATCCAAACACTCGGCTCCACTTCTCTCCTCTGTTAACCTCCAGTCCTCTATAGAACCGGGAAAATATTTTAAGCTGTTACGTATCCTGGTATCATGATGTGTTGGTGGGAGTTATGAGAAGGGATAAGCGTTTTTAATGTGTCTAAGATTGTCACTGGCACTTGTAGTAAACAGAGTGGAGCTGGTTGCTTGGGAGTTGGTATGACTAATCTATGGTGTGCTTGGTTTGTGTATGGTAGTGATGACATGTTGCAGCAGATGTGGCTTGTGTCTGCCGCCTGGCATGCCATGCTTGACATTAGTCCTTGTCCTCTGTAGCTCTCCCAACTACAGACTCACAGCCTCTATTTACTAGCATAGAAGTGGTGAAGTTGGTATGGACACTTATTTGCAGTGTGCTTGTTGAATATAATACCAAGTGTCCACACTGATGCCCAGCATTAGATATTATACGATTATCATAGTTCCTAGCATTATTATATATTTTTCCCCACTGACCATATCTCTCCTGTGCCCCCTTCTCCACCCCCTCCCTTCTCTACCCCACTCTCACACCCATGCCTTGCCTAGAACTCTACCACCCTTCAATGTAAAGCAAATCGAGCTGCAAATTATCAATGGAAAGTTACCATTTAACCTTGATACTAAAAATGAAAGACCATTATTGTCGATAATTGTATGGAGGATTCTCAGTCTCATTCCATAGATTCTCTCTTATCTCTCCATGCTTAATGGGTGATGTTTCTCTAGAATGACTGCCTGCCTTGCTCTTCTTCTACCTCTGTCTGTCCTGCCCTCTCTAACCCAGCTCTTTCTCGGTGACATGAGCTGTCACCCTTAGTGGCGTAGAGTGCTTCGTGCTGCATGACAAACCTGCCTTAGAATTACTCCTTGCATCTTCTAAATCCTTTTAAAAATATTTTGAGTATCCTTATGCACGATAACTTGAATTACTTTTGTTTTTCAAGGTATCTTGATTGAATAACTGAACTTTACAGATATTCTCTGTCCATGCATCTCGGCTTCCCTCCCGTTCTATTCCAACCATCCACTTGGCATTGCCTTGAAGTGAATCTCCAGTAAACCTTATGTGATAAACACATTGTAACTTTCTTGGATTATGTCTTGATTACAGCCTGTATATTATCTGCTTTTAAAGACATCAATAGAAATTGCAAATTCTTTATGGTATATTGAAATCTGATTCTATGCTGTTTAATGCTTCTGCTTGAATGGTATTTTACATGTCGTCTCTGACAGAGGATCTGAGTGAAAGTCTGACCACAACTAAGATGTGTTTCTACCGGTTATTCATGACAAACATCACACACACACACACACACACATATATATATAACCTCAACTACCTCTCTCCCAACAAGTGCTGTCCCATGCAACATGTCACCTTAGATTATCATGTACACTCAACAAACTTGCTCCAGTCATTGTAACCAACTGGTGGCCCTAGTGTGCGGCCACCTAGGATCCTCTATGTGACTACATCACTTAATGTCTGACAGGATGGCGTGGGTTCAGGACGTACGGCTAACCCCTTCACCAGCAGTCCCCTTGGACACCCTGCTTTCACGCCAACAAAGCTAGGTCCTAAAGCCATTGTAAGTGCTTTCTCTGCTTATCGTCATTATATCACCTTCTCCTCTTCCTCTCGTCTGAGGTATCTCCATCTCGTAACATGCTTTCTCCCTGCAAGGTGCGACTGCAAGACTAGTGATGCAGCAATTAACAATAATACTATCATACGTGTACCTGAAATAGGCATGGCTCTGTATGAGTGGTTTGACTTATCTATTGACGTTATTGTTGGTGTTGTTTTTACAGTCCGATACAAAGGTGCCCAAGATGCCTAAGGCCCCTGAAAAGCCCCTGATGCCTTACATGCGCTACTCGCGCAAGGTGAGCGGCAAGGTCAGATGAGTCATTTATTATCTCTCTCTCGTTGTGGGTGTCGGAAACCATAGATAACACTAGCGTGTCGAGTGATTAAACCACAGGTAGGCGCTGCTATAACAGTTCTAACACTGCTTCTGCTGCCCAGTACTAGTGCACTGTCTCATGCATGGTCGTTGTTGTCGGTGAATGTTCTCTTCCACTTGGGACTGTCACTTATTCAAGTGGTCTTATACATTTCTTGTCATTATTTTCCTCATGAGGTCAGCATTATCCTGGATGTGGATTAAAGTCAGTTTGAAACACCCTGAATGGATTGTCTGATTCATATTTTGTCTGGTCTTGGCCCAATTAACTAGCCCATCATCCAGTCATGGCCCAATTAACTAGCCCATCATCCAGTCATGGCCTAATTAACAAGAGGCCCATGGGAGCCATGTGGGAACTTGGCGAACTGCATCCAAATAATTACAGAATCGGGTCACAATTGGCCAAAATGGGCCAAATATTACTTAAGTTAAAAATCATAAGGTGCAAATCAAATGATATCAAGGACTGAGGGAAAGCTATTGAGACCGGAAGTGACGTCATTAACACCCACACTATTTAAAGATACGTCTAAGTATGTCTCGCAGAACATGTAAACCAATTTTTATTACCATCGGACATGTATTGACTGTTTAATAGGCGCTCAACATATTCATGAAAATTTTGTTGCCATTTGGACCGATACCACTTTTTTTCGACCTTAGACGCTTGGGAAAACCATTGGTTGGATCGCCGTATATGTCATTAGAAAAAGTTTGCAATTTGAATGAGCTACACGATGGTGTAAAGTTTGTAACGATCCGACCATTATTAACGGAGTTATTTGAGGTACTAGTTTTTCACTTATTCGATGACCTTGACCTTAATTTTTGGTCAAAGTCAAAACAAAACCTCTCGGTTCTGCGCATCATTGACGCCTAACGATGGGTGCAGAAAAATTGGAAAATTTCAAAAATTGCGACCTGTATCGCGGATCACAACAAATGATATCTGATAAGCGCTCAACATATTCATGAAACTTTTGTTGCCATTTGGACCGATACCACTTTTTTTCGACCTTAGACGTTTGGGAAAACTATTGGTTGGATCGCCGTATATGTCATTAGAAAAAGTTTGCAATTTGAATGAGCTACACGATGGTGTAACGTTTGTAACAATCCGACCATTATTAACGGAGTTATTTGAGGTACTAGTTTTTCACTTATTCGATGACCCTGGCCTTAGTTTTGGGTCGAGGTCAAAACAAAACCTCTTGGTTCTGCGCATCAATGACGCCCAACGATTGGTGAAGAAAAAATTGGAAAATTTCAAAAATTGCGACCTGTATCGCGAAACAAAAAATTGTTAACAAACAAACACACAAACCCACAAACTAACTTATAAACCGGGCCGATCGCCATAACTTGGCGTTTCGAAAACGCCAAGTTAACTAGCCCATCATCCAGTCATGGCCCAATTAACTAGCCCATCATCCAGTCATGGCCCATTTAACTAGCCCATCATCCAGTCATGGCCCATTTAACTAGCCCATCATCCAGTCATGGCCCATTTAACTAGCCCATCATCCAGACATGGCCCATTTAACTTGCTCATCATCCAGTCATGGCCCTTGAGTGTTATATTACTAAGTCTCTTTCTTAACTAGATTGTAGACATATCTGGGAAGAAATAGAAGTTCTATTGTGTAGATGTGACCATTCAGTTATGTATTTGTTGACCAACTGTGCATTGTTGCTCTACACTGTCATATATGTATTTGGGGACGTGTGTATGCCTCACTGTTGGTTTCATGCAAATGTGGGCTTGTTTCCTGGGAACCACAGTTCATCTGCTCTGTTAATGACTTGTTCTGTAAGGAGGAGGTGGTTGGTTACCACTTAGGACAGATGGTCTTCACTCTGTTAACCCCATATACCAACAATTGCCATTGGCATCCCAGCTATAATTTCAAGAAAGTAACTGTTGTATCTGCCTCAATGTACCGTGACTTATTTGGCTGATCCACAACTGGAGACGAGTCTTATGGGAATCATTGTTATGGGTTGTGCCTTAAATTTTTGGAAGAAGTATGCTGAGAGAGTTGTAGTCATGTTTTCCATGTGTCATTTGTTCTTATACTTTCTTTCAGCATGGTCATATTTCTTTGAATTGATTGAATTTATTTCAAATTCAATTTGTTGGCATGGTATTGAAACACAGTACCTCAAAAGTTCTTTTGTTATTGAAAGCAACAATCACCCATCTGTAACTTGTGGGTACGTTATGATTATGTGACGCATTATGATGACATATGCGTGTGTCATGACAGGTGTGGGATGCTGTGAAGGCGTCCAACCCTGACGCCAAGTTATGGGAGATCGGGAAGATTATTGGTCAGATGTGGCGTGAGTTGTCCGATCTGGACAAACAAGAGTACATGGATGAGTACGAGTCTGAAAAGGTGAGAGAGATTAAAAGTGTTTAATGCTGGGTGATGGTGAGGGAAGGTGAGAGAGATTAATGCTGTTTAATGCTGGGTGAAGATGAGAGACCTTAGTGATGTTTAATACTGGGTTACTATGAGGGAAGGTGAGAGAGATTAGTGATTTCATCAAGCATTTCCATATTCAGATATCAATTTCATGAGTAAAATTAAATTATTATTTTTACTTCTTTAGAAATGCATAATTCAGCCCTGCTTACCAAATTTCTTTGAATCAATGAATATTTATTCATGGGACAAAATGGTTTGTGGACTTAAAATGTTAGTATCATATATATACAGACTCGATAACTGCCGAATAGTAGATGGAGAGGTTGTGTGTTGCAGATCACATACAATGAGGCCATGAAGCAGTACCACAACTCGCCAGCATACCAGTCGTATGTAGCGGCTAAAGGCAAAGCTGAACAGGAACTTGACTTGGAGGAGAGGGAACGCAAGGAGGACCGCAGGGTGAGGAGGATGGCTTGATATGAATACTGTGCGAGAGGGATGGGGTTAATTTGAGCGCAGGTTGAGAGGAGTTGGTTGATATGAATACTGTGAGAGAGGGATGGGGCATATGAGTGCAGGTTGAGAGGAGTTGGTTGATATGAATACTGTGAGAGAGGGATGGGGTTAATATGAGCGCAGGTTGAGAGGAGTTGGTTGATCTGAATACTGTGCGAGAGGGATGGGGTTAATATGAGCGCAGGTTGAGAGGAGTTGGTTGATATGAATACTGTGAGAGAGGGATGGGGTTAATATGAGTGCAGGTTGAGAGGAGTTGGTTGATATGAATACTGTGAGAGAGGGATGGGGTTAATATGAGTGCAGGTTGAGAGGAGTTGGTGGATATGAATACTGTGAGAGAGGGATGGGGTTAATATGAGCGCAGGTTGAGAGGAGTTGGTGGATATGAATACTGTGAGAGAGGGATGGGGTTAATATGAGCGCAGGTTGAGAGGAGTTGGTTGATATGAATACTGTGAGAGAGGGATGGGGTTAATATGAGCGCAGGTTGAGAGGAGTTGGTTGATATGAGGAGCGAGAAATGGGGTTTATAACCACTGGATCAGCAGGGCAGAGGTTGATGAGACCCCTGGCTGAAAAGGGCAGCGTTTATGTGAGCCCTGGCTGAGAGGGGCAGCATTAATGTGAGCCCTGGCTGAGAGGGGCAGCGTTAATGTGAGCCCTGGTTGAGAGGGGCAGTGTTAATGAGACCCCTGGCTGAGAGGGGCAGCATTAATGTGAGCCCTGGCTGAGAGGGGCAGCGTTAATGTGAGCCCTGGTTGAGAGGGGCAGTGTTAATGAGACCCCTGGCTGAAAAGGGCAGCGTTTATGTGAGCCCTGGCTGAGAGGGGCAGCATTAATGTGAGCCCTGGCTGAGAGGGGCAGCGTTAATGTGAGCCCTGGTTGAGAGGGGCAGTGTTAATGAGACCCCTGGCTGAAAAGGGCAGCGTTTATGTGAGCCCTGGCTGAGAGGGGCAGCACTAATGTGAGCCCTGGTTGAGAGGGGCAGTGTTAATGAGACCCCTGGCTGAAAAGGGCAGCGTTTATGTGAGCCCTGGCTGAGAGGGGCTGCATTAATGTGAGCCCTGGCTGAGAGGGGCAGCACTAATGTGAGCCCTGGTTGAGAGGGGCAGCGTTAATGTGAGCCCTGGCTGAGAGGGGCAGCGTTAATGTGAGCCCTGGCTGAGAGGGGCAGCATTAATGTGAGCCCTGGTTGAGAGGGGCAGCATTAATGTGAGCCCTGGCTGAGAGGGGCAGCATTAATGTGAGCCCTGGCTGAGAGGGGCAGCATTAATGTGAGCCCTGGTTGAGAGGGGCAGTGTTAATGTGAGCCCTGGCTGAGAGGGGCAGCGTTAATGTGAGCCCTGGCTGAGAGGGGCAGCGTTAATGTGAGCCCTGGCTGAGAGGGGCAGCATTAATGTGAGCCCTGGTTGAGAGGGGCAGCGTTAATGTGAGCCCTGGCTGAGAGGGGCAGCATTAATGTGAGCCCTGGCTGAGAGGGGCAGCATTAATGTGAGCCCTGGTTGAGAGGGGCAGCATTAATGTGAGCCCTGGCTGAGAGAGGCACCGTTAATGTGAGCCCTGGCTGAGAGGGGCAGCGTTAATGTGATCCCTGGCTGAGAGGGGCAGCATTAATGTGGGCCCTGGCTGAGAGGGGCAGCATTAATGTGAGCCCTGGCTGAGAGGGGCAGCGTTAATGTGAGCCCTAGTTGAGAGGGGCTGCATTAATGTGAGCCCTGGCTGAGAGGGGCAGCATTAATGTGAGCCCTGGTTGAGAGGGGCAGCGTTAATGTGAGCCCTGGCTGAGAAGGGCAGCATAGCATTAATGTGAGCCCTGGCTGAGAGGGGCAGCGTTAATGTGAGCCCTGGCTGAGAGGGGCAGCGTTAATGTGAGCCCTGGCTGAGAGGGGCAGCGTTAATGTGAGCCCTGGCTGAGAGGGGCAGCGTTAATGTGAGCCCTGGCTGAGAGGGGCAGCGTTAATGTGAGCCCTGGCTGAGAGGGGCAGATGGTTTAATGTTATGCTGAAAGGTAGGGGGTGGATTAATGTAATCACATGGGGAACTGTCAGAAAGAAGGTAGTTTATCTTGAAAATGGTTGGATTAATATGAGTTCAGGTTGGAGTGAAGGGCTGTGTCTGTAAGGCAGTGGAGTAGAGAAGGGAGTCAACTGTCATTCAACTGGTTGTGGATTATCATGAGTCAACCATTAATACTGTGATGATGTGTTGTTGCTGTGCTGCAGAAGTCGGCCCACACAGCTAGTGCCACAGCTGCGGCTGCAGCAGCAGCAGCAGCTGAAGCTCGTATCAGCATCCAGCCTGCACAGGATGAAGATGGTACGTTTCCTCTCACCCTCGTGTTGGCTTATCTAGCAGTTCTTATGATAATCTACACCGCCCGACGCCTACTGTATGTGTTAATATGATGACAGAAGGAGTTTGGGTGGGGTTCATAGGGCCATGCAGTAGTTGGGTAGGAGGTTCATTGTAAGGCTTGTGTCAGAGCTCACAAAGACCTGCTGCTTCTAACTACACTTTGATACACAATGTTTTAAAAATTGTCAGATGTGTAAATTGATCCCATCAAGCAGTGCTGTCTGTCGATCAACCTGTATTATGTACCCATTGACCTGTGTTGACACCCCTACAGACATGGACGATGGCTTCTCAGTGAAGCATGTGGCGGCTGCTCGTTACCAGAGGAACCACCGCCTTATCAACGAGGTCTTCTCAGAGAATGTGGTGCCAGACATCCGTACAGTGGTCACAACGCAGCGCATGAACGTCCTCAAACGCCAGGTCCAGTCCCTCATGATGCACCAGGTAGTACTTCACCTGCTCATATTATATGGGTAGTAGCTCACCTATGTTACATTCATAAACTCATAATAAACAGGTAGTATTTCACCTGCTCATATTATATGGGTAGTAGCTCACCTGTGTTACATTCATAAACTCATAATAAACAGGTAGTACTTCACCTATATTATGGGTAGTAGCTCACCTATGTTACATTCATAAACTCATAATAAACAGGTAGTATTTCACCTGCTCATATTATATGGGTAGTAGCTCACCTGTGTTACATTCATAAACTCATAATAAACAGGTAGTACTTCACCTGCTCATATTATATGGGTAGTAGCTCACCTGTGTTACATTCATAAACTCATAATAAACAGGTAGTATTTCACCTGAATTATATGCACAACTCATAATATACAGGTAGTACCCCCGTGGGGGGGCACTTGGATTTATTCTGGATAGGGGTGTGCCGCGGGACCTCGAAAACCCATACCCGTCGTGCAAGGTCAAAATGGCCAAAAGCATACCCCGTCGTACAAGGTATTACGCGAATGTATAACCCGTCGTACATATTGAAAAACATATCCCGTCGTACAAGTATGAGGCCCAAAAACCCGACGTACAAACATACCCCGTAGCGCGGCACATATATACTACTACACTTAAGTGCCCCCCCCCCCCCCCCCCCGGGGTAGTTCCTCACCTGTATTACATTCATAATTCTCGATACACAGGTAGTACCTAACCTGTATAACATTGACAACTGATGATAACCAGGTAGTACCTCACCTGTATTAAATCGACAACTCGTGATAAACAGGTAGTACCTCTCCTGTATTACATTGACAACTCATGATAAGGTAGTGCCTCACCTGTTTTGCATTCACAACTCGTTATAACCAGGTAACATATCACCTGTCCTTGATTATAAGTCTTCTGGCTCATGCTTTCTAGGTGGCTTTGTGACTTATCAACCTTCATTGTTTCCTTCCTTCAGAAAAAGTTAGAGACTGAGTTGGCCCAGATTGAAGAGAAACATGAGTCGAAGAAGATGAAGTTCTCACAGTCTAGTGAGGGATTCCATAAGGATCTGAAGAAGGTAACGTCTCAGTGGAGTCACGTCACCTAAGCGGAGGTTTCTCGTAGAATGTGTGGGGTTGTTTAGGGAGGACATGTGCTTGTCCTTTTGACCGAGTTTGTCATATGTTGTTGTGTTGTAGCTGTGTGAAGAGAAGCCTCAGATTACTGATGAACTCATGACGACACTCGTAGCTCGCTCAAAAGCAGACCTCCTCGAGCGCCAGCGGCAGGCGGAACTCGACAAGCAGAGACAACTTGTATGTCATTAACCTACATGTAATCTCAAACGGCTAAGCCAACTGCTCTCATCTTTCTATAGAAAAGACGTAACAGTTAATACCAGTGTTTTACCCAGCACAAAATACCTGATCTTGATAACCTCAGCAATTCCACGATTTTGTGAGTTTGTTCATGCATGAATTTGACTGAATTATATGTGGTTTTGCAATAACTATTGCACATTTCAGGAAGTTGATGGACTTGATGTGTTTGATAATGGCAGGAAGAGAAGAAGGCTCGCGAGGAGGAGGAAGAGGAGGCCAGGAAGCAGGTGGCTCCCCCTAGCGAGCCCCCCGAGGATGGCGCAGAAGTTACAGAGACATCAGATGGTACTCCAGCGGAAGACATCAATTCTGCTGCCGCCTCCATTAGTCCTAGTGACGACAAAGTGGGTGACACAGAAGCCAAGGAAGAGGTTGCCATGGAGACTGACCAAGCCACGCCTACAGTCAGATATTTTATAGCTTACTCCTATAGAATGTTGCTATATGTGTCCTTTATTGATCTAACATAAGCTGATCAACTCGTTCTGGCTGTGTTTGCCTTGCACTTGAAGGCGGTGCAGACTCTGCTCTGTGTTAACATGTAGTTGTGTGCCGTGATCGGTTGTGTGTTGATAGGATAGCGGGGATGACAAGACAATGCCGTCACTGGTAGCAGCGGCCGAGGAAGGTCAAGGTAAGTCATCACCCTTCTACACTTCTTTCCAGTAACCAGCACCAGCAGAGCAATCTGTATCATTATGTACACATTTCCCAGGAACCTGTCCAGCGGTCAAACTTGGCTTATTTTGATGGTGGCTAATTGGGCTGCCATTCCATGAAAGCTGGTGGCCCAAAGAATTACTTGGTGGCCCATAACAGAATCAAAACAGGATTTCATAAGTAAAGTAGAATTCTCACAATAGTGTCAGTGTGTACTCAACATAATGTTGTCCTTTCGTTGGAGTTGGATTGTTTGTGGGGATGAGCATTAGGTATTGTTAGAAAAATCCGGAGGCCTGGGACAAACTGTTGCGGGTCGGGGCCTATTTGGAATGCTACTATTTTTCTCTATCTGTTGATTGACATGATATGACAAAGCGACTGCTTGTGGGGTGAGTGTGTAACCAGAACATTCTGGGATTCCAGAATCTAACACATCCCTTCATTCAGCTCACTCCTCTGACCTACATCTGGCAGCTGATATGTGCAATTCTAACATAGTGCTGTTTCAATGACTTTTAAATTTGTCTAATATTGCTGCTGCAGATGCCATGGAAACAGAGGATGGAGCTGCTGACAGTGCCTCTGTCAAGTCTCCTCTCAGTTGCCATGACGCTCCCAGTGATGTCAGCACGGATGTTCAGGAGAAACCTCCCTGTCCAGCAGCTGTTCCCATGGTGACTGATGACAGCAGCAGCGATACTATCATCACTGGTGATGCTGTTGCTACGAGCGACCAGCCCACCACCCTCAACCTGCCAAAGGTGGAGGATATATCCACGGCAACAGAGGGAGAAGATGAGGATGGAGATGAGGAGGGAGAAGATGAATCTGATGAGGAGAAAGAGGAGGCTGAAAAAGGTCACCAGGATCCTGTGCCTCCTGCACAAGACGAGAAAGCTGCTGATGCTGAGGTTAGTGATACCCAAGATGAAGTGAAGACCGATTCACAAGAGGAGACTTCTACAGATGAGACGGGGGAGGCTACGGAGACAGAGAAAGAAAGTTCCGAGAAGGAGTGAGATGCTCTGAGGGCTGCTTGTTGTCATGGTGAACTGGATATGGGCTCATTTGCATAGGCTAATGGTGTGTGTTGCTTGGGAAGGAGTCATTATCTCATTTCAGTATCATGTTTGTATGTAGATTATGTGTTCAGATTGTGAATGTATGTAAAGTATAATAAATAGAATTTGCCAAACATCAATTCTATAGTTGTGGTAACATGAACCCTTAATTAGAGAGGCACTTGGGTAGGGTCAGCCTCTAGAGGGACATAGTGTGACGAGGGGAATCGGTCGCCATCCCATGGCAATATCATTGTTAACATGAGGTACCTGTTTATCAGAAAACCCATAATAACTCCACTAAGCGCAAAATATTCTTAACATGATGGCAATATGTTTATTTTAAATATCAAACAGCTGTTTCAATACATGACATTTTAATTTATCATTTCATTGCATGTCATATTTCAACAAGATGGCATCCAGAATCTTTTCAAGCTAATACTATTACAGGGACGCCAATTTTCTGCGGATCCACGGAAATCCGCGGATCCGCGGATTTCGTGGCCGCCAGGACCATTTTTGAGATCAATGCAAATCCGAGGAGAAAAATTGTGGGGGGGGTGGCTTTTCCTTTTTCGTGAGATCGCTCCTGAAGTCCGATCATATCTGGCATAGGGTAAAATTTTATACTGTTCCATGGTTTCGGATATGTTCAGTTATCGTCGCTGTTACTGATAGCCAATGAAAGAGAGCGTTCCTAAACAAACCAATCGTATTGCAGCGTCCTTATAACAACTTTGAAATGAGAAACAAAATGTCGGCTGTCGAATGAAAATTTTAATCGGGGTGTAAAAATGGCAACCATTAACATTGCATTTTTCATAATAAAAGTTTGAATTTCCCTGAAATGTTTAGTGCTTAATCAGAATTATTTGAAACAAAACATTTGTTTGAGGGAATCTGAACCTTAAGAAGATACATGTGTATGCAGCATAAATATGCTTCTATGAGTATATGAAAAAATAATGTAGAAATAATGTAGTATTTAAAGACAAATGTTAAGTCAGTGTCAGACTACAACAGTAAAATTCATTAGCATGAAAGCTTGATCATGCTGAAAAGTTGTCAGCAAATGAATTCTAGACCATTTAAAACTAAGAAAATCAAGGAGCTCCCGGGGGCTTCGCCCCCTGGTCCCCATGACCCCCGGCAAATTTTCCACTTTTTTTTACAAAAACCTGTTGGCATCCATGTATTAGTCTCTCAATAATTCCATGCATATTCTACTACGATGATCCACAGCAAGAAACTGGAAAACTCCAATTTATGATTTGATTGAATGGATTATAGTTAGATAGAATAATCTGATCATCAAACTACACTATCTGCATTTATTTAGTAACCCATGTCAGTTCTTTCAGGCCCTAGAGGTTAGAAAAGTATCAAGAATTTATTATGGTTTAAACCTGGCCCTGACAGACAACCCCCTCGAGAGGTTAGGGTCAAATATTCTGCTACACGAAAATCGTTCATGGCGGAGACATGTTAGGATTTTGCTTTGATTCATCCATCAAATGAGAAAATGTCTCAGTTGTGGGAAGGTGATTTAGGTATAGTTTCTATTAATGATGCTACCTGCAATCTCAGTGTCACTTTAAAACGTGAACAAATCATCCCTCATACAAACTCCATACATGCGATGCAAGCGAACACCGAGACAATGGACCCAGCGGCTGAGCCATGTGAGGATGTCCCAGTTACCATGTTAATGTTCAATTCTCACATAATATTACATGAGAATATTAGATCACTAATTCTACTCATGTTTAGGAACTCGGTATTCCTACATCTTAGGTTCTCAGTGAATACCAGATATGTATGTGCGTGGACCAAACGTCTATGTCTCTGTCTCTGAGTTGTCCTATCCATTGGTCTTAACGCACAGACAGCGGTCCCTCCACCACTGTCCATCTCCGCTGGCTCATCCAAGCCACTCAGTGCAGATACAAGCTGTGGTTTCTCAAAGCTTGTGCGATGTTGGGAAAAAACTGACTTAATCCAGTTTGTATACAACAAACCTTTTATTACCATATATATAGATATATATTTTTCAATATATAACTAGAAGTTGATCATCTTCAGTCAAGATGACAACGCGTTCGATGATAACGTTATGACTCGACTTAATAGTGACAAGCAATACATAGGTAGCCATCATAACGTGACCATATATAATTATCATAATGTGTGGTAGGACACAAATTTCAAGATGGCGGTGATGTCAAGATTTATGCAACATACCAAGAATCGTAAAACCGTCTATGACAGACAAACCGTGGAGTTATTTCATACAGATCCAAAAAACGCTAAAAGATATTTCCGCCATCCCTGGCAAACTATAGGCACATAGCATGATGACTCGATGGTGCTACAACTAAAAAAAGGTTAAAAGCTGGCTAAAACTAACATAGGCTTAACAGAACATCAAAGTCATTCAAGCAAGGAGTTTCAATTGGTCGACAAAAGCAAACAAGTTCAATACACGGACATTATATGGGAAGATGAGTAGAAGAGTAGATTATACACACCGACACAACTTTTGAGTTGTACATTACGTTATAACCTGAGAAACACATTAAGGTGACAACAAGGTCAGGTTAAAGGTTAGCACTGAATAAGGTTAGGAGCAAGTTGACAGCAGTTCGCGTGAAGCTGTCAATTTACATGTCATCAATACTAGCCTCTTCCATTCACCCAATCAACATCCGTTTGAGATGCACTTAATGACCTACCACGGCACCGTGCATCTCAGTTACTCAACTCATACACACTCATCTGACAGCAGTTTCTTTCATTCCACCCTCGACCAGCCGTCAACCTCATACTAACACCTCTCCCCCCGCATCAGTCATTCCTCACCATACAATCACTTACTTCCTCACACCACACGACCTATCTATCACACCGTGGCCTCTCACCCGGGCCTGTACACTGTCCAGGCATTCCTACACTATACTACACCACTCACGATGCGTGAGCAAACCATGTTTTCCGAGTTATTTAAAATACAAGTTCATTAGACAATACAGTTACCCTCTGTCCAGCGTGATTCACATACAATTCTACCCTACCAACAAAAAAAACATCATAACATCGACCACAGCACATGTCACCCTCACGAGACCGCGTCCACCCTATATACGCCCTGGACAAATGTTGCCTGTAAACGGTCTAACGACACAGGGTGGGGGTGAGGAGAGAGCGATTGCATATTAACCGAAGTTAGCAGCTGACAGAGCTGCCACCTAGTGACGGCAACTGACAAGACAACCCCAATATACAAGAAACAACAAGACAAGATGAATGTACACAACAACAGCCAACGCCATTAGCACAACTGGTGGTTAGAAAGTCGATTACAGAGGCAGCACTTTTGTCAACGTTTCAAACCAACAATAAATACAATGAATTAAACGGGGCCAATCACAAAGCACATCTAGTTCATGGATATGCATGATGACCTCTGACCCTGTTATCCTGGACGTCATTTACAAAGCATCAAGTGAACTCGTATTACTTATTCCAAACTAACAGCATATCATTGCATTATAATCTATGACTACAGACAATATAACAATAGGTTTTTTTAAATATTTCTGAAGAAAATCGGATGCACCTCTACTAGAATGAATTCGATCATTGGCAGTAAAAATTGGTTTTTTGGTTTATTCTAGATTCCATGTAAAATATTGACAACTTGATGGATGATGAAATAAAATACCTGTCGATAATAGAGGTAGATCAGATATGACAATTCACCAGTCCCATCCCGTGATCCATGATTGGGAGGCCATTTGAAGCATTATGCATTTAAACCTGAGACTTGACTTGCCATGGTTAACAGGCAACAATACCACCTGTATAATGGCAACATTAAAGCATTTCTTACCCTGAGTTACATCTGACATAACACATATGATTTACCCTGAGGAGTGAATGTAAAATGTACAAATAGATGTTCTGATGCTGTGAATTTACCCAGTGAGAAGTATAACAACTGGCCTGAGCTCAACACAGACTCGACCTTATAAACCACTCAATGCAATAATCACTAACTATTTTTCAAAAAGGCAAAAAATATTCATCAAAATTGAATAACATGAGATATAGTTGTAAAATGATTAGATGTTTTCACACAGGCTTCATAATAATTAAAATGTAGGTTTTTTTTCTTCAATCTTAAAAAAAAAATGAGTGTTTCTTTATTTGAGTGCCAAAGTTAAAGTGACAAGATCCCCAAATATGCAGCTAGAAAACCATGTTGGGAACAGGTACAGAATGCTGACAGCAATATTTACCTACACTCAATGATATACAATAAAACATATGCATAATACACTCGTCCTAAGTACAACTAGTTGCTGTATCCTAGACTTGACAATAGGAAAGAAGGAAAAACTAGATTCTAATCTAGAAATTTACACACCAACAAACCATGCCATTTAGAATAGCTCACTAAAGCACAACTAAGACAAGGGGAATATCATACCTGTCAGATCAGCTGGTCATTCATAACAAACAAACTAGAGCTCACATAGAGCTATAACATATATGATAGCCCCTATCAGGTTCACACTGATGAGATAATTCAACCCCTGGTTCGATGGAAACTTGCTTGAATGACACTTTCTAGCGCTTACTTGGTGCATGCAAGAGAAAGTTCTGAAGTATAATCCTCGTTGAAAATGCTGTGTACTTTCTCCTTGTGAAGCACCTTGGGGTACAAAAACATGGTGAACTGCATAAAACAGTGAATAATCATAGCCTAAAGGACTACAGTCTATGAGGAAGCAGTGGACTTAAGTCCCCTATTTCTAATAGGACTTCAGTCACTGGTGAAGCAGAGGACTCAAGTCCCCTGTCGATGAAAGGACTACAGTCTCTGGGGAAGCAGAGGACCAAAATCTCCTGATGATATGAGGACTGCAGTCTCTGAGTAAGCAGAGGACTTAAGTCCCCAGTTAATTAGAGGATTTCAGTCATCTGTTAAGCAGAGGAGTTTAGTCCGATGCTTGGAAGTAGACTAGGTCTCCCGTTTGTTAGACGACCACGTGTTAGTCTTTGTAGAGGACTTGAGTCTCCAGCTTCGCACGAGGACTGTTATCCGTATATACAAATGGGATGACAGCCTTCATCTGTTCCAATGGCGTGCAATGACTGCTTTCTTCGGTCTGTTAAAGCAGTTCACCACCATCAGATAATCACCTCTCGACCTTATTTCTTCAGCATGACCTATCATTAGGCTGTTGCACTGGATGGAGGACACACACAGACTGGTCTCGCCGTGTCACGCTTCATCAACGAGATCACATAGTTAGACTGGCAGCGTCATAAGCAACACTCACCAAGCCAATGCTACCTCAACAGTACGCCATCTAGCGGTGCAACTCACCCTTGGATACCGGATATATAGAGCTGGAGTCCAATTGACAATCACAAAAGTTTCTGGATGTGGGCTAAGATAGGAGATTAACAAGAGCTGCACCTAGAAAACATGTCCACATATGACAAGCAATACTGCTCTACAATGCTGCACCGACCTCACCCCACCAAACACAGAGGTTCAAGGGGCAAGGTCAAAGTCATCTACATGAGCGGGCCTCCATCTCTCACGGCCTTGACCTCTTCTGGAGAAGTAGTTGTCGCAGCGAGTTGGCTTCCTCGCGCAGCGTCGCAACCTGCGCGCGCAACACGGCGTTCTCTTTCTCGAGAAAACTGGCACGGATGGCGATCTCGTCCTCCCGCGCTTTCCGAGCATCGCGAGACTTCTTGGCGGCAACATTGTTGCGTTTTCGCCGTTCGAAGTATTTGATGTCTTTGAGTTCTTCTGGAATAGGCTTCTTTTCACTGCGAGGCCGCCGCTGTTGCTGTTGCGTTAGAGATATAGCCCTAGCAATGGCGGACGTGGAACCTAGCAACACAAATGACCATAGCAACGTTTATTATAAAGTTAATGTTTTGACTAAAGCTAATCGAGGATTTGTAAACAACACACGAGCAAGCTTGGCAGAGCAGAATGCTGATTTCTTATTGATAGTTAACGTAACTGTATCTTAAATATGGTGGAGAAAGCTATCGGTGTAGCTCAGGATGACAGGATCAATTAGAATAATTGGTTAGCCCGGCGCATGCACTGCATTCCAATCATCCACCTTAAGAGAGTATCACCTTACATCCTGAACCGCGCGCTAAACTCTCAAAACATTGCGATCCGCCATAAGTTACCTCACATCACCAAGCATTCATAAAGCCTTTAGTACTCGTGATCTGCCTTGGGTCATCCAACATCACTGTTACCAGCACACCTGATCCAAACATGACAGCGCTCCCACAAAACACCTCACCCCGACACGACCTCGGGGAGACGTTGACACCCGTACAATTCAGAGGTCAGGAGACTCTTAATTCTCCTTATCACAGGATGACCAAAATACGCTAGGTAGCCAGGCAGCTGATAATGCGAGCGCTGTGATAGCGCCCACCTCTAATCAGGAGATGACAGAGGTTATCCGGAGGTCATCTAGGGTTAATGTACACTGGCACTGCATCACAGCGCCGCAACACAACCCTCTGAGACAAGCCTCTTCAATATGATTGCACATAAATTACTTTCGCTGTCGATAAGGTGGTGCTGTTGCGAGTGGGCAGGTTGGGTGGAGCTGACTGGCGACGAGGGTGTTACAGACAGGTTACAACGACTTAGGTGTACCTGGTGGAGATGATAGAACACGACCTGGGCTAGTGGGGACAGGGTGGGGAGGGTTATGGGTATTGTCAATGGGTACACTGCACACGTCAGAAATAGAAGTAGAAGCAGAAGTAGAGGTAGTAGTTATAGTCATCTTTCAGTATTCAGGCCTATACTAAGTTGGGTCTTTTTCGCACTTGAGACAATTGATGTGAATGTCTCACATTCTCATGCGTAGTATACATATATATATATATATATATATATATATATATATATATATATATATATATATATATATATATATATATATATATATATATATATATATATATATATATATATATATATATATATATACACTTCTAAATAATCTAAATTATGTGTACTTTGTTTGTTTACTATTGGCAAACTATCTGTTTATCCTGCTTTATCAACGGATTACATATGTAGATCTTCGACCGACTGTTAAATTGAATCCTAAATGCAGAGTTTTGGTCAGCCATCTTTATCATACTTGACCCAGAAAACGAACAAAGCGCTCCAAACAGAACATGCTGCTTCTCTGCAGCATCTGCCGGCGGGTCTAATTAGTGCAGCTAGGTGTAAGATGACGATCGATTGCACCTGGTCAGTGAGGGGCCATCAATGAGATGACCGCGTCCTCCCCTCCAACTCCATAGCATTAACGCTATGTTCAACCACGCCGAGCTTTGGCGCGTCCAACATGAGCTTATGCCCACAAAACCTGTCGTCCGTACAGGTCAGGTCTCCCACAACACCTGTCGACCGTACATCACAGGTCGCGTCACAGTTGACGCTAGGCAAGTCACTGCCATCGTACGTCTCACGCGTCGTCAAACGTCGACCCAGCTTCGTCAGCTGGACACGTCGACCACCACCATCCCAGCTCATCTAACGAGCCATCCCTTCCTCAAACCTCAATTACAGTTATTCATTCGCGTTTAGATCCCTCCAGATTTACAGATATCTGCCTGATTTTAGAAAGACTGTTCAGCCCCATATTTGTAACGAGGTTGCCTAGCATGCTGCTTGGCAACAGCACCTTGGAAACCAAAAATTTAAATTTTTCAGACATTCAGTCGCTACGCGGCACTGCGGTCTCAGTAAATAGATCTTTACTTCGGCTGTCGCCATTTATGTTGTCGGAAATAACCATTCCTGCTTGTCGGTCAAATATGTGCGCAAAAATGCCCACAACTTTAATGAGTTAATATTTGATGAAATATACAATTTGTAACCAAATCGGAAGTATACATATCGATAGCGAGGTAGTTATAACTTATAGAGCGCGTAACGATTTACAGCCAAAATTCGTGTAGTCATGGTTTTAGGGAGGCACCGTTATCGATGGAACGACATAACTAAATAAAACAGGTTTCCACAGTACATCATGAAAATTTCCAGTCAAACAATAATGTTGAAAATTTATCGACATTTTTCGATCAAGTAAACTTTGCGGCACAAATCAAAAGATGGCGCTATTTATGTCTGCGTTAAACGTTGTTATGTGTAAAAAAAATGATCCCTGAGTGCCCGATATGGGGCTGAACAGCCTCTTTAAGCGAGACGACCCTGATGAGACTTATTGAGAGCGACTGAGGGTGGATAGTCGATGCGAAATAGCGGTAATGACAGGCGATTGTCATCAAAACACCCCTCCTGGCTGAACATTCAAGCCGCAGCATTGATTCCTCTTTTTGGCATTCATATTCAGATAATAAGCCACACAGCATCATTCAATCATTTGCATTGTTTCATTTGCAATTCACACTAAATACTGCGTCAGAGGTCATGGCTCGACCTCTACATGACCTCTATCTAATGCGATCGATATGAGGGAAGAGGTCATGGCTCGACCTCTACATGACCTCCATCTAATGCGGTCGATATGAGGGAAGAGGTCATGGTTCGACTTCTACATGACCTCCATCAAATGCGGTCGATATGAGGGAAGAGCGTCGATCTTAACGTTCCATGCCCTTAAGGCAGGCGTTAGATTCCGCAGGTATAGTATCAACCTCCCCTGACAGTGAATGCCTCCCGTGAGAGGTACGCTCCCTGCAGGTCGTTAGCAGTATAACCATTAGGCAAATATAGGCAATAAAAATGGCCCCTACCCCTCCCAATCCATACGAAAAGAGGGACTGATTGCCTGCCCGTAACGTCTATATGCCTCACTGCTTAGACACATTGCCATTATGACACACCTTATCGCGCCGCTGCCACCTTCACATAAGTACCATTAGCTACAAGGATCTTCCCTCTCAACGACCTCTGACCTCTCAATGACATCGAGAAGAGCCATGACCACTATGTACGACAGTGGTTATGCGCAATGATACCTCGCAATTTTAGAAGTTCTGCATTTTATGCCGGTTATGGCACGGTACCCGACACTAACACAGTAGTCACAAGGCAGCGCATATGATGCAGTAGTTACGGGTGAGCAGACGTGGTTACGTCGACGGCGGCCTTCCAACGGCCAGTTCGTCTCGGGTGAACTGGGCTGACTGTGTCAATCATGATAGGTCCGCTGTCGCTCAACGTCATTAGTAAAGTAAGCGAGGTTATGACCACTAACTCCGCTTAACGTGCACGCGCATGCGCGCGGACAACAGACGCAATGCATGATGACCGGTGCACGTAACACCGTAGCCGTGTTAACTACGAATAAACGTTTACCAGGCTACGATCGTACGCATAGCGCATAACGTCTCCGGTCCAATCAGGCAAGCATTTGAGGCTGAGCGATTGTTGGAGCTTGCGCAGACGGTTAGTCCATGTGGGCGGTATCGGCTACATTATGGAACACGGTAAGCAGAATAGTCAGACAAGTAGATTACAGCAGAGTGCGTCTGAGTGAGGTAGCGTTACAGAGGTCAATAGGACAACTATCTCCCAAACCCACCGTCTCTACGTGGACATACTGACCAGCCACTGGGGTCAGTCGGTACATTCATCAGGTGCTTATACTAGCATAACTTATAGAACGGACGCCGCCGAGACGGACGCCGGTTTACGGCAACTTGTGATGCGGAGTTGAGTGAAACGAAACAACCACGAGATTGGAGACCATTGGAGAAGCCCATTCTCCATGTCAGCTAAAAGAACCACAGCTAGGTAGAAACGGTCATACAAACATTGAGAAGGATGTCCAGACAGAAATAATGAATTCAGGTCCCTACAAATCAGACGCGCAATACGCACAGCGCAGGTATTACCAGACCATCATTAATGGTATACCGATGCGCATTTAAATCAATTCGGACAAGAAATCCCCACTACACCCCCGTAATTCACCCCCCACACTCCATCATTTCACCCGACACTCGAATCACAAGAAAGGGCGGCATCCTTAGCCACTCACCCCACCTGTAGGGAATGAGAAGAACTGGGTACACTCGACAAGTCGTTAGCACCATCTCGACAAGCCTAGCACAATACAGATATGTAAATGCCCTCTTTTGAGATGTAAAACCTATTGAGAAGACAATGAGGACTCTGTGATGATGCTTGAGGGAAAACGTGGCCAGCGGCCAGCTAACCCCGGCAATCCTGTCGACTACGACTGACAATCAGCTCAAATCGCCCCACAACGTGATGAGAAGAACAAGATGCCCCGGGGCCTCTTGACGCGCGTCCTTAAACCTCCTTTCTACCATTATCAGCTTCCCACATCAAACAGACACCCATGCCAACCTCTTGTCGTCGAGGCGTAAGCCCTAAATCCGCAACACACGGAACCTCGTCATCCCATTGTCACAAGGGCCATGACCTTTTAAGGAAGCAGGGTAAATCAGGGTTGTAAGGCAACAATTGACCTTTCACCCAGGCAGCCTATTAGCCGCAACACAGACGGTTTTCACCAAGTCTTATCCGATCTCAAACAGCCATGTCTGTCCATGTAGGCATCACTTGAAAGCCGCGTGGACGCTAGCACCCCGTCTGAGACAGTCAACACACACGCTCTTCACGTCACTGGTGAGCTCACCTGCCAAGCTCGTCATATTCTCAAAGACGGCAGATGAAAATGGGTTGATCATAGGTATGATAAAGACAGCAGCCATGGGTCGTCAGCATATTCACAAGGGGCATGTGAGATGGACAATCGGACTGACGAAAGGCTTATCTCGGCCATGTCAATGAGCCACGCTAAATCAAATCGGGAAACTTAATGGCTAAATAAGAAGGAAGTTCATTTATCCCACCCCTACGCCCATCTCGTCTATGACGTCACCAGGACGCGTTTATTACACGCTGACACTATAACACTGATGTTGACAATACAGTGACGCCGTCAACGATGTATGTTGGACAGATAAGCCAATCTCCATTTGAATGGGTGATGGAAGTGGAGAGAAGACTAGGCGAGTGGTTGAATGCTTCCAGCGGCGCATGAATGACACTACTCTCCGGAAAGATACGCATGGCTTCTCCAAGAGAAAGTCACATACAAAACGCCATCAATTCCTCATCATGTATGCATAATGTATAGGTAAGGGGTCGGGGGAGGATATGTGGGTGACGGCTTGGAAGAGAAGGATGAATGAAGCTGCCATCTACAGAGGGGGTGGGTTGCAAGGGGGCGAGGTACTAGCGTTAATCCGCATGGTCGTTGCTCGTCTGCTCATATAGTATTCCACGTCTATTACACTCTAATGGCATACCACTTGAATGCCAAGCTTTATATCTATTATCTTTTTAATAGCTCCAGAAGTGCATCGTTTCCAACCACGTATTTCTCACGAGAGATAAGTGCAATCGATAAACTTCAAACAGGGCTTCCACTCGTCCTGGCATTCGATTTATTTATCTAAGGACAGCGGCACCCCCGGGAGAGAAGCATCTGCAGAAAGCTATCTGTCATGAGGCTACACTGGGCGGACATAGGCCAGCTGGCCTCTGACTCAAACAGGCTACTCTAGCCACTTACACTGGTTTTCGCGTTGGTAATTTCCGCTAATGAAGGGACCGGGTTAATGATAGCCAACGGCTCCCACGCTGGCGCTAATAGAGGCCAGCCAAGAACTCTAGAGCTCAGAGGATCCCCCGCCAAAAGGCTCCCACATAGCAACGTGTTTTCTTACTTGAGGAAGAATCCACGGATTCCGCAACATCAAATCTTCTACACAAAGGTTAACAAACAGCTTTACAAACGCACTAGCATACTCAAATCAATCAAATGCTTCCTTCAATATAACCAATAAAATCTAACATTAACAGGGTCACATATTTTAGTAGGGTTGTTGTTGTTGAATATTCAAACCGCAAGGAATGGTGACAGTTTATCGCTGAAAGAAAGTGAGGTCGCCCCACGGAGAAGGTGTGGGTAAATGTTAAACAGCCATCGACTGAATGACACTCAGTTATTGTGAAATAAAACGTGAAATGACAGCCACAAGATGGCGGGGTGAGGCTGATATGAAAGGAGGCCCTGACCGAGGTTAAGTTATCATCTTCAAGTGTTATTGTCAGGTCAAGACGAAGGTGCCATGTCAAAATCCACACACCACAGGACCTATGTCCTTCATGAATATACTTTAAACACCTTATTGAACCAGCAATAACTGGCACTACAATTTTCTGTCATAGCTCCGGGGATAAAGGCTGAAAGTGTTTGAGAGGTCAGAGTTCAAGTGGTGTAAATGACGACCTCCACGCGCCGGGGCGGTGAACTTTGACCCCCAGCGACACGCACGCAGCACCTGGCAAGCGGCTCTTGATGGCAACACGCTGCAAACGATTCTATTCTGGGCAAAATCTCTCAATTGATGCAATGCGGATCGAGTCAGGCATTTAAAACTCACCTACATGGAAAAGGGCGCGCCTTATAAAGAATTAATTAGGTGATATTTAATTTAAGAGCAGTCGATCGCTGACAGTGCGATAAATCAGTTAGCCACGGAGCGGGAAATGGTCGACACAGGGGATGGGGAGGGGGGGGGGTGGGGTGGGGACACCACTGCCTGTGCTGCTTCCCGTTATTGGCTATCACAAGAATCAACTTTTTTTATAAGACGGTCATGTTTGAATTATGACGCAGACAAAACTCTGTGACATGATATGTTTATTTCCCCCTCATAACTTGGCTAGACAAGACCCAAGAAAAACCGGATACCCGATCACCCGAGCAATGAGCTGCGGAATAAGGTTATTAATCGGCGTTTACTAGTTACTTATATTTCCCGAATTCTAACAGGTAAAAAATGACATTTAGAACTGGGGGAAAAAAGAAATGTATGAGATAATTGAAAGAGAGGCTTGCTATACAGTCTAAATCGGGGTCATTGTCATGGTGGGGAATAGGCTTATAATTAACGTCTTCTATACAAAGAGAGCTTCCACAGGTAAACGCTCTGAAGACGACGGCATCGACAGTTCACGCGATGCAACTCACATATACCTCCATTTCTTTTCAAATCAACATTCGTCACACCACTTTGACGAGACCACATGAGGGGGGTCTCTGTAGACAGTGAGAGGAAGCTATGAAGAGTATCAGTTTACTATACAACCTACACTAGGTGTCGCTTCCTATACGGGATCGCCTTCGCGCTAGGGAATGACAATGGACATTATATGACCATCCCCTCACGGGATTACAAGCCATCCTCGGATGAATAATGACCCCACCTCTTAGAATCAAATCCCGGCCACTATAAGAGCCACCTTCTCCAAAGAGGAAGCTTCGTAATGTACTTGGTACATAAGCGAGTGATTTTCACAAAGCATGCTTCCATTTAAATGTGAGATATGCGGCTGCGAGTGAGGGTTCAGCAGACCGTGAATAATCATCAGTTCGTCTTGTCTTACAAAGACCGGCCTCTCCATTCCCGTCCAGTCCAGATCGTGCCGAATCTGACACGTTCATGAGAGCGAGTAATTAGAGGGGATAAAAGCGAACATCGACATTGTTCTCTTCACTCCCAAAATAGGCAACTATTCCTAATCGGGAAGTTTGTTACAGTTGGACGGGGAAATACGTGAAGCCATCTCTTGAGACAGAAACACCTTCACATTATATACTCGCTAGAGGGCGCCCTGCCTCAGCACGAGAAGTTTCCATGCGAGTTGGAACCCTGGGGGTGATGTTAGGAGAAGAAGGGAGGGGACAAATTTGAAAACTTACAGCTGCCGTTGCGAGCATGGACATCAGTGACGCATCACGCTCGTTGTCCACCAGGAGAGGAGGTCAATTCCTCACAGCGCCCCGCCCTAATTAGGACGATTTTAAACGACGCGCGTGACCGGAAAACGCCGCGCGTTGGCAACGAACGACGCGATAATAACGCGCATGACTCGCCCCTAACAGCTTTCTGTCACACTCAATTAACAAGGCAGTTACGTCATAGATTCAATCATTGAGTGGCTAAAATCAATTCATGCAATTAAACATTTTTTAAAATTATCCCATGTGATTGAACAACAAGCTGTCTAATTAATCAGAAATAAGCCCGGCAGTGTATGAACCCGAATATGGATAAGAGTTATACCCCATAAAAAAAAAAAATTAAATTTACGATGTGATGTTGTTATTGCTGTTATATTCACGGTATGGCAGCACATGGCAAAAACCTACATCAGCTGGGATCATTTTGGACAGATTGCGAATTAAATATAAAATATGCTTCTGTTAGCGGTCGTTATCGTTGTAACTAATTATGTTGGGGGACAGAAGTAACATCGTATGCTTATCACTGAACCCAGCCCGTCACATTCTGTAAGCTTGTTTCACTGGGAGCCGCAACACATCTGTGGCGCGCCAAACTCTACCTACACCTACACCAGCTGGATCGGTCACGTGCTCGCCATCACATCATTCAGTGAACAAACTAACAGCGTGTATAGTATGCAGCTGCAACCAACTGGCAGTTTTAATTTGTATTCAGAAAAATTGACGCCCGTGGTAATTTCTGCTTATTCAGCATTATTTGAGATACATGTGAGAGCAGATTTTGGGAATGACATGGGATGAGAATCAGGCGAGGTGAGGTTGAAAGCAAGTCAACCTGCCATTCAAACAACAATTCCATACTAGTGTGTTAATTTTACTTCGTAAACAACATTTTAATCAATTACGGATCTCAACTGTTTGAATTATAAATCCCATTATTATGAGGTAAAATTTCAGTGATATCCTTCAGTGACAAAGTCAATTAGTCCAAGACCTGGTCCCTTTAAAATTTATCTGACAAATGAGTAATTTGAGTATAGGAGAATGTCTTTCTTGAGTAATAAATGAAAATTATCCATATTAACGCACAAAACCGACATCTTTACTGATAAGCATTATTCTAATCAGCTAGACGTTGCCAGAAACAGTGACTTGGTCACTGTTGGTGGCATGGAATGCGTCGCTAGAGACTGGTTCAACCCGGTATTTGGTGAGGGAAGAACGGGGTTTATGGCCGGCTAAAAGAGCGAGGGTGTGGCCCTAAAATACCATCAATCACTGTCATCATTTCCATCTTACAACAGACACTTTACAACCACAAAAACCGCTTCACCTTGCCGCCTAACCACGACTGCTAGATGATACACGCATCTCTCGCGGGATCTCGTCTGCCATTCAAAGAGTGCGCCAGTCGGCTGATACGCGGACTGCTGGGCTGACCATAGAACAGTGTTGTGGTCAGACACTGCTGACCATAGACCCACATGTATAGAGTGAGACCCTCACAGCTCCTACTAATTAGAGATATTAACATCAACGGCAATTTCTTACATGAGGGTACAATTTCCTACAGGTTTCCTACAGCACAGGGTGTTTGAGTATTCAGTTGGCAATAACGCCAGACAACGTCATGGGATCCGAGTCACCTGGGATAGGTCTAATGAAGATGATATAATGAAGATGGTCGATCAGGAAGTGAGTTCAACAATAACCACCAGGTGGCCATATTTCATAGGCAGCGCGTAGACAGGTCAATGGCATGTCTGTCCCCCACCAGTGACACCACCCCGCACCCCTCATCACTACACCACAGACATAGCGAAGGCAATCAAGTCTTAACATGAAATAATGGCCCTTCTCAATCGTGTCTATACTTCATTTACATAAACGCTCTTGATGTTTCTTTCTGGTTCACAGTTAATGACATTTTGAGGGTCTCGGACGGCAGATGCAAAGATCGTCCAACAACGGCCTGAAACATCGAACGAAAATAAAGGCAAGGCCAGAATTCAAAGTATCGTGAAAAAGGTGGCCTGATTGAGCAATGGGTGCGGCCGAGTTGGGCTCGGGACTGGTAAGTATGTGAGGACGTGGACACGGCGATGACGTCATCTGGTCAGCATGAAGGCCACGGAATGACCTCTCCTCTTGATCCAACACGACCAGGACTGGTCAACAAGAAAACCAACACTAACACTTACAGATCCAATTGATCTAAAGGGCTTATTGATCTGGGATCATCATCCAGGACAATGAACCTCCCAATGGAATGATTATCATGTCCAAGGTCTATGGACCAAGAGTTCCTGGGATAACTTTTCTGGCCAGGTACAATTGACCATAGGATGGGATAATTATCATGACGAGGTACAATGAACCTACTAATCCTCGCACTATTATCATACAGAAGAATATTGGGTCTCTTCATATGAGGGTAATCATCTTGACCAAGGACAATGGACAATGACGTCACCAATGGCTGCCTTAGTGCCAATGGGCTATACTCCCTGCTCATATATCTCGTCACCTCTCGTCAGACCAGTGATTGTAGATAATCAAAGATGTGTGGGAAGGGTGGGGGGGGGGGGGGGGTGGTTGTTAGTTCACTTAGTGAGTATTTATAGGCGAAGCTACCAGCTCTTTGGCTCCAGCGAGACCCAGCACCAAGCAGTGAGGCCGTCACATCGCGTTACGGCACGTCATGGTGACAGAACGCAACTGACGGGTTCAATCCCGGGGCAGCGTAACGATAAGGAACACTTGTGTGGCTAGCATACAATACGTAGGATGGAGTTACTGAAGCTTATAGCAACCTAACACGACCCTCACTTCTCCCATCACATACTACCAGCCTCCCAAAGCATCACCAAGGTAACAGCTGAGCGTGCATGGTAACATGGCGGCGTGTGTGAGTAAAGGGCTTCCTCTCGTGGACCTAGATGAACCAGGTCGCGGGCTCCCTTCCTTCGCCTGTTGTGCCATCCGAGACAGAGGAATTGCTGATAACACCCGACAATCAGGCTCAAGTTGGCTCGCCATGCAAAGGGCATAGGGTCAAGGTCGTCGTCAAAGAAAAATGGCATCTAAGATAAAGACTTTAAAACCTGACGCGGAAGCAGAAGACGAGGACAGGATTACCTATAGATGCTGATCAAGAGATTCATGCAGCTGATGCATGAGAGTATCCCGACACCCCCCCCCCCTACCCACGACTCCCCGCGCATGTAAACAGGCGCTCATATCTTACCAACAACAGAGACATCTTACAATGACGAAGACGAGTTGGACTCAATGACGTCACACAGTTTGTGAGTTTCCAAGCTACCGACTAAAATACGACCTAGAGGGATGCATCGTGATGGCTTTATGACGACGTTCATAACTAACAACTCCAGCCACATGAATTTCATGAAGTGTAAATAAAACCAGTTAATCTCTACCGAAAGTTTCGCTATAATCGACATCTAAAAGCGAGTACACCTATCCCGCCGAGGTACTACTTATCACTAACTCCCCTGACCTCGTGACCCAGTCCAGCGTACAAACATGCGCAGTCAACCGACCCGACACACAGCACTTACGTAACTACACGCAATGTGCACACGCCGTCACAACAGCATAAATATTAGCAGGCGTAGACTAATTATTTGTGGGGGAAGGGACACGTGAGAATAACTACGGGCTCAATAGATGATGTAATCAGGCGAGGGCCCAGACGAGGGATGTAGGTCACGGGTGTGCTGCTGAGGCAGAGGGTGCGGCCATGGTTGTCATGGAAGCCTGTGACAAGTATGCACCGAGGTGCGAAGTAAGCATGATGTCGATCGGCGAATAAGCCGACTGATGGTAAATGATGGTGAATGATGGTGAATGATGGTAAATGATGGTGAATGATGCTGAATGATGGTAAATGATGGTGAATGATGGTGAATGATGGTAAATGATGCTGGGTGAATGTTGCTGATGTTGCATGACCATACCTGATACAGAGTGCTGTAAATGAAGTGCATTGAGCTGATGGTCATTCCACTTCTTGATTTTCTGGCCTTCCCATGCCCTCTTAACACCTCTTCACTCCCTCACACCGCTCTTCCTGGCGTTTGTACCCCACTCTCTCTGACGTTGTACCCCACTTTCCCTGACGTTGTACCCAACTCTCCCTGATGTTGTCCCTCACTCTCGCTGACGTTATACCCCAACTCTCCCTGAAGTTGTACCCCAACTCTCCCTGTAAGTTGTACCCCAACTCTCCCTGAAGTTGTACCTCACTCTCTCTGACGTTATTCTCCACTCTCCCTGACGTTGTACCTACCTCCCCCTGACGTTGTACGCCACTCTCCCTGACGTTGTACCCCACTCTCCCTGACGTTGTACCCCACTCTCCCGGGTACCTCGCTCGTCCTACCACACCACCCACCCCCCTCCCGCCACCCCTGATCACCCCATGCCCTCTGTTCACCCTTACCTTGCAACCATCAGCGAGAACCTCCTACGCATGCGTGTCAAATGACGACCAATAATTCATACAACACAGCAAGAGCGACTCCCGTATCATAATCAATCCGTCAATGATCGTTCACGGCTCGACAATAGCCACCGCTCTTCCCGACCAACACAACTAAATCATACTCTCGTGAGCAGATGCCCTACACGGGGGTGAATGGGCGCGAATAGGGAGGAGGGGTGGGGAGGGGGAGGGGGTGCCACAACAGGTGTGGCACTGTGTACGTGCTCTTAACGCTGCTTTTGCAGCGCAATCATAAGCAAGTCAACAGCCGATAATCAGTCATGCCACAAACACTAAATATCATCCAACTCCAGCAATAGCATGTCAATTGGTAGGCCAGAAAATCGAATATTGAACGAAAATCTGGAAGTGATGCGAGAAACAAATGCATAGGTGAGGCTTTGATCGTGACCAGACATAAAGACAAACCGACAAGCTGGCTGCAGGTGGAGACACAGGTGAGGTGACACCAGCCGGACCAATCACGCACCTGCTCAACACGCAAACCGTCGTCGGGATCGTCAGCTGATCCACTTCTTCCGCCTCATCCACGACCTGGTTTACTGCCACTCAGCGGTCGGGTTTCGCAACCCGGGATTGGCAACGGGTTTGTGCCATGTGGACGCCGGCATTTCAGGGGAGCTGTCTATTCTTACCATCATCATCATCATCATCATCATCATCATCATCATCATCATCATCATCATCATCATCATCATCATCATCATCATCATCATCGTCATCCAAACCCATCACCATGTTTTTTTCATTTCTGCTCAATTCAGTTGCGTGATTGTGTAAATTTTATCCGTTGACACCTGGCTTTACGTCCGAGGTTTAGGATGAACCTAGCGGCATCATATACACTGCCATAGTGACAAAGGGAGCCCAATTTGAAACTATCGATCGGAAAGAACATCAATTCAGATTAAAATGACAATTACAATTTACCCTACAACTCCCTGACTCAAACAACAGAGAAAAGGGGCGCCCGCTATTGAATGGGGATAAAGTGGAGCTCTAGCCGATTATCGCTCGTGAGAGCACGTCATACCACCCCCGCAGCTACAGCTAAGGAGGGTCAAGCTCGCTGTGAACTCTTGACCCCTTGACAGACTATTAGCTTTCCTGAAGATCTACAAAGTAACTGACATAGCGTGCGCTGCACTGTTACCCACCAACAATCACTTCCGACACCAAATCATGACCTCTGACCAACAAACGACCACTTCCGTGGTTACATTTCCGGTGTCCAGCCGCCGAATGACCCGCGGGTCAAAACATTTCATTTATAACAATTTATCAACGCAAATGAAATATGATATTCGGGGTGCGCGCTATCGAAAATACCTGAATCTCTTAAATAAAACAGTAACCAACGATTGAATGGGGTGGGTGGGGGGGGGGGATGTTTGCTGAAGTAGTTGAGTTTAGCGCGCGTCACCATCCCGTAATTCTATAGGCACAGGCACCTTTTGACTATGTCTCAGCGTTCAAATCCAACACGGCGTGGACCGCAACAATGACCAGTCGATTGACGACCAGCATGCTGTGTAAGTATTGATCAGCTTCACTCCATGACACAACACCTTGCTCCAAGCCCACCTAAGCTTGAATCACCCTGCATCAACCAATCTCTTACGAACACCTACTTGGCGTTCACCACATGACTCAAGTCTTCAGGTGATTGGACGGATTTGTCACGTGACTATAAACAACAATTATAGTTGAGCTATCTTGTTCATAAAAACAACGGGTTTTACAGCGAATGACGTTCCAGTGATAGGCAAACAATTGCGGTTCATATGGGGGTAGACACTGTCTATAAGGAGGGGCATTACGAACCTCCACCAGACACACCCAGGTCACTAACCGCATGTCGGCCAACACAAATGTTAAATAATACGGCTAATATTCTCCAATAAAAAGTAAGGTGTGAGAGATTGGCGAAATCCTGCAGGCAGCGGGAGGCAACTCGAGCTGCGTAACAGCAATTAGTGTACACGCACCCATAGCGCGTTACTGAGGTGGACCACACCCTGCAACGCGCACGGTCCAACCATCTTATATGAGGCCATCGAAGCCATCCGCGAGTTCCTGCTCACTGAGACTTACGGCCTAAGATATAACCAACCGCACATCATATTACATCCCGCAAACTTACATCAGGGAGCAGCCACGTGACTGATTGGTTGTGTAACGAGGCAGGTTGAGGACATATGAGGCCACTGACTGAGTCACTCCCCAACTCCCCCACCCAACAGTCAAAGACAACCTGCTGACTGTTACATCGCACCAACCCATACAGCGTCACCCTCACTCCTACACCACGGCCAGTATCGCCCGCGACGCTGACGCCCTCAACGGGACTGTATCATTGCTGACTTACTCATTGCTTTCCGAAATGTAGTATATTTTACAAGTATGTGAGATATGAACCAGGGTCGACTGTATGGGGTTTAATAATAGGCTCACCAGACAGTTGACCGCAGGTGTGGGAGGGTGGGTGGGTGGGTTTAGGGGGGGTGGGGGTTGGTGATGAAGACTGGGCACGAAGTCGGATCAACTCGGTGATAACAGGCGTCGCCCAAGTCGAGGAGCTTATAAGAGTTAACATTCGCCGAGTACCTGTAGCAACCCAGCCCGCTACATGGTGTTGGGAATACTGTCACTGCGATGCCTGTGTCATGGTGATATCTGTCAGGTCATCTGTGTCACGGTAATGTCTGTCAGGTCATCTGTGTCAAGGTGATGTCTGTACATCAGGTTTCATAATTTAAAAAGTGCATTACAACCATGAGAAAATGCATCCATTACTAACCCCTCCCAACCCCTCCCCACACGAACCCCATACGAATATTAACAAGGAGAAAATTGGGAATTCAGGTACGGCCTGCTTACAACTCACCTGGCCACTGAGCCGAGGAACAAAATGAAGAAACACCGATTAATAAAGCGGGTCAAAATCAACAGCGTGACCGGTACTTAACCACGAAGCCTGGTAAACGTAAGCATCCCGAGCAGCACCCGCTCGGAGCTACAGCGTAGACATCCTGAGCAGCACCCGCTCGGATCGACAGCGTAAGCATCCCGAGCAGCACCCGCTCGGATCGACAGCGTAGACATCCTGAGCACCACCCGCTCGGATCTACAGCGTAGGCATCCCGAGCACCATCCGCTCGGATCTACAGCGTAGGCATCCCGAGCACCATCCTCTCGGATCTACAAGTCATCATGTCACGTGATTTGCAACTGCTACCAAGTTGTCAAGTCGACGAGGTGTGCTACGAGTGAGCGTAGAAAGGCTAATCGGGGCTGGTTGGCCTGATGAAGATGGATTAGAGGTTAGCATGGAGGTGGGTAGAGGGGATGGGGTGGGGGGGGGGAGAAAGATGAGGCAAGTGATGGAAGTGTTGTTATGTCTGTTCAGTTAGTACTGACATCATTCTCTGCGAGTCAGGTAAAGTAAGTTAACAACACAGACACTCGTGTGTTGATACGCATATATAAATAGAGAGAGAGAGAGAGAGCCCATGATGTGTATTTAGTAAATGATATCCCAGGACGCAGGGTTCGTTTACAATGTCATCTGAGGTTCTTTTTCAATGAAGAAGAAAGGCAGGAAAGCCAATGACGCGATCGGAAGATCGTCTGCAACGTGAGGCCCGGATACTAACTCGGTAAACTTCGGAAAATTAGGACTTACCGGAGACGTTTCCCGGCCATACGTTGTACGGGTTGACCTGTTGTGACGTCATACCCATATCAGGCCCACCTAGCCCCAGACCCTGCTGGGCTGCCAGGGCTGCCATAGGGCTACCCATGGCTGCCGAACCGCTCACTGCTGCCGAGAACAGCGCCGGGTTGAGACCTCCCCCACCCGCCGACGAGACACCGGAATGAGACGCCGGCATACCGCCTCCCAGACCGACCATGCCTGTCCCAACGCCCGCACCGCCCAGGTTAGCGGCTAGACCGACCGATGCAAAGTCGAGGGCCTCCTGGTTGACGGAGGAAGAGGTAGCTAGTCCGGGTAGACCGGGGTGGTTGAGACCATGCGAGTTAAAGAGTGTTCGTGGCTCCTTGCTGGTGGTCGGGGAGGTGAGCGGGGTGGTCGTTTGGTGGTGATGTCGACCCGGAGACTCATCCAGAGGAGACGAAGGCAAACTATCCGGGGATCGTGACGCTATCACGTCTGTGTTCCTAGCGTTATTACTGATCTGCACTTGGAGATGATTGAGTAAGTCCGCACTGGGGTTGCCTCCCAGGCCACCAGCCAAGACAGAATCCTGCTTGGTTGTGTTACGATCTAAGTTGGAGGCGAGTGAGGAGGCGGAGTGGGGATGGTGATGAGGTCCGGCGAACGAGGGCAGAGAGTGGATGGAGTTGAAGGCGGCTGCAGCTGAACTCATCCGTCCCAACGCCACTTCTAGACTAGGCAGCGCCTGGCTCGACGCGTGGTGTGCATTCAGTTCCATCATGACGACGAGACGACGACGACGACGACGATGACGACGTTAGGGAAGATCGACACACATCAACCCTACACCAGCACCGTCATCACCGACAATCCAAGTCAATCAATAGGTAAGATCCGACCAGAGAACAATCCCAAATATTCCGCACTTAATATATCATCCAACAACCAACATCAGATAGTATAAACTCCAACAGGTATATTTTTCAAAAGTACTTTTCGTACAAAGTCGTGTAGAAAGCTATTTGTTTAGAATTGGCCGTGTTATTCACAGCCTTGGGACCTGACAGAGGGACGGTCGTAGCTCTCTTTAGGCTAGTCGTAACTAACTGAAATACAAGCGGTCTCGGCCTCAACAACACGTAACCGGCTAGCCTACAGTATTGACCGATATTGAACGGCGAGTAGGCAGGCGGGCAGGAGAGCAGACGGGCGGGGGTAGGGTTCGGAGGTTGTATATAAGCCGTGAGCAGACTGACCACAAGCTTGGTGGCGTGGTTATGCGTTGAGTACCATCTCGATCACGTCTGGCCGCCTGGCTCACTGGCCCCAGGCTGGCTGGCTAGCACGATTCAGGATCGATGTCCTCTCTACTTACAAACTATAGCAGAACTATTGAAGAATGGCGGTAACTCGTGAACTGGCACCTCCGTGATCCTCCACACCACCAGCGAACGTACCCAGCCTCTGTTCCAAAGCTCACCGTACACACCGTATACAAGCGACTGACCAACACACTCACACAATCGATGGCGCTCTGATGATGTGTGATGGCGAGCGAGAGAGGGGTGGTGGGGGGTCGGTGTTGCGTCCACCAATACGACTCTTGTACAATCAGTCTGTGCTGCAACGCACAGGGTAAGCGCCGCTAATCCACGCGCTACGGTCACCTTCACTTCGGGCACTCGTCCGGCCGAAACAACTCTCTCTTCCAGAAGCCACGACCACGGTCCAAAGGCCTTCTTCTCGCGCAAGATCGCCGCGTTTTATCTCACCAACTGGCCACATCCAAGCGCACAACAAGTTATAAACTCGGCTCACTACCGAGAATGCAGATAGTTTCAAAAGTTCAATATTAACAACGGCATATTATTCGTAGATAATACGCCGGTGATGGTAATGTAATGGCGACTCCGGGGTTAGTGGCGGGTGTGTATTGTGTCCGTATGGACATGGTAGGGGTTGTGTAAAACATCACCGCTAACACACATCAAGGCGAGAAGACTTTCCCACCAGCTCTGCCACGCTGTCCAATCAGGTGACGAGTTGTCAACTGTCCATCATAGAGACGAAAAGAGGCACACGAAGGCCTCCTCCACCACCTGAGGTGGGGCGCAATCTCCTCCGCGTCCCCTCCCCTTTCCCCCTACATACCCCCATAGTGCACCCTCCAATCACAACAGCCCATTCGCCTCACCGCAACAACGTTTTGAAGACAGACTGAGGCAAACTTCACAATACATGAGCCACTTCAGCCACGTGATCACTCTATCGTGCCGTCGACCATGGCACATTGATGACCTCACTTTGTCTTCATCTTAACACCAGGTCGGAGTCGCCTCCTTACAGTTCATCTTACCGACTTCTTACGCATTTGTCGTCCAGTCCTCAAATACTAACTTCCGACCGCTTGTGTTGTCATTATACTAGCCAGCTCTCGTTGGTAAACTCTACAACCTTACGCTAAACCGCGGAATCACCCTTCTGTTAAATCGCCGTTCTGTGCGACTAACGGGGGGGAATTTAAAATAATTTAAAAAAATTATGACATTTTACAGATCTATAAAAAGTGGCAACCCTTAACCCCACATTTTGACCTTCAAAAAACCCATGCTTCACATGCGCATGGATCCGGTGGCGAAACACCCACGTGGAATCGGTTCAAATTCGCTAATCCGTGAGGCCTTCACAAAGCCAATAAGAACAGGGTCTTTAATTCGACGACGCGTTAGTCACATTACCCGGGTTTGGATCAAATTGGAAAAGAGAAGTAACAATCCCTATCAACGGGAGGTTTCATACAAAACTCATCGATATAATTTCAATTATGAAGACGCTTAACAATTTTCTACAACATCCATCCCTTTCATGCTCAAGCATACATTAATGTTATTTTCGTGATGAGTGATTTGGTGAGGCATTCTGCGATTACAAACTCATACAGAAACTATTCATTAGTCATTATAATCGACAACCACTGACTATACTCAAACAAGCGCGCAATAATATGGCGCAATAATATGGCGTCCTTGTGTGATCCCGTGCGGACGCTAAGAGTATATTACTATATAGCTTGACTGCTATTTATAACACACGGCTTCCGTCGATACCAACACACGCTCTCGCTCTCACAACTCTGCCGGACAATGGAACCTTTGTCAAGAGCAAGAGGAGGAAGCCAGACAGCGCGGGCAATCGTGGAGTTGAATTAGGAAACGCATTTCAAGTTCAAAGCCGGGAAAGGAAGAAGAGTTACGTTAGTGAAGAAATCGGTAGCAGTTTATGCCAGAACTTTAAATCCAATCTTAACTGAAGGCTGACCGAATCACGTAGCAATGAAAAGGGTTTAATCAGACCTGGGTATTTGGTTTGGGGTTTAAAGAGGCTTCACAATGCGTTGTAGGTGAGTAAGAGTAAAACTCCATTACGTCTTGAGACAGATACAGTCTCCGCATCCTGTTGTGGGTTCAACACTCGGTGATATAGATTAAATAATCTCTGATCAATGCCTGATGACGGCATGCCTTGCGTTGGTAACCAACACGACAAGAAAGACATCGGAGTGCGTTATGATATACGATTCCTCGTTATGATGCACCGTTAATGGACAACGCAAAGTTTTCCTGATCATAACGTCGACTCGATTGCGGACCAGACTGCGGAACCTACGCTAATAGGACGAAGGTCCAGCACGGTACTATTGAGCTACCGGGTCGGGTGCATCCCCTTTCAGAGATGTGACCGCTATTTAATGTTATCACCCGAGCCACGAGAAAACAGTCAAGTCTTCATACCTATGGACTGAACCCAGTCAAGCTATTCCAAACAATATCGTCTGCCACAGGGTACCGATCAAAGAAATTCTTCCTAAATCCGATGTTACGACTGTTATACTTGGTGAAACATGGAGATAGTATGGTCAACTAAGCGGAGGGAGGGGTGGAGGTGATCGCTCCTCACTCATCTGAAGACAACGCGAATAAAAGCTCATGTCGTGTTATTACTAGGTCATCCTCACCACAAGTGACGACCGCATTCAGCCGGCCTCGGTTGATGTCGACTCGGTTGATATTCTCATGATATACATTACGTTAAGACAGGACATCCCCTGTAACGGGCATTACTACCGCAATAGGTAAGTTACAGACACTCGTCAATCTACAAAGTACGAGATGAATGGAGACGGCGATCAGCGCACAGTCACGCGCTCCACACCACCCAACGAGGTCGCGTTCCCTTCCCACTGCACGCACAGACGCCGTTAGCCGGATACCACGGCTAATATAACCCCCCGAACAATCAATGACTTGTTCATCAAGTCATGACCAACTCATTCACCAATCAATACCCACCTATCGATTACCTGCTCGAGTGGTTTTCGTCACGCTGCACACCGGCTCAATGACAAGTCGTAAAATATCAATCGCAATATCATTATTGGAGGTCCTATCACGAAAGCGACGCAAATACCTATGGACATCGGACGGTATCTATATCTAGGGATGGTTAGTTTGTCACGACAGTTTGTCACGACAGATTGTCACGACGTGCACACTTAGTTGTTCAGTAAAGCATGAAAAATACCCACGCGTTATATCTACACTGCACGAAGGTCTAAACCACTACACTCCGCTAGCGGGGTTAACAGATTAGCTGGTTCTACAAGCCACATACTGGTCACTGGCGCTACCAGCCAAGTCTACAAGCTACCACTTACTATTGTCATTGTAACAATCAGTTGTCATGGCGGCCGTTGTCAAACTCGCTCGAGCCTGAGTTACGCTTTTTTCAGAGAGTCGCCTAAGAGGCACTGGCTTGGCAAGGAGATTCTGTACAGCCATGGTTGCCAAGGACGCACTCATATCACTTTCACCTCCTGTCATCGTCATGGTAGCAGCCGCCATGAATGAGGTTGCCAGGGAACCAACAGAAGACGGCAGGCCAGCTAAGTCTTTTCTATCGCTCTCTGGCAACAGTGAGTGTTTAAGTTTCGTTAGAGCGGGATTTCAAAACAAGTAAGCAAACCCGCCAATACAAGCGCTGAGGAACACGACACAGAACACAGAACAAAAACAATAATTCTGATTGAATTCACCCCTCATCCAGCTATATCTGAACCGCCACAGTTCGAACATGGCAAGCAGGTAAGTCGTTTACAGAAGCCAGCCTTCGTGTGGGTGAATACCCCCGCCTGATCATCTTACAATCGCCACCGGCCAGTTCTCAGCCACACCGCGTCAGTGTGTACGGTATTATGTTGGCAAGAAGAAAATTCCTCCCAAACAGCAATCAGGTTTTACCCGGCGAGAGAATTGACCCACACCCATCTCATGCATTCATAAAACTACAGGTCAAGCGCGCCACTATTCACCACCACGCCGACCCATTCCATTAAGTGGGTCGATGCATATAGAGACGTATTCTAATTTATTCACAAATAATGCTGCGGGTTTTAAAACAAATTACTGTTAACCATCTGATGCGTTGGCCGCTAATTTGATCGCATTAGAGCAAACACAACAGTCTGTTACAGCTGCTAACAATTTATGTGGCAAGTTATGCATCGAGATGACCAATTGAACAGAGGGACAGGGACGTACGGTGGCAGGCACCATGTGTTCCACGCAGGTACGATTACGCGAACCCGGCAAACGTCGCAAATAGAGTCACCGCTGCTCCGAGCCACATTCAACGAAACGCTCCCAAACACCACACCATATTCTCCCTTCGCAAGGAATGAAAAGAAATGAAAACATAACTAGATGAAAAATAGAAACTGAACAATAAATTGCTTAATTAATCTTAACTAAATTGTGGAGGGAAAAAACATCACCCACGTCACCATAGCGAGATTGTGAATGGACAGATATCATGTGACCAATCCCACAATGCTCTTCTGCGATAGAGTCACGTGACCATAAGTCCCACCTACAAAAAAAAATTCTACCTGTGGGCGAGGTGGGTGACAAGGGAGATTGGCAGTTACTCGGGTAGTTGTTGGCGTGTGGTGTCGGGTGTTGGCTGGGCGCGGAGGAGGGGTGATGGCTAGGCTGTGTCGTGCGCGGGGCTGAGGATGACAAACTATCGTGGTAGGGAAGAGACACGAGCAGGCCTGCAGACGCCGACGCGGCTACGCTACTGGCATGTTGCTGCTGCCCCCCATGCGAAGTCGGCATACCTCCCAAAGCCCCGGCATCATGGTGACCGCTCGAGAGTGGGTGAAGGGGCATAGCGTCCGGGCTGGTCGGATGAGGCGAGTGGAGGTCACCGGCGCCACTGGGGCCAGCACCACCCCCACCTCCAGATGACATCCCGCTGTACTGCTCGGCGTAGTAACCCGGCCCATGAGAACTGCCTTTCTCGCCATTGCTTGTTCCATCGCCTATTGACACATACAGGCAGACAGCAGATTAATATATGACAATACACCTGTATTAGGACATCCAGGAGACTGGGTATCAGTGCCCGTTACAGAAAGGTGTCCGTTGTACGGAGGTGTCCGTTGTATGGAGGTGTCCGTTAGTAAATGAACCAATCCTGACATAGATAATGTGATCATTTGAACAGAATAGATTTCTCATGGTAAATCACTAGTGCATGGTAATAAACAAAGAAATAAAGCGATTTCCTCGATACAATTTGTTCTCTCAGTGTTTATACGGTGGTTATACTGAATGGTAACTTCCGTGTAAGTACTGTGGTTATACTCTGTGGTTATGACGTGTGTATTGTGGTTATACTCAACCCTTATACACGATGATAGGTGCTCTCCTCACATCCGTTGATCGGCAGAGTTATTCACAGGTGATCGCGTTCATCAAACGAGCTTTGATTAATTTGCATATTACGAGAACAACGCAGTGTGCATAACAGGAAGCTAGAGAACAATAGCGCTTATGCCTTTAGCAGGTCATATGGGAATATAACAAGTGCTTTTGAATCTCACATCCGCTGGACATAAATCCCGCCGAAATACTGACTTATCTCGCTCTCCGGGTCTACAACATGAAACGTACATCCCACATCGCACATCGTTTAAAACATATCGACTCCATCCATGTACTGCCTCAAGCTATTTTCATTTTATACATTATGAGTCACTGACCTCTGACCTATGTTGATGTACCTCAAAACCTCCGATGGCCACTATCTCTGAAGTGCACCATGCAGAGAATCCTTCCTCTTGAACACCCCGATATTACTGCGCGTCCCTATAAACTAGACTTGCGTCACCGACAAATATTTGAAGTCTTCTAACTTTCACAATACAACGAAAACAACCGCTTTAGGTTATTGACAGTAGATCGAGAATCCACTCAGCATCTCACGAGCCCTATCTCATCAGGGGCTCCGAGTCCTGTCATTAGTCGGGCATCACTCGTCGCATACAACCTACACATATATCTCAGTAACTGTATATGTCTGTGATATCAACCTATACGAAATGAACGAATGAATAGGAAATCTGAATATCATTGAAAGCGCAAAGTGTAAAAGACATAATGAGAAAACATATCATATGAGCAGTTTGAAGAACCGGTCAACAAAAACCAGTTGTCCACTTGATTAAGTTGATATGTTTACAACGACTATTTACAATACACTCATGTCCTCTCGTCCTAACCTACCCACCCTCCTCCCTTCCCACCCCAAAGACCCAACTAACTCCCTCTGTCACCACCTACAACGCACCTGTCCACCCCGTTTTAACGCCCCGCCTTTCGCCTCACTCCCCTCAATATGGACCCCGCCAAACACCAGTTGACCTTTGACCCGCCCACCACAGGCTCTTACGGCCCATCGCCTGGCTTTATTTGCTGATGAAGGTTTCCAAAACACGTCCGACAGAGGGCAGGCGAGCGACACGAAACCACTGGTTTCTTTTTCACAAATGAAGGAAGATTCATCACTGGAAGGGAAACAGATTGTGACTTCAATGATTTGGGGATGTACTAAGTCCATCTAGCGGACAAGAGAGGCCCCAAAGCGCCAAGTAAACTGCCTCCTAATTCCCGCAGGTGTATTCCAATATATAGGGCACATTCATTCAAGTGAAGTTATCGCAAAAAGTCAAGATTCAGCAAACTTAATCATGGATTAATATATATATATATATATATATATATATATATATATATATATATATATATATATATATATATATATATATATATATATATATATATATATATATATATATATATATATATATATATATATATATATATATATGTGTGTGTGTGTGTGTGTGTGTGTGTAGATTCTATTGAAAGTTCAATGAGCTATATAACTGAATATAACACGCCAGTGAGAAGGTCAGTCTATCTAAGCGGCTCTCATATATGAGCTTACTAAGTACTGATTACTGCCATAAATAAGGCGCCTTTATTCATTCTGGCGAGGAAATGAGGGCGGGGGGCAATGCCACATGATGAGGCAGCGGTTAATATAGGCCATCGCCTTCAGTGGAGTCAACATACAGCAAAGAGAACAATTCGATAATTAGCTCCTTCAATATTATCTGATCAATGTGAATCCCAGTCAATAAAATGGAGAAACCAATATTCAATGATATCTTGCCAAAACTGTTTGACTCCATCACCTGATTGTCACTCACTCACTGGAACCCAGGCATTCGAAATCGATGTTGATAGCTACTAACTAAGATCGGAGCACGAAATCGGCGCTCGGAAATCAGTCATCAGATCCGAGCTCGGTTAACACACGGCCTTCAACAGTTACACCTGTTAATGTCCATGTCCATTTTGCATGGCCTAACTATGCAATAAAGGTATGGCAACGAGTTATAATATTAATGATAGAATTACAAAGGTAAATAGCCAAGAGCGACACCAGAGCAAATATCCCTGACTGAATCCCCGCTGGACCCGACCAGCAAGGACATGGGGAAGATTCGCACCCAGGAGTTCAGTTCCGGGATTCCTAAAGTCATGGTTCGGAGCGACTAGATCTGTATATAAACAACCTAGATCTATAACAACATTGTTTTATAGAGTTGTAGCCACCGATCACCTGTGGCTCAATACTCGCTTGGTGATGGCAAGCCTGATATCAGCAACAGGGCGCATGTGTTTCAAACCACAAATAAATATGAAAGTTGCACGTCCCGAAGACATAAAATACGATATCTATTAAATAAGCCACAAGGAAGTTGATAGATAAATGCGTGCTGGAATAAACAAGCCCTCTCTGATTACGGACGCATATTTCAAGGCGCTACATGTAATCACAGGGGTTAGCAAAATTACGAGTTTGCTCAAATAGGGTTCGATCTCGAATAAAACTACCTTTTGGGTGACAAATGTCGGGGCGGGTGGGTTCGTTGTGTAGAATGACATATTTTCAATGGATATGAGGCGCGAAAAACTCGTAAACGCGACTTCAGTTGGTTGAAGCGAGATATTTGGTGGGCTGGTGTGGCTAATTCGTTGTCCCCCGTTGGTTTCCGTATGCTTATAAGATAGCTGCGACCGGGCCAATGCTGGCCCATACGCCAGAGCGAAAGACCACAAGACGCTATTTCAACTGCTAAGAGCAGATTTCCCTATGTCCCATCCTATAACCATAGCAACCTGCGCAGACAGTGTAACTAATTACGAGCGTTGCCGAAAGCCATCAGGCTTGTCCCGGCCTTCTCTGTTCCGCGCCTCAAGCTTCCCTCAGGGCCTTCCAATCCCACGCTTTTGAAGAGGTTCCTAGTAACACGGTTCCCTACCCCCGCACACGTAAGAACACAGGGGCCAGACAGTTACCCACACATCGACAGGGGTGACGTAATATCGCGGACTGGTCATTCCGTATCCCCATCACATTTGTCATGAGGAAGGTGATGGAAGAATTCCAGTGTCTCCTACGACCGAAAATGGAAATATTTACGACGAGGCGACCAACGGAGGAAGGGCATTCTCTGGTGGCCTATAGAACTGCCCAGTGAAGCGAGATGATTAGAGAAACAATGAATGACGGACATCTCGTCCACGCGGAGATCCTTAACACTCATCGAAATATCGATGAATATAAATCCCCAGTCACTTCTCCATCGCGGTTGACCAAAAACGAAAAATACCCGCCATGATAAATCCAATTTGATGCTTCTTGGAAACATAACATTAAACGGGCATCATTCATGTGCCCGTTGACGCCATTCAAACATCCTCATCCCGTATGACTGACATCAAACAGGGTAAGGTATCAGTCACAAGCGAGTTTCCTCCTTCCAACTCAACAGCATAGCGCGGCGTTAAGGTGTGGTTTTCAAATCGGCATACATCCTGCCAGAGTAGCGGTTAGCATTTCAAAGAATCGATGCAGGTCCATTGTTGAACCTAATGAAATGCAACATTGAATGTCTCCCTCTCTTTTATCAGCGGTATTTGTCTGTGCTCTTTGATGTTTGTTTAAAATACACACCCACACACAACAAGCACACACACACACAACCCACTTTATGTCGAGTTTAAATGCTTCATAAAAATCCCACAAGAAACAGGCATTATTCTCGGCAATTTATATGCTAAGACATAACGGTTCACATTTCATAACGGCGCCGGGCAAAGGGAACGGCTAACTTCTGACACATTTCATCGTGATCATCATTCAAACCCACGAAACATGTTTTGGATAAACACGGGAAAGACGACGGTGTACACAAACACGCACCGTCCCAAGAGGGATAATGACGTAATATGTGCTATTATTTTGCGCGGTTGTTTGTTGTTAAATCAACAGAATACCATCCCTGGTGAGTGATCGAAGGAGAAAACTAAGGCTGTGGTAGGGAGGCTAGTAGGGAGGCAGCTGAAAGTTATCACCGTTAGTGAATGGCTCTCGGGTAGGGGAGACAAGAGGGTGCCTCACAATGCTTCCCGTGGTCCATCTGCCGGAGACAGCTCTATACATAGTCCACGTCACCTGGCGCTCACGTGACCTAACTACAGTGACGTCACAGAGCTGCCATTGTTAGAACAGCAAGGCATTTAAACCACCGACATCATTGTCAACGCACAAATACCCTTTGTACTTAGATGATTAAACAAGACCCAAAAACAAATCAAAATTTTGACATCTAATTAACATTTCTAAATCATAACACGTGTTCGTAAATGTACGCGTGTATGTATGCGTTTGTTGCGGGGTGAAATAATGACAATTTAAATGGTTCAAACCTTGGGTATGGAAATATTAGATACAAACATAGGCTGGACTCAAGTTTACTGAGAGAGTTGGATCCGAGGGGTGGCACACACACGCGTGTCAATTATTCACGATAATCATCCACGGTTAGCCGGTTTAGTGACGCGTCACTACCAACTTTTTCGCCTTGATACGCGCCCTTCCGTTTGACCGCTATTGAAAGCTTCCAGTCGCGTATATAAAGAACACCCCTTCCCCTCCTCCCGACTAACAGCGCATAACGGAGCGTCAGACCAGCATAATACGCAGGCCGCGAGAAAAGCTCACGACCGCGGCCCTCAATGGACCTCACCCTGCTCCTCACGTATCACAATGGCTAACCCCAAGTCTTTCAAAGCCGGTGTGCAAAAGAGTACCTGGGCCATTCATTGCAGCTACTTTCGTTACTGCGCTGAGCAATATATGTCAACCTAGAGAAAACACATTTAACAACAAGGCATAGAACGTATTTCTCTGCTACCAGAGCCCAAGTTTACAGATTCTTCCCAGTCAAAGAAGGTCCCCCAAGGAGAGATTTATTTCGACAGTTTAGAGTTTTTAAATGGGGAAGGTATTTATGTTGATTACATGGTGTGTCTCCGTAAAGAAATGTAATTCTAGCTAACAAAACACTCCCAAGGCCACAGACCAACAAGGTCCCAGGCACGCATTTACTGGCACTTAATTGGACCTACCAAATACAGTCATTCAAATAGGCTCTTTTATGCATTAAGTTTTACCCATTATAATGCATAGGTTCAGCAGAAAGATAGACAGCTCTTTGAAATGGGTAAATACTTAAATCAAAGGGGAAATAGCAGCAAATGGAAGTGGAAAAGACAAGGTCAACTTTTAGTGACAATTACAGTCTGAATGCTTAACAAGTGGAATGTTTATGTCAATGGATGTTTGCATATTTAACCAAATGTCATTCTTTCATAGCCTAGAAATAATTCAATTGTAAAAATTCACAAACAACAGCATTTGTGAAATGTTCCGACACAAAATAAAACTTGGAGTGGTTGGTAGACAAAAGGGAAAGAAAAACAATGTTTGTTTGTTCACAATGCAAATGTGATCACTTATTTACAATGCATAGCAGCATTGATCGAATTTGCTTACTGGCTAGTGCCTTTTTTTTTTTTGTACTGGCACTAAAGTAGTGGCATCATTTATGGGATGGTGGGTTTGTGTCAATGAGCATGACAGCTGCTGTGGTATTCTAGCTGGGTTCCCCTTGATTACTCTTGGTGTAGATATAGATAGTCACAACAAGTAGCAAATATTAACAGTGACGCCATAAAAATGAAAAGGGGTGAATATTACAAAAATCAGCAGAAAATGTTGGTAAAATGATGCAGACAATGTACAGAGAGTTAAAGAACTGACTCGAAAATCCCCTGATCACCTTCATCCTCGTAAGGGAGATATGTGGCCATGTTTCAGAGAAAGTTAGAGCAAAGGAAACTAAGGAACATATATAATATACGAAAACAAAATCTGCTGAAAAATGTAATAAAGAGGGAAGACTTTGAAAATAGATTGTTACGAAATATTTCATTGGATATTTGTTTTGTTTTTTAAAAAAAAAAAGTAAGCAGAATTATCAAAAACAACTCGTGGCAAATGGATTTCCAATGTTTGGTGTCAAGACATGCTTGGTCAATTAGGTCCTTCAAGATAATTCTAACAAGTCTGAGGCTTAGATTAAATGACACTTTTTGAATCATATTAATTTGACAGCTACATGTCAGGAAGTAAACAAATATTCCACACTCCGGAAGCACCGGGTCGGCAATTCCCCTACCAAGATAACCCTGCTAACCGACCACGCTAACGCCTTACGTCGCGGTTGTGGTAACTCGCTCTAAAGTCGAGTTCATACCAGGTGACCTTGTTACTCTTACTTATATAAGCGTCCAGACCAAGTAAAGTACACTAAAAACAAAGCGATTGCGGATCACAATAGAGTCGGGTATGGCCACAATTATGGAGCATTATATAAGAGACGCGCAACAGACTTGGAGAGGGGGTTGTCAAAATGGCGGCTACCGAGAAACAGAACGTCGTGCGATTGCGATCACTCACCGTAATTCGACGAACTTCCAGGCGGTCTGTAACCAACACCCGGAATTAAACCGCTCGTGCCATCCATGGAACCGTACGAGTCGTAATATCCACCTTCTGCCATGTTGGAGTGAACATAAGCGGGTCTAAAGTTGTAGGTTAATGTAGACTCAATCTCCCTTGGTCAGTTATATTATTAGCGAGCCGGACATTGCTGACACAACTGTATGTTCAGACTACGCAATAGGGCGAGTCCATTCTTGCCCAGGGCATGGGGGGTTAGAGGTTACGAAGCTTGACCACTCATGCGCTGACCCCTTGCGTCTTCTGACGCGCTCGGCTTTAAAAGATGGTTTACTGGCCGGCGTTTCTTCGGCGGTGTTCTCTGAAGCGTGGTCGATGTTTTCATTTGGTGAGACGGATTCGGTGTGATGGTGAAGGACAAGATGAGTTGTTAACCAATGGAAACTTGGCTTTTGAATAGTCTGAACGGAGATGCACCCAACCTTACGAATTATGCGACCTTGACGCCGTAAAAATCGCAATATTTTATTGTTTGTTCTGTAACGACGAAGCGTTAGTGCAGCGGTCTATAAAAATATATTAACAAGACACTTTCTCAAAGCCCTGGCTAGCTGACTCATCGCCAAGATTTAAATAATGTCGTGGTTGTCCGTTTCATTTTATCCAGAACCATTTTGGTGCAGCAAGGGAAAAAAACCCCGAGGCAGTAAATTTCATTAGACGCGCTTCATTGAACTGTTGAAATGGCTGAGTGAGTGGCTGTCTTCTTGTGACAGCGTCTTCAACGTCTCAACCAAAATATTCGAGGTCTTATTGGACCGGTAAACATCCTCGACAGTTACAAAACTCGACTCGAGCGTGAACCTGGAACTAATTGTTCAGTTTATGCTTACACTGATTGTGCTTTTTTTGTAAGATATCTTAACATAGACCAGTTACACATCTTAATACAGCTTAATATAGACACTTAATAGTAGATATTTGGTAACTGTTGGTGATTGTTTTGTGATTATCACACACGGAAGATCAATGTCCAGTATCCAATCGCATTCTTTAATCACGTAACTCGCCGCTTGTGGTGTCAGCACCTGTTCAATTTCTCATGGTCTTCTGTCGATTGATAACCACTCTGGCAAGCTTGTTGACATTCACATTAGATGCGGTTTTCGTCAGGATAGGACGACGCGGTTTAACCTTGGTGGTGTGATGATAAGGTGACTATAGAGTTTAGCGACACACTAAGTGAGTGATATGGTGCCGAGGCAAGCGATATGCACGTGTTACAAGCTAGATCAGATAATCAGATCACTGGCAGAGATGAGGTCAGTGATGCATTTTTGGGGGGCTAGATTCAATTTGTTTTCGTTTCCTTTCTGTCTGAATACTAAAATGACTCGATTGTAATCGTTTCTAAGTATCACGAATACAAAATCAGCGATAATTTATATATATCGGATCTTTTGTCATTCCCGGTATTTCGATATACATATATATATATATATATATATATATATATATATATATATATATATATATATATATATATATATATATATATATATATATATATATATATATATATATATATATATATATATATATATATTAGTCAGTGAATTCGACTCGTTCGCACTGTGATGGAAGTGCAACAATTTCGAAATCTATTTCTGGTATCAAATTAGCATAAAGCCACACATAAACTGATGGCAAGTATTCGGATTTTACATTGAATGAATCCCCCAAGAAACAGAGGCGCATGATCCGTTGATGCATTATGATATTTGCTATAAGCGAAAAGGTAGCATTATGATATCGATCAGCAGAAGGTTGGCTTATAGTAGATTTATTATATGATCAGCTGGTTCTGTGGATTCCCTGTTGAGTTCATCTTGAGAGAGAAATCCACATTCGCTGATGAAGTGAGTAAGGTTTTGACAATTTTCTACGATGGCAGTCCAAATATTAGTTAGTTACTGATCGCACCACTAGGATTATTACCGATCCAAACGGTCTACCAAACCAGGAATCCGACAGGAAAAACACTATCGTTGGTCTGCGTTCGTCTAGATCCCCCCCCCCCCCCCCCTCAGCTACTCGCAAAGTTCAGAACCGGCCCGCAACAGAGATCAGGACAGGAGTAGGAGAAGGAAGATTTGTCAACATATTATTGTTCTGGGATTATGTCGTTTGTCTTTCAGATGTACAGTTTGGCACTTCATTTTAAAGATTGATGTATTGTCTTTATTTCAGGCACCAGGCCCATCGTAAGATTTCAGCATGGGTACACAGTGACGCGGCGTTATGCTTATATGTGTTTATATACATATTTACATACATTAACGCATACATATACATACATGTATTCATATATACATGCACACATATATCATTACACATGTCTAAAAACAAAATCCCATACAGCATACGATACTTATGATACAATACCTGGCACTATCACGCATTCCATATGCCACTTATCTGCGATGAATGTTATTGAAGGCAACGCGAATTATGTTATACGAAAAATCTACCTGACATTTGTCTCAATAAAGAGCAACTCCCGCTAGAGCGAGTTTGCCTACATAAAAAGGGTGCGTATGTGACGCAGGTTAGATTGGCCATCTTGTGTGTGTGTGTGTGTGTTTTGTCGCAATTTTCAAAAATTGACCCCTTGACTTGAAACTAAGGTCAAGGTATTCGAAAACTTTTTCTGGGTATATGTAATCGTATAAAATCGATAGTTTCCGTTATAGACAGGTTGCATTGTGGTGCTATTCAACATATGATTGCACGTACCCTTGTCTTTGTCAGTAGTTTGAATCTAAATGATGTTGCTGAAATTATATGTATTCTTTTATGGTTTTGGTGTATTGAGTGTATATAATCAGAGAAGCATTTATTATTAGTAGTATGACATCAGGAGGTGTACTGCCACGCATTATTATTGTTTCATAAGCAAAAATGCATCAAAATTAGGTTTTGTTTCGTACCTCAATTCCAGTGTAAGTTATTTTGTGTTTAATTTTTTGTAACTTTACACAGCAGGTATTTCAAAGACCCCGTTTTGGTATTTGAATAGGGGTAAAATTTAACTGGCTACTCGCCAACTTAAATACCATTGTCAGTTAACGGAGGGTGTCGCCTATTCGACTTGGTAAGTTTTTCCCTCTAATTCAGTGAAAGGCTCCCACTGGATCTAGGAATTCTTAACTAAGGTTTAAAAAGATCTTTTGTGAAAAAAAAGAAGAAGCACTAACTAAAAGCTTTGCTTTAAGGTAAAAATCTGTTTCAATCTAGTCGAGTATCGTCTGCTTTCTGCATCATAACGTCGTCAGCACTTTCTGCGTCATTTATGAAGATCTAGGTGTGAACAGGCCTAGACCTTGTAGGTAGCTCCTTTGAACCAAGTGGAGCTTGCGCTCCCTCTTGGTTCTCGAAGATGGCATTTCCAATGTAGAAAATTCGATGATAAGACCTTACCTTCACGATGTCAACTTGATTTAACAAGTCCAATTTAATAAGCCATCAGAAAAGTTAGAAATTAATCGAATATCAAGTGTTCGCGTAGAGATTTGTTAAAAAAACAAACCCCATATATATTAAATTCAGTCAATAATCTCACCATTGGTGGCTTTAAATTCTTCTCAGTTCGTATATGTAACGTGATAAGTTAAACAGTTTGTCAATCTACCGATAATAGTGGGTTTTCCTGTTAGACCAACAAGGGAGTAACCGATCAACTGTTGGTCTGTTAGGCTACTTGTAGTACACCGCTAATTGTGTTAAACACAATCGTTTGCCTTCTATTATTATATTTTCTATGTAAGTAATCCCATGGGCATTATCATCAATTCAATTTGAGGGCTTCTATACTGGTTGCGTCCCCGTAAAGGATAAGAAAGGAGAGAACGTTAGTGTAGAAAAGAATGGTTCTCCTCTCACAGTGCTAAATAATATTAGGGGCCTTTCAAAGATTATCCAAGGATTGTTTTGGGACGAATTAAAGGATAATAGATATATATATATATATATATATATATATATATATATATATATATATATATATATATATATATATAGATATATATATATAGAGATATATATATATAGATATATATAGATATATATATATATATATATATATATATACATATATACATATATATACATGAATGTATTTATTTTTCTATATCTATATATATATATATATATATATATATATATATATATATATATATATATCTATATATATATATATATATATATATATATATATATATATATATATATATATAATTATCCTTTAATATGTCCCAAAAACAATCCTTGTATATATATACACATGTGTGCGTGGTGTGTGTGCGCTGAGTGCCAAAATCACATTATGACAACAAACCTACCCATAATCACATCGCGCCACTCTCAGTCATTAGTTTTATGGAGTAATCCCTACAGCGGATATGAATTACAAACGTCAGCTTCCCAGATCCACGAGTGACCTATGTGTCACCTGCCACCACCCATATCTCCTCATGTATACCCCATACCCTACAGCCACATGCCCATCCTGCCCAGGCAACGTCCGAAGGTCACCAGCGACTTCCCAGCCCTCACCAACCAGGCTTAAACATGCCCCGTGAGAATTGGGATGGCGTGCCTAAGTCGTTGAGAGAATCACTTTTACAGTAAAGTTCACGTTACTCCCTAAACCCTACGCCTGGAGTTCGTGTTCCATCATCAACGACCTCAATTGCGTGTCACCACACCACAGATCGTGATACAACACACACACACACACACACACACACACACACACACACACACACACACACACACACGCGCGCGCGCGCGCGCGCGCACACACACACACACACACACATATAGTCATACAGCGAAAAAAACACAACACACACATATATAGTCATTCAGCGAAAACAAAGCAGCTCGGTCAAGAATGTCGCTGCTAACATTTATTAATTGCTTATTGGCCTACCATAACATCCTTGACCCGTCAACAACGAGTGCGGATGCGTTTCCTGCCGAATATCGTCTTGTGTGATCTGTGACACAAGCGTACAACAGGAAGAATATTCATTGTTGTTATATTGTCATAAATACATATATGAGCGACAGAATCCTGCGGCGAACGTTACACATTGATCTGTTACAGTTAAGTGCTATTTCCGCTGACATCGCATTATTACGGTGTTATTCTGGTGGGGGCACTTTCTGCTGTTCAAAACCCCTGTTCAGTTTATTGGAAGGTAAGTCTGCATGATTGAATGGTACTCCTTACAATAAATATCGCCCACAAAGTCATTTTATGTTGAAGATGCAAGTAGTTATCGTGACTTTTACACAGCAAATTTTCATATTGATATGTATTATTTTAACTATATTATGTTAAATTATTCTATGTTTTCTTGTCATTAATGTAATCGTCCCTGATATAAGCCATCGCTTTTATGAGACCATCGTGAGTTGTTGCTAGCTTCCCATGCTGCCTACAATGAGGATACTAAAAATCGATTTCAGAGCCCGAATAGACGCCAACAACAAGGCCATCTCAACACCACAGTCGCATATTTGCCTCTTTCGATTGCCACTATCGACGACGACCAGGGGCACACGTGTTTTTTCCCTAACAGTTTCCGTTCTTCTCTTTCAACATCTCGAAATGAAGGTTGTCATTTGTGGAGCGGGTGTCATCGGAGCCGCCACTGCTTATTATTTAGCCCTCAAAGGGGTCAAGGTCACGCTACTGGAAAGGGAATACCCTGCATGTGCTGCGTCGGGGAAAGCCGGGGGGTTCCTGGCATACGACTGGTGTATCGGTCAAGCGGTGGAGCATCTTGCTCGAAAGAGCTTCGAACTGCACATGGAGCTGTCTGAGGATGCTCGCTTCTCTGGATGTGATTACCGTAAACTTGATGCTTTGTCCTTGGCAGTGAGAGAAGGTAATGGCGCTTTCAATTAATTCACGACAATCTAAAATATATTATAATATAAATCCAGCTGAGGGCAATGGGAGCTTATTTAGTTTTAAATCGATTGAACAAAATCAATTGTACCACCTGTTATTTTACTATTGAATGAAGTCGACCGGATTGCCATTGACTAACTGCTTTACGTCATGATTGATCAGGTAGATCGAGATCGACGGAGAGGACCCTGCCCACGTGGCTCGATGGACCCGTCACTCGCTCATCCGCCATTGGGTTTCAGGAAACAACAGCGCAGGTAAGTCGACTGCATTTTCCACTGTTTCGTTACATAATTAAGCCATTGTTTGTAAGTTTGTTTGGAACCAATCGCGTCAAATTTATTTGCAGCGTGCTTCTAACTTCTGGCTTCTCCCCTTTTACATTGCAGGTGCACCCGCTTAAATTAACGAAAACATTCATCAAAGTTGCTAAGGACCTCGTGGGGTCAGAAGTACTTGTCACTACAGTTGAAAAGGTTGTCACAGAAGGCGGCAAGGTCACGGGGGTCATGGCCGATGGCAGTTTGATTTCTGCTGACGTAGTAGTGATTGCTATGGGACCTTGGTCCGCGCAGTTCGCCAAAGAGTTTAATTTGCAGCCTATTCTAAGCCGTCGGGCCCATAGCATTGTTTTAAAACCAACTTCGGACATAACACCACATGCGTTATTCGTAGATTACAAGGACAAGTCGGGTCGAGATCATTCACCGGAAATGTACCCCAGGCCAGATGGGACGATTTATATTTGTGGGGAGATCGACGACGTTCCTCTGCCGGCGTCCCCAGCTCAGGTCGTACCTGATTCGAATTCTTGTCAAAAGCTGCAAGAAATGGCTGCAAACGTTTCCAGCAGTTTGGCAACCGGAAGCGAGCAATGTCGACAAGTGTGCTATCTCCCGCACACAAAAGAATACAAACCTATGATTGGTCCAATTCCAGAGGCCGAGGGAGCATTCATTGCTTGTGGTCATAACTGTTGGGGAATACTAAATGCTCCCGCCACTGGTGCTGCTCTGGCTGAGGTGATCACAGATGGTAAAGCGCGAGTCGTCAACCTCGCCCCCTTCACACCATCATGAACATTCCACCATTGGTGGTGATTCTAAAGTGTATTCCTTGTTGCAATATAAATTTCAATGACTTTCTGGTATATTTTTGTGTGGCATTCGCACACTACTGAAGTTGTTTAACTATATAGTATACTTACGTAATCCTTACTATCCCACGAGTGCACGAAACACTGAAGATGTTGAAGAATGGAAAGAGAATGACATTGAACAGACGCCAAATCTCCGCCAAATGCACTGCTGTATATTCAATGTCGCTATTTTGTTGTTTTCCGTTGACAGTAAACATATTTCATTTATGAAAGGGGATATTTGGATAAAAAGTGCCATATATTATATGTGTGTATATTGTTGACTCGCTGACGGACCAACGGGGTGGTCACGATCTATCACGTGGTTGGGGTGTCGGACGGAGGTGGTCATGATCTATCACGTGGTTGGGGTGTCGGACGGAGGTGGTCATGATCTATCACGTGGTTGGGGTGTCGGACGGAGGTGGTCATGATCTATCACGTGGTTGGGGTGTCGGACGTATCATAAGATCGTGATGACTCCTTGGTCAAATTGGCGACCGAGAAAGGCATTCACAAGAAAATCCGACATAATGGGGACAAAAGTGTCGATTAACCTGGTTATAGCTGATGTTACAGAATCTCAAGTTCATCACGTGGTTTCCATTGATTATATTAAGGAATTATATATTAAGGAATCGATGGGGGTAAGGCATGAAAAAATTGACTGACATATAGAAACATTACAACATAAGCTGGAAACTTTAGATATAGGCCACTGGAGAGATCTATTTAGTTATACCCGGTTCAGGTGAATTTATTTGCAAATGGCCGGTTTTAAAGTGTTTACCGCTTGTGTCACGCTTTCCTGTCGTTCTTGGTTTGCGGGTCGGTAGCATGATGTCAGAATAGAACGACATTACAATTCAAGACGGCCGCTAGGAATCTTGTGAAATGGGAGTTTGATGTCAATTAGGTTAGGTGCAAAATTTGCCCTTTAAGTCTCAGACTATTCGATGGGTTGACTATGGAATCCCTGATGAGCGGGTCCCGATGGCTGTACATGTCGGATCCTACGTAGAACAAACTGGCTGCAATTTTGGCCCATTGCACTATTGGGGAGTTGCCCAAACATCACAACCATTCGCTTCCAATGCGATTCTCTGCTGAAAATGGAAGAGACTATATTGATTGTCTGATCGACAAAGAAGCTATATAATGGGCCAACATTTCGATGAATTGACCCGGAAGAGAGAAAGGTTTCTGTGTACACATTGAAATCTTTCTTATATGACACGCTCACAACGAGTATATATGTGTTTGCATATGTGTATGTGTGTGTATTTGCGCGGTGTGTTAGTGTGACTTCGTATGTATGTATGTATGTATGTATGTATGTATGTATGTATGTATGTATGTATGTATGTATGTATGTATGTATGTATGTATGTATATGTATGTATGTATGTATGTATGTATGTATGTGTATGTATGTATGTATGTATGTATGTATGTATGTATGTATGTATGTATGTATGTATGTATGTATGTATGTATGTGTATGTGTGTGTGTATGTATGTATGTATGTATGTATGTATGTATGTATGTATGTGTGTGTGTATGTATGTATGTATGTATGTATGTATGTATATATGTATGTATGTATGTATGTATATATGTATGTATGTATGTATCAGGGCTCGAAATTACCACCCGCCCGCACGCCAATGGCGAGTGAAATTGGGTCGAGCGGGTAAATAATCACAACTAGCCGCCCGGCTGGCGGGTAGATTTTTTTCCGCGCTAACACGACGCGCCCAGTTCCATTCAACAGCAGCGGGGCTCGCGTGATTAAGCGCCTCTTGAACCATAAACATGTGACAAACACATGAAATAAGAAACTTCTCGGCTGTATACTATCAAGTCTTACGTAATTTATTGACCCATAGTAAACCGATGGCATAGATAGGCTTACACAAAAAGTCATACAACTAGCGGGCCTCGATTGTTTGTGAAAACTTTATAATCCATAGGTCAGGGAGGGATCAGCTGGCTGCAGTCGGTGTTAAATTTTGGACCCATCACGATATCTGGTGTGAAGACAAGAACATGAACTATAACCCACCACACTCCCTCCCAAGCTATCTAATGGCAGCCTCTCATATTTAAATGCCATATGCACCTACTGACCTGAATAAGGCATTATTATTTGAATTCATTAATTTGATTTACCATGTATCATCTGTGACTGGTATTCACAAAAATTGAGATAAAAGCCAGGTTATGCAGAAAAGCTGAATTCATGCATACAAGAACATTTGCAATGATTATCTAGAATCGTAATAACCACAACAAAACAAAATTACTACGACTGTGAAATTAGGCAAGTCAACTCTTCTCGCGCAAGTTACATTTGTAAGTGACACGACGGAAAGACGTAACATCACCCATACGCGCGCGATGTTTTCTTCGCGCGCTCCTCGTGACTTTTCTTTCTCGTCTGCTTTGTGATCGCAGTGCGCATTTAACAATAGGCCCACCAACAGTTGTATGACTTAAGTAACGCGCGTGGCATGTTTTCTTTAAGCGTTTCTTGTGAGTTGACTTCCAAGCCGTCGGTACGCAAGCCTATGAAAGTGCATGCGATTTTTCAACAGTACACAATTTCTGAAGATGTCGATATGGCGTTATGTTCACGGTTCTAAAACGCTTATTTGAAGAGAACGAAAAAGCTCAGAGAACACTGTATGTAAAAGAGAAGCACTGCAGACGCTGGAATCCTGCCTGGTTAATTAATGGAGGAGAAAAACGCGAATGGCTTTCGCATGACAACGAGAAGGAAGTGATGTTCTGTATGAAGACCGTTTGCCGTCAAAGAAGGTCAACGTAAAGGACCATATGAATAGAAATAGAATAATAGAAACTTCAAGTTGGTGAGTGTCAAGGATCATAAAAATTTGTATGTTTTGACAAGTTTGTAAATATTGATTTAAATGTTATGTTATAAAATAAAATATCAAAAAACAATAAAAACTACATTTTTATTTTTTACCATTATTTATAACTATAAATGTAGGGCCGGTAGAAAATTTGTAGGGCCGGTAGAATTTCAAGGTTACCGGCCTGCCTGGCCGGTGAAGAATCTAGCCCTGTGAATGTATGTATGTATGTATGTATGTATGTATGTATGTATGTATGTATGTATGTATGTATGTATGTATGTATGTATGTATGTATGTATGTATGTATGTATGTATGTATGTATGTATGTATGTATGTATGTATGTATGTATGTATGTATGTATGTATGTATGTATGTATGTATGTATGTATGTATGTATGTATGTATGTATGTATGTATGTATGTATGTATATATGTATGTATGTATGTATGTATGTATGTATGTATGTATGTATGTATGTATGTATGTATGTATGTATGTATGTATGTATGTATGTGTATGTCTGTCTGTATGTATGTCTGGTATGTATGTATGTATGTATGTATGTCTGTGTCTGTATGTATGTATGTCTGTCTGTATGTATGTATGTATGTCTGTATGTATGTATCAGGGCTCGAAATTACCACCCCCCCGCATGTATGTAGTGAAATTGGGTCGAGCGGGGTAATAATCACAACTAGCCGCCCGGCTGGCGGGTGTTTTTTCCGCGCTAACACGACGCGCCCAGTCCATTCAACAGCAGCGGGGCTCGCGTGATTGCCTCTTGAACCATAAACATGTGACAAACACATGAAATAAGAAACTTCTCGGCTGTATACTATCAAGTCTTACGTAATTTATTGACCCATGTAAACCGATGTAGATAGGCTTACACAAAAAGTACAACTAGCGGGCCTCGATTGTTTGTGAAAACTTTATAATCCATAGGTCAGGGAGGGATCAGCTGGCTGCAGTCGGTGTTAAATTTTGGACCCATCACGATATCTGGTGTGAAGACAAGTGATGTATAGCCCACCCCACTCCCTGCTATCTAATGGCAGCCTCTGTATTTAAATGCCATATCCACCTACTGACCTGAATAAGGCATTATTATTTGAATTCATTAATTTGATTTACCATGTATCATCTGTGACTGGTATTCACAAAAATTGAGATAAAAGCCAGGTTATGCAGAAAAGCTGAATTCATGCATACAAGAACATTTGCAATGATTATCTAGAATCGTAATAACCACAACAAAACAAAATTACTACGACTGTGAAATTAGGCAAGTCAACTCTTCTCGCGCAAGTTGCATTTGTAAGTGACGCGACGGAAAGACGTAACATCACCCATACGCGCGCGATGTTTTCTTCGCGCGCTCCTCGTGACTTTTCTTTCTCGTCTGCTTTGTGATCGCAGTGCGCATTTAACAATAGGCCCACCAACAGTTGTATGACTTAAGTAACGCGCGTGGCATGTTTTCTTTAAGCGTTTCTTGTGAGTTGACTTCCAAGCCGTCGGTACGCAAGCCTATGAAAGTGCATACGATTTTTCAACAGTACACAATTTCTGAAGATGTCGATATGGCGTTATGTTCACGGTTCTAAAACGCTAATTTGAAGAGAACGAAAAAGCTCAGAGAACACTGTATGTAAAAGAGAAGCACTGCAGACGCTGGAATCCTGCCTGGTTAATTAATGGAGGAGAAAAACGCGAATGTCTTTCGCATGACAACGAGAAGGAAGTGATGTTCTGTTCTGCATGAAGACCGTTTGCCGTCAAAGAAGGTCAACGTAAAGGACCATATGAATAGAAATAGAATAATAGAAACTTCAAGTTGGTGAGTGTCAAGGATCATAAAAATTTGTATGTTTTGACAAGTTTGTAAATATTGATTTAAATGTTATGTTATAAAATAAAATATCAAAAAACAATAAAAAGTACATTTTTATTTTTTACCATTATTTATAACTATAAATGTAGGGCCGGTAGAACATTTGTAGGGCCGGTAGAATTTCAAGGTTACCGGCCTGCCTGGCTGGTGTAGAATCTGGCTAATTTCTAGCCCTGTGTATGTATGTATGTATGTATGTATGTATGTATGTATGTATGTATGTATGTATGTATGTATGTATGTATGTATGTATGTCTGTATGTATGTATGTATGTATGTATGTATGTATGTATGTATGTATGTATGTATGTATGTATGTATGTATGTATGTATGTATGTATGTATGTATGTATGTATGTATGTATGTATGTATGTATGTATGTATGTATGTATGTATGTATGTATGTATGTATGTTGTTATGTGTGCATGTGTGTATGTGTGGATGCATGTATGTGCATGTGTGTATGCGTGTGAGTGTGTATGTGGGTGACTGTATGCGGGTGTGTATGCTACCCTTATCTGATATCTTTCTAGTAGAATCTATATATACGACCTTTGCATGTATAAAAAACATAATTACATGTATAAAAAAAAAGCAATAACCCTGCGCCTCTCATTACATAGAGCCCGGTCTTTTTCCCATATTGCCTCAAGCTCCTAGTTAAGAAACCAATTATTCCTCGCTGGAGGGAACTCTTGCCAGTAACACGCACATGCGCCCAGCTGAGGTTATATTACAATGATACTGGATCCCGCAACAGTCCGCGTGACTGCAAAACACTTTTTTTGAGCGTTTACACATAACAACCAAAGCGTGGTTACGTTCGTGCAACACACCAATATTATGCTCCTGACCCCCTAATTCAAATGTGACTAGCAACTCACTGAAAACCATACCTGTCTGTCGAGCCTGGTTCTGTCGACTTTGAATACGTGATGAATGGAAGACACAAACGACGTTGCCGGGCCATAAGAGGAGAAATATACTTTATTCTTCTAAACACAGGATAACTTCGTTATTTAACAAAGTGACCGAAAAGGATGATGTTTAATTATGGCTTCTCGTGAGCGTGTGTTCACTCCCTTATATTCCGTTACTTTTGGAGGCTGCCCCCCCCCCCCCCCCCCCCATCAGCGAATGCTATTGAGTGATAGGCTTCTAGGAAGTTCACCATTGAGGTCGCCCCAAGTTTCGGTTAAGAAGTAACTGGCGGGTCAGAAGCTTTCAGGTAGAGAGGGTAAATTTGAATAAAACTGTTGACGACATGTCGAACCAAGCTGCTTTGTTTGCTACTGCACATCCAGAATATTATCTGAAACTGTTCAAACAAGCATAAGTCAAATATATCATTGCAAGCAATGCTACAAACTCCCTGCCAAACCTTTGCTACCGGTCACCCAAACCAGTCACCCATACTGGTAAACTACACTAGTAACCTGAGCTTCTCATCTTTACAACTCACCTGTACCGGTCACATATACAAGTGACATATATCTGTTATCTGTACTAGTTACCTGTGTTTGGCACGCATTTGAGCACCTGTTCAGGTCACCTGCAGCAGCCACACACACCTTTGCCTCTTCTTCATTCATTATGATGTAATGTTCATTATGATGCTGGTAATTGTAGTTGATACATAAACAAGAAATTACCCATGGTACCCTAACTTCATTCACATACTGACATTGAAACATGACAAACGCAATACTTCCACATGATAGCAAACGTGGCCATAGCTTGAGATTAAATCTCCGTCACTATAGGGCTACAAAGTACATCACATCGATAAGGACATCATCACTTTATAGCCATAGTGTTAAGACAATGTGTTTTGTGGAATAAAAACAGCCTAATGCCAGTTCCCAGTTACATGTAATAAACGAGTCATTGCAGCAACTACACAAAAATGGAAGCAAAATAAGAATTGCACAAAATCGCCATGTTGAAGGGGCATATTCTGCAATGAGTGCTTCCATACAACTCGATATCCGATTCAACTAAAACAACCAATAAAGATGACTTGATTCATAGGGATTTTTTAAGAATAATGATAATAGCATTTAGTCTAACACCATTAATTTCATCGCGCATTTGACAATCAATAAGTGCCAAATTGCTTTTTGATGCGTTGAATACTACATTTCTCTGCAAACTCTTCGCTTGTTTTAAGCATAGCCTTGGCCGCAGTCAAAGGTGGAGAAATGGGGGAGATATATCATCAGCATAGCTCAGCGCGCCAGCATCACTGTGACCGCTATGGCAATCAATTTCCCTCTTAGAGACCAGTGACAATAGCTCGTCAATAAAGACAAAACATCCACTTTCTTTGACTCCATTAGTACAGAGGAAAGACGCTTGTTTAAATTGATTTCGGATCACGAACCGCAACATTCTCCTGGAGCAGAGGATACACAAGTACGCGTGGGTACGAGTAGCATCCTGTGCTCCGGACAGTGGTACCGTGATAGCCCAACACGATCTCTTTGCGCATCGGCTTCTGCGCAGGCTAGGATTCTGTTAGCGTAGCGTCAAACATGTCCGCCATGGAGAGTGAGCCCAACAGACCAACGTCAGGTTTTATCACCTTAAAGGGTGTGCAGCACTACCATACTTGGTTCTTTAAGAGCTATACCCTGACACCCTTTAAAAAATCCCTCTTTGCTTTACAATTTATGCCCTTTTAAGACAATTGAGGGTGCTCTTTCAAATGAATATCGCAATACGGATTTTAGAAGTTATACAATTATTGCAAACTCACGTTCTGTCCATTAGGGAATTGCCGCACTCCAAACGGGTTATCTAGACAATGATTTCCCCCAAACAGACTTCCTTAAACAAATATTTCGTTGTAGAAAGGGGTGTTACAAAGGTTGTATGACTTCGTATTATTGATCACCCTGCCCTCGCATATGAAACACAGGTGTGTTGATAAGCGCAGGAGTAAGCTACTACCTTTGGACGACTTATCAGATGTTATTCGTTGATCAGCAGCGACGATATGATAATTAGCCGGTAGCTTACGCCGTTGTCGACCACAAACGTCTTGTATTGTGGCCGGTAAAGCGACGATTTCCTGGAAACACCGACGACCAGTATCGGACAGACTCGGGATCGCTAGAAAAGGAGAAAACTTCCAAGTGAGACCTGTTTCATTCCTGATTGTGTATTAATATATACATGTGTACTTCGTGTGTGTGGTGTCTGTGATACCGAGTGCGTCTGTATTATTCAGGGTGAGTAAATTTGTGTCCAAATATATGTAAGCATGAATGGGATGTAGGTCTGATGCGGAGATGTACCATGTCTTGATTAATGGATGACAGACTGTAGGATTGTGCTTGTGTACTTGCATTCACACTTCCACAAATATATATTTCGTATTTGCACTATTTATAAACGTTTCTTTTATCTCCGAGTAATTGTTGTCAAGAATGGCCTCAAGTCGACAAAGGCTCGGCAAGTACTTCTACGTACGCAGCGATCTCAACCCAAATTTGCTGCTGGAGATTCAAGATGCCATTGATAAGCCGGGAACAGAGGTTGTGACGTCAGAGCCTCGCGGTGAGATTGATGGGAACGACCATCAGCTTTGGTTTATCGATTTCCAGACGAACACGATCCGCAGCAAGCTCAATGGATACTGCATGGACCATAGAGGTCAGTCGAAGGTCAAATCGTCACACGAGTTACGGATTTAACTGTTTTGATAATATGTAAGTCACATCGTCTTCTTGAATATAACTATTGTCCTTTAAGTTTTATTTGCCGATATGTGATCTTATATTTAATTTATCTGTGCTTGTGCAGCGACTTAGAGATCTTTACTGATAAATTGGCGCTATATAAATTTGGTATAATAAATAATAAATAAATAACTGTTATATGAAAAATGATTCCTCGGTCATAAAATCAGGTTTTACTTCTCAAAGTCTCATTTCATAGTTTGATAAAATGACATATATTTGTCTGATCGCTCATGTACTGGGCTCTGTAAAAATCCAGACGTTGAGGCGTAGATGTTGTAATTCAGTTCTTGTCTTGTCATTGTCAGTGGTAGTCAACCCGGAGATACCTTAGCAGTCAGCCATGATAAACAACTGGTTCAGATCATTAAAACCCTGATGAAGTATTGATTTGGATATATCTTGTACGGGTTACTTTTAGTACAGGTAACTGTTAAAGTAACTTGGACATGTAATTTGTACAAGTGATTTGTATAGATGACTAAGTTTGTTTATGGGTTGACATGTTTACTCAATTTCGACCTGATTTTTTTAACAATGGTGCATCCTTAATCAGAAAGCATATAAAACCCAAGAGCATCCTGGTGCAGGCACAGTGGACTGCCGGGGTAACACACATTGATCAAGTGTGAGACGAAGTGTTAAACATGTGCCACGGTGATAAGCCGATATTAATGTACAGATGATGAAGAAGGACACCTGTCCCCGGCGGGTCAGCCACTTGTCAGCCACTTGTCAGTAGTCCTGTGATCCCGGCCACTTGTTAATTGTCTTCTTATTGTGATTTCCCATCTTATTGGTAATGGTTTGTGACAAATCAAGGTTTGGTGCTGTCTCACAAGGGTTATACCTCCACAAAAGCCATCATGTGTGTATCGTGATATGAGTGGCAATAATACAAGCAGCTTCATTGGTGTTTACAGCGGACCGCCTTGTGGTTTACCCGTTCCAGCGAGACACTGCTACCCAGCAGTGGGATTACGCCCAGGGCAAGTTACAGCTGCATGACGACTTCGAGACGGTGTTGGGTGTAGTGGAAGACAGTGAAGAGACTGGCTCAAACATCCAGACCGGTCCTGATGAGTCCCGCCCCGGCCAGGGCTGGACTCTTGATTACAGGTCCGCTTGGTCTTGAGTGTATTTATATAAAATTTAGACTTATTGGTTGCGTATATTCATTGCTATGGTAATATACAATAAGAATTATCAATTACAGTTCATCACACGTTCGTTTTATAAACACAATTGAATATGCATAGTAGTATTGTAAATTTACACACAAACACGCGCGCACACACAGTTATATATATATATATATATATATATATATATATATATATATATATATATATATATATATATATATATATATATATATATATATATATATATATATATATATATATATATATATATATATATATATATATTATACATATATTAGAATTCACTACGGGTGAGGAAATATTCCTAACATTTACCAATGACAAATCATTCCTAGAATGTTCAACTGGAGCAATAACATGAGCGTGTTTTTATGTTTTTCATTTCCGGTCCTGATGTAATTCTTGAAATTAATATAGGGTATCACCATATATGGATGTAGGGGCCATTGGTTGTTGAGTTATACAATAGTATGACGCATAAACCATACCAAACCACTCCTCGGCTTGTGTTGACTTGTAATGGCGACAAAATGGTGACTCTTGGGATAAGACACACTGTTAGGAGATTATCACATTACGTCATCAATTTTACTTTATATTGACATTGAATTAAGCACGAAAACCCATGTTGAATATTGTTTGGTACTCAGGCCCGCCCAGTACTTCTACATCCGTATGCAGGACAGCCCTGAGAAAGTGCTGGACGTGGCTAAAGCCAGCCCGCGCCCGGGGGCTAAGGTATGCGTGTGGCAGGACAAGGGTAAGATGGATGACAACCAGCTATGGTACGAGGACGAGAAAGGCATCGTGCATTGTAAGCTTAACGGCTTCGTCATCGACACCAGCGGTAAGTGAACTGGACGAGAAGAGGATAACGAGGTCGATTTATTGGGAATGGAAGATGTTATCATTGATAATTATGTTATAATTCCACCCCTGAGTTTTATGAACACTACAATTGTTGAATAAGTTCAGCGCAACATTTGAAATCGAACGTCACTAAAATTCTTTTGTGAAATGGAAAATTCGCAACTACAACAGATCCTTGTAATTCTCCTGCTTTAAACTCCACTATTGTCGTCATTTTGTTCATGCAGGCAAGGAGCCCACCATGCTGCCCTATGACCCCTCCACTCCCAGCATGCAGTGGGTCATATCCGGCAACCTTTTGATTAACCGACACAGCACCACGGACGTGCTACAGGTCAAGAAAGGCGGGATGTTTTCGTCTAATTCTGTCCAAGTCGGCGAGTTCGACTCGAGCCCGGAGCAAATGTGGAGCTTTGACTACATTCCCGATCAGTCGCAGTCCCTTAAGTGAGTTGAATGGACTACCCAGCTAAATACTGGAGCAGGGCTACTACAATGGTTGATATAATAAGGTCATAGTTCACGAGAATCGGTTATATCTACACGACCAAAATGACCATACGTTGAATTACTCGGATCTATAAAAACGTCAATATAACGACGTGTAGTATTCTTACATAATTCCACATAGCCAACACGATGAATGACCCCGTTGCCCTGTAACACAGTTATCAGCCCACTGAGAGACTAACACATCACATTGTCGCAAAATAATCCGTTAAGGAGTTGTCCGTTAACGACAGTGGCGCTTCTTGGCATTTGTGATGATATGACCTAATGTGACCAATAATGCGTGTCCGTTACATAGAGGTGCTCGTTGTATGCAGGGGTCAGTTGTACACATGATCAATTAAATATGTAATGCCGGCCATGCACAGAAACACTTACTAACTACCTCCAACACATTGTAACCCAGTCATGTACGCAACAAGTCCTAATAAAATTCAGTGTAAGATCTTCCATATGTGACTTCTCATCGTGATGTATAAAGAAACTGAAATAGACGTTACTCTTTCAACTTCACCGTTATCGTGTGACAGCCATGCTGGTAACGGAAAACACTTCTTCCTGCGTAACCGCTGGTGTGGCCTCGTTATGGAACTCAAAGACACTTCCGGTGAGAGAGACCAGAGGTTAAACATAAATTTAAGTTTGAAAGTACAACAATGTTTTTAAAAATGCAAAGTCTGTTATAAGCGCAAATGTTATCATAACGAGTGTATTTAAGTGGATGAAAGATAAGCATTTGTAACTGAGTATATTCTTTATATATTGGATTATTTCGTATAAATTGCACTTTGGAAACAAAACTTTTAATTCCTCTTATGATATTTGGCAGGAGATCCAGGCACCGAACTAGTCACCGGATATCGCACATCCGACGTCAAACTTGGGGAGCATCAGATTTTTTATCAGGACGACCCAACAGGGACAATACGATCAGCTTTGAACGATTACTGCGTCGACATTCAGGGTAAACTACATTTGATTCCAACCAGTTTCGACAGCTGATATAACGAGATGTGACCGAGCGTTGATTGGTCGCTGTTGTGGTTTCCTAGACGATGTCTTAGTAATGAATCCGTACGACCCCTACACCAAAAACCAACAGTGGCGCAGATTCGGTCGTAAGGTGCAGAATCGTCACAAACCCGACCAAGTGATACAAGTAGGTTATTGCTTTGGCTTGAATGTTATATAGATATATAGATATATTACTTCACTAGGTTGCCGCAATTAACACTCACTCTAATTGACATTTGGCCGATGGTACTTCATGATATTTTTTTTTGGTTATATCATTATACAAAATTCTGCACTGTGAAAAACCGATGTCTTTTTTGGGACAGTTAGCTGTCAAGTGCCTTTTTTATTACTGAATGTGACAACCATCCGAAGCTGCAAGTAATGTCGCTTTTCGTTTGAAGGCACCGACAACGACAGGTGATCAATGATTGATGTTCGCCCCGGTCGGACGGTGGTATTGCCGGGTGGTTTTGTTGTATCAAAACATGCCCGTCGTGATGCTACTATTAAATCAGCAAAAGCACGGGACTCTTAGCTCTCTGGCTGTGAATGCTTAAGATATGGGGTCTTCTGCTTATACGAGGTGGCCTTGTCCCGAATTAATCAGATAATTCCATGTGATTTTAAATAACGCAATGACAAAGCACCACGCTTCTCACAGGAGGCGGGTCCACATATTTTTCCGAGCGGAGGAGGCAGTGAGCACTCTTAGCATAGCTCTTTGGTTAATTACCAACTCACGACGTCCAGCAGGGCAAGGGTAATAATGGAGTCATAATGTCATTATGATTAGCACACATTATGATTTTCATATAAACATTATGATTGCCAGGTGGCAGAAGGGAGCATGGACCCAGGATCTAGCATCGTGACGGGTAATTACAGTGGAGACGATGAACAGCACTGGGAAATCACCAACATGTACCTGCTTATTTTCCCGCCAAATCATTTATTACAGCCTTATAATTGCTCAATATTCGCAATCCCAGCACACCTTTTCTTACGCCATAGTGGTGTATTGCTCGGGAGAATAGAATGGTATGTTTTGGCTGTGACAGAGCAGCCAAGAGTTTCTTCATCGTGAGCAAGATGGGTGGGAAAGGTAAAGTGATAGACGTGAAGGGTGATAAAGCCGTGGCTGGGGCCAAGCTCATCATGTATGATAAGAAGGGTACGGTATCAGCCAACCAGGTGTGGTACGAGGATGAGAGGGGTATTATTCGCTCCAAACTGAATGGTTACGTCATGGACGGTTCAGGTATGCCTTACTCCAATTATAAGACTAACATACAAATCTGTCGACCATGATCCTAATGTCCCATATGACACATTTGTTCTTTTACCAGGAAAATAATTTGAGGTCTCTGTGACTCTTTAAATTGTGCCATTTAATGTTACATAAAAATATAAACGTAATTATTCAATGTTGCTAAAACAGCAGAGCTATGAAGCATATAGACCTATTGGTGGTGATTGCAATTTGGGGCAAGATCCTAGAATATGTTTTCTTCTAAACAATTATGTATATAAAATGCAACGTCAAGTCTTGTGGTGGACTGTTTTTCAGACAAAAGCGGGCGTATGGTCTTGAAGCCATATGACCCGACTAACGAGATGCAACAATGGGCCATCATAGGAGACCGCATACAGAACAAGATACAAGCCAAATTAGTGCTCGACATCGAAGGAGCAAAATCTGCTAACGGAGCATCAGTGTGTTGCTACAAGTTCCACGGAGCTGACAACCAGAAATGGTCATTTGAATATGTGTAATTAATAAGTATGCAGACATCATGGTTTAAGTCGTCATGACCTTAGTCGGAGGTCATACTTAGATTCATGACTGCAGTGCTTCTCCGTGCCATAGAAAAAACAATACTATTCCTGTCATTATTCAATACATGTTGTCACAAGTTCGAGGTACAACAATCAATCAATATGATCAGTGAATACAACGCTAGTATTCCAATCTCTTTTTCAAGAGCAATTGATTTTAGTGCCAGAAATTCCTCACCATTTTTGTCTTTGTTTAACATAATGTCCTGATGTAGTTTTACTAATTATAAATAAAAAGTCCTACTGAAGAAAACCCTCATGTATTTAACACCAGGCATGAACTCTATGAACACACGAAAAATGGGAACCTGGCATAAGTCAATATTGTAATTAAATTACATTAATTACTGTCTTCAAAATGCAAATTTATGCTAATGAATGACCCTGCATGACCCCAGCCTGGAGGGACAGGTCAGGGTCGTGTGAGTAGACATCACCAACTCTTCCTTTGTTGTCGTTTCATTTGTGACATTCCATGCATTACATCAGGCACTCATAAAGGTCTGCTGTACCGTGCATCATGATATTGCTACTCAGACTTTTCTTGTATAGGATCAATTACACAATTCCGCACCATCATCGCCAGTCCACTTGTCGCTGCTTACAACAAACCTTGTTGTCTCATTGTCTGATGAAAACCAAACACATGGTTTGATTGTCTGTCATAACAAACCACCTTGTCTCATGCTCTGATGGTAACCAACAAGTCTGATGGTAACCAAAAAGTCTGATGGTAACCAACAAGTCTGATGGTAACCAACCTGATTGTCTGATGACAACAAAGCACATGTCATCAGATTGGACGTTGCCTGGCATTGTTTGATAAGAACCCTCCACATAACTTGCAGTGCTGCCATCACATGGTCTGAGGCCGACAAGCCTCATGGTAGGGCTCCACTTTTCGGAGGTCTCTCCACGTTGGCGGCAGATTATCCTCCAGGTACTTGCCACACTTGGTACATGGTGCAGTGAAGAGTGTGCTGTAACCACTGAACCATTGCTGTCAACATAACCATCCCATACATGGTTAAATCATGGTTATGACAGCAGATTTCTATGGTTATAATGCCTTTCAATCTCTTCTGTTAGAATTAATGATAATTGTATGTCAAGTATTCAAAGCAAATCAGGAGTTATTTTAGCAGGTGGCTTAAAATGAAATAAAAAAATACAATGGAACAGTTCATTTTCAATTTTGAAAAACCCAAACCCCAATTTTCCTTTAGTTATGAACCAAAACAGAGTAACAGACCACAAATGATTTGAGAGCCAGTTCTGGTTTGAGTGGATGCTGAAAATGCAACATCGCAACCGTAGCATGGTCTGACACCTGTAAGGAAACGTTTAAACGATTCAGACATTACCAACATGATAAGTGGCAGGTGGCGTGTTTCTCATTAATCATACGTGTGAATTTATCGCAAAATGTATTACATGTGTGCTGACCTTTTGAAAGACTTGATACTTAGATCGCGACCATATATCAACCTGTTAAAATCCATGTGACAATCAAATCAAGGCAGGTGCGTTAATTGACGATAAAAGGGCAGTGTCAGGTACAAACTACGCGTACTTAACCTCAGGGTTCACAAAACAAATTCCAAGTATTGTACATCATTTCACATGAAAATAGTAAATGACAAAGAGACACGCAATAGGCTGATATTGACTGATTCATTTGAACCCGTTACAGAATGGGTTGTTATGAGTTTTACCTGCCCATTAACCTTATTCATTTCTTCGGTGTAAGCTTTGACCGTCACCCACTCAATTAGGAGCCCTCTCAGAACCAAGATGGCTTTGAGGGTTTGTCCGAGTGTAATCTAAGACACACACAGTGGTCCAGCCTAGATCAAGCATCCCAATTCCTATAACTTAATGAACTACATTTCTGTTTTTCTCTCTGAGGTCAGGGCTACTATAATAAATTATATCAGTAGGTATAATTTATTGACATCTTATGCCGTTTTATTTTGGTTCAGAAAAGAACACTGATGAGACGTTGTCAGAATAGTAGACCTCAGGATGAGGGCTGTACATTATAAAGACATGGATATGTTGAATATATCCTAAGGACGCAAAAGGTATCCCAATGTACAGACGTTATGACAACTTACTACTAAGACAGGCGAGCTGCCCATGGGTCGGGTGATGTTAATGGACATGTTGGAGTGGAGGTTGGCCTGTGACTGAACATACTGCTCCACCACACTGAAGCAGCATGGTCAAGTGGAGACATCATCAGATAGACACAAGTCAGAGAAAGCAAACCTATTCAGTTTGAAACAATATACATGTGCATAATACTAACACAAGGGCCCCAGGGTGTAAGGTTGAATTAATCAAGTGATCTCCATCATTGATCGATTGATTGAAATAAGGTGACCTGTTTGTCTTGTTGATATTGTAGTGAGAACAATAAGTGCCAGGGTCACCATGGAGTGTTATTAAGAGGGCAGCTTGGTCAAGAACCTCCTGGCCCTGTAATTTAAAAAGCTACTGGCCTCCTGTACAGGTAGTTCCCAAAAAATACTGATAGTTGAAAAAAGCCCCCGGCCTCATGTACAAAAACCCACCAGCAAAAAAAGCACCGGCCTCCCGGCTGGTTGTTTTTAAAAAACCACTGCCCATGAGACTGGCGGCCTTTTAAACTATCCGCTCAGGGGGCAAGTTGTTTTTGGAACTACCCGCCTAGGTGGCTAGGTGTTTTTGGGCCTACCCACCCAAGACTTTTTTGGGATATTACTGCCCAGGTGTCAGGTGACAAATCAAGGTTAATTTCATGCCTTGTGATAAGACACTCAAAGAAGAAGTAGAGATTCAGTGGCTTACTGTGAGGGTACGGCATGGCCAGTCGAGGATATTTTACGCTGCTTCTTAGCAGTGCCAGGGACCTGTGCGACCATGGAGCGCTTGAGTTGGTTCTGGCTGAGGAGTGCTGCCGCCAATGCTGCATGCTCGTGCATCTGGTGGTCAACACACAGACCAATAACAACACTCTCATCTTGATCAAATCTGTTTCAATATCAATACCGGCATTAGGTTGCAAGACCTAAGGTCATCTGGTGACAATGACTGTAAAAGTGGAGAGGGACTTGACAAGCCGAAGTGTAAGTGTAAATCAATGTATGTTCACTAAATATTAGCAGCTCAACAATAACAGAATTCTTCTGCTAAAAATTGGTAGTATCTGCTAGTGTACCTTATTGGTCCACTTGTATGATTGTAGGACCTGGGCATAGATAGGGGTCTTGTCGAGTATCGGGTCCTGTGTCAGCATCCCACTGTTACCAAGGCTGAGGTTGACAGGACTTGCCAGCCCCATGCTGATCTTCTCTATCTCACTGTCAACATAACAAACATACCCTCAAACAACATCACACCAATCCATTCACTGGTAGTTGGGACACATCATTATCAAAATATGATTTTTTGGTCAGTAACTTGTGAGAACACATGTGATTGTAACATTGCTGGAACACCTTATATAGGGACAGGGGTAAACAGGAGCTGCTATGAAAACTAACGCTGAAACGAGACCACAGGTTAAGGCTTGACCGTGGGTCCTATGATTGGCAGCAGAACCGGCCACAATGCAGGCTAAAATATGATCCCTGCTCAGAACAAAAAACTAGCTCAACCATGGCATGCAACTCTTATGCACTTATTGACAGCTTAATATATATCTCCTCATTTGTTTTGTGTTAATCTGTTCATGTACCAAATACACACGTTTATTTATCAACCCAAGTAAGCTGATATATTGATATGCAAATTATTAAACTAGTTTTTATGAAGACCAAAACCTCTCTGTTTCAAAGGCTGGGCCCCCCTGCTGTTGTATTGAACCTGGGCACGAGGTGTATACGCGAAAAAAAATCTACCTGCCGGCCGGACAGCTAGTTGTTAGCACCTGCCCGCCCGCTAAAGGCAGGTGAAATTGGTGTTGGGCGGGCAGGTGCTAACTTCGAGCCCTGCTTTATATACAAGATTTCATATATATATATATATATATATATTTGAACCATTGTCTACTCAATTTCATTCAGCAAAATGTACACAGTGAAAAAGTCACTAGAAAATACTAACACTTTATGACACATAAATATCCATACAAATCAAATTCAAAGCGTATATCTCAGCCACAATAGTGTCTGCTCTAGGCGTAGATGACAACAACAGTGATGATGATTTATTCCAAATACTTTCTTCATGTGATATCAGGGAACAGAAAAGTGCAAATATCAGTATGATCTTTCAAATCATCATCCATCTTGTGATGCTGAAAACTTGATCCGGGGCAATGAATAAGCACTGATTACAGACATTGTGAAGGTTAACCAGACCCGTCGGACATCCAGTAAACTTTTCTTTGGTCCGATTAAAAATGTGATTGTTCACCGGTCCTTGGTCCAGTAATAAATTCTTATATAATATACATGCCAGTACCCCCTCAAAAAATGAAAATAAACCCAAGAATTCGCCGATTTCACATCTCTTTCGTCTTTCTCCTAATATTTACAATTTCGCCGGTTCGTTAGTCATATGCCAGGCCAGTGACTACGGGTGATTCCGTGGTTGAAACGCACAAGTAGATTTCACGCCGATGTCATTAAAGTACACTTGAGGCCATAACCTGGTCAAAAGTCCAGCAAAAAATTCAGTTAAATAATGGACCCAAGTCCAGTAAAGGTTGAAATTCCTTCACAATGTCTGTCATTAAGACTTGAGTGCTAACCTGGTCAAGGAAGCAATTCCTAAATAGTGTGCATTGTGGTCTTCAACTAAAATGGAAGAATAGCGGCATAAATGTTGACAAACAGATGCCAGTCCGGAAAGCATGGTGAGCGTTCATCTCAGCATTTAGGGGCACAGCCTTGCCGCACATATGCCTTTATTACCATCAAGATTAAAGACTTTACATGTCAGATGCGATCAACTGTATGAAAAAAATGCTGACATCGAAATGCTCACCTTAAAAGCTTAATGTGTGCTTTTTATTGAATTAACTGTAAGCAGGGCGAAATTGATAGCTTTCTTGGTAGAATTGTTTGCAGGTTTTATACTACAATACTGTCGCGAAGAAAAAGAATTCTATATTTCAGTATCTTGCATAGCTCCGGTTGAACGGTAACACGTCTTGTAGCTACTCAGACGTCTTGTAGGTCTATATTTGGTATTGAAAGTTCTGATTAGATTAGCCCTACAAGACTAGCTCTTTCGAACTAAGTGCGGGAGTGATGCATGCACTCCCTCTTGTGATAAAACCTGACGTTGGTCTATTGGGCTAGTAATAAGTAAAGAGACTGTCATAACAACTGTAACAAATGGGCGATATTTACCTGAAGTCACGATTTACGGACAATAAATTCTGTTTCAATTCCGACAAAAAGTCTTTTTCACCATTCTGAGATTTATTGGGATCGTTCACTCCTTCCGACAAACGACCGAAAACGCAAGCGACACTGGCTCTTAGTTCTTGAAGCTTTTTAATAGCGGTGCTAATCAACTCTGGAGTTGGTTCGGCCATTTTGATTCATGTGCAGCTGCATAGGTTCCTCGTTTCGAGCCCTTCACTAAACACCTGCTAAAGGGACGCCCATCCTCCCCTAAGATAATGGCTAGCGCGATTGAGCGAACAAGCAGGAGCTATAGTTATGCCTCTCAGAAGGTCTTATTTCAACCCGCAAAGTTTAAACTCTACATTAGCCCTATGACCAACATTGACGATGTTTACCACTATTAAGATTTGAATGCAGCTTGGTTTGATAGACGATAGATAGAGCATAGCCGTGCACGACGTCTTATTTATATTGCCGTCGTGCGCGGCTAGAAGTAGATAGAGCTACGTTTGTAAATGCTATCATTACTCCATGGTCACAACAAACAAATTACTCGTCTTTTTTCATACGATTAGTCTTCATGGATAACAATAATGTTGCTAAAGTGATAGTAGTCCAACAGACCAAGAGTCGATCGGGTACTCCCTTCAAGAGGGAGCGTAAGCTTCACTTGGTTCATAAGAGCTATGTGATAGTCCTTCTGCTGGCAATAGTTGTTCTAAATCCACAAATTGGACAAAAAGAAAATGATTTTTTTTTCCATTTCTGTGGCCAACATTAGTTCTCCACATGGATAATTGCATTCCTCTCTGTCTTAAGCAAAATACTCATATCCATGTACAAGAGGGATCATATAACATTCTTGATAACAACAACAATAAACTGCAAGTCTCATTAATGGAATTACATCCAGTACCAACAAACAACAACCCACCATACCACATCACCAGACAGTCTTTATTGACATCAATTCCGTAAGCATTTCTCAATTAACACACACAAAGCATTATTTGCTCTGAAACATCAAGCAACAACAAAAAAACCATAACAACTCTTGATTCTGAACAAATGTGAGAGCTTCAAGCCAACACTAATGCCTCATACAACATACAAGTTTGCGAAAATTCATGGCTATATATGTTGTGGACAAAATGCAACATTCAGACTTTTATCAAATAATAAGTCACTTTCTACATCGTTACATATAATTCAAAATTAAATATAGTAGGTTAGCAATAATTGCTATTGGATACCTTTTTTACTCAACAAAATGCAACCACATCTGTCCTATTTGGGAATTAAAACCCTGACATACTTGTTTGGTTGAACCAATACAGCCACAGGAGATTAGCATGGGCAGATGCATCAAATAAAAAATCAGGGTACCTATATTGTTATAACACATTATAGCAATGCATGCTAGAATCTGAGTGTGCACATATCTTGTATAGCATAATGCATTTATAATTATTAAAATATTCATATTTCCTTTGAGGAGATGATAAAAAATTATAATACCAATGGAGTTCCTTAAAGGAATCAGTATAAAACCCGATGCAGATTAGAAAATTAAAATGTGTATCACACGTAACCGGGTGGGCGCATCATAGGGTATGATCAAGGCAATAGTCCACGACCGATTGTCAACAACAACCAGCATCAGTAATGCCAAGTTATTGTAGCCACTGATGGACAGAACTTAACTATGTAAGATTAAATATGTAATAATTGTAGTTATTTATGACAACGGAAGTATGAGAAATAAATCTAGTTCACACTTGTTAACCCAGGTCCACTAAATTCACAGCATATGCAATGGGCAGTGGTTTGAAGATATTTAGATGGGGATGTCGCACACATCAACACACACACAATCACATGATGTATTCCAGTCACATGACCCCAACATCTACCAACATAGAATGAAAGTTTCTTCGGATAAAAAATACATTATTATAATCACACACATAGTTAATGTAATACTTGCGCATACTGGTCTAAGTGAAGCACTTTAGTGTATACATTCATGATAATTAATGCTAGGTTGCACCAGCTCTGCACACATACAGCATATGAAACCAAGCGCCTTACCTTGATATAAACATATCTAAAAGATGACTAATTTGTTAAGATATTTGACAAGTAGCAATGTACATTATCATCCTGATACGTGGTTGGCTAAAGAAACGCCTAACCGCAGGAATAGCACTAAAATATTCCACAAATTGGAAAAAAATAATCCATACAAACAACTGTTTGAAAATCAGTAGATGTTTGTGTGTCTCGAACAGAGTCAAGCTGTATGAGAATGAGATAGCTACATCAATGAAGCTTCCCTCCTCAGATAAGTCAATGAGTTACTGTATATAAGTGTTATCTTTAACACAATGAGATGACATGATTAAGGATATCTAAAGAAACAAACTTATTCAGATTCAGCGTTAGATGATAAAATGTCACAAATCTCCACAGAGTTGTCGTATACGGACAAATTGCATCACTGATATTGCTTCACTGCGTAGTAGGGTTGGCTGCTGTTCTAGCCTCCCCTATATCAAATCAGCTAAGATCAGCCAAGATAAGCTATGATCAGCCAAGATAAGCTATGATCAGCCAAGATCAGCCACTATATCTAACACTGAATGGTAACAAGTGACGACTACTATGGAAGCACCAATCTGCATTGTACATGTTAAAACTGATACATAACCAAACACACCCCAAGCATCAACTGACCACCAGCCATACACCAACCTCCAAAAATGAAAAACATTCAAAATATGGCAATACCTTCATTGGTACGAATTCTTTATACAGGGCAAATTAAATTGCAGTGATGTCAGATATTGCAAGAAAGGGATATCAAAGAACAATAATATCCTCAATACTTCAAATGTAACTCACGCTAGCTAATTTAGGAAGCCAAGGTGATCTAATAAGAAACAACAAAGAGTTCCATGCATTAGATGCACTGAGTGGAGGTGTCTAAGGAATCAACTGTTTTGACAGCCCCAGGGATCGTTGATGTCCTGCTGATACAGAGATCCTAACAACCAGTGTTGTATTTAGTGGAGATTGTTATGAGTGATCGGCTGATTCTAACACAGAGTTGAATTGATCACGAGCAATATTATGCAGAATGAGGCTCAAGTCAATTAATACCAACTGTGTCAATGTAGCATTTGCACATGTGTAGGATACCACCAACAGCAAAACAAGCCTTAACCTTATATGACCTCACACACCAATACAGTACAGTCAGGTTAAAACTCAAGCTTGCACAGCAAGAGGCAACAACCAGATCACATATTAACACATATAATTCTCAGCCAGACTTGGCAGCAAGATTTCACACCTTTCAACATATCATCACCCTAGGTATTTATGAGAGGAAACATGGGGTATATATCCCATGACTTCATCAGCATATTGAATCAATGCCCTAGTTTTTTTTAAGTGACCATGCCCTTATGACTGTGATAGGCAGCCCACTCTAATTATAAATGCAGCTCAACACTCAAGTATTATCTTGGGCCTTGTGGGATAATAATCATACTCATAATAATACGTAATAATGATACAGTAACATCACGAAGACAAATGTAGAATCCTATCTTTTGTAATGCTAAGTATATGATCACAACTACAGACATTAAATGGCACAAACTAGCTATGACACAAGCACAGCATATGTACACTTATAATAGGCAATACTTGAATACCATCTTAAGTTGGCTTCCCATGGCAACTCAGCATTTCTGAATTATAGACCCACTTTAACACATATAGTCAGCAGCACTCCTTCTGTTACCGGTCCTACACTCCCCATTCCCCATTTGCTCCAAGAGGATCCCTGATCTCACGGTGCCAGTCTCAGGAGCCCCGCTAAAGTTAGCAAAGTCACTCACTTTGTCATCGTCAGATTCAGTATACCACGAGTATCGCTCAGGTTTCTGAGCTGAGGTCGTCTCAGGGCCATTGCTAGAGTTCTCTTGACCTTCAGAGGTCATGTGATTATGGAGGGCATCTTTGCGATTCCATGATGGATTGCCGTTAGCAGAGTCGAGGCTATCAGAGGGAGGAGCGGGCAGCATGAGCGCCTCTGTGATGGGCCTCATTTGTAGGGCAGTGTTGGTGCTACCTATACTAGGGTGGCTGAGTTCACTGCCTCCGGTCGAGCTTGATTGACTCTCCATCAACTCATCAGACCGTGCCATATCACTGGCACCCCCACTTGAGCCTGCGTCAGCGTGTCCAGGCAATCCTCTCTGCCACGATGGGCCTGGCTGGCCATCTGACAGTCTTTCTGCCCCTCCGCCCTGTAAGGCTAGACTCGTAGGGCGTACTACAGGGGCACCATTCAAAAGACACACTTCCGTAGCTACCTCTTGTGTGGGCATGTTGGGTCTGGGCTCTAAGTTGGACTTGCCCAATCCATCTTCCACATAAGTTGGCACAGTAACAATCACATGATCTGGCTGCTTCTTTGTTTTCCGCTTGAGGAACTGAGGTAGACTGAACCTCCCCCCGAGCACACCTGTCTTGCCCGGCCCCTTGTTTTTCTTTGACCGACCTCCACCATGACAACTGCCATTACCAGGAATATTTGGCTGCTTAGGTCGTACAATCAATGGCTCGGAATGACCTCCAGAAGTAGGATTCTGGAGGTAGGCGATTCTGCCACCCCTTTGATTCAGGAGGTCGTTTTGAACTAATGAGCCCTCAAGATTATCAGCCAGAGCCGAGTACAGCTCTTCACTGCTAAGCATTCCTGCATTGGACATACCTCCAGCCCTGACAGAATTATGTGTTGGAGGGGGTGTGATTGAGTTCTTATTGACCAGCTTATTGCCATGGATAGTTAGTTCCTCATCGCTTCCTTTGTGGGTATTACGCTCTACAGTGGGGTTATGTCCCTGGTGGGGCTTGAGGACATTGGGATTGCGACCGTAGAGCAAGTTATGGGCAGCGGGGTAATTCAGGTTGACTAGTAGCCCATCCTGCTCAGACGGGGATACCACTGTGGTCTCCACGGTAGATGTTGACACACTATTATCTGTTGTGTAAGAGAAGCGACGATCTTGCTGCTGCTGCTGTTGCTGCTGCTGGGCTTGACGTTCATTCGATTCAAGGACACACACAGCGGGAGCATCATTCTGGTAGTTGGGCAGATCAGCTTCATTGTGAGTGTCATCCACATCGACGGCGAACTGACTAGACGTAGGGTTGCGCTGCACGTTGACTTTCTCCTCCAGCTCCCCAAGCGATGTAATTGTGGGGGTAACACCTGTTAAACAGAACACAAACAATAACTCATTACACAACCATTATCAGCCGTTCATGAAAAGATCGAATTGGTGGTGGCAGTGACCGGTTGTTATGGTGATTAAATACCTGCCAGAACCATCACCAGGTGATGATGTATGCATTAATTAACGACCAGTATTGGCTTTAGGGGCAAGACCAGAGGGCAGCATCAACAAGGTAGAGTCAGAATAATGCCCCATTTTTACTTGTCTCCCATGACATTGTTCTGTCACCTTTGTGCTTAGTCTCCCATGACATCATTACATGCATTGTTCTGTCACCTTTGTGGTCTCCCATGACATCATTACATGCATTGTTCTGTCACCTTAGTGCTTAGTCTCCCAAGACAACATTACATGCATTGTTCTGTCACCTTTCTGGTCTCCCATGACATCATTACATGCATTGTTCTGTCACCTTTGTGCTTAGTCTCCCAAGACAACATTACATGCATTGTTCTGTCACCTTTGTGGTCTCCCATGACATCATTACATGCATTGTTCTGTCACCTTTGTGCTTAGTCTCCCAAGACAACATTACATGCATTGTTCTGTCACCTTTGTGGTCTCCCATGACATCATTACACCCATTGTTCTGTCACCTTTGTGGTCTCCCATGACATCATTACACCCATTGTTCTGTCACCTTTGTGGTCTCCCATGACATCATTACACCCACTGTTCTGTCACCTTTGTGCTCTCCCATGACATCATTACACCCATTGTTCTGTCACCTTTGTGCTCTCCCATGACATCATTACACCCATTGTTCTGTCACCTTTGTGGTCTCCCATGACATCATTACACCTATTGCTCCCTCACCTTTATGCCTCGTCTCCCAGAGTGTCATCATATCCATAGTGCGTTCCTCCACACACATGGCAGTCAGTCGTGCCTCAGCGTCTTGGTCCCAGCAGTCTTCTATTGTCTCCTTCAAAGCCCTCATGGCCTTCAACACACACATCAATGTAGTCACGTATTAATCTTTTTTTCAAATTATCATCTTATTCATATTTGCAGAATTTTGTCTCATTTAAGTAATAATTTGCCTATACTAGCCCTTGTTAGCACTGTCAATTCGCGTTATTACCTCCAAATGACCTTTTAATCATATCAGTAAGTTTTCAGCCTGAGGGAATGCATGACAATGCATATGTGCGTCAAGGATCACCATCAAAGGTTATGCGACATCACCCACCTGGTTGGTGTCCTTCCAGATTTCAGGGAAAGCCGGTCTCTTCTTATTGCGAGCTACCCAGTACTGCATCTGCTCAAATGTGGGGCGAGCTCCAAGGTCTGACTGAAAGGGAAGCTGATACGCAGGAGCCGGCAGACCTGTGGCACACAATGTCATGTTACAGAGCCCTGATGGAACCTGACCAACACAATGTCATGTTACAGAGCCCTGATGGAACCTGACAAACACGATGTCATGTTACAGAGCCCTGGTGGAACCTGAAAAACACAATGTCATGTTACAGAGCCCTGGTGGAACCTGACAAACACAATGTCATGTTACAGAGCCCTGGTCAAACCTGACAAACACAATGTCATGTTACAGGGTCCTGGTGGAACCTGACAAACACAATGTCATGTTACAGGGTCCTGGTGGAACCTGACAAACACAATGTCATGTTACAGGGTCCTAGTGGAACTTGACAAAACTATCATTTGCAGAGGCAAAAATACCAGACAGGTTGAATTGGCAACTGATGGGTTGTTTACATTACATGATGGCAAAAAATGGAATTAACGACTGACATCAAAAGACTGACCTTGATAGAGGTCATGACATCTCATGCCCATCTCCCAGAAGATGAGCCCAAGTGAGTAGATATCTATCTGTTTGAGGGAAGCCTCGCAGTCGCGTAGGTTGACAGCCCCTTCTAGAAGCTCCGGAGCCATGTATCGTAGTGTGCCAACCTACACACACACACCCACTCAAAACAATGTAGCGCTGGTAAAACACACTGAACACATTACAATATATATACAAACTTAAGCTGTCAGAAGTCAAGAACTCACTCACAATGTCTTCTGATCCAGACACAGTGCAATATCTCAGTTTAAAATGCCAATTATGAGAGGCAATGGAGTATGTTATGTCCCTATTTGAAGCTTGTAAACTAGCACAATAGCACTGGACAGGTTTAACCCCACATGGTAAATCTATGCCAAATAGAAAATACAATATACTGTTTGACACACGGAAGTGGATCATGAATGCTCAGGAAAACAAAACTCATACTTCATCTTACACTTCTTGGACTGAAAACTGTACTTCAATGGTACACTTAACCAAACAGTGTTACACATTTAACTTCTTGACTTTATCCAACTTGATAACCAAACCAAACACTGCTTTTCCAGATTGGGTCTGACCCTGGTGAACCCCTCCCCCGAACCCCACAGTCACTGCCACACCTGAACTGGGCCATGGTACACTTACATCTGTGAGTGAGGTCTGTTCCACATTCTCCTCCTGGCCGTTACCAGGGTTACTTCTGTGATCCACCTTCATAGCGAACCCAAAGTCGATAATACAACAAGACTGATCCTCCTGTACCAGGATATTACGCGTGTTCAAGTCCCGGTGAGCGATGGCTGGCTTGAATTTATCTTCACAGTCATGTGGCATGCATCAACATTGAGAAACACACGCGTCAAAGGTCAAGACAAGGGTGATTTTGTGACGCTTGTGACAAGGTAGTTCGTATCAATAGGGAAGAATGACCATGAATGTGGTGGGTACATGATATGCAATAAGTAATCAGGGCAGGGTTCGTAACAGCTAACCTCTGTCACTGAGAGAGAGAGGGCAACCAACGTGACGACTCAATGTATAAAAATACAACACGCAATGTAGATGACATCCCTAAACAAGAAGTTAACTGTTTATAATGAACCTCATCTAAAAATATCAGTATGGACTTTATGGTAAATACGTGATGTGGTGCACTGCATGGATGAGGATGGAGTATGAAGGGAAGATGAACTGACCTGCGCGGATGATGTCGGTGTGGAGATGAGCCAGTCCGCTGGCGATAGAATGATACATCCTACACAGGTTATGCCAGTTGACCGTGTGTACCTTAAGGTACTCGGAGACGGTCCCTCCCGGTATAAAACTCATGACGACCACATACTGTAGGACCCCGTCCTCTGTGAGTCGTTCCTCAGTCCCGTAAAACCTTGGTAACGACTCGTGATCCATCATGGGCAGCATCAGTATTTCACGCTCGTTGATATAACAGTTCTTCTGTGATGGGGAAAACACTTTCACAGCAACTACAAGGTCATCCAATGTCCCTTTCCAAACCTCACCAAAACGTCCACGGGAAATCAACAATGTCATTTTGAGCTGATCCAATTCAAATATAGGAGTAGGCGGGGCCTCGATGAGGTTGATGGGTTTGAGCTGTGGCTTAGGGGACCTGCAGTAGAGGCGGTATATGAGGAAGGTCAGACAGATGAAGAAGGCCACAGCAAACACAGAGACAAGTGCGGTGATTATCGTGCGGTTCCGGTACTTGGAATTCACTCGCCGTATGTCAACTACAAACCAAAAGCAGAAGGTGATGATAGAAACATCTCAAGGATACTTCACCAACAGCTGTATGCATCCAATAACATCATGAGGAGATCAAAATAAATCCTTTCCACAATTGTAGAATACACACAGAAATCTTATTTTGATTTATTGATAAAAGACGTGGGGGATCAGTGGACAGATTTCATGAAATATTGAGCATATAACTGAGAGGAGAAGAAGTATAATTATGATACCGACTTGTTGCGGATGGGTTGGTGGCATGGGGCATCGGGGTTCCATCTTCAGTCATGTTGGCATTGCATAAGTTTCCGTTACACTCACAGAAATAGGTCTGGTTGAGAGTGAAGATCTGATAACCGGCACACGCGTAAGACATCTCATCTACTGACTCACCCGACCAGCAGCCTGTATTAACACAGAGCAGCAGGGTGACAGGGGGCCGTTTATGAGGTCTGTGCATGATATGGTGACACGAGAATAGTGTACAACATGGTTAAATGAGGTTAGCCTACAATATAGTGAAGTGATGGCAGTGGATAATATGGTAAATTAGGTAAATGCACAACATGAAATAAGGTCAATGTATAATTTTGTTAAATGAGATCATTTTTATTATATTATGAAAAAAGGTTAGTGTACAATATGGTGAAAAGAGGTCATTGTCTTATATGGTGAAATGCAATCAGGGTAATAAATGATGAAATGAGGTCAGGGTACATACAATATGGTGAATTTGGGTCATGAGGTCAGAGTGTAGTATTGTGAAATGTGATCAGTATACAATATATTGTAATGAGGTCAACGTACAATACTGTGAAATGAGGTTAGTGTACAATATGGTGAAACAAAGCCAGTGTACAATATGGTGAGACGAGGTCAGGGAACAATACAGTCAAATCAAGTCAATGCATAATATGCTGAAATGGATCGTTGTACAATATGGTAAAGCAAGGTCAGTGTACAACACCATGAAATGAAGTCTGTGTATAATATGGAGAAATCCATATACAATCAAGTCCGTATACAGTGACCTTGCAACACCTAGTGATTTGACGCGGTCCACTGACCTTGCATGAGGATGTGGCGTGTCTTGTTGTTCTCAAGCGACCACATGGTGTAGCACGACTCGTCACGTGAGTTGCACACCTGAACCGTCCCATTCTCGATGAGGAACACCTCTGCCAACTGGTGCTGAAAACCAACCATTCAGGAGGGTGACGTAAAACGAATCGAAAACATACATATCAGGGCTGGTAGGTATGTTCATCTGGGATGCAGAGGTACTAACGACCTGAGAAGATATGTGTCCCGTAGCATATAACACAGAATCATATCGTACCACTAATCACAAGATGTCTATATACAGCTATATGCTGATAAATACATAATCAGTATGACTATTCATCCGTTGTTTTCTCTCAACACCTCTAGTTTCACACAGAGACACGCGTAATTTGATTACTGATAAGAATAATCCATCATCCCACATCGTTTCCACACCAAAACTAACTGCCTCAATCGAGCTCTGATTGTCGGTACATTTTGCCGACTGCGGGATGACTATCTAAGCGTAGCCACCATAGGTTGGCGCGGAACTTTCAATTTGCCGACTGGACAGGATTTTGCCGACTGTGACGCGGACTGTCGGTTTGAATGGGGGTGTCACACCCCCCCCCCCTACACCCCCCCTTTGGCGACGCCCCTGGCCCTTCCCCCACCTCCACACCAGCTCAGAGCCCGCGACCAACAAAGCACACTACACATGGAATCACAGCTCAGAATAAGTTAACTCCGTCGAGTTTTTACTTTCCCTCGTTCCATCTTATCTCTCATAGTAACTGGCTCTCCATCCAAACCGCCATCAACAACAGGTCCACGTCAAGTATGGGCGGCGTCCTCCTTACACTAACAGGGGCATAAGTTATGCCGTGCCACCCACAATAACAGACCGAAATCTATCATTTTACAACATTGTTAAACATATGGGGCTTTACTAGTACTACTGAAAGGCGAGCTCTAACATATGAGCTCTTAACATATCTCCCGTTGTAGCAACAATCTTACTGTCGTAATTGGTGAAAGGATTGCTGTTACAATCTGTTCACTGATACAATGTTCTGCTGCGCACGATAGTTTGTCTTCAGGGCAACATGTTCTCAAAAGAGTAGCACCTAGCCAGTTGTACAATGCTCGACACATATTGATCTTTTCATTGGCAATCAGCTGGTATGCATTACCAGGTCGCGAACTTAAAACGACGTACGTCCTTTGAACGAAGTATGGCGTACTTCCTTTTAAGTTAGGTGTGGTTTTCGGTCTCATGTCGCTTCGGAAATGTTTCTATCAGCGTTTGATGCATGGCTTTTTATTGTTCATAAAACCGGAATTCCATCTGACGATGTTTACAGTTATTTTTAGAGTATAGTTTGAGTCCCATAAGTAATCCCCGCAGAGATTCAAACAACACGAGTTGCGAAATGTACATGGTTACGTCAACTCTTTTTTACATCACCGTGCTAATAATCCTCTCCGGCCGGACATTGCTCGATATGTATAGTTAAGCTAAATACCTTGACTTCCAATTGCATGCAAATTTGTTGTAATGCTATGACCTATCACCGAGATAATAACAAAAGAAACACCCCCCCCCCCCCACCCAATGGCGTCATTGTACAAATTGCCAGCGTACCTCGTTTAAGGTACGCCCGTACTTTGATTGACGGTTGTATTCATTTGACTGTAGCCTGGTAGCCGTCTTTAACGTAGACCAAGCCTCTTGTCGTCATTTTTTAAAAATAATGTGTTGGCATAGTATTCATGATGCCCATTGTAGTCTCCCATATAGCCTAATAGGTTTTAGTTGGGGAGAACAGCAGGGGCAACTTTGCCTGGGCTCAATATGCCTGAGATATTTATCACCTAATATAAAACATTTTCCAGGTGAACATGCCTTTCATCAGCAAATGTGCCTCAAGCAATCTGCATGAACAATGGGGCTGTCAAGCGAAAAGCAGGTCAAGCGGAAAGGTCACAAAAGGTGTTCGAGACGAGCTGTTGGACTTGGCCGATAAAAACTAGCATCTCTATTTTGAAGAAACGACCCAACTTTTGTGGAGACTGTATTGCAAAAGTGCTACATCTATATCCTGAACTGTCAGTGAAGCAGCAGACAGTATCAGGGAATATGTCCCCATCCTCCAAACAGAGTAGCACAGAAGAGATACCATCAACAAGTGGGACATGGTCAGTACCAGGGGAAACTTCACTCAGCCCTCAACGGAGCATCCAGGGGGGGATCAAAGCATACCCAACATCAGGATGATGGAGAAGTACATATGCATCATGAGATGGACACTGATGAGGCAGTGGGGGACTATCAAGCCTGTCAGCATACACATGCAAAAAGTGAGTGAGAGTGAGAATAGGGTTTAACGGCACACCAACATGTATGTGTTATATGGTGCCTAGAAAGATTGATAGATAAGTTTGACCTGATTAAGCAGCCGCCTTCTAAGATAAATGGAAAAAAGAGGGACATACAAGTGGATGATGTAGAAAAAGATAAATGGAAATGGAAAAGGATACACATGCAAAAAAGTTCCAATTGGACACTCTGACAGAAACAGAACAATGTTAACTTGCTTATGATCTGGGCATGTTAGAAAGTGTTCATGCAAAGAAATATGCATCTTTTAAGAAAAAAAAAGACATAGATGCATTGTTAACAGTTGATGTACTTCGAACACCCGAAAATGAAAGCAAAAATGTAAGTGCATTTTTGTCAGGTCTCGCAGGTGTGCATTTAGTTTCTGTGGGGTCTACTTGTACCCTACACCCACCTCCATGCCTATTTATTAGCAAAATTAATGCAGTTGCTGACAAACAAGCAAAAGGGGAGTCCTTGACCGACAGTATACTTTATAGATAAGGAAGTAAATGACCAAAGAAGGGCAGTATCATACAAAACATGCTATAACTGCCATTTTGATGAAATACCAGTTAGTAAACTGCAAACTGCAAAGTCAATGTGACCAAAAGCAAAATAAAATCCTTGGGAATTGATGAACATGGCAATGCTCCTGCAACAAAAGCTGCAGCTTCAAAGCCGGAGGAGTACAGACTCTTAGTAGGTGAGAAGTCATCTGAAAGGCATTCACATTCCGTTTCATATGAAAAGCATTTGGAAAAGGCATATGACTATCAAATTTTTGAGGCTCATTTTAAAAATGGTCCGCTGAAACCCAGAAGCATCCTTGTCCAGGGGCCTGTTTATGTTAATCCTTGATGCTACGAAGCTGTTGCGATAGTTCTGAGAAACATTGGACGCAAGGCTGGTGTAAAGAAGTACGTTGGTCACCGTGAATGGGTAATTCTGGTGCATGATGGTATACCATACACACTATGCCAGCTTGTGATACGGTTAGTCTATACATGTTCCAGGTGTGATGTTGTCCTCAATGGTGTCCAAGAATGTACCATACACAAAAGTGTGCTGCATAGTGGTGAAAACATTGTTTGAATGGGTTTTCTTACAACCCGATATGGGACATGTGGAAATGAACATGGTTGTAGGGATCGTAGAATTAGGATGGGGTGTTGTTTAGAAAGAGCTTGCAATACGTATGAATTTCCGTTCTGAGAATGCCCTGCAGTATTGTAAAAAAGTAAATGACCACCACAAGGGCTGGACATTGTGACGTATTGCATGTCAGGCAATCACACGTGAATTGATTGAGCCCTTTGTTTGACAAGAATTAGTGAAACTCAACCCTGACCTCGCTGTAGCGTCATTTCTGAAGTTTGTCATGAAAGCACAAAATCCCAGCTATACATTTCGGCAGACTTCACTTTTGATCTCATGGATCCCTGTACATATTCATGTACAGGGTGTATGTACATTGTGGTATACCCAAATTTTTAACAGCAGGAAGGGCAAAATTTGTGGTGTGGAAGACGTCACCCTCTTTACAGAGAGCTTGAAGTGGCTGATACGTTGGCACAAGCACGCATGCCACCAGAGGTGTATAAATCTGTCTTCGAGTCCTCCACGCTGACTTTTAGTGGAGATAAGTTCACTGGAGAAGGGGCAGACTTTCGTCTTGAGGAAATAAATAAGCAAGTTTAACATTGGCTTCCAAATGTTCCATCAACACAGCATTGGAAAATTGCTTGCTGCAACTTTGACAAACTGTCGAAGCTAAGGACAACTGTCTTTGATCAGATTGGAGTTTCAGATCCCAAACAACGCCAATCACACCACAAACAAGACATTCATGCTGAGGTTGTTGCATTCGGAACCAAACTTAGGTCAGCGGAATATCTCTAAACCCCAAATGTGGTAAGACCTCATGTGTCACTGGGAGGGGAACCTCTTGACCAGGACCTGAGGTATTTTTGCGAGAAAGCACGTGAAAATAGGGCAAAGTATGTTGACTGCTTTTTTTACTTTCACTGTTTAGAAAATGGAAGGGGAAAGCCGCAGTATTCAGGAACAATTTACATGTGATATCTGAAATATATCCCTTACCTCTGGAAAAAATCATTGTTTTATACTTATCTATTAGAATCACTTAACTAATGTAAAATTGCATCAATAAGAATGAATACTTCAGAATCTAATAGCACAGTCTCTTCACTCTGTCAAAAATACAATTGTTTTATTCTTAGCTGTAAGCATCACCAAACTTATGTAAAATAACATCAGAACACAAAACAACATAATTAAATATGGATCAAATGTAAACACACAAAACCAGTAACAAACCAGCGGAATGTTTAGTAGAATATGAATATAAACAGTAACATGTTCTATGACAGTAAGAGTAAAGGGAACTCACTGGGCTGGACCTTGCTTTTTTACCTTGGAGTTGGACATATCCATGCTTCTACCTAAGTTAACAATTCTATTTATACATTTGGCTGGGTCTAACAGTGTCATTCTGTGTGTTATGGTAATATGGATTAGACAGGGTCCCACCCCCTCCTCACTGAATCAGATAGAGGCAATGTGTAACACAATTCAAGACAGAACAAAACATTAATATTGTACTACAAACAAAGTACGCCCATACTACAATCCAAGTACAGCTGGTGTGTGTTGGTGAGGGGTAACCTGCTTTAATTAATTCCTGCCAATTAGGTCATAATAGATACTCAAGTCACTACTTAATTCATGTATACATATTGCTTTTACATGCAAACATTAACGCAACTTAGGCCGTATCCTGCTAGATCTTAAATAAATATGGTTTTGTCAGAACTCAAGAGAATGGCTTGAAAAATAAACAACAACAACAAGCTTTGGCAGACTTGTGAAACAAGTGTTGATAGTTGAATTTGGCGCAAAAATGTTACATGTTATCGCGTTTACGATTGGTTAAACGCCCGCAGAAGTGAACCAATTAAGTCGAGTGTTATGGAAAGTTTTCGGTTGTTCACAGGGTCAAAGTACGTTCGTACTTAAATCGAAGTACGTACTTCGTTTTAAGTTTGTACTTAGATCTGCGCCGATCGACAACCTGAATACAGCTTGCAATACCAATTGTTTTTCAAATTGAGTGTCATGCATTAGACATTGCGCTGCTGTCAAATCAATTCATTTCAGTCTCAGCACAGACCAGGATGGGTTCAAAGGCTGGGATTAAGGTGGTCACAGCTTAGACCAGGGCCCTGCATGGGCAACTCCAGGCACACTGCTAGTGTATGATAAATGACATAGTTGACTAGGGGGAGCTGCAAAAATACATTTAGCTCATACAGTACAAATTGCTGACAAAAATGGCTATTCAAAGCAATAATTCAAGCTGGTCCAACAGGATTTGGTGTTGTTTTTACAGGATTGGTCAAGTTGATTGCCTGCAGAAAGTCAATATGTGATAATGTCACCAGTGTTAGTGTTAGTCAGCCTATCTATCACTAGAAACACAGACTTAATGGAATATTGTAATGCAACATATTGCTGCAGTGTAGAATCGACCTAGGAAGCACCTGCTAATGGTTCTTATTGAGACAACCTTTGTTAAAATAAGGCAAGGTGAGGTTAGAAGAATAATGTCACACAGAACACCAACATGAGTGTGTAATGTGGTACCAACAAAAACGAGAGGAAATTCAAACTTATAGGAAGTAATGAGAAGTAAGTTCAAATGAAAACGATCCTTTATAATTGACATAGAATTGAATTGAGTAATGACAACCATCTTCAACATGTGCTACAAATATCATTTCATTTGACTCGGTTGCTTGGCTTTGGAGCAGATTTGATAGCAGATTAAACCACATAAGTGTGAATATTGCATGGGGCTTGCATCAGTAGGTATGTGTAGATGATAAGGGCTAGCATCAGTAGGTAGGTGTAGATGATAGGGGCTAGCATCAGTAGGTAGGTGTAGATGATAGGGGCTAGCATCAGTAGTAGGTGTAGATGATAGGGGCTAGCATCAGTAGGTAGGTGTAGATGATAGGGGCTAGCATCAGTAGGTAGGTGTAGATGATGGGGCTAGCATCCTCAGGTGTAATGTTTGAGACTAGCATCTAGGTGATGAATGCGGCCAGCTGCTATTGAGACTTCTTGGTGCGGCCAGCTGTGATGTGAGAATCTTTGTTTCCACTGAAGCTTTACCTTCCTGGTAAGCGCACTTCTTGATGTTGGCCTCATTCTGATCAAAGCCATCTGTATCCATGACAACAACATCACAGGTAAGAAAATGATGACTGATGCATTACACTAAAGGACAAATCAAAAATGATTGGAGTGCGGGATGTTAGCACTTGCCAAAGTTAGACACAAATCACGAGGATGATGAACTGATATTGGAACTCGGTGTATGGGGTTGACAATATGGAGAGGCAGCATCTCTTACTCACTGCTCAGTGCCTGGCTATGGTGCAGATTAGCAAGGGATATCACTAATTGACATTATAACTGGTTGACATTTGTACTAATTAACGTTGCTGAAGCTGAAAAGAGATACTTATTACTAATTAGCTCCTTACTTAATTGTGATAACATTAATGGAAAACGATAACCTAAAAACAATGGGCCGCCATGAGCGGACAGCTACAGCACCAGCATTCGCACCTTTCCCACGTACACTTACTCGCTACGCTGCCTTTAGGTTAAGGTGAGTATAAAGTGCGATAATCGATAGCGACACCTCTCACGCGCTCTTCTAACCACCAGCAGACGTTCTCCACACATTTTAAGCCAGATGATAAGTGGTTTTCTCACATCACGTGCCAACCCGACGGGATGCTGCTTTCAACGCGCGCCAATCGAGGCCGACTCAAACTCGTGATAGTTCAATATTTTGCTCAACCATGAAAGGCTTCGCAAAAACTTACTACAAACAAATTTTGCAATTTCTATGGCAATGGAGAAACTAGGTTGCCAGAATGACGCATAATCGATTGCTTTGGCACATCTTTACTGTGTTAAGGCATCTAGACATACCAGTACCGGCGTTCAATAGGAACTTTTACTTGATTGTCAGACAGTACATGTGAAACTGACAATTTTGATCAACTTCGTGCGAGAACTCGACCCAATAGCTGGTACGTGTTTGAGAAGGGGAAAAAAAACCCTGTTAACTGGCTCGTGAGAACAAAAGGCTTCCGTGATTAGGCGGATGGCGAGCAAGTGGGAACCTTCAAAAACGCGTCTTATGTCGCAAACGTTGCGGGTGTGCAGGGCGTTGGCCTCTAAGGTCTCGTGCCGTTATAACAAGCGGTTGCATTATCACCCTGGACAGTTATAAATAAACGTACATGCGCTATTACGACAGCAAATTAATATCATCCTTTTTTTTCCAAACCAAAACGTAGTTGCCTCCACAGACGCTCAGTTTCCAATGCTGAGCTTCCGAGCGCCGAACTGAGAAAGCCGCCTTGCGGCGTGATCAGAGTTGACAGCTAGTCATGAGCACATGAGAATCACAGGAAGACCAAATTACACTGCTACTGAGAACGACATTTGTACGGCATGATCAGAGGACAGCTCGCGTGCAGAAGTAGTCACTCTGCACCAGAGATTAGGACGATTGTGCGGGCGCCAAGAATAGAACAGACCAATAACTATAGACATAGCTGGTGCCTTGCCATGCGAACTTTATCCAGGCTATCTGCTTATGAGTAATAAATAGCCCAGCTCGTCTGCCAATTTTACATTCATAATTCACCTTCTAACCAGGTAAGATAGTGGTTGTTAACCTAGACAACGACCGTGCACGCCATTATTAATAGGTCAACGGGTCAAGGACGTTCGGTGCGGGGAGAATGTTAAGGTACAGAGGTGATAACTCCCTTTGTTTAGGATCATCTGATCGGATGTCTGTTGCCTGGGAACCAATGACAACAGCAACCAATGACAATGATTGTCCTCCCTTGACATCATAACTTCGGTACGGCACAAGGCAAAGATACGCACCAACATCGCACAACGACCGCAAACGCTAAAACATCATCTGACACATCAACATGCACAGACACAAAGCAAACACAAGTCAGAACACGGTGTTGGCGGCGACATGCTATAATATGATACTAACGACCGCGCCAATTATCCACGTTTCATTGACACAGACAGCAGCGGCTGCTCGGCTGATAACAGCAAACATTGCCGACTTGCACGTCGAGTGAAAAGCTAAGAGGCGTCCAAGCAGCAGTTCAACAATGAAGACCTTCGACCATTGATCCAAACATATCGAACCCGTAGCTAAATATTGACATCAAACAAACGTTTCAGAAAAATATTCAACTGTAAGAAAATATAATTATTCTGATGGGCGACTTGTTTACATGAAGATTAAGTCATTTGAATTGAAGGTAGCGAAACAGACAATCAGACAAAACCTGTTGCTCGGACTGGGTTGTGAACCCCCGCCGCTGGAATCGAAGATGTGTTAAAGAGACTGTTAAGCCACATATAAGGCAATCAGGGATCATTTCGTTATTACATTACTACGATTAACGCAGACGTAAGTAATGACATCTTCTAATTTGTGCCGCCGAGTTTACATGATGGAAGTTATGTTGATAAGTTTTTAACATTATTATTTGACTGGAAATGTTCATGATATACTGTGGAGATCTGTTTTATTCAGTTGTGTCGTTCCATCGATAACGGTGCCTCCCTATAACCATGAACTACACGAAAGTTAGCTGTAAATCATAACGCGCTCTGAATTTACCTCGCTAACGATGTGTATTCTTCCGCTTTAGTTACATAATGTAGATTTCATAAAATCTTCACTCATTTAAGTTGTGGGCATAATTGTGCACACATTAGACCGACAAGCAGGAAGGATAATGTCCGACAACATAAATGGCGACTGTCGAAGCAAGGATCTTTTTTCTGAGACCACAGCGCCGCGTAGCGACTGAAAGTCTGAACATGTAACATTTTTGGTTTCCAAGGTGCTGTTACCAAGCAGCTTGCTAGGCAACCACTTTCCTTATATGGGGCTGAACAGTCTCTTTAATGTCTCATTGTATATCATCAAAGCGTTGTTTATACCATGCTTGCCAAATGTATGATCCAAACAAGGACCATGCAGTCAGCCCGGTATCATGTACACTTGCATCTCGCTAGCAGTATTGCACCTCGCTAGCAGTATTGCACCTCGCTAGCAGTATTGCACCTCGCTAGCAGTATTGCACCTCGCTAGCAGTATTGCACCTCGCTATCGCTAGCAGTATTGCACCTCGCTATCGCTAGCAGTATTGCACCTCGCTAGCAGTATTGCACCTCGCTAGCAGTATTGCACCTCGCTATTGCTAGCAGTATTGCACCTCGCTATCGCTAGCAGTATTGCACCTCCCAGCACCTGATCTCTCAGGCAGCACATGACTGGGTAGAGGGACATCAGGAAGATCAAAGATCACACGACTTAAAAGTATATTCTCATCTCGTGTTATCTTTTGTAAATTTACACAGTTGCTTACGCGGTTCTCGGATTGTATTCAATTTCAAGGCCATTTGATCACATTGAAAAGGGCAAATAGTGAGCCTTGAGCTATAGAGATCCACCACAGCTCACTAGAACTATGATACCTCCATTGAGGCTCCAGAACTGACACACAGATCGCCAACAGCGCCATTAGCTAGTAAGAATTACTACAGGTCGACTACAAAGCGCACGAGTGTTTATTTTACCTGACAAGTGCCGTCTCAAAAGAAACCCTGTCGGAAGATACCAGAGAAGAAACGAATAACTCGAGAACCGGGCGATGAATAATATTTCCTTGAGAACGTCAGCGTTCACGGGGTTACACCCCCAAACACTAGCCGAAGTGAACAACTTACACCTTGTGGAATTTATGCAGCTGCGAGGATAAAAGAGCGCTGGTGTGGGTCATATGGGTAGACGGAAGTATTGATAACGGAACCTTAACTAACAAGCAACGCCAAGGAAAAGAACGCTAGCGATGGCTTTTCGGAGAAGGCTATGCTATCAATCAGCAGCGAACGAACTAGGCGGGGCTGAACAGATGCAAAGCTCACTGTTAGTGACCCTGTCGCACATTGACGATTTAGCCAGCGTCTGCCGACGCATCCATATTTCTCTAAAACGCTGGCAAACGTCGAATAAGTTATGGGTAAGTTTAGTATAAGTTAAGAGCACGCTGGTATACGTCGCAGTACGGCGTGATCGTGTTTCGACGTATGCCAGGGTATGGCTTATACGTCCCGCATTTTCGGGCCATCAGTTGTAGGTAAGTTGTGCGATAATAAGTCGAAATACGTCAGGATAATGTCTAGCGTTCCCAAAATATATTTCCAACGTGCTTCGAACCTATGTGTAACGTATATCGAACTTATCTCCAACGCATATTCAAGAATGTAGACGTATTTGACGTGTTCCGGACGACCACTACCTGAACGTGTTTCTAACTTACAGCTTCCGTATATTGGCGTATGGGCAGTGTTTAGGGGAATTGGTATATAATAATGGGGTTAAGCTGTCTTCAACTGTATCTTAAAGAGACTGTTCAGCCACATATAAGGCAATCAGGGATCATTTCGTTATTACATTACTACGATTAACGCAGACGTAAGTAATGACATCTTCTAATTTGTGCCGCCGAGTTTACATGATGGAAGTTATGTTGATAAGTTTTTAACATTATTATTTGACTGGAAATATTCATGATATACTGTGGAGATCTGTTTTATTCAGTTATGTCGTTCCATCGATAACGGTGCCTCCCTAAAACCATGAACTACACGAATGTTAGCTGTAAATCATAACGCGCTCTGAATATACCTCGCTAACGATGTGTATTCTTCCGCTTTAGTTACATAATGTAGAGTTCATTAAATCTTCACTCATTCAAGTTGTGGGCATAATTGTGCACACATTAGACCGACAAGCAAGAAGGATAATGTCCGACAACATAAATGGCGACAGCCGAAGTAAGGATCTTTTTTCTGAGACCACAGCGCTGCGTAGCGACTGAAAGTCCGAAAATGTAACATTTTTGGTTTCCAAGGTGCTGTTACCAAGCAGCTTGCTAGGCAACCACTTTTCTTATATGGGGCTGAACAGTCTCTTTAACAACTAGAAAAGACTGACGGACGATCAGTAGATTACCTTCACCATCCTCCTGCGCATGCGCGCATAACACTATATCCACATAAGGTTGATAATGAGAGGAACTCATGCGAGTCTCCTTTGTGATCGTCATACTCGCGAAATACATGATTATCAAATAGCGGCTGAAAATGAAAGGGGAAGGCCAGTATGCGTATATTGACAACACGTACATCAGGACGGAATACGTGACTGGTCAAGATCAAATGAACGGAGCACGGGCATTGAGACGAACAGCAGAACGTGGCCTCTAGTTGCCAAACTGCTATAATTGGAAACAGCAACAACAAAAACTTTGACACGATGCAGTACTTCGGAAAGTATCCGTCAACGGCGGTTTTCAGCTACACGAGACAACTGCTCGAAATAGAGCGTATGTGATTGACAGCTAGACGGATAACTTCACAATAATCGACAATGTAAACACATCTATCAGGCACGGTTCCGCTAACAGTACTTCTACTCACTAACTCAGACAACAACCATATTAAAACACTGCCCCCAACTTTAAACTGTTAACCAAGACAAGTACTTAACCCTACCAAGACAATGGATGCTCGGTGTCATCGTACAGCTACAGTGAAGTCAACCATTGCATGGTATTATTCACCCCCGCAGCCGATCAGTCCGGGCACCGAGAGTGCGCCGTCTGCAGTCGACGCTTCATTACGTCACAATCAGACGCCCAGACAAACGTCGCGAGCGGTGAACGACCTACCGACGGAGCATGTCAGTCGACCAAAAGTCGGCCACGAGGCTAGAACGCAGCACAGACGCAACAGGTGAATGCCATTTTTAGCGAATGGAACAACACAAGAGAATTCTAGGCGCATATCTTTTCCAGAACATCGACCGATAACAACAGTGTGAATAAGATCACTGCCCGTAATAGGAAACATACTGTTCCGCAGCAATATCCCGTGAGATTGAAACACTCCAACAAGCCAGATTGTGCATGGAACGCCACACCCAGCATCAAGAAGATGTCAAGACCAACGAGATCATCTCGTAAACTAGATTGTGGTTCGTGATAGCTGTCAAGTTATCGAACACAGGGTATGTGCGCCCCGCCAAATATCTGTAGAGCGTACTATAGAGTCCATATTGTTCTCTTAGCTCCACCAAGTCATTTGTTCTCATCGTGAAATGGTCATATTGATTTACCAATACCATCGAGTAACATATACAAACGACAGAAACGCCGGCCACTTCTCACGCATATCATGTCCTCTTTCATATACATCTACCAACCTTTCGGCGAAATAACCGATCCACTGCACGAATTACTTCGCCGCGAAGCATTCTCTGAGCAGAGAGTGACACATTATTACCTCTTTGCACGTGATTTTCTTGATAACGATGCAAAACACAATGATACGAAACGCCGATGTCTGTTTACAAATACATTATACCAAGACGGGCATTTATCCTTCCAGCCTTGCCATTGACCTTCTTTCCAAGATATTCAGTCCAGGAATCTATTCATTCACCTCAGACATGACATGTTTCAGGAGTCACCACCCTCTGTCATAGCAATAATGTAATCAACTAGAAGATTCCCCATCAGATAAAAGTTAAAACGGTTAAGAAAAACACATTGCTGTGGAATCGGCAATGGCATTTTCATATTTTTGTATAATACTGAGAATAGCAAATGTCCGTTTTAAGAACCCCCTCTTCGCGTGGATGCCTTCATAGCAATGACGACAAATCATATCCCTTATTCAAACCATACAGTAGTAAAGATTTCGATTATGCTAAGCACTTCTTATTTGTCATCACTTGCAATGCATTTTTGAAATGCTCAGACAGTAAGTAACTTGACTTGAATAGCACAGGATCAATAATAACGTTAAACGTTGGGTAATCATCGAGCAGTATATATGGGACTGAACAGCCTCGTTCAGCCCCATATTTGTAACGAGGTTGCCTAGCAAGCTGCTTAGCAGCCGCACCTTGGAAACCAAAAGTTTTAAGTATTCAGACTTCCAATCGCTACGCGGCACTGCGGTCTAAGATAATAGATACTTACTTTGGCTGTCGCCATTTATGTTGTCCGAAATTACCCTTCCTGCTTGTCGGTTGTTTGTGCGCAATGATGCCCACAACTTAAATGAGTGAAGATTTTATGAAATCTACATTTTGTAATCAAAGTGGAAGTATACATATCGATAGCGAGGTAGTTATAACTTATAGAGCGCGTAATGATTTACAGCCAACATTGGTGTGGTCATGGTTTTAGGGAGGCACCGTTATCGATGGAACGACACAACTAAATAAAACAGGTTTCCACAGTGCATCGTAGATATTTCAAGTCAAATATTAATGTTGAAAATTTATCATAATGATTTTCAATCAAATAAACTTTGTGGCATAAATTAAAAGATGCCATTATTTATGTCTGCGTTAAACGTAGTTATGTATTAACGAAATGATCCCTGAGTGCCCGATATGGGGCTGAACAGCCTCTTTAAGCGAGACGACCCTGATGAGACTTATTGAGAGCGACTGAGGGTGGAATAAATCCGATGACAAAATGATCGCTGGCAGGAAGAAACTGTGGGAAAAAACACCCAGTGAAGCGATGTATTTAAGTACATTCTCGACGCGTGACAAAATAATACCTCGCCTACGGTGAACAGTCAGACTTGCACGATCACTGATTATGTGAAGGACTTTCGCAGCGTTTAATGTCCCCGGTTGTCTAGGTTGCGATGGTCGTAGATTGAAGAAGGATGGCCAGGCGTTCTTGCCAATGTGCATATATTTGCTTTTGCTTGTGCAGGATGTGCGAGGTGTAGTGGGAAAGGAGACAGGGATGGGAGGGGGCAGGGGTGATAAATGGGTTATATTGATAACACCCCGGGGGGGGGGGCCACTTAAGTGTATAGAGGTAGTATATGTGCCGCGCGACGGGGTATGTTTTTTCGGCCTCTCGACTTGTACGACGGGTTTTCGGGCCTCATACTTGTACGACGGGGTATGTTTTTCAGCCTCAATCTATACGACGGGTTATACATTCGCATAATACCTTGTACGACGGGGTATGCTTTTGGCCATTTTGACCTTGTACGACGGGTACGGGTTTTCGAGGTCCCGCAGCACATCCCTATCCAGAATAAGGCCAAGTGCCCCCACCCCTACCCCCACCGGGATAACACCATTCACGGAATCCAGCCAGTACATCATATTTATAACTTGATAGGTGGAATTTCAGTTCAATGTGTTAAAAATGTTCCATTTATACATTACCAGTGGACACAATTTCCTCATATTTACCATGACGTAGAAGAATTGTGACTTCTTCATAATCTCATCCGACCCCGCGTCGCGCCCGCAAGAAGGTGCGAAAACTGCTTGATTAGCTACAACAGCAGGGGGTCCTTATACCATTGCTATACAAGATAAAGACTTTTGACGTCTGGCATTTTGTTTTTAAAATTGTTTCTAGCTGGTGAATTACAATATGTTAAGGCACCAATGATTCTTTAAATAACCATGTAAATGTGATATTTATTCTAATAGTGGTCGCGAGATATTGCCTCCCAGATAAGACTTGAATACCACTGCGAAAAGGTGTTAAGGAGCCAGTTTGGATCGGGATCAGCGATGTGACGTCACACTTAGTAGCCTATATTCTTCTGTGCATGTCATTTGTATTGCCTCCTCGGTTTTATGTTATTTAAGGCTTCACGCGAGCTCACAGACAAGGGAGGAGTTGTCCACATTTTCGCTTTTCCACTTAAAACTAATCATATCCTCCAAACGAGTGGCACGCCACTCACGCGATCTGCCTTTGACTTGCTAGACTTAGCATCGCAATGCCTAAAATATCACGCCCGATTACACCTGAAACGATATCACGAACAACAGCACCTAATACTGTACCGATAACCAAGCGGGCAGTCTAAAGAACGTATCTGCCAGACCAGAGGCAATCTACTACTTATTTAGGGGTTATGCAATGTTACCCCTAAGCAGCTGCCCCTAAGGTAAACCGACATATGTAGGTCAGAGGTCCGATGGACATTCTCAGTCTCGCGATACAGAACCACAGGCATTGTGGCCAAACCTCATAGCGACCGATTATAGTAAACATACAAAGACAACTCACATGAACAGGTAGAAATAAACAGGAGGCAGCCAATTATTCCGTTGTGTTTCCCCATCTCCGCTTATTTGGAACACATTGTCAACGATTCACCAGGCTTACTCCGCTCTTCCACAGCTGATATTCGCGGACGAGCTCCGATCACAGACCAAAATGGCTGACAATCATATCAATGCTTGTGAACGGTTCGAAGCTTCCATCAAAGTATAGTCCAGGCTTGGAGTGTGTAAATAATGCAGTTGATGAGATGGTTGATAACTTATCAATTGATCATCCAATGTTGGGAAGTAGAATCAAATTTGACGAATCAAAAACAAACAATTGCGGCTCGAGCACATGCACACACCAAGAGCGCTTTATGGACCGATCCGAGCGTACGTCTAGACGATACCATTACAAGAGCATGTCTGGCGCCTGGACGAGTCTACTCACCGTCGAGGGGGTGGTTAATGCATTGACAGATTTGATTGACGACTGGCTTGAGCCTTTTACAGCCGCGCAGTTGGGGGTCAGTTTGGACCTGTAAAACATTAAATGTAAAACAAGTATATGTGATAGTTTGTCATATATATATATATATATATATATATATATACATATATATATATATATATATATATATATATATATATATATATATATATATATATATATATATATATATATATATATATATATATATATATATTTATGCATTTATATATGTGTATATATATATTTATATATATTTAACACGGGTATATGTGATAGTTTGTTGGGAATGTATGATCGCAGCGTGTTAAGGGACGTCCAAGAAAGCCAAAATGTTCAGAAATAGTGGCTTGGCATCCTAGTACCACATCATAATAGTTACGGGAACAACAATATCCTTTCTTTTTACCGATCACTGTTTCAAAAAGATAAAAATGAAAAGTTACTATGACTGCTGAATACCATGCATTACTGGATACTATACTGGTGTGATTATTGACGAAATATCAAGAGCCATAAAGAAGTTAGAGAACATTTAAAAGCAAGAAGTCCATTTTCCAATGGAGAAACTAGGCGAAGTATACCATCATCATTGTCATCGTCATCATCATAACGAAGATGATGATCATCATCATCTTGAACATTGTCTTCTTAATGATCATTGTCTTCTTAATGATCATTGTCTTCTTAATGATCGTTGTCTTCTTAATGATCGTTGTCTTCTTAATGATCGTTGTCTTCTTAATGATCATTGTCTTCTTAATGATCATTGTCTTCTTAATGATCATTGTCTTCTTAATGATCATTGTCTTCTTAATGATCGTTGTCTTCTTAATGATCATTGTCTTCTTAATGATCGTTGTCTTCTTTATGATCGTTGTCTTCTTAATTACCATGTTCATCATCATTACTGTCATCACCATTATCATCATCACCATCATTATCATCATAAATACTATCTACATATTCATTGTCATCATTATACGATCACAATTGTCACAATCATGACCTTAATCACCATCATCACAGCCATCATTTTCAACATCACCATTGTTGTTACCATGACAACGACCACCATCATGATGAACACCATCATTTTTATATACTTTGTTGCGTTTGAAACCGGAAGCGACGTAATTGACATCCATAAATTTACGATGGGATAGATGGTGTCACTGAAACAAATGGCACAATTTTTATTATCATCGTCTATTACCGATTTTGTAGGCGATCATTTTTTGACTGACACACCGATTGTTATGCCAAAATCAATATCTCCGAAGTTTTTGTTACAGCTAGTTTGCGTCCTATACTTCAGGGGTTCCGCTACGCTTCTCGCCCTAGGGTCCATGGCGTGAGTATTGAATATCATTCACATGTAAACAGGGCCCGCAGTCAAGGGGCTAGGGGACCCTGACTATGTTACAGCTATCAAAAACAAAAGTAGCAGTGCTTGTGGTATATATTATTATGGACCCATTGTTTTGTATAGCCTGTGTATGTTGGCTATGCCTTATCCTGGATGCTTTGGACCGAGCGAGTTGCGATTTCCGGAATTTTCCGTATTTCGGTACGCTTTTTTACGCACCCATTGTCACAGTGCCTTGCATTGCGAATGTGTGGGGAAGAACAATCGCGTGTAAATCATAACGTCGCGTTTCTTCAAAAGAACACCGCTATGGAAATCGGGATATTTTCATTAAAAAAAGGGGAAACGTCAAAAGTCACAAGCGTACTGCAAAGTTATTTCCGGATGGGAAATCTAATGAAAAACCGTCATTCTTCTCTAAATGAATTACAAATCAATATAATTATGAAAGACAGCAAGATATTTTTGACTAAATTTTTTTTTTTAATGCAAGAATACTGCTGGTCTTTGATATATGCTCATAGCATTATACATGAGCGACTTAATTCAGATTACCAGCAAATTTATAATGTTTTGTAGACTACTTGCCAAAATCCGTCATGATCTCCTCTTACAAAGGAAGATAAATTCAACCAGACATAAACACCTGCATCAGCTTTGATGAATTTAAGGATTTGAGAGGAAGTACATATCAAGCGTCAGAGGAACCAGGAAGTGATTGTTCTAGAGATGAGAATGTTTCTTTAAACGTCATTTGCCTCATCAACAAAGGGTCGTGGCCCTTTCTCCTTGATTTTATAAACAGACAGGATTTCTTGTTCCGTCACGAATGCGGTGTCAGACATTCAATAAGTCTGTCACACATTTTCTGCATGTTCACTGGGGCATTTTCAGACGGGTTAACGTTATCATTTTCATCTCCGCTGTTGTCATCATTATCATCTTGGTTTAGGCCCATTTGTGATATTTCAACATCAGTCATTTAATGAATGGCTGGAGCATTATTATAAATGTTGAGAACTTCTTCGATATCCTCCTCGAGTTTACCTTCAGCATCTGCGGCTATTCCTTGTGTATATGTCAGGAGTCGAATATCACTCCTCATATGAAATCCTTCAAACTCATCCCTTTCTTCATCACCAATGAACATAGCCATCGACCAGAGATTGTGCTAAAATGATCGCCCGTCTTCCTACATTCACACCTTCCATGACGTCACCCTCAAATCAAGCGAGCGTATCACTAGGTGCACTCGATTGGTCTCGCCGGCGTACGCCGAATATCAGCCTGTCACGTGGGCGGCGTATGCTGTTTCCTGCATATAACTTAAAACCCTTTCGACCCCAGTCTTTCTCTGACGGCCCTCTGCATCCAAACAAATAACTTTCTTAGCAATACTTTTTTAAAGCAGCAATATTGAGAAATATCATAATACCTACAAATGTTTTCATAATAATGCTTCACTTACCCTTTCTTTTCTTTTTCTGTGGCACCACTTGAGCTGCTTCCTCATCATCATTATCATCTTTGTCTGTGTATCAGCAACAGAACATCAATCATAATCAAGTAAGCCATGCTAGAATACAAAGTTTTCATTGAGATCTGATATGCCTGTATTCACTGAATAAGTACATTCAAATCTGCATAAAATCAGGCCTCACCAACTGATCTTTTGTTACTCTCAAGAGGTGGTAGATCAGTTCTTAGGTAACCCCCAAAAGTTTCCTCGAGGGCCCTTTCTATGCTTATGGCATTGTTGCCACTCTTGCTGTTGTTAGCTATTTTCCGCTAATATTTGTCTCTCAGAGATTTTATCTAAACAATACAGAAACTCAAAATCATTTGAAATAGCACATGATAATTTAAAAATTCATTATCGTTGACATATACCCTCTTCAATGTGACAATCAATTGATAGCGTTATTCTTGTAAGATTTACTTTGAGTCGCCATTTCTCCGCATCAAATTTGCCAGGGAATGTTTCTTTCACATTGGATGAAATCATGTTTCACTGGCGCTTGGAACCCTTATGGGTTGAATAAAAGGCGAGCAGAACCTCTTCTGTTGGCTTTGTCCACAATTCTATGCAACAAAATACTATGTCAATAATTATTTATGATTACACATGCCTCTTGTTTGTATCACAAACCCAGATGTATACTTATAATATTTATCGTTTTTGTAATGGTTTGTTAAATTTAGCTTTTACAGGGCTGTCTGATCCTGAAAATAGAGCATAGAATGTAATAACCAAACAAATGGTAAATTACTTTATGACCAAAATAGTTACACAAAATTTATCTAAATATACAACTACTACAGTAAAAAAACTTTATTTACTTTGTCCAGATGTTCCGGATGAATTTCAGGCAGCTACGATGCAGAATCAACAATGTTTGTGATCCAAAGTATATTTGTTTGAAAATATTGTGCAAATTTCCGATCATCTAATGAATTCAGTCAACCAATAACATATTACCTTGTCCGGATTGCATGGCAGAAGCTGCCATTAGGGTTGTACTTGGTACAATGGTAATCTGCCATGGTTTATCTCCTACAAAGGCAATCATATATTAAGGAATTCAATTTTTTTTGTGTGGATGCTTTTTCCAAAATTATAGATATATCTACGGAGGTATGAATGAAGAGCCACCTTTCATTACTTCTTCAGTTTCCTTGCTAACAAAGCATTCTTGGCTCCTGCCGCCAGCCATCTGCAGCGTAACTTTGAACCTAGTATGTATCATCATAACCAATGCCTTTATGATAATAAATTATTGCATTATATAAGTTTTCATATTTACAGATACATGCAGATATATATTCACATGTCCTTATCTACTTGTTGATATAGATTTTGCGTTATGATTCGACGGTAGTTTTAAATCGATGTTTACTTGTTAACCACAAACATGAATGAAATTTTGCGGGTACGGTAATGTAAACATTTAGTTTTGAACTATGATTTCAAAGTTATACTTTACTCACATATTTGAAGGTTAAATGACGGCACTGTTGACAAAACAGCGGAAAAGCTACGAAGCGGCAACAAAACACTCCGCTGTTGTCACCGGATGTTGACGTCTATGATCGTTTTTTAGTAATGCCCCGCCCTCCGCCGAGCCTCAAGTATAATATACGATAAAGCCCTTCTTGGCCGTGAGTTTCAATGACACATATTCTCAGCACTCCGATCTACGGCATTGTTATCCATGATTCATGCACGTGACCAAAACGCCAACGGCACGATGAACCATTATTTCTTATGGAGACGATTTACACACTTACTAGGTCTTATAATCGGCAATATAATCACGGCTAATCCACACGATAGGGATTAATTCCATCGACCATGCTTGCACTTATAACATTATTATTCCGCTATGATATAAACAATTTTTGTTGAGTTTTTTTGTTTGACAGTCCGTTGGAATTCGCGCCTTACTGGATCACAGCGCGTCATTAGTCTATGACGTGACATAAAACGGAGGGTTTTTTTTATCGTAAAATAGCCCTTGTCGTTGGTCTACCATGTTATCATGAAGTGGATTCATAGACATGCAGGCTTGGTGCCTGCTTTCCTAATATTGAATAATACTAAATGTGAATCTTGGCGCCGTTGTTCATATTGTGAAGTTGAAGAAAATTCATTGTAACATTACAAATCGTGAATAATTGCGTTATTGAAATAGAAACTCCCACCCACTATGATCATCCCACAAACCATTCCTAATTCAAATCCACTGCAAGCCAACTCGCTCTTTGGTCGACTAACAACACCCTGTCCGAAGCGTTTGAGAAGAATTCCCCGCTTCGTTTTTACGAAAACAGCTTCCGGCGTAAAACTTTAAATATCCCGATAAAATTGGTGTGTCATAAATAACAAACGGCTGATTTTGTTTTGGTTCATTTTAAGAACATACATGTTCTTATTCATACCTGTGAAAGCATTTTCCTGCAAACATTACCGTTGGACCGCCATTTTTAAGAGCTGAGCAGGTTAGGAGACTTGAGATTCTTTTTGGAAACGGTTAAGACGCCCAGCTCAGCTTACCGTCTCAAAAACCTGAGTTTGCGGTCTTAAGTTTCTTTATGGATACGGCTCCTGGCCCCTATCAGTTACCTAAGTTGATAATTATCATGATACAGGAGTTCATAAAAAAAAACATATTTCAGCTTCCACCGAAGGATGTTTTCTGGATGCAAGAAGGTAGATCACAGCCAAAACATAATATGTTTACGAATTGCATTAGACGAGAGGGGAATGTAACCCAATGACTTACATCAACCGTGTTTACCGAGTAAAGAGGTGCATCCTGCTTATTTTTATTGAGCTTCTTCTGAGCGGAGAATAACAGAGTGTCAATACTTTATTTGAGCTTGTGGTATGAAGAGGGCCTGAGCAGAACATGGGGTAAATACAACATACATCATATCAGGTGACACCCATGCATATTAAAGGAAAAATATATCCTAGAGTTTATGTTTCATCACGTCATCAACTTCAACTTGTCGACTCCAAGAGACTCGGCTACTTCATTCTGTATCACAAACATCACCATACTGAACTGGCGCATTCACAACATATGGACAACAAGAACACGCATATTAATGGATTCTCCAGGGTGTCGGCGGTAGCAAGGACTTAAAGCACATGTATATAAATAAATGAAGAAGTCACTTTACCGCGTGATTGATTTGGCTAGGGTGATAGGGAATGCCTCCTTTATCTTGACATTCAGTCACGTGACTTCTCTCGGGATCTCCCGCGATTAGTACCCCATCAAATCCCGATGCCTGGAACATGTTACATGTATATTCCACATTATTTGTGGCCATATAAAGATAGTGATTAGACAGAACCTGTTTGACTTTAAGTCTCTATAATAATTATGAACGAGATTCTTTCGAGGTTTGGAAAGCCATACTGGTTCGTTGCTTCTACAGTCGTCGATCAAGCCTTGGAGGCGTCCATTGAAATCCGGTGCGAAAACTCCGGGATTTATCGCCACAAAGCAGTGTCCCTATTCAAACATTAACAGTATAACAGCAGAATTGACAACAAGATGATCGCGTCAATTGATGGTAATCTAATAACTGTTCCGATCACTCAGCTATATATAATCACATTTCTCAATTTTTGCAATACCCATGTCAACCAAATATCTAATCGGATTTACTGGAACCCCGTTGTGTACCGAGAACGCGAACAATAGGCAAGATCCGATACCGACTAATCACCGACTAACAAGAACTAACCAAGTCGGCAGGTCTGTCAAACGTTTTCCATCTCCTTCCGTTGGTCGTAACAGTCGCTCCTGATAACACGGTGGAGAAGAGCTCCACCATAAAACCTAGTCCATAGCCCTTGTAACCCCCTAAAACAACAACAACATTAATCTCTTAACGCGGAGGGGATATAAGGACCATTTGTCCGCTATATAGTCCTTGCCATCATAGAGGAAGCATGGAGAATATTTACCCCCATTCGCCTCTCACAAGAACACTATGCGCCTGGACTGAACATAATTTAGACTGAAGTTGTTACTGACCACACTCCTCAGTGCCTCCTAGTGGCAGCAAACCGCCCCCGTTTGTGATGGCTGTAGCTTCTGTCGTATCCTAAACGTTCAAATGAATAGATCAAATCGAATCGTTATGATCTACTGAATTTTGTAAAGGAGAGTTATATATGATTATTCGTTTCTTTGCCAAATGTTTATGATAATCAATAGAGGATGAAATTTTGCGACTCGACAGAAAAATACTACTACAATATATATATATATATATATATATATATATATATATATATATATATATATATATATATATATATATATATATATATATATATATATATATATATATATATATATATATATATATATATATATATATATATATGTGTGTGTGTATATATAACATAGTATTGTTTATTGAAATCGATAGATTGTCATTTCAAGGTCACCCTCAATCACATATGTAAACGGAGGCGTTTCAAAAGTTCAGCGATTGAACTCACATCGCCTTCAGCATCGCAAGCCCATCCTTTTGGGATATCTGTGCCTTTCCTGGCAGCAAGTTCAACCTGAAATGTTGATATGCTAACTGCTAACATCCACAGTAGTTAAATGCTTTCAGGAAAAACGTGATGGTATAGAAGATTGCAATCATATATATATATATCAGGTCCGTGTATATCCCGCTTTATCTCGGGTAGGGGTGTGCCGCGAGACCTCGAAAACCCGTACAAGGTGAAAATGGAAAAAAGCGTACCCCGTCGTGCAAGGCATAATTCGAATGTAAAACCCGTCGAACAAGGTCAAAAATGGCCAAAAAGTGTACCCCGTCGTGCTAGATATTATGCAAACGTATAACCCCGTCGAACGTCCAACAAATCTCCGAATCTGATTAGCTGATCAGAGTATATATATATATATATATATATATATATATATATATATAGATATATATATATATATATATATATATATATATATATGTATATGTGTATGTATGTAGATATAAATATATATATATATATATATATATATATATATATAGATATATATATATATATATATATATATATATATATATATTTATATATATATATATAAATAACGCACATGAAAAACGGTTTATGGTTTAGCCCATGTTTATCGTTTTTGGTTCTGGTTCCTTGATATAAACTGGAAAAACGAATATCGGTATATAAACAGGGTTTTGGTTTCTGATTCCCATTTCAAGCCGCCATTGTTACTCTGATAGATCTGCTCTTTGATTCGGGGGATCCAGAGCGGGCTGTCGTGGGGACGAAAGTCTGGATACCAACCAACATATCCGACTGCAGCGTTTGATCAAACGAGAAACGAAAAACGAATCGGTTTGGTGTTATTCGTCTTTCGTTGTCGCACATGAAAAACGGTTTATGGTTTAGCCCATGTTTATCGTTTTTAGTTCTTGGTTTTGATAAACGATAGACGGTATATACACGGACCATATCAGCACTTGTCACTCTTAAATGTCTCGGATACCATGACAACAGACATCACGAACGGGCTGATCTACACTCTCGTAGTTGTTATGGGTTATATATATTTATAAATTCTCCGTTAATGTTTCCTAGATTTGTTGACACTTGCTTGTTGATTTATCGTATATTTCAAGAAGAAGGAAAATATACCTTTCCGTTGGCGACTGCGGAGGTGGCCATATCGAGTACAAAGCTGTCTCCGTTTTGGCCCGGGGCAGCCACGCATATCGGGTTGGTTCCAAGCGCCGGCTACATACATAAAACAATTCACAGGCAAACAAACCTAGAAAATGGGAGTGTTTCGAAAAGGGCTACATTTCGGACACACACACACACACACACACACACACACACACACACACACACACACACACACACACACACACACACACACACACACACACACACACACACACACACACACACATATATATATATATATATATACATATATATATATATAATATATATATATATATATATATATGCATATATATATATATATATATATATATTTATATATATATATATATATATATATATATATATATATATATATATATATATATATATATATATATATATATATATATATATATATATATATATATATATATATATATAGCATATATATATATATATATATATATATATTTAATTGAATATCGATTCCTCAGCCATATTACTATCAATGATAAAAGTGATTCGGTGGTCATATGGTATTCTTCAATGGACAACAATTTCGAACTCACCTTTTTCGACCTTGTAGGAACAACCAGAGGGGATGCATTCGTAAACGCCATTCCCTGATGGAAAGCATGTTTCAGAACCACTAGCATTTTAATTGCAATCGATTCTACATATCAATCTCAGATAAAGGAAACTTCTACTAATGTAAGCTTTAATCAGCTTATATGGCTCAAACAGTTGAACATAATTAGGCTCCAAAAAAATTAGACGTTGAACAGTGGATTCTTCCTGTAACAAAAGGACTCACGGGTTTCAAACCTGAACCATATTGTCAACAAGATTGTTCTTACAAAGATGTCACGGAACTCACCACCATGTTTTGTTCTGTAGCCATCATACTGTACCAACCAGCGATGCCAAAATGACTCGAATCTAAAACACACACACAGACACTATGATGTGCTCACTTGATGTTGTGTCATAACGGACAATCATTGCCATTTTTTAAAATTATTATTCACTTTAGACCAATATTTTATCACCTGACGCCTTTCTTTGACAAATTTGTAAATCTTTAATTAACGTGTTTTCGTTCAAGTTTAATGTACTGTATCTTGAATAGATCATCAAATCACTATCGAATCGATCTAAATTCATCTCGTAAGTCCAGAGGGCTGGGCGTACTATACATGTGTAGTTGGTGTGAATGGCTAGTATTTGTTAGATGTATGATGTCTGGTAGCGTTTGAACATTCTTAATGAGCATTAAGCATAAAACGTACTTTTGGCAACAACCCATCCGATACCAACTTCCTTCGCTTTCGCTATCGCCAACTCCATACAGAATTTGCCTACCACAGGTCCTGCAACGAAACAGATTCGCAATCAACATGGGCCGTAGACAAGAAATCCCATCGGGTCCCATTGAACCTTAATGGCTTAAACTGTTAAACCTCCGACCAACAGAAACACCCGACTATGAGTAGAGCTAAAGCGCTGTCCTAGAAGACGTGGTACCGCACTGCAATAATGTTATGATAAGGAATTCGTTACTCAATTATGACTGAAGAGGAAGGCAACACAGTCAACCATGCGTTAACAACCAGCGATGCTGAGGCTACTTACCGAGCAGATTGTTGCCGGTCACCCAGGCAGTAGCAACCGTTTCGTTGATGACTTCCGGTCGGCCATCAGTTGCTATGTTACCTGCTTTAATATCTTTGACGTACACCTCTGCAAAAAAGTTAAAATACCTTGCAGAATCAAGTGTTAGTTATTAATCAGCGGGAAATTTCACCGCTCACCGAATGTTTAAAACCAGAATTGTGAGGAGAGGGGGGAGGGGAACCATTAGATTTCAACTGAAAGGGCCTCATCTGGATTGTCGCCACACTTACGACTGGCGAGTCTCTCCCTCCCTCTCACATCCCCTCCCTCCATATCTCTCTGTCTCTCTCTCTTCTCACTTTCTCCTCTCCATATCTCTCTGTCAACTTCTCTAACACACCCCCTCCCTCCATATCTCTCTGTCAACCTCTCTCTCTCTCACCCCCCCTCCCTCCATATCTCTCTGTCAACCTCTCTCACACCCCCTCCCTCCATATCTCTCTGTCAACCTCTCTCTCACCCCCTCCCTCCATATCTCTCTGTCAACCTATCTCTCACCCCCTCCCTTCCATATCCCTCTTTCAACCTCTCTCTCACCCCCTCCCTCCATATCCCTCTGTCTACCTCTCTCTCACCCCCCCTCCCTCCATACCCTCTCTCTCTCACCCCCTCTCTGTCAACCTCTCTCTCACCCCCTCCCTCCATATCCCTCTTTCTACCTCTCTCTCACCCCCCTCCCTCCATATCTCTCTGTCAACTCTCTCTCATCCCTCTACCTCCCTCCACCCCCCTCCCTCTCTGTCAAACTCTCTCTCTCCCTATCTCTCTGTCAACCTCTCTCTCACCCCCTCCCTCCATATCTCTCTGTCTACTCTCTCTCACCCCCTCCCTCCATATCTCTCTGTCAACCTCTCTCACACCCCCTCCCTCCATATCTCTCTGTCAACCTCTCTCTCACCCCCTCCCTCCATATCTCTCTGTCAACCTCTCTCTCACCCCCTCCCTCCATATCTCTCTGTTAACCTCTCTCCCACCCCCTGTCCATATCTCTCTGTCAACCTCTCTCTCCCCCTAAATATCCCTCCCTCCATATCTCTCTCCTCTCCATATCCTCTCTCTCTCTCACCCCCTCCCTCCATATCTCTCTGTCAACCTCTCTCTCACCCCCTCCCTCCCTCTACCTCTCTCTCACCCCTCCTCTCTCTGTCAACCTCTCTCCCCCTCCCTCCATATCCCTCTGTCAACCTCTCTCTCACCCCCTCCCTCCATATCTCTCTGTCTACCTCTCTCTCACCCCCTCCCTCCATATCTCTCTCAACCTCTCTCTCACCCCCCCTCATATATCCCCCTCCCTCCATATCTCTCTGTCAACTCTCTCTCTCTCCTGTCAACCTCCTCTCTCTCTGTCAACCTCTCTCTCACCCCCTCCCTCCATATCTCTCTGTCTACCTCTCTCTCCCCTCCCTCCCTCTCTGTCAACCTCTCTCTGTCAACCATCTCTCTCTGTCAACTCTCTCTCTCCCCCCCCTCCCTCTCTCTCTCTCACCCTCCCTCTCATATCTCTCTGTCTCCTCTCACCCCCTCCTTCATCTCTCTGTCCTCTCTCTCACCCCCTCCCTCCATATCTCTCTGTCTACCTCTCTCTCATCTCTCTGTCAACCCCACCCCCCATCCATATCTCTCTGTCAACCTATCTCTCTGTCTAAACCTCTCTCTCACCCCCTCCCTCCATATCTCTCTGTCAACCTCTCTCTCACCCCCCTCCCTCCATATATCTCTCTGTCAACCCTCTCTCTCTCACCTCCTCCCTATCTCATATCAACCTCTCCTCCCTCCATATCTCTCTGTCACCTCTTTCTACCTCTCCCCCTCCATATCTCTTCAACCCTCTCTCACCTCTCCCTCCATATCCCTCTTGTCTACCATATCTCTCACCCCCCCCCTCCATATCCCTCTGTCAACCTCTCTCTCACCCCCTCCCCCTCCATATCCCTCTGTCAACCTCTCTCTCACCCCCTCCCTCTCCATATCCTCTCTGTCAACCTCTCTCCACCCCCTCCCTCCATATCTCTCTGTCAACCTCTCTCTCACCCCCTCCATCTATCTCTCTGTCAACCTCTCTCTCACCCCCCTCCCTCCATATCCCTCTGTCAACCTCTCTCTCACCCCCACCTCTCTCTCACCCCCTCCCCATATCCCTCTCTACCTCTCTCTCTCACCTCATAATTCCTCTGTCAACCTCTCTCTCACACCCCCTCCCTTCCATATCCCTCTTTTCTACCGCTCTCTCACCTCCTCCCCTCATATCTCTCTGTCAACCTCTCTCTCACCCCCTCCCTCCCTCTTTCTACTCTCTCTCTCACCCCCTCCCTCCATATCCCTCCTTCTACCTCCTCTCACCCCTCCCTCCATAAAATCTCTGTCAACCTCTCTCTCATCCCCTCCCTCTATCTCTCTGTCAACCTCTCTCCTCTCTCTTCTACCTCTCTCTCACCTCTCTCTCTCACCCCCTCCCTCCATATCTCTCTGTCAACCTCTCTCTCACCCCCTCCCTCCCTCCATATCCTCTGTCAACCTGTCAACTCTCTCTCTCTCTCTATCCCTCTTGTACCTCTCCCCCCTCCCTCCATAAATTCTCTGTCAACCCTCTCTCACCCCCTCCCTCCATATTCTGTCAAACCTCTCTCTCACCCCTCCCTCCTCCATATCCCTCTTTCTACCTCTCTCTCTCTCCATCTCTCTACCCTCTCTCACCCCCTCCCTCCATATCTCTCTGTCATCCTCTCTCTCACCCCCTCCCTCCTCCCTCTCTCTCTGTGTCTACCTCTCTCTCACACCCCCTCCCTCCCCTCTGTCACCTCTCTCTATGCATCTCCCTCTTTCTACCTCTCTCTCACCCCCTCCCTCCATATCCTCTGTCTACCTCTCTCTCACCCCCTCCCTCCATACCCTCCCTCCTTCTCTCTCTTATCCCTCTGCCATATCCCTCTTTCTACCTTTACCTCCATATCTCTCTCTCACACCGCCTCCCTCCATATATCTCTGTCCTATACCCCCTCCTCTGTATCTCTCCTCAACTCATCACACCCCCTCCCTCCATATCCCTCTGTTTACCTCTCTCACACACCCTCCCTCCATATCCTTGTCTACCTCTCTCACGTTCTGTCTACATCTCTCACTGTCTCCCAGTCAATATATCTCAACACCACTCTCATTCACTCTTGCTCTCAATCTGTCGGCTGTCACTTGATCTCTCATTTTATCCACGGTGAAAATGCCAAGTAATATGCTGTATTATACTTACGCAACCTGTTGAGTCCATGGCTGTAGTGCCCACGAAGGTCGGCCGTACTCAGATTTCGGGACAAGACGGCTGCATGGTCTTTGTTGGCACCCGCCTCCACCATGCATGCAGACATGAAACTCTCTACTTCATCCACATTCACCAGCGGCCAACTGGATGAATCGTCACTTGCAGCCATCGCGGACACGTGTCAAATAACTTTCAGCTATAAAGCAACCAGATAAGTATGCTCACGATGTGACATAAAGAACTGATTGATAGCAATAAAGTATTCAAAATAAGATCCGCAATAAAAGCCACGAATTCATTACACCAACCTCATAGGAGCTTATGTGGCGTTCATGACAACTAAAAGTAAGCGTATTGTTTACCAAGTGGAATTTCAGTCAATTGCTGCGAAGCCACAGGCCTATGAAAGGCAGTTCGCTAGTACCTTGTTTAACTGTCAACACTGATGACGGTGAATCACGACTGAGTATTTATATCTGATGAAAGTCCAACCTTATTCGTTATTTTGTTAATGACTCTTTGTCAGAGGGAGCTGAAGCGTTTTAACAAATTCGGCCAAACTTTTTCCTAACGCTACCAACCATATATTCCTCTGGTAGCGCCAATCGCGGACGCCAAGAAACCTGTTATGGCGGAGGGCATGTGACAAAATCTTGACTATAAAACACAATTTGCGTCAAAATGGTGATCATTTTCAATGTAAAGTTTTCCAGACAAATGCTTATGATATCAAGCAGAACCAATTAGACCCAACTCAAAAAGCGTTCAATTTCCTCTGCTGTTTTCTTTAGAAGCTTTATGATATGACTTTATGATGTAAAAATATGTATCAAATTTTGAAGGGGTTGTGAAAGAAATTCTGATTATCTTTCTTAAAAGAATGGAAAGAAATGGTTTAAGTGATGTATTTGTAGCGACTAAATGCTACTGATATTTTGTGAACTAAAAGTGTACTTGAGAATGTGTTGCAAATTATTGAGATCCGTCCATGTTTCAGCGCGTTCTCCTTTCTAAAAAAATAATTTGTAAAACACGATATTGACTGAAGTTCTCTATAGATTCATCGGAGTCAGAGTACTTAATCAATACGCCAGAGGCCCGTTTTAACCCAGGAAATACTATTTCGAAAAGCAGTTGTAAAGACTTAATATTAGTCTGCGTCCCAGACTCCAGTGGTTCCGCTACGCATCTCGCCTTTGCGCGACTATAGAATATCATTAACATGTAAACAGGGCCCGCAGCCAAGGGGCTAGGGGACCTTGACTAACTTATTATAACCATTTATAGAGTACAGTATAGCATCTTGTTTTGACCTGATCTAAATGTTACAGAGTCAGAGAGCTTACATGGCTATATCGACAACGACGCCGGACCCACTGTGACATTCACCATTCAAGTCTCGAGCGAAGAATATCAATATTTGTGCTGAATGTTTGATACACACATGGCCACGAGCATGCACACACACACACCAACACCCATATTCGCATACATACATACATACATACATACATACATACATACATACATACATACATACATACATACATACATACATACATACATACATACATACATACATATACATACATACACACAGAGTTGGTCAACAATATAACGTCCTCTGTAGCCGAGGTCAGTTGTTAACTCGCTATGAATAATTCCACTAAGTGCACGTGTAGCCTTGACACTTACATCCATTGGTAGCCTGGTAACAGCGTCCGAGAAGCGTTGTTGCATGTTGAGCACGCTTGCGGATCGCAGAGGATGGCAAAAAGCCACTCACCTTGGGCTTTTTGTAAGATGTGTTCCGTTGCTAGTTCTCAGATCTCCTTTATATCCGCGGTGGATTGTGTATCATCTGGCCTGGCTGAGCGTGGTAGGAATACAACAGGGCATTTACGCGACCTTTTTGGAAGATTCGGAGCCTTTGTCCCAGGCGTATTGTGTTCTAGGCACGATGGAGAGAAGGAATCACTTCTGGGGAAGGAGGAGGAGCGCAGCGGGAAATGATATCTGAGACAGAGCCGGTTCCCAAGACGTAACCACGCAAATTACGTAAAATATAACACTCACAGGCGAACAGGGCTGAGTGGGGTGGGGCTTGTGGTGGATGTGGGGGGTGGTTGGTAGGTGTAGGGGAGGGGTTATGGTGGACTACAAGTGCTATTGAACTCTCAATTATTGTCTTGCATATCTCAACTGCTGTGTAGTTCACATGTGGTTTGGGTATGGTTAATGGCCTGGGTGACATCGATAAGCGAGTTCGGTATCTCGCACGAAGGGCACTGTGGGAAATAGGTCAAAGGTCAATCGTGAAAATTCTCTCGAGTCATTGATGGCTAGCGACCAGCTGCTATGGCTCTCTCTCTCAATGTGCCTCAGACCTAGTACAGTAGAGAATGGCCGAGATGGTGCACTGTCATTATCTTGCTTTCTTATTGCTTATTACTAATATGAATTTAGCTTAAAAATATCCTCAGGTTGAAAGTTTGGAAGTTGCTACTCGAGGGCATTCGTCGAGCATGTTGTATCATGAGCACCGAATAGGGTCGGCAAGAGAGCACGTTCAACATGCATCCAGGCATTGGTGACTTTTTTGGTCTTGACAACATTTTGCTCTTTGCCTTGGTCAGGTGGTGGAATTACTAGAGTGGCCTCAGAACTCAAGTCACTCTATATTGGTTAACCTCTGTCTGCAAGGACAACATCTCCATACCTAATGTTGTCTAAAAATACATGACTCCCTTGTGATGTGCTGATCCGAGGCTCGCCCTGCCCAGAAATGAGATATTAAGCTTATCATCCCATTAGGAGAAATAGCCGCAAAAACTTAACAGTGTTCGACTTCTTGTAGTGTATACTTGTGTACGACTGTAGATTTAAGTTTCTGGGTCTTTCAATTAAGACATCATAGCCGTCAATTATGCAAGTAAGACTAGGATATTTCTGGGAGAGAGTTGATGGCAATGTTTGTCTTACATTTTGGCAGGATGGCCAAAAGATGTGAGGGCTCGATTCCCTTGCCAAAAACATGACCATAAAGTGTTTATGATGGCTGAGTATATGCCACTTTATATGCAAAAAAGGTCACCAAGAAAAGAGTTCGACAGATCCATGCGCAGCTTTATCATCGCTTGAAACATTTCATCCAAGTGGTACAATTTCCTCATTGGGCCACCCTTTTTCGGAGTCCTTGCAAATACTTGTGGAGCCAACCCAATATCTTAACTTCAGCACCTTGAGTTATAAATAATCGAAAAGGTCAGAAAAACTTTGCCTTGATGGAAAACCGGTGTTTTGGGATACTTTCACATCAGCGGGCAACATCTTTGTGGTAATTTTCAGGTCACATGGTCGTTTAGTCTTGATGTCGGATGATGTACATTCCTTGTCAATCTTCAAGTTTGTCCACGATGCTCCACGCAACCATCATATGGACATTTGTCTGTGCATTTACAAGAAAATATGTAGGTGTGATAATCCTGGAGAATTCTCTTCTTTGATTGTCCCTTGCATTGGTCCTTGAGGGGCTATATCCAAGATCGGTAATCCCACATCTTGATCAGTTTCATAGTCCCCACTGATGCAGGGCAGAGCATTTAGATTTGCAACTGGTGTGGGTGGAGGTCTGGGTGGGAAGAGTGTAGGTCTTGGTTTTGAGTCATATCCAAGATTTTTAGTTGGATATAGATGTGCGGTGATGTCGTCAAAATACCATGAACACACCGCGATCATTATCAGTAGGGATCCAATTTTTGACAGTCACCTCATTTTTGCGATTGATCAAATTAATCCGATGATCAGTTGGGATAAGAATCAACGTTAATGTGGTGGGGCACGCACATCTAATATACCTGTACCATAGTTATTTTGGTGTAGGTCGCAAAATCGTAGCTTCCAATTATTCAATCGGTAAGTGCTATTGCCACACCCGTACAAATACGTCCAATATTCGGCATTGTCTTTCATTGGTCAGTGTCACATTTTCCGAAGATTCGGCGCCATATTTGTTTTTGTACGCTCCGTTTTTCACCTCTTTTCACATGAACTAAAGTATTTGCTGTTGCATAACCATGCAAATGACTCCAACGGAATCCCTCGATTACACGCATCAGTTGCATGGCGTGGTATTGAAGGACTTGTGCGCTCTGCACAGGTCAATCCGGGTCACAACCTTTGCGTTGATTGGACAAGCAGGGGCTGTCACGAAGATTAACGAACGTGTCTAATGAATATAATGAATATTCGGATGCGCCAGTTTTAGACCTTGTTTTGTCGTAGACTCTATGGCGAGAAGCGTAGCGGAACCCCTGGAGTCTGGGACGCAGGCTACGTCTAGACTAATTTCAAAGAGAGTATATGAACTGTGGAGTTGAAGATGGAGGCCGAGAAACCAGATTGTGGTATTGTCACGATCGATTTTTGACCTGACCGGAGACGCTGCATATCGACGCATGCGCAGTCGCAACCACGAACTCCCTTATAGAAGACTATCTATTATAGGAGGGGTGATGACAATTAATGACGCATTGTACGCTATTAGCCATGTCACTGGTACAAGCCGGTAACAAGTGCCCCGGATGACACAGATGACTGATGATTATTGCTCTAACATTAAGTTATATGCGATGTCATATTTCCAATCAATGATATAGATAAAACCAGAAGTTTTATATAACATTTTACAACTGAGATGATCAAATAAGGGAATTTGTGTTAAACATTGTACGCAGAAAAACCTTCACCTTAATCACACAGCCGCTAACCCAACGGGAGACTCGAACCCGCGACTCTCTGGTTGCGAGATAAAACCCGTGGAGACTCCTGCAGAAAGCGTCGTCAACCAGTGTGGAGTCATAATTAACATTCTAAGCTATCAACTTCAAACCCATTGAACTTCCGAAACGTATCAAAATTACAGGTAATCAACATCAGGTCTTTAGATCTCAAATTTAATCCTTATCACTATTCAACTTTAAGCCTTTTCATGTTTAGTTAGTTATTGTGGCAATGTCCAGTGCCACTCTCCTCATATAATACACTTGAAAATATATATCGCACGCATCTAGTAATTCGTCCTTCTGAGCAACATTTAGTAGTAATGACCATCCATAGATCCTCAGAGCGTGCCGATCTACAGTTCGACGCATCAATTACTGCCTACACCTCTCGCAAGTCATCCTCAAATCCCCGACGGTCAAAATATACCTAACATGTGGCATTTTCTTGCTGGTTAATGATCAGCAAAATGCAGGTCGGTGTGTTTGATTGTGAGCTGCTAAATATCAGTGAAATGTATACTCTGAAAAACCGCAGCCGGAATTAATATGGTTTATCCCGGTAAGAGAAAGGAATTACCCGGAATTACCCGGAATAGGTGAGAAGTAACCCTGTGCCTCTGTGATCGTAGACATGCAATCCTGTCATAACAGATATACAGACCCTTTTAAGTGACAATTACAGCGACTGTTATATTGTCGGTAAAGGATCAACTGAAAACTAATGACGACATGAACATCTATTTATCGAGGTCAGAACTGACAACAAGTTATCAACAGATTGGATAGGTATATCAACAAGCCTGCTATTGTAAACGATATCAATTAATCGAGATAAGATAAAGGCGATGAATGGAGGAAGGTCTTTGGAATGTCTCTTGTAACAAATGTTGCTTTGTTGTGATGAAGACTTAGCGATTCTTAGATTGAACAAGCTGCGCGCGCACGGTCTTGTCAGTGGTCGGGTCCATGATGTCCTTACCACTCAGGTCAGTGAAGTTGTCACAGGCGAGAACAGCCTCGTTAGGCACCTGGTGACACAGAGACAACGACAGGTGCAACGGTCAGGCATCCATTTATCAGGTCAAGATAAGGCTCAAGTACTGCTGCACTCTTAAATTCGTTACGTAGCGGTATTTACATCACATCTTTGTATCATTTGATCGATGTCAGTAAAACTCCATGAAGTAGGCATAATTCATCGAGGTTCCGTCGATAAATAACACCAGTATTTCACTCGTATTGTTACAAATTTAATTCTAATATATGGATGGTTAGGTACGCCTCACTTTCACCAGTGGTGTGTAATTTGGAACATGGTGTTTGTAGACAGGGTCGTTGTCGGCTCGGTTGTAGCAGGAGAGAAGTGCCCAGCGTCTCATATCACTGTCGTTCTTGTCACTGGTGTGAAGGACGTTACAGTGGAGCACCAAAGCGTCACCTGACAACAGGGAACACCTTGATCAAATTGTATAATACATTGAACTGGTGAGATAAGGTCGTTATTTGTACTTTCGATCAAGTACAATTTGCGGCACAAATTAAAAGATGCCATTATTTATGTCTGCGTTAAACGTAGCTATGTGATAACAGAATGATCCCTGAGTGCCCGATATGGGGCTGAACAGCCTCTTTAACATAAAAAGTTTGATGTGGTGTCAACCAGGTGAACAGTTCCCTTGGGCAATATACACCATCATGATCTCATTCGCCCGCCCAGTCCGAATTCCACACTTGCGGTTGAGTAATCGGCCAGCTTAATTTGCTGATAACGGCCGTCACCGGCTCATTCATACATTTTCTACCCTGCATTTTGTACGGTAGGTAAAATGTCGTTAAGCTATAAGGTAAGTTTAGGGCATAACGGCGCTCCAACACGTGTGTGTTACGTGGTGCTAACATGACTATATCGCTGATGATAGATAAGATGACTGATCGCCTGCCAATGGTTTCATAGATGTGAAATTTTGTCTGGCAGAAAATTACAGTTTATTAAGTATACTTCATTATATACCACTCGTGGATCATCAGGAAATAACACCCATATTTTTATCTAAATATCGCACGTAATGGCAGTTCCTTGTTTACCAAAACACACACACCACCCAACACTTAACAAAACGTCCAGTACAGTTCGTTTAGAAAATCAGAATACTGCATGTTGACTGCAGATTATTCGGCTATAACAAGTGTAAAAATTTGCTTAGGCCTATTTATGTATGCCATGTCCTCACGCCGTATGCGATGTGAGTCAAGCTCAAAGCTTCCTCGTAGATGAAAAAAACACTGACAAACTTAAATTGATTATAGTAATGGTTAACTGGAATAAACAACTCAGACCAGCCGTCAGCAGGGTAAAAAAATTCCTCATGAATATAAGAGCGGTACGAGTAAAATAGATGGTAATGAACCGACCTTTGACTCAATCGTAAATCAGCGAAGTTACTCAAGAAACCTTGTATTTTTCCTGCTCTCGCATGAAGCACATGGCACACATTTGAATGAGGTCATATGCTTTGTATATCAAAATGAATACTTAAAGGAATGTTTAATACAAGGCTCCGATCCACAGAAAATTTCATTGTGTTCATATTTCACATGCACCCAGATAGAGACAAGAAACTGATTTAACATGTGAGTATGGTGATGGTAATATTGAGGTTTAACGTCAACGAGGTGATATCGCGACGGTGACGAATGAGGATGATTGTGATGCTTGGGCATCTCTCTCTAAGCCCAGACAGGGCTGCAAAACCCACGCCGCTCGGACGACGGTCCAGCACGGTATTTATGAACTTCCATGTCAGGTGCATCCCCTCTCAGAGATGCTACCGCCATTTAACGTGATCATCCGAGTCACGGGGAACCAGTCGAAAGGCGACGTAGTTCACATTACGCCACGGTAACCGGCTTCGACATGTGAGACCCCTAAATCGGCCGGTTATCCATCGGTTATCAGGGTACATTTGGTGAGGTTTGAGGGCAGGGAATTGGATTACAGAAATATTCATTTCAATCATTAGTAGTCATCTTATGCTTGGTATATACCAGTCTGAAACTAGTTCAATGACAAACAAAGCAGTATTTTCTGTTCATTAGTGAGGCTATGGGTAAGATCAATAATACATCAAGACAAGTAACTCCCCATACATATTTCTTCAGTTATCATAGAAATAATTTGGCAAATAAGAGCTTACTTTAAAGAACCGATCAAAGAACTTGTTGCTACTCGCCACACGAGTGCAGCACACTGTTGGTCATAACGTCTCTCTTAAAGTGATACTTCAGTCAATAATATCATTGGCTCATATTATAACTCTATCGAAGATAAGTGGGTTCGAATGAAATAAGCCCGATTTTTCACGATAGTGTAGCTAAAGACATCGTAAACTTTGGAAAAACTATGCGTTCTCCGCCGGTGGGTGCAGCCATGTTGTTGCGCACATTTTGGTGACGCAGCAGGCGCAAGCACGGTGCACTCCGTGACCCTGTGTACCAGATGTCTGGCAGTTCACACGGCACTTGCCGAGAAAGGATCAAATTGTCGTTACAGTTTGTATTACTGATTGTTGCTTAGCTATATTATGTATTGTATTGCTTTTGGGTGCGACAATCATACTTAAAAATTTTTAGGGGAGAATCAGCTTCTTCAGGTTGCCGTGCAAATTTGGAGGCGTGGCCGCTTACTACAATAAGATGTTGATATAAACATGTGCTTATGTATTTATTTAACGATAATGTGAAAAACTATTTCGCTGAAATAAAGAATCTTGACCATGGCTCCCCCTTCAACGATAATTGATTACGATAAATTAATCTTCGTCCCTTGAGACAACAACCCTCATGAATTGTCTGTCTCTACCATCAGGTAAATGTGAATAGATAAAAGGCGTAGAATCAATCGGTGGTGGCAATATCGACCTGGTCAAGGAAGCTCATATTTGATTGACTATTTGGGACAATATCGGTTAGCTTATTGAATATTGTGATGAGGAGAACGTGTAAATAAAAACCATTGAATGTAAGTCATATCTAATAGAAAACAATATAATTGTACATAAAGGCCGTATATCTGGCCCTAGTCACTGACCTGGATTGAGCTCGCCATAGCAATGTTGGTACTCGGTTTGTTTGAGTATCTGATCAATGCGCTCCTGGTTGGCTACTGTCTGTCCGTGCACGAGATCGTGGTCAATGCGGCCACAGCGGTGAGTCCCCTTCACCACCTGTTATAAGTACACAACGTGATATATGAACCCAAAAACTCTTAGTGTAAGGCAATCAGTGAATGTTAAATAAGCCTTTTTTAATGAACAATATCTTTGCACCTGTAAACATCCATTGGCTTTCACACAAGGGTCCAATGCGATGAAGATCGTCAACAAGTCAGGACGCAGGTTGCCATTCTTATACCAATATCTAGTCAACATCAAAGGCAACCAATATCATTTCCACAATTGACACTTTGAGCGAGAAGTGATGTGTATTGCTGTCTTACGTGACATACTGGAGACTTATATAAAAATGAAGTCAAGTGCATAACACATTACCCAAAGAATGATTGCATTACCCGTAGTCTTGGTGCCACAGATGTTTGCCTCCTGTACGTGCTTCCTTCATCATTAACTTGGTGTGGTAGTGATACACCTCACCGCCGAGTAACTGGACAACATCACAACTTAAGTAGAGGAGCGTAGTTTATATGTGTGTGAAAGGCTAATAAACAGATATTCAAGTGTAAGGATGATCAAAAGGCTGAGCGTTATGGTTTACAAGGAGAACAAACGAATTGTCGCACTTACCTTCTCAGAGAGACCCGCCACTTTTTCACAACGCGCTACCATTCCTGTGATGTCACTTCCGGGATGTCCCCAGAGAACCAGACGACTAGCGCGTCCCTCGCCGTCACTTACATCCCAAGCCTGGCCCGTCAGCGCATCCGTCGACGTCAAACCGCCCATTATCTTGTCAATTTCCTCCTTGCTAAACAGATTCCTTTTGAACAAAATAAAATCGATTATGAATCGGCACTTGAAATTTCTGCTGATTGTCAAAATCAAAATCGACACGTAATTTGTTCTGGTTATATGACCTGATTTTGAAGCAGCCATCCCACTCAAACACTTGCTGCATTTCTGGTGTAACGTCAAATGTTTTGGAATCGTATTGGAATTCTATTGTTCGTCAGACATAATAGAGGGGGAAAAAAGCATGGTTGGTGAGGAGCAAGAGGAATTACAAACATCTAGACAACATAGAGAAATAGTTATAAAATTTCTTGATTAAATATGTCAACTCAAGCATCCGTGTGACGTTCACATGGCATCACACTGACCTACTAATCCAGGTGTGTCAAGAATACCAAGTTGAGGTTTCCTAGAACCCATGGAAGACATCTTGGCGCTGTTCTGCTAGCTTTAACGACAGCACATTCGAAGTAACTTGAATGTATTGTTTTTAGATCTGGAACTCACAATGCTTACATCCGTGTGAGGCCAGGTGAATCGTCTTTCGAGAAATGGCTAATGTGTCTGAAAACTATCAAGATTGGTCGGAGGACTTGAGTGATAAGAGACCAAGCATGATGCAATCGATAAATCGAAATTCAATAGATTGATAAGAGATATGATTGTATAAATAACATTATTGATGTACCCTATTATTATAAAGGAAAACCATCTTGTTAAATTCCAATAATCAAACTCAGGAACTGACCATGATTTTGGCTATTGTTTTCATGCAAGAGTTCCGCTTCACTGTAGAAGCATTTCAAATAAGAATGATTTATGGAGAAAATGATGGTTCTAATTGCCGACTTGAGCATTTGGGAATTTTCCCATGCAGCATTATTTATTAGGGATCCAATCGGGCAACTCTTCCTTAAATAGTGACCACGTATCTTAAGTTATTTGATATAATTGTCAGCAGTATGGCTATCACAGAGAGCACAAGCAACACTGGAATCTTTTCCACATAAATGTACCTACTCTCATTAGGAATTCGTCATAGCGTTACAATGGATGAGAATGATGTCGTTCACTTAATGAAATGTAACAGGTTTATCGCGATAAGGACATATCTGGTGTATATATGAGAGGTAAGTGGGAGGAGTTGGTTAGAAGAAAGTGTGGTATGTTATCGTTGTTTGCTACGTTAGTCTGTCCAAGGCTCCTATCGACAGTGACATCGATCAACAAAATGTCGATACGAAATAATAGATAAGAGTTATTCGACGTTCTGGACTGTCAATGACTTCATTGCATTCGTGAATCTTTCCAATCCACTTGCTTACAAGGGTATAAACAGTACCAAACAAACGCTGACATATCGTTTGGTGATTACATCATGATTTACTACAAACGTTAAAAGAAACATGTTCAATCATTTGAAGTAACATAAGTTGAAACGACAAGCATTTCTATGGGTATTTATTGATAGGCCACTACAAATAAGCCAAGCAGATAAACCCTCAAATTAAGCACGTTACCATGTGGGTCTGTTAAATGGTATGCTGTTGACAGATGTTTATTGTAAACCAAACATTAACGTTCAAATTACAGCAAATGAACGTACGAACAAGATCAATAGCGAAACTAGGTTACATGATGCTGCTGACAAGAATGGCGTTATTTTAGTATTTCTTCAAAACCACTTCCCTGACAAGTGTCTCGGTCTTACGTCAATATTATGAACCGATACGGTAATGGTCGGTATTCCATACGGACAGTGATGTATTAAGAGGCTTTGGGTGTTCCATTCACATCTTCTTACTCACGACAGCATCAATAAAAACTGGTAAAACCATCGCTTCATCTCAATGTATGTAAATGTCTACTAACACACACGTAATATACATCAGCAAATTGACAACTATATAGAAAAAATTGCTGCATCAAGATTGTATCACTTCAACAAACATAACCATGACTGACATATAACAATCAAATCACGTCCGATGTTCAGAGAGATGTACCATTTTCTGAATTTGTAGACCACTATAACAACGCATGTATGTTGCATCAAAATATTTTGTCAAAGCAAAATGCCACATTGGTTGTTCAAGTTGTGTACATTGACTATCATGATTGATAGGGTCATCGTGTGGACCACCATTACGATCGACCAGCCTCAACTTAAATGTGAATACATTGCATGCTTACATTCTCTAAAAGCAATAGTTTATGTCTGTTATGTTTTTCAAGGCAAAATAATTTGAGAGTACAATGTTATGTCATCTTGCAAGAAAAAGAACAAACAAACAAGTTGGTATGTTCGGCTGTAACTGGTAACAACTGTTGCCTTGTCAACTTCGCTGTCATGGCGATTCAGTGATTCTTAGACTGGACAAGCTGCGCGCGCACGGTCTTGTCATTGGTCGGGTCTAAGATATCCTTACCACTAAGGTCAGTGAAGTTGTCACAGGTGAGAACAGCCTCGTTAGGCACCTGGTGACACACAGACAACGACAGGTGCGCTGGCAGATGAACCCAGTCTACTTGGAATACTTCGAGTTTATACATATAAAGGAGTGAACATCGATATCACTCATCAAATGAAAAAAACACGGTTTGACGGTTTTTGCAACGATTTTCAAGAAATAATGGACGGACATGGTTAAGTTATGATGAAGACCTTACTCAAATAGATGTTCCATTAAAGGCATCACCGAGACCTGGTAATATGTCATTACGGCATCTAACCTTGTTCAGTGGGGTGTAGTTAGGGTGGTGGTGTTTGTAGACAGGGTCGTTGTCGGCTCGGTTGTATGAACAAAGAAAGGCCCAGCGTCTCATATCACTGTCGTTCTTGTCACTGGTGTGAAGGACGTTACAGTGGAGCACCAAAGCGTCACCTGATAACATAGGTGGTAGAAATATTCATAATTATAACAAAATTTGGGTTTATCATATTAATGAATGACAATAACATAAACAATCAATACAAACAAAATTGATTATTACAACATTTTCACAGGATTTCACGGCGTACAAATATTGAAGATCATCACTTGAATAAAATGTTTACATGCCAGGCAGTTTCTATTCACACCATTGATTATCAGATAGATATAAAACCTACATCGATTCTGTATGATTAGGCATAACGATTTAATATCTACTGGCATCGATTCTATAAGCGCAAAGAAGGAAAATATCCATCAGCTTAAGGTGGTCAAATAATTTTTTGACATTTATTCGCTTGAAGTTTTAATCAATATACGTTGTGATTACATATTTTCTTTAGTGTCTGGGACTGACTTAAGTCGCCTTACTTGCTTATTAGGTTCAACAAATATTTAAAAAGAAAAATAAGGCCCTAGTCACGGACCGGGATTGAGCTCGCCATAGCAATGTTGGTACTCGGTTTGTTTGAGTATCTGATCAATGCGCTCCTGGTTGGCTACTGTCTGTCCGTGCACGAGATCGTGGTCAATGCGGCCACAGCGGTGAGTCCCCTTCACCACCTGTTATAAGTACACAACGTGATATATGAACCCAAAAACTCTTAGTGTAAGGCAATCAGTGAATGTTAAATAAGCTATTTTTTTAATGAACAATATCTTTGCACCTGTAAACATCCATTGGCTTTCACACAAGGGTCCAACGCGATGAAGATCGTCAACAAGTCAGGACGCAGGTTGCCATTCTTATACCAATATCTAGTCAACATCAAAGGCAACCAATACTTTTACACTCATTTGCGATGTGCAGCCCTGCCTTTAAGTAAAATGATTGGAAAGTAATACTTAATGCGTTACCTAAAGATAACCAATCTTGGATAAATAATTGTATTACCCGTAGTCTTGGTGCCACAGATGTTTGCCTCCTGTACGTGCTTCCTTCATCATTAACTTGGTGTGGTAGTGATACACCTCACCGCCGAGTAACTGCAAACAAATTCAGGAAGGCTTGTGTGAACCTTATTTAATGAATCGAAGTCACAAGCAGGTGACTCAATACATACATACACACACACACACACACACACACACACACACACACACACACATATATATATATATATATATATATATATAGAGATATAGATATATATATATATATATATATATATTACAAATATAGATACATATATACATATATTATATATATATAGATATATATAGAGACATACATATATATGTATACATACATATATATATATTAAGATAAATACGCACATATACGCACATATTATATATATATATATATATATATATATATATATATATATATATATATATATATATATGTACGCATATATATATATATATCTATATATATAACATATACATATATATATATATCTATATATATATATATATATATATATATATATATATATATATATCAATATATATATTATATATATATATATATATAATTCAGGAGTGGAAACTAACGGTCGCCCGTCCGCCACTGGCGACTGAAAACGATTTCGGGCGAGTTGAATTCGCCTGATCACGCGCCCGGTTGGATGGTCAGTTTCGCACTATGGGTTATTTACTCTACAGCGTCATTGCCAAACATCAAAGTCACAGACACTCGAGTTTAGATATAATGATTTGTTATCTCCCTTGTATTATGATATAATATAATAATGCTAGTGTAGGGAAATAATGATGTACGAACTCGAGTACCTGTGATCAAAAGCATGCTTGAGACGTTTGTCTCCGTTTTTTACACGTGCATGCTGCCATAAAATACGCGGGTGTCAACAAGCTGAAGATCAGGGGCTGTATTCATAAAGACAGGTTTTGAGACGGTTAGCTGAGATGGCTGTCTCGGCCCTATTCATAAAAAAAAATTGTCGTTGGGTCGACTGAACTCTCCGTCAAGTTGATCTTTATGAAAACGATCTGAGATCGCGGACTCATCTTGAGTCGACTCAACTTCAGATTTTGTATGAGTACGCCCCTGAAAAGCGCAGTTCGTATGTCAATATTTGATAGGTAGCCCAAAAGACCAACTTCAGGTTTTATTACCGCAGCTCCCGTACTAGATTCGATAGCGCTAATGATAGGTGCAGATCACACATCGACCGTAATCAGCTCCTTCTGTAGAATCATTTATAGTCCAACTCTAGCTTTAAAACCGGTAAAGTAACGCAAACCTTTTATGTGACGGCATGTCCAAATTAGAAGAGAAACAATAACGCCGTTTAACTACTTATACCGCTGACGGTCACGGAGAGAGAAAAATCGTCTTCCGACGTCTTCTGAATTTTACCACTGTACTTATCATGGACACAAAGAATCGTGCTACAGACCAGAGCGCGACTTACAAGCCTTTTAGATACAAGTGGAGAAATTGCATTAGTGACTGTAGGTCTAGTTCACTGTTGGAAATCGTGCACATTTCAAGTACTGAACTGAAATTGAATAGTTTCTTGTCTCTATCACTGTGTATTATACGCTACCCAACATGAGGCTTATGCACGTGTATTGTTATGGAAAAGTACGAAATGGCATCATTATTCCAACCTATATACAGACTTGCACTGATCGCAATAACTTGAGCCAAGTGAAACTAGCTGGCTGCCACGCTACCTTTCAAAGGGAAATAATCGAGGATGCCTCATGTTACTAAGGTCATAGACATGCTGAGCTGACCTGACAAGGAGGTCACGGCTTGTTATGTTTTGTGTCGCATTAAAATAATAACAATAAAAACTACAAATAACAGAATCTGATTCTGATACGATGCTGATGCGTTATGGCAGACTCTACAGCCAATCGACTGAGCAGTTTGAGTTGTCCCCACGTGAATCGTATGCTAGAGAAAGCATGCTCAAATGTTTTGCATTTGTTTGACCTGATATAAACAATTTCTTCATCTATGGCAGAATGTGAGAGAGGTTTAAATATGATGGGACAAATCAAGAGTGACTGGCGGTCCAACTTATGCCACTTCACATAAGTCAACCTCATGACTGTTATTCTTCCGTATCCTGGTATTCACAATTAGATACTATGCGTATATTCACAATTATATACTGTGCGTGTGGGTGCCGACATACTGCTTGATTTCGCAAGCATGGACAAGTGATGAGTGTTTGGATATACATCTTGCAGTTAAGGCGTGCTAAACGTTCATTTCTATTTGTTTCTGTATATATTTCATCTGTGAATTACATGTATTGTAGTGGGTAATAAAGATTTATATTTGGGCATATGCTTATGTTATGTTTTCGGCCGGTAAAATTTGTGTTGGGCCGGTTACTTTTGAATTATTCATTTGATGCATGATCAAGCCGAGTTTGGACTGTAACTATGTTAAACTACACTTCATGTTCGGTACTCAGATGGATACAGTGTTATCTCAATCCGCTTCAATATTTCCTAAATCTGGTGAGAAATTGTTCCACATACTTTCTCAGAGAGACCCGCCACTTTTTCACAGCGCGCTACCATTCCTGTGATGTCACTTCCGGGATGTCCCCATAGCACCAGACGACTAGCGCGACCCTCGCCGTCACTTATATCCCAAGCCTGGCCCGTCAGCGCATCCGTCGACGTCAAACCGCCCATTATCTTGTCAATTTCCTCCTTGCTGAACAGATTCCTGTTGGTTGGAGACATTGGATCAGATGACAATTCTCAATCATATCAGAAACTTTCTCAGTCTAACACAATATATAGTTGTGATAAGAAACACTTATTGTCGACATAGTTATAATAACAACGCAACTCACTTGATTGTGAAACAGCCATCCCAATCAAACACCTGTTGCATTTCAGGTGTTACGTCAAAGTTGGACGAATCGTACTGGAATTCTGGTATAAATCATAAGAAAGAGGAACAGGTCAAGTAATGATGAATTCAAAAGTTAAGTGACCTGAGTTTTGTTTAATTTGAAAAACAGATTGATCCATTGCGCTGAAGAAAATAGTATTTGCTGCTGCTCGTGTTCATGCACGGCCACTATTCACGACACTTACCTACAAGTCCTTGCTTGTCCAAGAGATCCAGTTGCGGTTTCCTCGAAGAAGTGAACGACATCTTGTATTAGCTGTGCCAACAGAAATTCCACGTCAGTAGATATTTTTTTCTTTTATATCCAACTCGCTTTTCTTGAATCGGATAGGAGAATGTGACGCCCAGTAAGATATCCCAAGTGGACGTGTCACTTGAGCGCATCAGGTGACATTTATATATCGACTCCAGTTAAAAGATAACAATGTTCCGTCCAATCCATAATTCAGAACGATTTAGATTATTGTATCGCTTCTATTGTTAGTGTGACTTGAGATACAACCGAACAAGTTAGAAATGGACAATTATTTTTTTCAGCTTAAGAATTGGTTATGGATTTATGAAGCAATCGCCTTGCAATCAATAGCTATACAAAGTGTTGTAGTGAATGACTGTATCAGCCTCAAATCGAATATTTTTAACGACCGTTTTGTCCATATATATTCAGTGTGGGCGCAACACTACGCAGGTGACATCTAGCCGAATAAGTTGAGATTTCGGCAAGTTGCTGAGTTAAAACTGCAGCTGCAACCCCAAAGATGCTCCGTCGAAAACAGCCCGGGATGATTGATTCATTGACGCCAAGCATCGAGAATGGCCAAGTATGGTTGGCAAGATTATCCAAACAAACAAGTCCATACACTCTCCCTACCTTGCTGGGGTCATTGGATAACTTGCATGCATTTTACCATTTTGTTAGAAAACAGTAAAGTGCCCCCACCCGAGATTTAGGTTGAAAACATGTTGGTTTGAAAAGCTCCGCGTGACTGGCGACCCAGTTGCCTGGATGACAAAAAGCTGTAACGATCTTGTTTATTTTAAGACTCATATCCAGTGTATAACTTTCATCTAGACTATAAGGTCAAGACCGATCCACTCTATACAGTGCGTATTCATGCACGCGTATTCTCACAGAAGCCATAGCCATTTCATCTCGTACGTCACCTGTGCAATTTGTTGCAAATGTTGCGACTGTAGGGTAGCAAACGCCAGATGCCATCAGGGTGTTTACGTCTGGTTCTATACGCCACTAACAGACTACAGCTACTTAAGGTGTTTGTCTGATGCATTTATGTATCTATTTAGCATAAATCTCGTTATGAAATTATGTGAAATCAACCACAACATTATATTAAATTATAATCGTTATATATATCGATGAAAATGATGATAAAACTTCGCGTTTTAGATGTGATTATTTACCTGTTAACGTCTTATACCGAACCACCGTTGGATAGACACTACCGACTGCGCTGTATAGTGGTTTAGGGACGAAGCCGTGTGCGGTCGCACCAGTGTTTTCGACGTAGGCTTTGGGACGCATCGATGTCCGATTGACTACGTTATTCAGTTAATAGTGGGGCAACTCAAGCCAATAACAGCGCGCGCTTATGCTGCGCGTAGCTAGTGATATGCCATATTATTCAGTGATGATCCCGTCATCAATAATAATGTTGTGATAAAGGTCAGTCGGTTAGGGTGAAATTAGCCTGATTTTATGAAAATGATTTAGCCATAATTAATTAATGAATATCGGGAAAAGTTTGCGTTCTCTTCGTCGGACGCGGCCATGTTGGGGCACACATTTTGGTGACGCCAGAGGCTCAAGCTTTACTGTTGATGATTTGTTGTTTACACCGCGCTAGCTGCGAGCGAAGGTATTTGTCGTCGAAGTTGTACTGATTGTTGCTTAGGTATATGGCGCTCTGTATTGCTTTAGGGTGAAACTGTTACTACAAAAATAAGCAGTTGAAGCAGCGAGGTCGTCTGGTTTTCCGAATAAAAGAGACAAGATCATTGAAAACACTGATTGCTGAAAATCCTACGGATATTCTGCATTATTTCACGTTGTGCACAAGAATATCACACTAAGGTTTCAAGTCGTCACCCATCCATTTCGAAATTTGTCCTGTCCCAGGGGCTTTCTTCGTCACTACCTCTTTCATTCGCATTTTTTCTCCTACTTTGGCTCGTATTTGTGAAGCAGTAGTTGTCCACTTTCAAACCGCAGCATAATGCACAAGAATTATCTGTACCAAGCCAGATTCTTGCCGCTCGCAAAACGAGTTACTGATCGACGACACACTGCCAGTAAACAACGCCAACTCTTGCTGGCGCTGTTAGCACCAGTGGCGTCACACCACAAAAAAATGGCGGCGACTATGAAATCAGCCGCGGACCAAGTATTTAGAAAAAAAAAACCATCCGAACTATAGTTCTCTCCGTCTTTTAGTCCCGGTAATAAAGCAGTGATGTATATGATGATTATAATCTCGTTCAGTTGGCTGGAGTATCACTTTAGAAAGCGAAAAAAAAATCCTAGCGAGTATCATAAAAAGCTTGTTGAAGGAAAGTTCATCAACACTTCCAATTACGAGTTGGTCTACGGTATCGACTTAATAGACATTCGACACCCCGTACATAGAACAGGTGCTTCTAAAATATTACACATCCGATCATGTATTCGGGTGGCCACATATGAGTTGACATGAAATCAAACTTAATTAGCTTGCCACGTATTATTCCAAAATTCAAAAATGTGCCCAGTTGGGGGTCAAAAACCCCAACAAAATATGCCCCAACTGAACGAACTTCAATTGCATCTTATATCAATTCGTCAAGTCTCAAAAAGAAACAACATTTCAGACTTATTTCCTTGTATCGTTCTCCAGCGATTTCGTTCAAAGTGTGTTCCTGGAACGTACCCTGATATGTTTTCTGACCAATATAATTTACCAGGTAATCAAACTGACCACCACACATGAACATACTCAAAGCCAAGTTAGTGGGGATCCACAGAGACAAACTTTAAAAAAAATAATCCATTGTACATTTTGATTTCTTTGGACGAAGAGCCGTGGATGTAAAGCCAAGTTGTTGGTCAAAAAAAAAAAAAAAAAAATACACAAGCGAATGCATTTTTTTATATTCAATATGATTTATTTGTGACTCTCTATAGACCAACAACCCGACCCTGCCTGCTGTTTTTATGCTTAATATATTGTACAATCAAAATAGATTAAACCATATAATATAGAAACAAACGCACACACATTCAGCTATTTGAACCATTGCTAATTTGTTAAATAGATTTCGGTGGTAAGGAAACACACAGGAATATAACTACATTTCTCGTTTCTTACAAAAATATTATGCCAGTAAACGTTGATATATTATAATCGGGACAGGGTTTTAACGTACAACTTTCTATTATAGTATTACCCTTGAATCAAGTTTATTGATTTTGTTGCTGTTGTTGGGGTTATTAACTGAACAATATCATAAATTGTTCTGGTACTGTAGTTCTACCAATGAGTCCCCGGTCGACTTGCCGTGGGCACAGAGGAAATACATTTGTAAACACGCAAGTAGCTCTGCGCATGCGCATATGACACTTCCTTTTCAGATTCAACATGTCGAAGAGAGGTAATGCCGGAATTTGGTTATAATGAAAATCTCTCAACATCGTTGTTAAATTTTATAAACATTCATCATGGACTTAATAATTGTAATCAATATTCTTTACCGTTTCTTTCTTGGTCATTTAAGGTAGTATTCTATGTCCTTTTACGTGATAATTTACTTGTTAAGTGTTCGATACTCTTCAGTTAACTTCTGTTATGTACTGATGGAAGTAAATGCCTCCAGTTGTCAATGTTTCGCTGGGTTTTACGGATACAATTTAGATGGGAATTCTAATACGACCTTGTTAAATACTTTAAACATATAAAATGTATGTAGATTCTTGCGTATGGCGATAATTGACCAGGTGATATGGATTATTGCCGTGATTTCAAATGATGTGTGGTTCATTTCACATCAAATTGGGGCTGAATGAATTTTAGCCGACTCCCTGTTTGCGGCACTAATCTTACATATTGCATTTAGTCATCATTGTACTTAATATTTGTGGTGCTCTGTCTTAGGACGTGGAGGTTCTTCCGGAGGAAAATTCCGTATCTCCCTGGCTCTGCCAGTTGGAGCTGTGGTCAACTGTGCTGACAACACAGGTGAATACTCTAATATACCTTAACATGTATTGCTATGGTTAACATTATAATGTTGAAATGGTAACCAACTAACTGACACCATGTGCTCTGACAGTTTGATTATGTCCTGTAACAGGAGCAAAGAACTTGTTTGTGATTGCCGTGCATGGAATCCGTGGTCGTCTGAACCGTATGCCAGCTGCTGGTGCTGGTGACATGATTGTAGCTACTGTGAAGAAGGGAAAACCTGAACTCAGGAAAAAGGGTAAGAATTGATCATATTTCCGGCCACTTTATTTGCTGGTATCTGTGGTATTTACTTATAACCTGGTTATATTTCCTTTTACAAATAGTAGATTTTTGTTTAAATGAATTCCTGTCAATCTATTAATAGGGACATTTTTATTGTATAGCTGTAGTCCTTTCTATTTTCTAGTTCGTCCGTTGATCACACTCTTTCATCAACATGAGCTGTGTCTGACTAAATAATCAAAGTCTATATATGCGAGGCAAGGCTTTCTAGAATCATATTGCTCCATGCCCAGAACTAGTAGATATCAAGATCAGACTAGCACTCCATTCAATCTTTAATGTCCAATGGGCGTAGTCATATTCACCCTACAATAGTCATTACTATGTCAACTTAATTCGAGCCGCCATCCCTATTGAATATTACAGCTTTTCTTAATCTTTTTGACGGGCCAATTAAAACTGTGTAAATAGAAAATTGCTGAGTTGGATTCTGTGGTGCAGTGGTAAACTGCGCCCTTCGGCCAACAGGTTGTGGGTTTGATCCCAAGATGTTAAATCCTGACTGGTTCCTTGTGACTTGAATGATCACGTTTAATGGCAGCGCCATCTTTTAAAAGGGAACGCACCCGGAACACGTTGTGCTGGACCTTGGTCCTAGCTGTGAGATTTGTGCAACAGGCTTGTGGTTAGGGGGCACTGGGACTTTCCTAAGCATCACAATCATCCTCATCCATCTCTGGTGACATCAAATCATTGTTGAAAGTGATGTAAAAACCCACATATTACGATCTCATTTGTATTGTTATACCATCACATTCGTGGGTTGTTGTGTGGGTGTGGATGGCTCGTTTCATTATAGAGCGAGCTGACACATGGACTGCTCTTAACCCTTTCAAGGCAGAATTTTTGCCAAAATTAACATTTGTGACCGGAGTTGATGCTTCATATACGTTCCCTGACCGGAATTAATCTGGGAAACAACCAAAGGAAATGGCCGATGACGTTTATGCATGGTTAATTGTAACTTGTTCTCCTTCTTATTCATACATATAAGAGATCAAGTGAAGCAGGAAGATCCGAAGATCAATCTCTCTGATAGATAGTCACGGAGCGATGTTTAGGCTCACTGGATCAGTGGATGAAAGTTGGCAGCGCTCAATCTCTCACAACAACTCCGTTTTACCGTCGTGTCGGCGTAGGCTATCGAAAGTGACAGCTCGGTCACCTCTTTCATACATCGCTACAAACATCCTAATCGTCATCAATACTTTGACAAACAAGCGTTCCCATGCAGCTGCAGCCTATTCTTATTTATATTCAATAAATTCTGCTCCGCTGAAGACAAACGAGTCATTGATATTGTTTACAAACGCACGAGCGGCCTTTTGAATGCCAACTCGAAACCAAAAGTCGAAACCGCCGTTCCCATATTTGCGTGTAATTGGATTAAACTAGCTCAAATGATGAATATTTATTATGTAAAGTGTACCCCACTATCAGGGCCAAAGTTCAATGATGTCATACAAATAGGATTCGCTGTTAAAAGTTGTCTTAATGCAACTCGCGGCCTGCGCCCCGGGATTCATTAAGGCAACTCCCTGTCTGACGCACGGGATGCATTAATGTAACTTGCGGCGGGAGAGGGTTAATGGCTCCATGCCAACAAAAAACAAAACAAAAACCACATGACATTTGATCCATTAGCTATTTGAGAGAAAAAATGTAAACAAATGTGGTATGTTTAGCCAATAGAGAATCAGTTTGCTGGCACATTTCTTTATAAAGCATGTTAATTTACCCAAATTACACATGGACCCCTACCATGTTTAAAGCTCTATATACATTAACACTTAATGACCTTTGATCCATGAGTTATTTGAGAAAAACTTTCATGAAATATATCCTATGTTATGCCAATGGAGAGTCACTATTCTCTTAAAAAGTGAGCAATCTGCAGTTATGCAGGATGCCTCTGATGTTGATGGCTCCTAGCAAATTTAAATTTGGCCCAGCTCAACTTTATAACCTATGAGCTTAATGGCCTTTTGACTTCATTGTTATTTTCAAGGGTTCTGGTTATTATCTGAATAGGTGGGTTTACAGCTGATGGTATGAATAGTTAATTTACAACCTAAATGCCATGGAAATGGATAGGAAATGAAAAGGCTTAGTCTTTGTTCATACTGTTTGAAAACATCTCTTTTTCCCAAAACTGGCATTTTAAAATTGTTTATTATTATCAAGCAATACCGTATGTGTGGTAATGTTGACTTGTGATTGGTTGACAGTTATGCCTGCTGTGATCGTGAGGCAGCGGAAAGCCATAAGGAGGAAGGACGGGGTGTTTATATATTACGAAGACAATGCAGGCGTCATAGTGAACCAAAAGGGAGAAATGAAAGGTGGGTAGTGAAGTTCTTGGTGTGATTGTTAGATAACGTGTTTGGGAGTACCAATACTGCAGAGATCATATTAGACTGGTTTTGTGTTATTACATGGAGGTATTGACCCTTATTGTGCTGTGTTTCCAGGCTCTGCCATCACTGGCCCAGTGACAAAGGAGTGTGCCGATCTCTGGCCTCGTATTGCGTCTAACGCTAGCAGCATTCACTGAACTCCATCACCTCTGTAATAAACAACAAAACAAAACCCCTAGAGCCTTGCGTTTTTGTGTTTTATTTGTTGGTGTATAACATCGGTGGGTGGGGGTTGGTGGTATGTAGATGTAGCTCAACCAAACTGTCGAACTGTTAAAATGGGATGAAGGACGATTGTTACAATATGCTGAAGAATGAGTTTCATGAGAGAAGGACTAATTGTAGCCTCGGAATGTTTTGCATGTTTGTACTTGAGAAGGAACTGGTAAGCAATTTTTACACGGAAGGTGGCAGTATTTCATGGTGTGCGAATGATACTGCTTGTGTCTGATTACGATGGGATGGTTTCTCGATGCAAGGAAGATAATGAACTCTGCTGTGAGTTGTGGATCCATCTGTGTTGGAAGTATTCGTTTGTTAGAAAGGCCTCTTGATTTCACTATTCATTTGCATAAGTTGAGGTTACCTATAATCTGACGATACTATATGTGTAACCTGGTACTATGGTGGTTGGCCCTGTTATGGATGCCTTGCAATGGATAGGCATCAACTGAATTAAGGTAAAATCTTGCATGGTAACTTGGTAACAGCCTTGTTATTTTAGGATTGTTGGCAAATAATCATATCTGTGATGCAGGTGGCAATACTTGCCTCCCATACTAAAAAATGATACCCGCGTTTGAACTCTAGTCAATCATTACAAAAAACCTAATGTCAAATTGTTTATTGCCTGTTGGAATCTGGAAAATGAATATGTGAGGGACAATTATTACTTTATCCAAAGCGTCAATCACGTTATGATGTGAAAACTGAGATCGATTGTTCGCTCCGTCAATGTCTACAGATAATAACTAGTCGTTCATTATGACAAAGTGGTAAATTATGTCTAGCTTGACGAATTTGATGGCTAAGAAATTTTAATGATCTTAAAACTAACACAGTCTACATGAACTTCATATCTTCTCCCACCACCTACTTGTACTTATAATTCTGGTATTGATTACTCGTATTTTAACTTCAATCATTGGAGAACTGAATCTCTTTGCTGAAGACAATAAGACGGTGCAGAACATCCCAAAATATCTTGCATCAGTGGATCGTTGAAAGCACCAAGTATTTTGATTGTTAGACATTTAATGGTTCCAAACCAAATACTTTTATTTCACATCTGGGCCGGACAGATCTCTCCATAAAAACAATTGCAAACATCATCACAAGATCATTCTGTTATTTACAGACATGTTTGCATTAGACTAAATATTTTTCATAAAACACTTTGGTAAAAATAGCATGCCACAGTATCTACTGTTCATAATTTTATGGAAAAGATATATAACAATAGTCCCCGAGTTTAACATGACATTAATATGTGGAAATGGATAATTTTCAAACCCTCAAGGAGAACCAAAAATGGGGCAAAAACTCGATCAATTTAATTTCCATGTTTGCCATATGCAACCTTGATAAGAAAATGTCCAACATGCAACAATTTATTCAAGGCATTTAGCAACATAGTCTACAAAATATGATTTCTCTGAGTTTTTAGGGATATCTAGGTACAACTTTCTCTTTGCTCTTGTGATAAGTCAGAAAGAAGTCCAGCATGCTGCCAGCAGGATTTAGTCAATGAAAGATAAGCATGTCACTGAAGGCATAACACATACTTATTGCACATTAAACATGCAGAAAACATGTACAGCTGCTACCACGGTGATCCGTTACCAAAGATACCTACATCCACCAGATATCACTACACTTGGAATCGAGGTTAAATTCTGCGTCTTTCATCAGTGTAATATTGGCTGCGTCGAACTCTTTCACAGGGCTGCTTTCGAATGACATTTGTAGCAGCTGACCTTCAAGTAGACTAGATTTTCTATCAAAGGTTGAGATACGTATTCCCTATTGCTTGTCAAATGCCATATTTCTGTTGAAAAGGTTTCTTTTTCTAAAACAAAGCGACTAATTTACCATGCAGTGAATTGCACTGTGCAAATTCCATTTACAGATACAGTAAAAACAAAGTTAAAATATCATTCAATCAAATATGTCCATGGTTATATGATAAAACCATGATAATGACATACAACAGGATACCCTAATAACCATGGATGCAGCATACAGCAGCCCCTAGCAGAGACTGTCATGTGACTATACATGTACGAATAGATCACCCATAGACATACTAACATCCCCAGACAGAAGTTACCTAGCTATGTCTTCATAGTGATAAGTCTTGTTGAGTTTCTACCTAAGCCAGCAAGTTCACCCTACATTGGATGGAACTCGATACACAGTACAGTCCATCTACGTCCTCTACGATAACACACGTATTGGAGGGGATGGGAGGACAATCTGAAACCACTCCCATACCACACAATGACCAAGACCACTGTCAGTATTTCACATAATTCCTCACCAAGGCACTTATATTTTATAGACTGGAATGCATCATCTCACGAAAATAACCCTCATGAGAGGCTATCGAAAAGCAGGTGTTTTGACCAAAATTGTCAGTGTTATTCTTACGAAATGGATGTTGGGAAGGAAACAGAAAAAAAGTCCTTCTATACGGCAAATGACAGTAGCTGCACATGATGTCACTCTCTCACCTTTATATCTTCAACAGTGAAGTCAATACAGAATTCTAGAAACATTTCTTTCAAACTGAAAAATCAGTTGATCTTTCATCAAACCTTTTTTTTAGCCTGACAATTATTTTAGCAAGAATGGCTTACTGCAAAATTAACAACGAAGTTATTGTCTATTGTTATCAACACAATGGCCTCTGTTGGAAGATATATCAATGATAATTGATACTGCTGATGCATTTGTGAACAATCATGATTTTTTGTTAGCACATAGCACTGGATATACCAGCCTTAACATAGCAGAACCCAGCGTGAGCATGGCAAGCAATCAATTCATTAATATCTTTCCAGTTGCAGGAAACCTAGCACATCAGCAACAACAATTCCAATCAGTACGAAAAAATAAAACCTAAACAATTCCCTAACATCCTGGCTTCTCATATAAAAAGAATAACTTAAATAAATACACTGTCATCACTGAGGAACAAAAATCTCGACTTCTGTATCATTCTGTGATTCCTTCCTCTGTCTGCCCGCCCTCTTCGCTGCGATCAGACGACGTCGAGCTTCGTCACGCTGCTTGGCAGCTTCTGAAGACTTGGCAGATTTAGGCGTAGAAGTATTCGTTGTCGAGGCCGGCTTGGATTTGGCAGACTTAACTCGAACACCTGTTGACGGAAAAGACAGTATGCATCAATATGAGGAGGGCAGTAGTTGAGGTTTTATCAAGACTACAGGGGATTCTAGAGATTTGAGGGAGATACTCTAGTGTACTCACCACCAGGTTTTGATTTGGTTGGATTCACAGCATACAACTTGGAGTTACTCTAAACAAGACACAACAAACTAAAATGAATAATCTGTCATTACCTCAATACACTGACATATATTTTATCAGGCCATGAGTTGGGTTTTTCAGGGAGCAGCTCCCTCTTTCAATATCATCGTTACTCATCGCAAATGTACAATATTCTTATCGGACCTTGCCAGATTTGCTATGTGGCGTGGTTATGAATGAATTCTCACCAGAGTGAGTCCCTTCCATCCAGATCGCCTCAGTCGGTCTATGTCATCAAACATGTCTGTGATGTCCTCGACCTGGAGGAGGACCATGTCCCAGAAGCCAGCCAAGTCCTGACAAGTTGTCTGGAAGGGCTCATCATCATCCTGTTCCTGTGACACATGCACATATGTCATGGTTATACAAAGGCTTTGTGGTTATATCATGGATAATACAGAGTTTGTGTTGTTACGTCATGTTAATATAGTGGCTGTATGGTTAGGTCATGGTTATACAGAGGTAGTAAGGGCATTTCATGTCATTTCAAATGTTGTCATGCTATGACATAGTTATGCAGAGGTTGTGTGGTTACATCATGTTTATATATAGGTTGCCATGGGTATGCAGAGGCTGCACGGCTATGTGATGGTTAAACAGAGGCTGTATGGTTATATCATGCTTCAACAGAGATAGCATGGTTCTAATTATAAACTGAATGACCACACTTGGAATGAGACTTGTTTTTGCATCATGTGCATGGCAACCAAGGTAAGATTTTATGAAACAGTTAAGGCCTTAAAAATGAGTGTACTTACCAGATTTTTATCACAGAGACCACGGAACTGTTTGAACTTCTTGGTGACAAGCAAGTTGGCCTTTCCAATGGCTGCACGTAGTTTACCACTAACTGTTACAAAGGGGAAATGGAATAAGTGACTGATGTGAAACTCATCATTAGTAATTATGATAGGAATTGTAATCACCAGAGAATATCATACAACACGATGGAACTAGAATCAAGCCTCATGTAAATGAGGTCATGATAACCCTCCACATAAGAGGCAGCTGGAATCTCACCGTCTTCAGGGACAAGCCCCGTGTTAAGGTCCTGTTCAGCTCGCTGACACAGGGCAGTCAGACGGTCCGATTCCTGGTCTATCAACGTGTAGAAGTAACGACCGTCCTAACCACACGAGACATGTGAGGAGACGTTACTGAGGTTGTTGACGTCAAAAACATTGGTGCGTATTGTGCATGGGTTGAGGTGTGTATGCCAAATGTAGACTAACAGCATTCACTCTCAAAGTGAAAACATTAACATATGACGAATGTTGTGTCAGAGGCATGTTAGTCACATGCACTTGCATGAAAATGCCTCTGTGAATAGTTTGGGATCAATTAACATGTAGAAATATAAATATAGAAAGCGTTTGAATATGGTATGTAAATAGAAATATATTTGCCAAAAAACAGGCATCCATGAAAACACACCAATCGCCATGAGTCTGTCATGTACACCATATTATCTCGTGTAGTCAGTATCAACATTCAAAGCAGTCATATTCCACAATATGTAAAACAAAATAACAATATATGGTCAAATTAGCAAAGATATCAAATATACGTACTTTTTGCGGCGTTAGAACTTTATCATTACCAGGCCTGTTTGAGTGAGGAGGTGTTGATATGACTTGGACTGGTCTGTGTGGCTGTGATTTGGACAGTGGGCGGCTGCTATCAGGGTTATCTAGTCCGCTGTCTGTTACAATGCCATGTGATACAGTCACAGGGCTGCCTGTATACGTGGGCATATCCCCTACATCTAACTTACAAACCACGGCAGAGTTACTGAGAATAGCACCATTTGTCAACTGTGTTGAAGCAGCCGCATTGTTCACCACTGCTGATTTGTCTTTAACAGGGGCAACTTTAATCTTGTGAACTTTACTCCCGTGATCAATGTCGCCATTGGGGACAATGTTTTCCTGGTCGAGAGAACTGTTGGATTCGACTTTATCGTCATTTGTCCTGGAATTGAGTCTAGGTGAGTTGTTGTAGCTGTTGTATGGACTGTATCCACTTACTGCACAACTGAGTTTGAGATAAGAGGGTGTTTTAGGGGAGCCTTCTGGTCCTGTCTGGTTTCCATCCAGACTGCCGTCAGTGGATGACTTCCGTGGGGCAGTGGTGGTATGGGAGAGTCGTCCGGTGGCTGTGGGGGGTGACGGGGAAATATTTTCTTGACTGACCAGGGTGCGTTTGGAGGCTGAGACAGAGTTGGAACCTGCTGGCTTGAGCCCGTTACTGCCCAGCGATGGTTCACTACCTGTAATACACACGATGGAAACACACCGTGTTAACCCACTGACTAGAGAGGGAAGTGTTCAATGGCCTGTGGAATAGACAAGCAATCAGTCTTAAACATTTCACACCCATAAACAATGACACGTCATTAGTGAAATCAATCTTATATTCATTGTTATAAACACAATACAAGAGTGACAATCTATGTAAGATAACAATGAAATATAAATGGCAGAAATGACAATATTCACATTAATCTTATAACAATTTTAATTGTGTATTCCAAATTTTCTGTAATAAATATAAATACATAAGGTCAGTGATATAAACATGAAGATTACACGGGCTACAATAAAACGCAGCACCCAAACTTGTCGTAAGGGCAATGTGCATGAAGGTTGAAGTCAACAGTAGTGTAGGCAGGTTACCCAGAACAAAACAGGATAGGTTCTCAATCATATATCTAGTAGGAAATGATGCAGGTATGGTCAGAGATAATGGACAGATGTTTGATGGATCCTTTCAAGCCCCTATCCCCTTTCTCTTCACTATCCATAGGTTTTCACAAATGTTATAGAAACATAATGATCTCTAAATGTAGGAACACGTACAAAATTCACCCTGTACATTTGTACTAACCGCCCCCACCAGACTCCCCAGAGCAAGCTAGCCCCACCATTGATGGCACAACAACAGATGTGAAAGCTTCTGGTAACATTTACGACGTGAATCAACCTTCTCCAACAACATTACATGCTGCTCCTGACATCTCAGAGGAACGAATGCCTTACCAGCTTTGTAGAGAGCGGGGTTGGTTCGAGGCATGAAGATTTTGAAGAGGATGCCGACGGGCATACAACAGCAGTGATCTTTAGCTAGCTGAAAGCTCTCCATCCTTAACAACAGGCGCCACTGATGGAAACTTAGCTTTGTGCGGGCGTGAAAACGCCTCGCTCACGGAACGTAGGGAACAAAATATTCGCTCAGAGAATCATTCCCTATGATAGCTTGTATACAAGGGTGGTTGGTAAGTCTACAGCGCTATTCCAGGAGTGGGTGGCGACACGTATGACGTGGACGGCTTCTTAGGCGATCAGAGATGAAGCATCCAACAGCACGCGTGTTTTAAGCGTACATCGTCGGCTAAACTAGCAGCTCTTTCCCAACTGCCAATTCACCAACAGCTCACTCACTTCCTGAGAGTGACGTCAACATTCACAAACAACAACAGAGTATTCCAGAGAACTAGCTGATAAGATTGTCCAATGGAACAGGAATATCACAGCGACTTCGAGCTTTTAATACTCGCCATATAATACGCGTTGGGCGCGATAAACACACGCGTCGCTGAAGTTGCAGCGCGATGCGAAACGCTGTGAAAAGCGTGGTCGGCGAGGCAAGTGAGCGGCGATGAGTAGGTGGCTGGTTGTTCGTCGAATCCCTTACCGCTCCCTCCCTACCACAGGCAAATAAACGCGTGCTTCTGGTGCGCTTATTGCTGCCAGACATCCCGCTAGTCCATAGCAGGTGCGCGGATACAGCCTCACAACAACTCCAACCTCTCTAACACAAACTCCTCCTCTGTACCCGAGTTATCACAAGTCCAGACCACTCTTTTACACACCAGGCGAGAAGCTAGAGACATTATGTTGAGACAGAAGAAGCTGTACACAAGTGCTCCCATTCCATTAACCCGCGACAGCCGTACACACATGTACGCGTTGGCCAATGTGCAGTCAACCAATTGACAGGTTTAATTACAGCTTACACATCGAATGTAAATAGAAGCCGCGGCTCATTACATCAAGTATTCCCCTGGGGACTCACATGCTATCAGCCAAGACCAGCTATTGCTACAGCATGGCTGTCGTAATCATGATATGATTCATTTGCGTAGATACACAGAAGCTCTCTGTCACCCAGCAATAAACACAAGAGTAACTACTGTATATTCCTCATGGCAGCCAACAACTTACAGTGAAGACTGAGGAGGCATGTTCGAGGAGATGCCGAGTCAGGGAAGAGATAGAAGTTTCTCTGGGGCTAAATTGCAAGCTACATAATATGCTGGATGAAAGCCAAGAGCTATCTAATATCGGGGGGGGGGGGGGCGCATAGAGCTCATTAAGATGATAGGGAGAGCCATTGAGGCATGCTTGAGTTCGGCGGATGGTCATCAATAATAGTAGACTATGGTGAGGGCATACGGACACTGCTTTCATTAGACTCACGGAGATAATTAGTCTGCGTCCCAGACTCCAGGGGTTCCGCTACGCTTCTCGCCCTAGAAGGCGAGACTATTGAATATCAGTAACATGTAAACAGCGCCCGCAGCCATCAGGCTAGGAGATAATGCTCAACCATTCCATCCCCACCCAACTCCCAACAGGCACCCCAACTCACTAGTACAATTGACCAATTAAATTAGCATAATTTTTGACACTAGGCATCGCTTCACCAACCAAACCCATATAAGTTAAGTGCATCCTTCTCGCGTAACACGGCGAGATTCACGTAATCTTAGAACCCCCACAGTGAACTCTGACATCATAACCGCGTTCGAGACCTCCTCGGTGCTCTAAGATAAGTTCCCTTTGCAGTTCCCAGTTATACACATCTACGTAGACAACAGTAGTCGGTGTCAGTGGGGTTACTATTCTAACTTAACATAAATCTTCATTTTGATTCACACCGGGCCTTTAGTAGTAGTAGTATCGCCTATCAAAAAGACGACGTTTTCATGGAGGCCAAATCGTAACACACGTATGTATATCATAACAAATACAGTTACTTGTTATAACGACAAAACTACGTTTATCTTCTGAAGGCGTAACATTTAATGGGCGACAATGAAATAGTGTGCCCCCTTCCGCTGTAGTTTTCACCGGATATCCCAGTCGATATTCTTGGCAGGCTTCTGGGGGTCTTCAAGCACGTAAAACATGAGAGGTAATATAGCAACTCAATGGGGCTACTAAGGAGGGCATAATGTGATTAATGAATAAACTGCCAATCATTGAGCGTGGATGCGCAGGCAGTCCGTCAGCAGAAGAATATAATTACCTTCCTGTAATGCTTATAACGGAGTATAAATTATCTGAGGGGTAATTTGGCCGTCAAAATAGGCAGCTGTGTCCAGCTTAAAATCCATGGGAAACCTAAACAATGAATGGTAGGGGATTATGGGACACATGGCTCAAATGGGGTTAAATTGTCTCCACAATTAACCCAATACGCTGCACCCAATCCACTGCCGTATTTGTGTGTGTGTGTGTGGGGGGGAGAGAGAGAGAGAGAGAGAGAAGATGACTGCAGCTGGTCAGTGTTGGAGCGACGTATTCGCTTTCGCGGAATCGTCAACATTCCAGCCTCAGGGAAGAAACCCAACTAAGAGTAACTATGCTGACGTCAGCATGTAATGGATGAGATGAAGGTGATACCCACACGTACTCACGCAAACACGTGTATCCATCAATTAACTCGCTTATCAATCACTGTCATTCACCTATTAACCCTAAAATCACTCACTTTCAGGGAGACTTTCACAATTTCCCTGGGATAAGCGTGTAGTCGATCTCTCCACGGTTTCCATATTGACCTTACAAATCAACTCCCGTCGGAATATCCAGAGTTTATAAGCCGCCCGTGTTACATCGATACACAAGGCACCAATTTGACGGAGACAATAAATATGTTAAGCGATCACCGGGATCAAGTAGCATGGAAGCAGGATCTAAGAGGGATCCAAACACATTCCGCTCTGTAGCGTCTGCGAGTATCAGATACGCGAAGTCAGTTCACCACCGGAGTTGTCAGTAGCTGAGGCGGGTCATGTTTCCTTATGACTCACACGCGGATGTGTGTGGGGTAAAGTGTTAAAACCATCGAGGGTATTAAACAGGCGCGCGGGGTTCTTAAACCAAACAAGCGTATATTCAATATTTTAAAGGTCTGTAGCGTTGTATGCTATGGGGGCGGGGTGATATGACTCACCGTCTATCACGCAAATGCAAAAAAAAAGAAGCTGTTATATACGTGCATCGACCACACACCAAAGGCGCTGGAAACACCTTGTCATGAAATACACGAGCATCGGCAATCATAGCTTACATATTACACCGTTATTAACAACATTCTCTCAGAGACTGGTGAATCACAATCGGAACGACAGCGCCTTCAGCAAATGAACCGAGATAATAACTCTGTCCCTTCACTAATAACATGGCTCACCGAGTAAACAGGAGTCATAGAATAACACCCAATATGTATGTATGTAGTATGGACATCTAAAACCACGCCGAGAAGAGCGTGGATCCGCTGTCTACGTGAACACATTCAGGTTGGGCTGGATCATGTTTTCCTTCACGGTACCGCTGTTATCGGACAAGTCAGATTTGCGGGGTTAGTCAGCCCATCGAGGAGAACCCAATACGTCAGTGTTCACTGATTGAGTTGATGAGAAAGGCAGGTGAAAATGTTGGTAGAGCTCACACTAACAGTTCCATACACGCACATCAGCTTCCACGTGGTTTAACCGTCGTTTAATCTGCGAGTTGATACTGGGCCTCTGAGGTAAATGTATCAGTCTCCCACATCGACCAGCTGTCATGCTTCCATGGCGATAGTCCATTAGTCATTGATAAATTGACAAATAAACCATCCAAGCCGACTACCTCCCAATCGCAGGCCAGCCAGACAGCGCTTGGTCAGCTCATCAATATTCCCACTAAGCAGGATGGGAATATTTATGACTGGAATACTCAACCTCCCGTGCGTGTGTCAGTACAGCAGGTTTACTTAGAGGTACACGCGATGCAGGCACAGTTACACCTAGCCAGGTGCAAGGCGCGGCTGCTTAAGGGTGTTGTATAAAGTTGCACACTATCTCCTGACATGCAGAGAACAGCTGAACTATCACTGGTATCAAACCGACCTAGTGCTGTAGTAAGAATAGGAAGGGTGCAAGGGGGGTGGGGGAAGGTCGTGGGTTCGGGGGGCATTTGGCTGTCACATCACCTGGCCAGTGAACTTGAGGAAAGTTTCAAAGTGCTACATTCATGAATTCATATCATTTTCTTATCTTATCATTTGGGTGTTCATCACAACGACAATGTGATACCTTAGTTGGACCAATTGTATGCATTTAGACGTTATCAGTGATCATCAGGAAGGGATTATTTCCGGCAAACCACTCCCCGTTAATCACCAGACATTCTTTCACAACACTCTTCGACAGTGACACATTAAGCAAGCACCTGTCACCTGTACGTGATACATCAGGGACATGGTGAGCAGGATTAGGTTCAAATTAACGACTCAATAAAACAGGTAAATGGTTGTTTGGCAAAGAACCTGAAACAGTAAGCTCTGCAGAATTGATGGTAAATCAGTTTTCAGGTGATTGAGGTACAACAGCTTGAATCATCAATCTGTGCGGCAATACCAAAGGATCGGGTTTCTCCAACTGAAACAGCACCTGTAAAAAATAACTTGAAGAGGAAAACGAGTACCAGCAAAGTTGAGACTTTGAGTACTGGCGAAGAGTGTCAAGATGGTTTTACAAAAACCACAACCAACATTCATAACCACCAATCATTCATAAACACAATTACGACATGCCATAAACAGTAGGTAAACAGCCTTGTCGTCTCTTAAATGCCATTTCCTCGGCGTACATCACTGACCATTATGATTTTGCAGACCGTTATGATCTGCCTCATCATTCGTGGTTCTATCCTCCTGAGTCCGAGAAAAGACTGATCATTTTGCGAACATGTCCTGCGACCCCCACCACCTCAGGCTCAGGTTCGGGGGGGTCTGGTATATGCACCATGATGCAGTTGTGGTGTTGATCACGCGAGAGCTATATCCAGTAATCTACATCGATTATCGCTCACAGACAACTTGGAGTGTTTTCAAGCATGGAGCATACGAATCCGAGCGTGCTGTGTTATTGATGGATATTGGTGATCGATTGGTGAAGTATTTGCCAAATGGACACTCCAGAGCAATGTAGTCATATGTAGACTATTGCAGTTAGTATTACTCTCAACACAAATGAAGGACCACACTTTCATGGGAGGTTTTCCTTTTCTCTCTTGATTTTACTTCCGAAAGCGATCCACTTGTGTGTGGAAAGCGACTGAACTGAGATTCGTTCTGAACAAGGCTGGAATGATCCTCGGTCCCGCTCACCACCTGAACAACACAAAACATAGATCGGAAATAAGAAAACTTTCGTGTCTCAACAAGCATGTTTAACTATCCACGTCACACGAGGTTAAGCCAAAACCGCACACATCGCCGCGACCCAGCCACCTACCCACAACAACCACTGCTAACACCTCACTTGCATCCATCTGTTCATCAGCCCACAAGCCACCGCCAGTCCTACCGAATTCCGTTCTGTCACTGACCAGCATTAAGCCCACAATGCCGACAGACCCCACCAATCACCACAAGTCTTTCACACCTGCCAGGAAGAGATCGATTCCTCAGTAATCAGGATATTATCTGGCCTCCTCTCGCCAGTAACCGGGTTACCCATGTTTTACAAGCCTATACCCACAGATAACTGACACCCTGACATTACCCGTATCTTCCTGTCAATAGTTACCTAGCCGGGCAAGAATGTCATTTACCCAGATAGGTTGACTGTTATGACGATGCTATTGATTCTTACATACCGAGATGGGATAGATATGGGGTACGACAACCCGGCAACATTATCTTACACTCGAAGAAATCCGCAATACACCCTCATAGTCATACACAAACTCATTGATACACACTAATTGATGCCCAAGTAGAATTCTTTCAGCTAGAGGCAAGGGCACTATGCATTTTGCCTAGAAGTGGAGTTTATAAACTGACTGAAACTGATGGTTATTTGACACCGGTAAGATAAACAGGCTTGGAGACTACGTCTGTTTGCTTAGTTTTCACACAAGGTTGCCTGTAATTACATCACTAGACTGTTACACATGAATCCCCGTTGTTGTTCATATGACGTCACAACTTGTAAACGGGAGATAAATGCTGTTTGTATTTCACCCGCAGGTGCACTCAAACAGGGATTCAATATGATGTTATTAAACACATGCGACAATAACACTCAGTTGAGGCAGAATGTCATAACCTACACAGACAGTAGTTTACAGAACCTTATTGAACCACTCAGAGCCTAATTGCAAACAGAATACATCTGGAAGACAATCATGCCTCAGTTGCCAGTGACAACACTGCCATTGTATAGGACATGTTCTTACCAACAAGCTCTCATTAAGGCCCTTAAAATGTATGTGTATATGTGTGGACCACACTACCCCCACAACCAGTCACACACAGTAAATCAAAACCAACCCTGTCGGCATTATTCTGTCATATCTCAATGGATGCAGCCTATGGTTGGAAGCCGAACCAACACTTCCCACACAGGGGCAGACGACCACCCATTCCCAGCTGTGAGAGGCAATCATGTTAATGACCCCAAGACCCATCCCATGAGAGGTATGAACACATGACTAGATCTACTTGAGGCAACAAACACCAGAGATTAACTAAATCTCAATGAATAATGCAGGATCTGGTCAGATTAAATCTGTCATAGAAAACAAAAGCTCCACCAATACTGACATGAATAGTTAAAGTATGGGATGTGGGGAAATGAAATATGGCACGAAACGGTTTCAAGAAGATTGGATCATAACCGTTATATCTTCTCATCATGCATACCCTCTAGGGTTGTCTTTAGTATGACTATGAGGCAGTACCAGCAACATTGAGTCTTCAGAGGCCTCAGAAGCTGTACACAAGTTGTACACCAGCAAAGCTACCTTGAACTGATTATAGTCCTGTCAGGTGATTGAGGGCGGCAGGTAAGGAGCACCTGGGGGCAGACACAGCGGTGGTGAACGAGACCATCACTCCCGGTGAATCATACCCAGACACGGCGTTCATCAGCTTTTGCGGGGTCGGTAATGGCGAGAGACTGTGATTAGCATGCGACGAGGCGACAGGTATGGATGGAGGTGAGGATGAGAGCAATCCATAGATAGTGGAAGCCTGACATCGGGAACCAAGCGCCTGTAAGAGCAATCACACCGCGCGGGGTATAGGTAGAGGTGGAATCAGATCTGGTGGCAGGTAAGGGAGGTGGAATCAAACCAGGTAGGTTAAAGGTGAGGAAGGTGCAATCAGGCCATGTAGGTTACAGGTGATGAAGGAGCAATCAGACTAGGTGGGTTACAGGTGAGGAAGGAGCTATCAGACCAGATGGCGAACATGCGGAAAAGGTGCAGTCAGATCAGGTGGGGTTCCAGTATAGAAGGTGCAATCAGCCCATGTATGATACAGGTGGAGGTGGTCAATAAGACCGGGTGGGGAACGAGTAGGGAAGGTGCAATCAGGCCAGGTGGGTTACAGGTGGGAAGGTACCATCAGACAAGTTCAGCAGGTACAATCATGCAAGATGGGTTGTATTATTGCGGGCCCTAAAGACGCCTACCTGAACCGCTGCTGAAATAATCACAGATGAGTCATAGCAACAATGTTTACATCTCATTGCCGCCATGTTCAAGCGTTATCCAAGTCCACGGAAGAGTAACACCTGAGGCGGACACCCCTAAGCGGGCGGGCCTCTAGAGTAGGGTGAGAAACAGCATCTCGCTTGTCAACAAAGGTCACTGTCATTGTCTCCGCACTAGATCCTGAACCCTGACAAAAATAGCCGTCTGCACTTATGATAAAGATTTCAACAAATAGCAGCTCAGTGAATGTCACAGACGTGTAACCTTGACTACACCAATGATAATGGATAAAGCACTCTAGCAGCTGAAAGACAGCTGTTTTGACAGATCCTGTTCAACAGAAGCTGATACACCAGAGTTATGATACGACCCATGAAGGTTACATTACACGGCAAGATTGTCTGAACTCCTCATACACAACAACTAAATCAACTACACGAGATTCGCCATGCCACGCTGATAAAGCTAAATGGTAGGTTTCTTATTTTGAACGTTTATATGGAGAATAAAAGTCAATAAATGGCTGTTTTAGTTTATGAAGAACACGGGATGACCTGGGATCAGGACACTCACCCCAACTGGCCATCCCTTATAAATAATGCATCACCTTGACCTTCCGTCGCCAAAAATCTTTCTCTCTCTCCATATATATACACATAATCCCGTCGCTACAAGTTTATATCAAGCCAGCGCTCGGTTACCTCCTGGTTTCTCAAGTTATGACTGACTGCTTTTGTGATGTCGATCCCGGATATATCCGTACGTCGCATAGGTGACGGTTCTGTAGACATCGGTCGTACAATATACAGCTAGGCAGGCATATGCTGGCAGCAGGGGTGTTACACTGACTCAGAGCCGCTGTACCAGGGATGCTGGCAAGCGCTGTTACCATCGTGTCTGCCTGGCATGGCTGCATCAGTTCACTTGATCAATTTCTACGTAAGCTCTGTAGCATGCAACGCGCAGGCAGGGTGTGTAGGGATGGGGGGGGGGGGGGGGGGTGGGGGTAGGGGGGGGGGGGGGGGGTAGTGGGGTACAACTCGCTAAGCAGACAGGCATTAATAGGGGTTGCGTGTGTGGAGTTGTCGGCTACTGCAGCTGGTCGTATACATGGCATTCAGCCATTATTGAGGTCACGTTGAGGATGGATAGGAGGTGTGGAGTGGGAGGGCATATAAGGATACAAGCCCTAAAACACAAGTACTCCACACAGCTGTCATCACTGGAGTGGACAAACCCGACAACTGAGAGGCGCTGTTGTTGACATGGTTAATATGGTTTATTGACTTCCGTTGTACAGAGGTGCCTCTGATGCGAGGACGGACCAGGCACGACGGACGCCGCAGCATATATTGACCTGCCACCCTGCAAACGCTCTCTTCATAGCAAGCGAGTGGATGCCATATTTTACAGCTCTAGTTATGACGAAGGATGGCATATATATATATATATATATATATATATATATATATATATATATATATATATATATATATATATATATATATATATATATATATATATATATATATATATATATATAAAGATTCCCCATGGACCACATGTCGATACAGTACATACAATGTCCCCATAAAGAACATATCACCCCAACAAACCACCAAGAGTAACAACCGGCTGATCCAAAAACAGACACCTATTTTCTATCTACTACAACAAACAGCTCACCCACTATTGTTTCATTAGCAACAAGCTCTATCGAACCAGGCTGCATTCACATCAAACATGGTAAATATCGTCGATGCTGGTTGTTGGGCCATTGGGCTACAACAATATGTGACGTCTCATTGCTTTATAGCAATGCTACAGGGACCCCTGTTGATGGAGTAAGTCTAGCTATTTTAGCACCTTTTGTGGGGCTCGACCTGGGGTATGACGGGAGTGTAGCCCGATTAATAACTGTTTCGTAATCCATGAATAAAGTAATCAACGTTCTCATTCCAAGCATGAGCGGTCTTGTCCTACTGGTGTCGTAAAATATTTAAAATTAAGCTTCCTTTTGCAATCCACCAAGCTGCCAGGAGACCTTTCCGGTCTTAATGCGGTATTATCGCCCAGCTCACCCAGATCAAACAACCTCACACACACCTCGACTCAGGCGATGTGTCCAAATGTTTGTCACTCCCTGTGCGCAGGAACGGGCTCATTCGAATTGGTCCTCTCCGCGGATTCTAAACAAACATCTTTAAGCTGTCTTACAGAAACAGAACGAGTAAGACGTTTCTATCCTAATTACCATCATTAATGGGTGTTTTGCATGAGTGGGACGTGAATAGACCGGTGAAAAGGAGCGATGATTCCATGCTTTGTATACCTTTTGTGAATCAACCACAATACATCCCCGATGTTGACACAAACTAAGACTAATTCGGATCAATCAACAGTTAGTTCGTCGTAAGAAATCATGGCGGGGATTCGCGAGGGATATTTTCCCGTCTCGTAAAACAATCTGTCCGAGCGGAAGTTGGTGAAATCTATCTTCTCCACTGCATAACACCACACCGGTAATTGCCGTTCCTTTACAGCCACCGACAGGAGCTGCGAGTTAATTATCAGTCAGGTCATCATATTTTTTGTTCTCCCTAACACTCCTGAGTTTGCATGGTTATAAGCTGGTGCAGAAAAAAACCGCACCTCCCCACTCGAGACGGTCTCAGAGATTTGCGAGTGATAAGGGCATTGATAAGGATTAAAAGTTTTTCATCACAGTCGGATGGGGCATGTTTGATATCGCAGTGATGCATGGATAACAATAACAGTGATAACAAAGGCAATGTCTACTTCAGAGTTCAGACTTCAAAACAGATGGTACATCAAAGGACCTCTACGTTTACAACAAGGATGATATACGCCGAGCCAGGTTTATAAGAACAGAACAAAGATGGGATTCGAGCGCATAAAAACTATACTAAGCTTGGTAGCCGATTAAAGAAGCTAGGATGGATAGTTTATCTGACAAGAAATTGCGAAGTCAGCACTTATGGCACGATGGGATACAGGAGGATAAACGAGGTTGACGTTGAATGTAACCAGACAAACCAAAACGGGTCAGTCATACAGGGTCTTATAAAGCGGTTCGCCACAACTACAGGCAACCAACGTCATTCACTCACACACACGTACCGTTCAATGGGTTTTGCTACCACCTTCAAGTTGAAGTTCAACCTTCCCCTGGGGGCACCTGTCGGAAGTCGGAACAATATTTCCGTTGGCGATGTCCGTAGATTTCTGATCCCATGCTGTTGGCAATAGCCGCGACGTGCGCATTGAGGCGAGTACTGAGGGGGCGTGGCCCCAAAGCACATACGCTCCACATCGTGATTCATTCATAATATGATAATCTCAAATTAGTCATAATTATGTATTTATTGGAGTGACCACCGGCGTCATATGGGTGACATCAAACTATATGGGCCCAAAGCATATTATAACTTGACAATGTTGCGCTTGTATCCTCATCAACAACACTATTTGAATGACTATCCTGCTCATAAACATTCATGCCAACTTAACAAATGAATATGAGCTTATCAAGTGGAGTATTATTATAAACATGTGAACGGCACCGGTTCTGACGCAAAGCCAACGTGTTTGACATAGATATGCAGTGCGGTTCCGCCTGTGTGACATATTATACGCGCCTTTCCAGTGATCAACCCAGTGACAGCAAGGGAGGGGAGGTCGAAGATAATCCGGATAAGACCGTCCTGTATACTCACGTCCACGCTTAAAACGACCTATATGTTGACGCAGTGGATAAGATCGCTGTTTGGGGACGTCTTTCGCAGGGACTTACTGGTCTCGTTTGGATTCAAGTAACTTTAACCAGAGGGATCGTATTCCAGATACGGCTCACATCGCATTGCCATCATAAACTCTACATTACTTGTCGTACAGTACAACCTCGCTAAACGACCACCTCACTAAGGCGCTAACCGCGCTACTTATGACCACCTTACTCAGCCCCTTTTGGGGAATTCCCAACATTGAAATGTAAGAGGACCCACTTAGGCGTCCACCTCGCTATTGCGATCACTTTGACCAAGCCCCATAGTTGGTTGCCCAAAGTTAGTTTCCACTGGACGTCGGTGCTTGTTTCATATTTGGGTTCGCGGATCTGTGAGCACGGAGTCGATGCTGTTAAAGAGAGCCGTTCATTATTTACAGCCCGACCGGTGAACCACCCAGTCTATACAAATGGCGAGGTTGAGCTCGTCACTCTTCAGACATGTTATGGCAAGGACTACACGCGGGGCACATGTCGAAACCCGGTTGTCCTTGCTGATAAGAATATCTATCTTCCAAAGCGTATCGGCGAACTAACGCGCTTCATAACAGGTCAGAACGTCAGTCACAGACCAGTGTGACACTGATGCGTGATAAGCTAATTAGCCCTATGATGACCAATCACATGAAATGACTTACACCAATCATCAACAAGCCGGACGGGTCTCACCTTAGTTGACATCCTTGGCTTTGACCGACCGTTAGCAAAAATAACCAGCGAAAATAATAACAACAACAACGGCTATTCTGCAAGTTGAAGGTTTTCAGCAGTTCAGGGTACATGAAACAGGCAATAGAATATGACATAAGGAGACCAGATGCGTTATCACCGAGCTCAACTATTACCCCTACGACCAGCATACACATCAGAAAGAATGTCAGCAAAATGAGAGTCTGCTGTCAGCCAACCAGAATGACGCAAAAAAATCCGGTGACGTTCGTTCAGACCTGGCAGAAAGGCAAGAGAAAGTTTGCCCGGAAATCGAGTGCACCCCAGATCGATCCAGACAGGGAGACAGAATACACTGGAAGGTAGGTATGTTCTTACAGAATTTTACGGCACACCAACACTTATGTGTCATATGGTGCCTGCGAAGGAGAATTAGAAAAGTTGCACTACAGGAAGTAAATATCTATAAACATAGGCTACGGGATGAGAGAGGTTCTGACGAGAAGAGAGAGGTTCTGACGAAAGGAGTGGTAAAACGCAAAAAGCACATCGGAAATAGAAACCACATAACTCTGGGAATAGAAAGCAGCTGATTGGGGAAGTAGCTATTCCATGATTGACTACCTAGGAAGGAACGAGTTAGCGGGTACCTAAGGCGACGCAGGTGATGACATGGATGTCACTACCACATGGAGCGCCGCTACTCCAATACCAGTTATGCCTGACACACTTTTAATATTAATTTGCGTCAGCGAATCTCTTTCAGAGGGATTATATAACACAAGGGAAGCGAGACGGTGCACAGTTAGAGGCTGTGAGGTTAAAGTAGCTGAGAAGGCGAGGGCTTTTGAAAACGTCATGAAAAGCAGACTACCACACCATACGAGGAGCTGCTTAAGACCTATCAGTTTGACTGTTCGCCAAATACCACCTTATAGCAGTATATGTAATCGCCACAATGTTGGACTTAGGCATAGCAATAGATGGAAAGAAAAGAACCGTTAAAAATCTATAGAGATATTATTTAACTTGATCATCGGCCAAAGCTCTTTCGATATTCCATAACACTAGGAATAAATATATATATGACCCAGTTCCTATTTTCATAATTCGTAACGAGGTCAGAACTAAATTTACAACAAAATGAAAGCTGTTATCTTAGCTAATTGTTTGAGCACATTTGTAACATAAAACACCGCTACCAATTGACAAAGGCAGCTGAAATCCACACAGGCCCATTTAACAAAAATATACACAATTACACACAGAAACAAGATCTCTCTCTAGCTCTGAGACTATTCCAATTTGAAGTGACGGTCACAGCGACCAGGGGTTACATTCATTAACGGACTGTATTTGGTATACACCCCCTGCTCTACCCACCCAACACGCAACAGCCATATGTAACGGCATGTTGCAGGTGCGTTGGCAGTGAGCCAACCACATGCCACTGCTGCACCGTTCAAATGAAGCATGTTCAGGGGAATGGCTGCTCTCCACACCATTAGTCACGTTCATAATCTTATCACGGCTAATGCGCCGGCAACAACTAGGGCCATTTCCCCCACTTACATGGAACATTTACCCTCAGACATTCCCAAGGGACACTCGAGATTCAGCACAGACAATGAGCAACGAGTCCAAACGGCCATAACCAGAGTCAAGCAACTTTACATATCACCTATATACCAATTAAAAGGATAGCACAACCACCATCATTAGTCAAAGGTGATCGACTGACAAGTGTATTAACTAGAAGTAATGCATCACACACCCAGGCACCCCCACCCCGAAGGATAATCCAATACGCCTCCCATCAGCTGAGTCATACATCAATTTAGACATACAGATATGGGGTACGCCAGACTGATCACAATCGATTAGATAACTGTTCCAAGCATCCCTATCTTATGATAGCAAACAGACTCCTATGTATACGGTGGTCTTACAATAGAATAAGGGCCGTCCAGTAAGAGGAATATAGCATATTCAAAACTACACTTACACAACTAATTTTTGTACGTGGGGTGGGGTGGCTGATCAGACCTCAATTTCTAAGATAAACACAAAAATGGCAGAGAGTTAATCAAGACACATCTAACAACTACAAAAGCTGGAGCAAGTAAAAAATGTACATCATCAATGAACCAATGGATCAGATTTAACAGCCGGATTTATAGTTTAGCACCTGCATTTGAAACCTTGCCGTCTTTCTACGTCATCTGTGCAATAAGATTGGACCCAAATAGACCGTATTTTAACCGTGCGGCTTTGTAAGTGGCTGTTGAACCAGATTGTAAATAGCTGATAACAACGCACCACACCACTTGATACAGCATGTACTGATAGAGACGACGATATCCCGACTGGCCGTGTGGTTTCCGCGAATGAGTAGTGGCTTATAGGGCAGCTCGTACGAGCTTGACCACAATAGAAAGAGGAGTTCGTGCAAGCGCAAAATCACGTCTGCACCAACACGCACAGACGCTCGGATCTATCTGAAGGGATTCCGAGCTTTGCTCCAAACCTGACGTCGGATGTGATCGCCAAAGCGTGCGCGCGAGAATCTCGTCAAATGCATCCCTACATCTCATAACAAACACCGCTTGTCACACTTTCGTTATAATGAAGCAGCACGCGCTTTACCATCCCAACACTCCCTCCTATTAAACTCACTTCACAGGTAACAACACAAGCGATATTTCCAGCAGAAAGGTATTGTGTAATTCACTCACCTTCATCTAACGGTCGTTTTCCGTCGTTGAGCAGGTAACCGGGTCACAACATTCAGATGACACACCTGTGTATATCCTCATATGATGAACGGTCACATCAACTCCACGCTCGATACAGGTGCTTTGTGACGGTCCGCCTATGCGGGTTACAGCTGATGATAACATACGCAAGCATAGGTAGCCTAGATTTGAGAGATGGTGTAGGCATACGGATCGCGCAGACATCGGGTGACTCACTCGCCTTGCTGTCAAAGCGGCTCCTAAAGGCTTTCACCCTGGGTGCTATTATGATAATGAGGTGGGCGTGGCTATAGCGTCGCCTGGGGTCTTGAGAGAACAGTATGAGGACACAGTATCGGCATTCCAGGAGGGCCAATGATGGTATGCCAACACAGGACGGTAGCGGGTACAACAATACACGGTTGAGGGGTGTGTCTCCCTCGCTGTCTCTCTCACACGCTCCACGGACATATTCTGGTCCCAATGTAGATAAAACACCACACGTGTGGACGCATCTCAGTCTGGCTTTCCGCTATCAGCCACTTGCCGCCACGCAGGTTTCAACTTATATACACAGACTTCTTTATCAGTTCTTAATCGACATCGGTCAGGATGCTCAGATCAAAGACCAGCGACGTCACCAATATACAACCCATCAGCCCACCACGTTGTATTCAAGATATAAATCATATTAAGGTAGAGAAAAAACACCTAAAAAATCCTTGTGTAACCGCCCTCTCTGTGCGCGTCAGCTGGCTGTATCACCGAGCAGGTCAGACACACGTGCCCACTGAGGCCATCAGACATGAGGCTTTGTCCCAGCATCGGAAGAGGTCATTCGGTGTGATGTAGTGGAGTGCAGATTTTCCCTCTCCAGCATTTCCAGGCGGACATCCTCAAGAAAACTCATCAGCTACAAGCACCAGGCCACCTAATCGGTTTTTCCAAAAGACGATGATATACCAGTGGATCAAGTTTAACCATTTAACATCCACATCACGAAATCACACTGAACAGTTACCGGATTCTTCTAGAAGAGAAAATGACCGCGTATATGATTCACCAGAAGCACTTGACCGCCTTGACCTTGACCTTGACACATGGTCCAACCCACAGACAAAGATGGCGAGGTTCGCTTCAGTTCTCCGGGCGGTCACAAGTCCCGGTCACTCAATGTTTTGACACTATCCCTCGCGTCTGACCAATTCCATGATGTTGGCCAGTGACAGGTTTTGATACACACCTGTGCCTGTCGCTCAATATGAAACTTCCCATACGAGCATGCATATCAAAGTCTCAAAGACTTCTTGATTGAGTCCAATCGAAATATACTGAGCTGACCTTCGAAGAGAGAGCGAACTGCTCAAACGGAGAGAAGACAGGCATTTACTTAGGGACAAATATACGGAGAGGAAATAAATTATCATTGAAGCATGAAACACGATTAGTGGTTGTCGTAGAAGAAAAAGGGTGAAGCGGTGACACATCATAAATACTCTATTGTCGAAAGTTTTTTAAGTTCCATTAGGACCCTATAATAGCAGGGGATGAGGCTCTGTTGATTAAGCACACCAATGAGGTAGGAATGTGATGATCAAAAGGGGTACACAATTACTCAATCACGTCGAGTGAGGGAGCAACGTAGGCCACTCAATAGACCAACGACCTGTCAAGGAGAGAGGGCGATAAATGTCATATGTCAATGGAAGTGTAGAAGACGCTTACAATGGTTAAAGAAAGACGAGGTATGACAGCAGCTCATAACAAGAACCAGTTTAAAAATGGTTTCTGACCATGAGAAAATCTGAAAAGTATGAAATTCCGATGTGAAAATACATGTGACAAGTAAAGTATTACAAATAGTCATGTGAACTGAAGACGCGATATGAAAGCATCTCATTACCAGTTTACAAATGGTTTCTGACCATGAGAAAATCTGAAAAGAATGAAATCCCGATGTGATGATACATGTGACATTTCTCCAAGTAAAGTTTTAAAAATAGTCATGTGAACTGAAGTTCCACGGTATCATTACGTACCATTGAATGCGTTATGATACACCTTGTGATATCATAACGACCAGGATGCCCTGAAATACAGTAAGGCACTACAGACGATAATAATAAGAACCGGCGAAATTTGTTCGATTAAAAAATATCCTACCTTTAACTTTCCTGTGATGTCTCTGTGATTTACACATAGTCAGCAGACTCCACCAGGAAAAACGACCATCATTCTCACACTTGAAGGCCATTGTCATAAATGAGGTCACCACAAAACAAACGAGGTAATCCCAATAAAGCAGTCTAGTAGTCTCCCGGGGTAGAAGTTAGGCTATGATAATGCCGTCTGTGAAGTAACACGTTAATACTGGGTCAGTGGTTATGTGCCGCGGTTAGAATTGCTGTTCTTGATCAGTAATCCAAAATCACTGCCATAATGGTGATATATTACCTGCTTCTGAACAGAGCAAAATACACAAAAGCTATACAAAATAATCCAAAATGTTTATAAATCTTCTACCTTTTTTCCACCAAACTTTATCCCACTAATTCTTTTACTGCCAGGTTACAAAGGAAACGAGATTCAGACCGAAGTAAGCGTGATCATTCTGGGACAAAACCAACCTGGCACCGACGGCCAAATCCTTTTAAAACAAATCCAAATATTGAAAAGAAGAGCCACACCTCGTAGCAAGCATCAGCGATAAACAGGCCCTCGTGGTGTCAACCAAAGACTAATAGACACTAGTCCGTGTCAACCGGGGTCGAGTTACAAACTTCTTCTTTCAACATGGGACCCTCAAGGATGCCCGACTCAGACTAACAGAGCTATTTGCGTAGGTTTTGTATTTATACAAACCGACATTGAAAGGTGATTGATCTAATGGACGAGCAGACCATGATATTGCGTCTACACTCATACAAACTGACAGAGAGATGAAACTGGATGACGCCTCGTCATACGCTTGGCACGGGATGAATTGCTCACAGACTGAGACCCAAAGAGGGTCAGAGGGACAATACGTACAGATAATAGATTAGTTGGACCCGTCCCGAGATACAGAGACAGACAGACAGACTGTGTACTCACAAACTGCTCAATACCACGAAAATACCGCTAACAGTCCTTGGAAGCAGCAGTGATGGTACTGGAAAAGACCGGCGAGGATGCATAAAAGTCCCTCCCAAACGGCAAACTGGTTAACACACAGCACTGACCAAGAGCTCGGCAAACACGACAGAAACTGTAATTACTGACGTCAGAGGCTCACTCCGCGGGGGAGTTAGATAGGTGAGCTTAATGTGTCAGTTTATCCTTAGATACACACCAGCATCGTGGTTAATGGAAATGGTGGCGTACACAGCTCTAAACAGATCCGGCGATGTCACTACAACTGGGGTGGATATTGACAATTACACAAACCAAATGCCAATACACATTGCAATAATACAATCTTGGAAAAATATGAGCTTTTGTAGCGTCGATATGTACTTCTGAAGAAGTCGATCGATCAGTAAATATGAAGATATATTCAGATGGAATCCGCATTCACTCTGGCTGTGATCCGTTCTGAATCGGGTGATCGAGACAGGTTTTTATACCTACGTAATCCAATCCCACCCACACAATACATTCTTCAATCACTCGACAAGCAGGTGTTCTAATTACGACGGTTACACTGGCTGATGTTACACATACGGCACATCCTTAGCTGTCTCACATCCTTAGCTGTCTCGTGGGGAAGAAAACCTACAGAGCCACATGTATCCGACCACTGGGGTTCGATACCACACAGCAGGTACCCCGTCTGATCACATTGACCCCGGTGAATTGGAACTCACTTCCGAACTAATCGTCAGCAATACCATTCTGATTTCTGACGCAAAATGATGTAAGCGCGGTTGCCGTAGGATGCTGTTGATGCCAAATGAGCTTATTGGAAAGACCGACCCAGCTTCCAATGGTCAACACTGAATCAGAGAAGTCAGTGGTCAAAGTAGCGCGCAAGATGAGTTTATGAATAACTAATACTCATATGGAAGGATCGTGTTAAACAGGTTGTTTCGGCAATAACTCGCGAGCCTTTACATCAACAGGGTTTAACGAAAGGTCATATGAAGTGAATACACCGTACTTCCTGAGTGTAGATGGGGTTTTAGCACCCCGGTCACGTGACGTTGGTCACGCCGAACAAACCCACGAAGCCAGAATCACATTAAAGCAGTTTAAACCTATTTCCATACCGTGGTGTAATCCTGCATCATAAACCATGTATCCAATTGTAATATTTCCCTTTACTTAGGATAATTCGCACAGTAACACGTCTCCAATTTCAGTGCATCGATCTTGACCCGGCATGTACGCCTACAATATTGTGTGAGATGCTCCCTGCCTGTTGTTGCACCATGCAGCTTCTGCTGCTGATGCTGGCGGTGGTTGTGTCACTGGGAAGGAGGGACCGGGAGAAAGACGAAGGGGCCGTCCCGTCACCACACAGGCAGCCTGACTCATAGCGAGAGGGCGCCTGTTCGTCGCCTAGTAAGAGGACAGAGTGGGGGGCACTCTCTGACGGGCGGCGTGCTTCCCATAGATGGAGAAAGGGCTGGGAACGGGAACCGGGGTAAAAGCCTACGCATAGGTAGCGAGTTGGTGCTTTCAATAAAGAAATTCTTTGACAATCGGTACCTCGGTCGCGTGCTGTAAATAGTTTTAAATACAGTGACCATACTTCCTGAATCCACGATTACGAGTCACAAACAGAGGAACGGGAAAGAGATCTTACAGATCAAAGCGAAGTTCACAGTCTTTGAGATTCACTTACACGATATACATCCCATAGTGTAATAACTCAGGAGAAATACCAACACAATAACGAGCCACAATTGCATAAACACACAAATATACAACCACACAGGTTTTACCATCCTTTGAGAACCATACATGCAGAACAACAGAAATGCAACATCCATACCTAACCACACTTGAAACCATATTCAATTACACAGCCACACTAACAACCACCAACTACATACTGTTTGTGACCAACATAATTATGCTGATGAAGAGAAGGAAGCACTGGAAATAGCTTCAAAACGACCCCCGTACAGCGTAAATGACTGACGCTTATCAATAAATTATCTTAAGTAAATAAGGCTTTGGGCTCGGTGCGTTTTCCATACAGGGCTTGGAACGACCACTACAAGAGTTAACGGAGAATTTAAGGGCGTATGCACGTACAGTTCCTATCCAGACCATTGCTATCTAATATTGTCAAGCACGGGAGGGCCCTCATAGGCTATGACAGAGGGTCCTCACTTCCTAATCCCAGAGGATAGCCTGTCGAGTAGGTACAAATAGCATTCAGAGAGGAGAACAAGTTGCCTTCAAGGGCCCGTGGCTGCCTAACGTCGAATACAAGTACTCGAAAAAATCCCGAGATTGTCATTCCATGGCGGTTTTGGGACCCCTTAGTCGGTGACAATACAGCAAAAGACAGAGAGAAGTCGACACCATCATGGAGTGGCAAGGACAGGGAACTCTTATTTCTCTCCGACTGGATGCTATATCGAGAGTACACCTTGGAAGGTCTCCGGCCCTCTCTGAACTTGACAAACAGTCAGTCAGACAGACAGACAGACAGACAGAAAGCACCAACACGAATACATATTTATATAACGAGAATATCAATGCGGACGAGGCGTCTCCGTGATTGGCAGGTGCGAGCGGGTACCAGTACAACTGCTGCATTCTTTCCCACAATACGTCATCCGATCTTTATGATATGTTAGCAATGCAAATTTTCGACTCCAAAATCCATAAACGTCCGATTATTGCGTAACAAGCGAGCACCTGAATTAATCAACCCGAGTTTCCTAATCCTTTTCACAATTACATCTCAGTTTAAAACGATCCCGACAGAATCTGACAGATATCACACGAATCCACTCCATTTCTTCGAGGTGATATGTGTATTGTCTGGTATTTGATAGAAGCCGGTTAATATGGTCTATTGGCCACACTCCAGCGCGTGTGAAGTTATTTTCGGGTATGTATTTGTGTGGAGACCATATGCCACATACCAGCTGGGGCACCGTGGAATACGTTGTCCGTGTGGCATTCCCAACCAGTGCATCTGTGGCACAGGCACTGTCCTATCCCGCTAATTACCATACCTGTATGTACATATACCGTAACGTCAGGTATATATATATATATATATATATATATATATATATATATATATATATATATATATATATATATATACATGCATACATATATATATATATACATATATATATATATACACATATATATTATATTATATATATATATATATATATATATAGCATAGCATGTCTTAGGTATTCGACTTTGTTCATGGTTCAGGAATCTGACAATCACACAAGCTGTTGCCAGGTCAGTTATGCCCGTCTGAGATGTGATATACCAGTTACGTATCGGCTCTTGTGATTAAAGGGACCACAAACATATTCTTAAAAATACATCCCACAGAAGATGCCAATTAGTAGCATGGACCTGTAGCTTGATTTATGGGAATGCCAGGTGTTCTAGAATGCATATTGACCAATACATTTAGTAAGAATGTTCTGTGGTATGAACTCTTCATACAAAGATAGATTTTATTCTATATACCAGTTGCCACAAAGGTATCAAATTAACTTTTATATTAGATATTCATGCAATTAAACTATACTTCAAATAACCCAGTGCATCATCACATTAGCTTGGGCCATTTATGCTACACTGTAGACATCCACCAGCAACAGAAGCTTCTGGGTAATGCCATCCCAGCATAAGTAATCGAGCAATAAACTTGACAAGTGTGGCACCTATGGCCATAAATAGGGCCACATTGTTGCCATCCCACACTAGAGGTCAAGGTCAATTGGCCATCATTATGGGTTTGTGTATTGAGGTTGGTATCTTGTACAAGATAGACTGATGTGCCAGTGGGGCTTTGCATGATGCTACGACCAAATCAATATCACCAACACTGGCTCTTTGCGTGCTGGCTAGCAAACGCATGCTGATGCAAAAAATGCAGCCACATTGTGGACAGAATGATTGTTAGTGCTGCCACCTGTGAACGAGGAGGGAACAATCAACAGCCTGCCACCCTCTAAATATTGAAAACAATTAAAATCAGTAAAAAAACGAAGATGAGTTAAGTTGCTGCCACCCCCTTGTATGTTACACCGCATGCAATGTATATCATAAACTTGACCCTATAAAGAAATAGAGAAGCCCGTTATAATGACTTATCATAGAAGGCTATCGACAAAGACGGACTCCCTGAAACAAAATAAAATGATATTGAGTCTGATTGGACTGTGATTAATGAATGAAAACAACTTAAACCAACAAATATGCAGTACACAATAAATCCAGGTGGTGTCATAGGCTGCAAGAATCAGTTCTTGTTCTTCTGAATTGAAGAGAAAAAGATGCATGGTTATTTGTGCTTTTTTTTAGGATGTCTCAAAATCATGTAAATGTGAGAGAGACTGACCGTTGTGGGTGGAGGTGATATCCAGCGAGCACTGTCCTATAGACTCCATGGAGAGACGAGGGAACTGGAACACACCTTTTTCCAGCTTAGACACCTGCCGGATATCTAGACTTCTTGGGGCAGGTCTGTGTGTTGATGCTCCTTGTTGGATGCTGCTGCTGTGGGCTTCAGGGTTGATGAGACTGGGATGAAGAGACGACTGCGTTGTTAACGGAGGTGATGAAGGTGATGCTGCCGAGGTTTCAGGGAACTCGACTGCTTTAAGAGCCTGGGGTTTAAGACTGGCAGCTTCAATAGAGCGAGGATGGGGTGATTGCTTGGCTTTGAACGACTGGTACACAGAATCTGATTGTACAGACGCCTGCATTGAACGCATGATGCGGGCTGATGAGTTTGGTAGAGGTGAGGGGGTCCCTGCCCCAGATGACCCCGATTGGTGACCTGACCCAGATGAGTCATTATGAGCCAGTGTGAGTTTATCAAGCTGATGAGTAAGCTGATCAATCCTTACACTTGTCTCAGATGCACTTTTAGCCCCTCCCATATAGGGACTGCCTGAACTGCTATTACTACCAGACAGACTTGAACGCTTGCCTTTAATTCTAAAGCTCCTGCGGATGGATTTGGGCGACATTCTCTTGAGAAAGCTACCGATACTTGTACTTAATGACCTCTTAACAGAGGCAGGCGAACCTGAGCTTTTTAAATGGTCATCAGAATGTGTGGTTAAGGCACGCGACTGGCCCACACTGCGATCCGGGGATCCACTCTTGCCCTTGGAGTCTCCATCTAACAAACCTTTCTCTCTAAGCATATCCAAAATAATCAGATTTGTTTCCGAGTCAGCAGGAGGGAGGTTGTTCCTGTCTAAGCCTTTTAAATAATCTACAGTTGCAACATGGACATATTCCTTAGTGATTAAAGTCTTGATTTTAACAGTGTCAGCCACACTGTGTTTTCTCACAAGAGGGGGTTTTGCACTCGTTTGTGTTGTGTTGTATTTGATATGAACTGAATTCATGTCAGGTGTGGATGCACCCATGAAATCCCGCACCAGTTTATCAGCTTTGCTCACTTTATCACTGAATACTGTGTCAGATAAAACACTATCACCAGTTAGAGGGCCACATTCTCCATTGTGCAACTTTTTATCCACGTGGATCCGTCCTGGAGTGCTGGCATACCTTGGGCTCAATCTCTGGAACTGTGCAGCACCACCATTGGGCTGGCCACATTCTACCTGGCTATCTTCACCATTGGATAACATAGAATCCTTTGATACAGCCTCACACGCGGGATGGAATTGCTCAGGAGAGTCCTTCCTTCCTGACTGAGACAGGAGATCATCAGATTTGGTGACATATTCATCCCCCATCTTGGACCTTGCCTTGCTTCTTGCTCCATCCCGACCTAGCCTCGGAGAGCTGTCGAGATCAAGGACGTCGTCTGTGGACCAGTGGATTCTGCGTGGCTTTGTTACGGCAGAGAAGCTAGTCCTGTATGGCTGTGGTATACGTGCTACCACCTCACTGCTGTCAGTCTTTCCGCCAGAACAGCGAGTGACCCTGTCGGGACTTAGATGAGCTGACCTTGACCTGACAGAGGATGAGGACGAGTTGAGGAGGCTTGGTGAAGAGTGGAGGGCCCCATAACCTGGGCGACCTCTACTGAGGCTGTTGTCTGCTGGCATTCTGACAGAACTCTTGTCCATGGAGGGTAGATTCACAATGTCATTGTAAACAGAGTTTCTCTATGGGAAAGGTTCAACTCAACAGCAACTGTAACAAGATGAACAGTGTCATTACCATCAAATCATATCAAACAATTTTTGTGCTGACTGGTGATTTGTATGATTAAGTCATAAGCTGTGTGAACCAGCTGTTCCTCATGGGACTGTATGCAAAGAGTCGGGGGATTGAAGAAACAGGGAAAATGAGCGCATATTTAGATCAATTACCATTGACCATCTAAAAAAAATATGACTGAAGTGATAATAATTCTACCAGAGTAGTTCTCCCCTAATAAGGAAACTGAGAAAAAGCATTGTTGAATGAGTAGTTTCAGTCGATGTAATGGATTGAGACAAGACAGCAGAGTATCTTAAAAAGATCTGTATATAGATGAACAACTTGATGTAAGCAGGCGACTTGAAAGAGAGTGGGTACCGTGCGTATGTGCAATGGTGGTGCGCTGAGGGATGGGGTAGTGGCGTCGGATGGTACTGGTAGTGACGTTATGAAACATATCAAGTGTAGTGAACGTTATGATCCCAATCGATTGGCTAAATATCAAGCATTTTGAAAGCGAAGGAGCACAACACCTAAAAGCCCGCTCTCAACACCGAGTAAATAACGTTCACATCAAGTCAAATTCACGAAACTTGCAAGAAGTAAAACCTAGAAGTATCCATTTGGCATTTGTTGGCGCAATATAAAATAAGGTGTGTTATGACGCACGAAGAAAACCAAGTAAACATTGACGAAATACAACATTCCACTTGACTTGAGCTATCCATGGTAGGCGATGGAAGTGACTCACCAATCAGGCATCCAAAAAATCTCAATAGCGGCAAGGTTGTACAAGTTTTAAGCTGTATAGTCTCTATAAACCAAAATAATAAATAGCATCACAGGAGACGCTATCAGAGTAAGTACCGGTATGACTTGTACACTGATTACGACATGAACTGCAATCGATGGTTGCCTCGCTCTCAGCTCATGCGAGAGAACCCCTATTATCTGATGTAACCAGGAGAATCAAATCGCGCCGGGCTGACCGGTACACATGACTGAGAGAGTAAGTACCCTCGCTTACCTGAATCAACTGACTTTCAAAATACTATGATGATTGATTCATAGCTTCAAGACTGGATTGTAATCAGGTTGTATCATTCGTCATCATACACCCAACGTTTGTCATCACAGTACAATCAGTCGCGATTACGTCAACAAACGTCATCAGTCACTGCATCCGTTCGGGTGTATTGAATGAATATATAATTACCAGGATAAGTACATCGGTACAGACGAGTCACTTTCTTTATATATCCCAGTACATTATGTACTTGACCCACAGTTTCCACAAGTGAGAGTACATCACTTTTTCGTAGATACCAGTTACACTTCTAAACAGTCGTACAAACCCGGAACACGCACCTGTCTGTGTCAGCTAGGCATCCCCTTACTCGTTTACGCCCGACGTTACCCGATCCATGTCATCATCGATCCCATTCGGCGCCTAGTCCCTCATGAAATGAACCTCGGGAATGTTATCACTGGGAATTCCACAGTTCCTAACTACCACCTTGCAATTTCGACACCGTTGTAGGCTGTTAGGCTTGCCGAGGGGTGAAGGTAGGTCAATCAAATCTGTATTTCGAAGAACTTTGTATACATATACCTATATAGCTTGTGTTCGTTTGGAGATGGAGTCCTGAGTGTACCCTTTAATGCGAGCCGCGAAATGACAAACACACCAGTCACTGATATTCAAGCTTGAGTGCGATGCACGGTGAACCCGATCTCACATATAATTGGCAAGCACTTTCACTGCTAATGATTCTCGCAGTCGCGGTTATCGGCGATGGCGATGGAACGCGTCCGTACGATGTCCAAATACTCGGCGGGGGCACTTCAGTGATGATGATTATAGCACGGAAAGGTACGGAAGTAAAACAGAAAGTGGCAACAATGTTAGATAATGATGACGACGTTCGAGGCGACAGTGAAAGTGATGGTGCTGATGAGAAGCAAGTGTTATCATCAGCCACCGAATTCTAACTTCGACGAACACACTCCTATCATGGCCAGGCAAATAAGACATCCACACTTCACATTTGGTTTTACCTGTTAGCTGCCCCACCCATAAAATACAACTAGTGCAGTGATAGGTTTACTAAGTAATGTCGTCATCATCGAATTCGAACTCACGCCGTACCGACAAGAAGGCGCGTAAACCGCCAGGCTTGCTCTACAGCATGGCATTGCTTAGCCGCGCACGACGGTAATATAAATATATTCCGTCGTGCCTGAAGATATGTGGGTCGTGTGGGAATTTTTTTTATTTCGCGTGCGGGTAGCTTCTCATCAATGTTGTGTACTTACGTAATTATATATGTCGACAAATGAGATGAATATCCGTTTAACCGCACTATTTGGGTTATCCACTGTCTCGTGATTATTTAGCAATTGTCACATGAACTTTGAGAATCACAACTTTAGAAATATCTTGGAAATATGACGTCACATTACGCAGTTTCAGCTTCACTCGCCATGTGGCAGCAGGTCCCGAGGCACTTAAGTATATAGAGGTAGTATACATGTGCCGGGGTATGTTTTTTCGGCCTCCCGACGGGTTTTGTTGGGCCTCATATTTGTAGCACGGGGTATGCTTTTGCCATTTTCACCTTGTATGATGGGTATGGGTTTTTGAGATCCCGGGGCACACCCCTAGTAAGGACAAGGCCAAGTGCCCCCTCCAGGCTGCAGGAATCCATAAGTGCTATCTTTTTTCAATTGTCAATGTGATATCGTTGAATACATATCCCCGCTCTAATGTAGGTATTGCCAAAAGATAATCATTGACAAAATGACACATATACTTAAACAATAGAATTCGGAAAGCAAAAGTTCGCTTGCGAAGAACCTTGTCTGTGCGTGCATGCGCGCAGAAACCGATCTTGTCATTCAAAATAAACATGATTTTGAGACAAATTTGTCTGGCCGGATTAAATCGCCTTTGACGAAATCTCACACGTAAACTAACTCAACTTGTTAATAAACATTCATTTATGTGAAAAATTATTCTTCATATGTACATTTGTGTAATTATCGTGTATAATTGGAACTCATTCGGTTACGATTTTTGCACAACGTTAATAAACGTCGTGCACGGCTAGGCATTGCTATACAATACAGTGACTTACGTATCGACAATTGGCATCTGATCTGTTAAAAATTATTCCAACAAATGAACTATCTATAATTTACAGCCCCTAAATATCTCTAAAATAACATGAAGATTTGACAAGTATCCATTTCGGAGTAACAGAGATATTGCTTGCTGGACAAATGTTCAACGTTACAGAAAAATATGGTTTCCAAAGAGCCAGTGACAACCAAGACCAACGACGTGACGTCACATTTTAGAGCCCGATTGGTTCCCTATCACAGAGTGGTATGGTAGGTAAAGATGACCTCAGATAAACAGACAGAGACAGTATATATAAATTGATGTCATAACGACAGTTAAAGCAGTCACCCAGACAAACCATGTCAACGATGACAAATCCGTATTTTATGTCCAGCCAATCTCTTAACTGCGACCATACATTCAATATCCCGAGCAGATCAATAGGCATAGAAACAAGGGATGGGCTCACCTCACCAGCGATAGTTTATCGCCAACACAAGGGTATAAAAAGAGCAAAGAAATCCCTGGATGTTATCAACAAGTCGAACTCCTGTGAGGTATCCCATGGTGACGTATCCAATTGTGACACTTTTGATTGTTCTCAGCGGTTACCGGGAGCTCCAGATACAATTATATTGTTATTCACAACGGGAGGAGTTTTCTGCGAGACATCCATTCCGATAGGTTTTGGGGGTTGTTTTCAAAGAAAACTGTACAGTGCGGTGGGCGCTTTGTTTGTTAGCGATGAACAAGTCAAGATGCCCTTCTGTTTATCACCACAGACGAGAAAAACAGGTACTAACGTGGGGAGTAAGCGCCAGAAAACAACACCAGTTTTTCAGGTTAACTCATCAAGAAGAATTCCTTCAAAAAGAAAAACACCAGGTCATCACATCACCAAGCCTAAGTTCTCCCCTTCCGTAGTTAAATTGAGATCATATCTCGTTCAAAGGTCGACTTAGGATACTTCTTTGAGTAGCGAATGCTACGGTTTACAACATGACTTTCTCTCTAGGTCCGGTAGATATAACGTGGTTGCCTACACATACACACATTAAGTACACCATCGCAATAAATTATCACCTTAGCGCCAACTGGCCAATGTAGCAGTATCCTACGTATGTCAGTGGTGGGCTATTCCATTCAGCTTTGAATCGTTGGTCGGAAATGAATAATTCCACCTCGCTGTCTGCGCAGAGGGATGCTTTTAGTTTTAGCAGATTCAACGTAGTGCAGGCTTAAACACACCCTCATTGCAGTGACTTCCAACTGAGGTAATAAAGTTTATCTTTAGCGGTATCAAGTTGTACATAAGCAAAGGCTATCAACACAACTGTAATTCTGTCTCACGCGCTTATGTTCACACGGTACGAGCGACTAGACGCGTTTATAAAGCCAGTGACTCACCCACACAGGAAGTTGTACAAAGCCTTACGCGTGATACCGCTTGTACAACACACGGAAATATCACGGTGACATAATTCATCAGCAGCTTTCTATGGTGAGATTGCTCTACTTATCTAAGCGATGAAGAAGAAAACTGAACCTTCACGAAATTTGAAGTGAAAGCTATTTACTGAAAGCTATTCACTGAAAGCTATTTAGAAAGGAAGTCAGTTTGAAAGATATAGATTATTATGTTGTTACACGAACATTCAGTCAATGAGAATGCATCTGGACCGCGATAAATGGGGCGAAACACCTCACCACGTGGGTCGTCATTGTGATCACCTCACATATGATGCTCGTTATCAGCTTTTGTCACGCTCACATACAGTCAGGCCGGGTAGACGACCTCTTATATGACTTACCTCGCTCGCATCCTTACTCGCAATTAGGATTTATCCTACACGCACATCCTCAGTTAGTCAAGGGCAGTGTTGTGTTACGCTAATAATAGTCATATCATATAACACGGTTTTAAAACAAATAACGTGCAAAGGATATGTCTTATCTGAAGATGGAGATTTCTTCGCTCGGTTAAGTGTTAGCCCGTTACACCCAGACTAAGGATTCCATGAACTCATTTGACTTATGCTCAAATGTACTGCTGAGGAACCCACAGATATGTGTTATACCCGTAAAAATGACGACCTGACAATGGTAACATAACAGAAGAAGGGCATCATTGGGGTTAATTAATCAGACTGCTCCCTTAAGCAGCCATTACTCGGCTTTCGTATTCCGTAACCCGTGGGGAGAAACACCTCCGTAACAGAAGGAGAAGAGATGGTTTTCTGACAGTTTAACCTCTTAGTCTTTCTCTAGTTCAGTTAAATAGCTGAGACAATGTTTTGTTTTACACAACTCCAGCAAAGCATGCACCAAGTGGGAAGCGCGTTATGTCCCTTTCACACCTATGCGTTTTGGACAAGCGACTGTCATGCGCCCGCGATGCGTTAAAAAGTGGATCAGAACACAAGTAGGGAAAATTGTTGGAATCGTCCACCGAGTCCACAAGGCGTCCACCGTGCGTCTGAAATGGTTTTTGAGGCATTCACCTAGAGTTCAAGCGTCCTCTATGAGTCCACCGCGAGACCGATGCGTCCACCAGGCGACCAGCACGTGACCAATGCGTTCGACCGCGAGACGTCTTCAATCAGAGGCGTCCGCCGTGCGTTCATTTAAAACAGTTCATAATTGCCGCATCGCGAATCGTCACATCGGATGTAAACGGAAATGAGGATCATTCTCATTGTCACTCGCGATGTCTTGTAACGACGCACGAATTTGTTCTATGCACGAACAGAAACAGCCGGGAGAGTCTAGTAGTGATGAAGAACCGACTCACCGTAACGCATTCCAAGCTCTCTCACGGGCGGACCACAAACACCTCACCAAACACAGTAGGCGCATAATTGTAATGATAGGGAATAGACCAGTCACCAGCGACCAACAACGGGCTGCTACAAGTACGTGAAAGGTATAGTCGAGACGGTGACGATTAAAGCTAACCCGCCGGCCTTGGAATGCGTCGTTCAATAAGGCATTATGAAAAGCCGATATTAAGACTACGGTATTTAGTAGTTGTTGATCAAAGGCCTACAACGCCAGATGGGGAGTATTAGGACATGGTATTCACCGGCTTTAACGAGTTATCGTAGTCACCCTCGGCACATTCCAGAAACACCCGAGTAATTTAAGGGCCAGGTGAAGATGAAGCAGTATTGGTAAACGGTAGTTCGTAATGAGCCAAGCACGAGAGCATGAACGGTAGACAAAAAAGCAAGGGGTGCTGAGCGTCGTAACACCAATCAATGGGCAGAGCACTCGGTTGGAAATCTCGCGACGAGAATCAATCGTGCAGAATTAAGCTCGAATCCAATATTAATACTGTATAAGCGCATCACAGAAGTGGAGAACACAGAATAAGAGGGCACTGAGTAACCTAGATATACAGGAACCGATTCCACTTAATTGGCGCACCTGCTCCCCAGACCTCACATTGATGACTTGAATTAAACCAGCACCTGGGTTTTCAGTGTGTTAATCGTTGGCAAAAAGTAGAACTACACTTCAGGATGACCCTCAGTTCACCTCCATTATATAAAGATTGAAGAGCATGTACATATGATCGTACAGAGAGATTTTCAACTAGGTATAAGACTCCAGGGAGTATGACCATATCGGATACAAACAACGCAAATGTGAGAACAACTGCTAAATCAATAGCCACTTCCTGAATCACCTTGGACTTCCATCGCTTAGACATGTCACAAAATGAAACATGAGCACATGATCGAACAATGTATCGCTATCATATCACAGCACTAATTGGTAATGTGGAATACCTTGAAAATACAAACTATATATCTAATGATCCAATCACATGCTGACAAGGTAGGAACGGCTGGTATAAAACATCAATTGGCAAGGCGCTGAAATGTACACAGTGAAATCAAACACAGATAAACCACAACACATTCCACACTGCAATTGCTGTAAAATGATTTTGAATGCCACCTTTCAATGGAAAAATTGTGTCAAACTGTCAACACTGACAAAGCCAAATCATACTTCTTTTCTAAATTCTCCAAATTAAATTTCACAGCTTCAGTTTGTATCAACACTCAATAAAATCAATGGTGGTGAAGTACAGATGCCCAGCAGAAAATGGGTGTGGACCCAAAGACATGCAGCTGTGCACAGGCTCATTTGGGAGTCTAAACCATACTGGGAGCATGTGGATTTGAATGGTACACAACAATGCTCAAAGCTATCAAATACTTAAAAACGTATATGGAGTATCTGCATGCCATTCACTTTTGATAACCTCAACCAAACCCAACCCCCAACGTCATCCTTGGGGTCTGGGTCAAGGTAATATACCCACAGGGAGGTAAGATCTTAGTAGCAAGTTAGATCTATCCATCTTTGAACACAAAACCTGTCAGATACTAATATATATATCATGATATTTAGACTGCACTTAGGGGTCAATAAGTGCCATAGATACAAACACCTTAGTTTGAGGCCATGTATAGCCATGTGGATCCTTTACCAACAATGCACTATTGAAAATCCTGTTACTGGAACATCAGTAATTTATTGTGTACCCCTCGTACAGCATCTCTAAGAAATGTTCCTTCTATTTCTATGAAGTGCTCTATCGGAGGTGGAATAGCTCATATACAACAACAATTCAAACTTGTTACCCTTGATGATCTAAGTCAGTGCTCTATGATGGGTATAATGTTTGACAGGGCAACTGACAAGAGCGTTTGTGAGATGGAATTAATTTACGCACGTGTTGTCATTAATGGTGTTGCACGGTATATGTACGTTCGCTTACAGCCCATCGCACATGCGCACGCAGAAGTTATCATTGTAAATAAATTGACAATAAACTGATGTTTCTTATTAAACATACTGTAATAAAATTACTTAATTGCAACTAGAACTTTCCTCCATATTTTGTGTATATAAAAATTACAAGTTTGGGACAAGTAAAAATTAGGAAGGACAAGTAAATGGACCAAGCACTTGTCCTACAGGACAAGTTGGTTAGAAGCCTTAGTGTCGAACCCTGTAGGACTAGCTTTTGAATAGCCATGCACGACGGTAATATAAATATATACCGTCGTGCATGAGTCGCTGTACGTCGTGCAGCAAGCATTTTTATTTCTAGTGGTCTGCACTTCACATCAATGTTGTGTACTTAGTATCATGTCCAGAATTGAGATCAATATCCATTAATCGTCACTATTTTGGTTATCCACTGTCTCGTGATTATTTAGCAATTGTCACATGAACTTTTAGAATCACAACTTTCATTCACGGCAGCCCCCGTTTTGGACATATGACATCACATTACGCAGTTTCAGTTTCACTTGCCATGTGGCTGCAGGTCCCGGGGGAGGGGGCACTATATAGAAGTATATAGAGGTAGTATACATGTGTCGGGGTATGTTTTTTCGGCCTCCCGACGGGTTTTGTTGGGCCTCATATTTGTAGCATGGGGTATGCTTTTGCCATTTTCACCTTGTATGATGGGTACGGGTTTTTGAGATCCTGGGGCACGCCCTTACTCAGGATAAGGCCAAGTGCCCCCTCCAGACTGCGGGAATCCATAAGTGTTATCTTTTTTTCAATTGTCATTAATATCCTTGAATACATATATAGGCATTTCCAAAAGTTATCATTGACAAAATGACACATATACTTAAATAATAAAATTCGGAAAGCAAATGTTCGCTTGCGAAGAACCTTGTCCGTGCGTGCGCGCAGCAACCGACCATGTCATTCAAAATAAACAAATTTTGTCTGGCCGGATAAATCGCCTTTGACGAAATCTCTCACTTAAACTAACTCAACTTTTTAATAAACTTTCATTTATTTGAAAAATTATTCTTCATATGTACATTTGTGTAATTATCATGTATAATGGGAACTCGTGTATCGTTCACGCCGCACTCGGTTACGATCATCGCACGACGTCAATAAGACGTTGTGCACGGCTAGCTATTTGCCGAGTTTTGGAGCGACGCGCTAGATTTGTTCACAGGCTCTTAATATATGTTGTTTTCAACATGCTAATCCCAGCGACGCATTCTACAACTGGTTTGAAAAATTTGCCCACAATCAAGCTAGGAAACCAGGTAACTATCCAGGATGTTATAATGAAATGAAAGGTCCGCGCGTGTCTAAGCTCCAGTCCGAACTCGAGCTGATGTTGCGAACAAATGGCATCACACTCCACAATACCGATGAAGAGCGAAGGGATTCACCACCGGATATCCAATGAAAGTAAAGAAAGACGGTAAAAAAGGAATCACTTTTTTACGTACCGACGGAGAAATAAATGTCATCTGCATCAATGTAGCATCAATGTAACCATTAACTACGGATTTTCACGCGAACATATCTTCGATTTCCGTCTGCTTTCGAAGATGTATCACGCGAAATAATTGCATCTTGAAAAATAAACCCAAAAAATTACTCACCATCGTGATTTGATTTTAGGATTAAAAATGTTATTACTCAATATCCATCTTTTCATATTGACAATAGTTTACATTTTCCCAAAAAATACGTGATGGTGTGGATAAACATTCCGTTTGTAACACATTAAAGATCCGGTTTCTTAAGCATATCTCAGTTTTCTAAGAGCGGTCTCGTATTTGGATTTGATGTGTCGTTTCCGTGTCATTTATTGATGTATTTTCCCTCTGAACTTACCGCACATCTATTCGAGACACTGATTACCATTTTGAAATTCACCATCAATCCTTTTGATGACAACTAACAGGTAGGTTAATACCGTATCCATGGACGCTTATACCGACTTAGAAACTACAATAGTACAAAGGAGTAGGCAAAAAAACTCCGCCCTCTGACAGCACAGGGATTTGCATTGGTCTGCCGGCCGCTATCTTTATGTATACATAGAAGATAGCGGCCGGCAGGCCAATGCAAATCCCTGTGTCTGACAGCGCCGCACTATTTACTACTTCTGATCTAGCTCTCACATCCGCGCTGTAGAGGTGAAGAGCTGCCTGCGAATTTTCTAAGGTTCCGAAGTCAAAATGACAGATGAACTCGCTAAAAACTTACAAAAGCTATCTATGCCCAAAAAATTGTGACAAAATGAAAGATTATATCACTACAGTTTTGTCAAATCATTCTGTTTGAGCACTAAAATACGGCACATCAAGAAACTTTGTTAAAAAACTCACCATGGCCGACTCCCACAATGCAACATAATTTAGTTAATTTGCTGTGATATCGCTCAGGTTTTTGATTCGCGAGATAGCCATGTTGGACAACAATTCTTAAAATTGTGTTGGATTTCGTTGATTCTGTTGATTAAGGAGTATGACTGTTGTTGCACTGTAGGCAAGATTGATGTTGAGACATTTATGGATATGAAAATGTATGTTTTTTAAACGCACCAACGTCACAACGTGCATATGTAGTGTTAAATCAATAGTGCGTTAAAAATTCACGTGTCACGAAACTCCTGTTACATTTCATCATCATGACGCTAGCTAGTTATCGAGACAATGTATACTACGACACGTAGGTGCCTCTTTTTTCGATTCATCGGCTGTACGGTTACTGATCACACGTTCAGGTTGCACATCGAAAGACGCTGAAACAGTCTTCAAGGATTCAGTGTTTGCTCGAGATAAGCCTCGTGATCGGCAAAGTAATTTACATGTCCGGTCGGACAAGTACTTGGGACTTCTCACTTGTCCCACAAGCAGAACTACCTGTCCCGGGCAAGCGGACAACCATTAGTGTCCAGCCCTGCATAACATTTCATCCATAACCTGATAACCAAATATTGATTGCTGGATTCTCCGAGAGCTTTGCAATTTTCTGTTATTCATAGTGAACGGCTTAATTCTTAAATTACAACTGATTAAAAAATGACAGCAATGAATGTACAATAAGACAGACTTGCTTCCAAAATGCCCAGTTTTCATCACTGTAAGTGCTTAAATCGAGGGAAGCAGCGTACATCTTTGACATCTTGTCTAAATTGACTTGACATGTTCATTTTTCAATGTATGATTTTAGGCTTTGCTGACATACAATTCCAATGAAACTTTGGTGAACAATAAATTTGTATGCTTTTTTCACCCAGGAACAGAAATAATAACTCGGGATAGAATGTAATTGTGAAATTAAAGACTTGAAACAAGGCAATGACTTTGAGTGCAGTAATGAGGCTAAAATCAGCTGTTGGAACCCCTACTGGACAGGGGAGGTAAATACAGTAGATGATGTCATTAAAACATTTTAACAATCCCGATATAATACAAACGGTTACGAATTGCACAAAAATAGATTATTCAAGGGTGCCAAGTGCATGTTCAGTGTTGCAACTGTCCCCCCATCTAAGGATGGCGTACGTTGAATAAGGTGTGTCCTTCATATAAGGGACTTGTATGCAGTGGTCCTGACCTTCTCAATTCTTGACATGATCCCACCCGTATCCCCACTGTAACCCCATTTTATCCCTGCTGAGACCCCACCCTAATGCATTTTGTGACCTCACCGTCATCTCACCACCCCAGCTAATGCCTGCTGTCAAAGCTACTCTAAATCCCCCAATAAATCCCCCCTCATCCCCACCACGACCTCCTTATTCCTACCATGACCCGACCCTTATCCATAACATGACCTTCCATTAATAACTGACATGACCCTACCATAATCTTCACTGTGACCCATCCCTAAATACCCCATGACCCCAACCTCATTCCCATTATGACCCCTGTTATCCCCACAATGACCCCACCTCAATTGCTGATATGACCCCACCATAATCTCCAATGTAACCCCTCCTTTTAATCGATGCTATGACCCCGCTCCCATCCCTGTGGTGACTCAAGCCTAATGCCTGCTGTGACCCCACCCTTGTCCCCACCATGACCCAAATCTAGCTGATTCCTGCTGACATGACGTCATCCATATCCCTCCCATGACCCCACCTGAATACCTGACATCACCCTGCCATTATACTCTCTGTGGCCCCACCTTACCCCATCCTGAGCCTGTAATGTAAAGTTGCCTATGTGGACCATTTGCAATTGATGAGGTGTTATGTATTACCTATATAGTGGCTGTGGTGTAACCATGAAATGTGATAAAGGTGTTCCCATCTAATGAGTTACACCTGACATGGCATATGCAAAGTCACCTGCTCCACCAACATCTATGCTGATCATTGACCATGGTCAACAGGAAAACAATCCACCTAGTTCACGGTAAGAAAAAGAACATTTTGCTACGGTTCATATGTTAAATATAATTTGATATGTACCGGGTAGTTAATTCTATGATTTGCATCCTAACTGAGCAAGTGCTACACTTGCTTTGATATGATGTGTGTCTTCTGCAGACCCTCTTCATCAAGTAAGAAGAGGTACCCTATCAAGAGGGTGAGTTATTGCTTGTAATCAAAGGCATGCTTAATTCTAATACTCCTAGAATATGTGTTGAATATTATTTTTCAATACATTGAAAAAATATTATACTTTTCACAGGAAAACAGTAATTGCAGTCTAGAGATTCTTCCCCCAGAAGGTACATATACAACTATTTAATTAGTCCAGTTAATAAGTATTGAGAGGGCTATGCATGAGAAATGTTGTTTACAACTTGTGTGGTGTGTTTTTGATAAAGGTGAAGGTGCAAGGCAGTCAAAATGTAGCAGTACCCATCCACGGTTTGTGCAAAGGCTTAATTTTTTTTCCAAATTTGTTTTGTGGATTGAATGGGCATCCCAGTGTCAATATTCATTACTTTCTAAGAACTGTTTCACTATATGCTATATTAAATTAACATCAAGTGTTATACATAACCATTGAAAGGTTTCCCTGCTCCTGTTGTATTGACCAGTGGCTTTGATTGCAGACTCCAAAGTAGTGGCAGCCGCCCATCAAGCAGTAGTGGCAGCCGCCCATCAAGCAGTAGTGGCCATCCAGGACAGCGTCCTGACTCAAGTCTTCGTAGATCTGTCACTCCCAGCAAACAGATCTCACTGCAGACAGTGAGGCGCAAAGAGGAAAAGTAACTATAGCAACATATATCTGATGTGTGCTCAACTGGATAGAATATATTTGCTCTGAGTTTGGTTTGATTATGAATGAGTTGAACATGTAACAATGTTGACACAGGGATGACAATGACTCCACCTGGGCTTGGACTGTTCACCATGCTACATCAGATAGGTAAAGCATTTCAGAAAGCCGCAACTCACATTCTTACACCTTTCCTATTTCTTTCTTAAGATTCTGATATATCTTCCCCTCTTAATTTGTTCTCCTGTTTGCAGTAAAGAGGAACCCATGGAGGGGTCTTCTCAAAAAAGTCAAAAGTCTGCTGCTCTTCATGGAAGTGGTTCACAACTAGCTCCGGTCGAACGGTGATATGAATATATACCCAGACGTCTTGTAGGGCTATTCACAACATGTCCAGAAAACAATGTTTGTTATGATATCCTACCCTCAGATATCAATGGTTTACCATATGAGTGTATGGTCATGTGTTGGTCTTTAATTTTGCATTATCACTAAATAATCTGTCATTTCCTGACAGAGTGGCAGATATAGAAGACAGTGATGGGTTTGATACAGATCTTGATGATGATGACGCAGACAGTGGTACGGAGGATGAAGAGCCTATCAAAGCACCCAATGACCTGCTGATGGAGGTCAGACACCTGACAATTCAGGCATAAATTCATTGGACAATCAATTCAGTATTGACACAGGCAGAATTTTGTCACAAGTGCATTTATTATAGCTTTCTCATAGTTATGAGAATATGTATTCAGAAATAATAAATAAATATAAACTTTATATATATATATATATATATATATATATATATATATATATATATATATATATATATATATATATATACACACATACATATGTATGTATATATTATGTTGTTATTGGGATGCGTGGTGTGTGTACCAGTTTGTTACGTGTATGATGGACCAGGATTACGTTAATGCTAAGAAGCTCTGTGTTATGAGTGAGTTGTTCTTCCAAAGCATTCCTGCATCATCAATAATTACCTGTAATCAATCATATTACCTGAAGTAGCAGGTGTTAAGTCTTGGCACCTGTTGATGGTGTGTGTTGTCTGTTCATTCATGATGGTGTGTTCTGCCAGTCTTACTCTATGAGCCGGATAATCCAGAGGCTCTCAAGTTTCAACCTCTCATCGATGAAAAGATCAAACTTCGTGAGTTTATTGTCACACAATACAATATCAGATTCATCAAATTATAAACATTTATATTCCATCTTGATGTTGACGCGACAGGTTTTTTGTTTTAATCCAGTGGATGAGTTGGCCGCACAAGGTAGTGATGAGGATGATGATGATGATGATGAAGATAGTGATGATGATGATGATGACAGTGATGACTCAGACAGCAATAGGTAACCAGTTGAGCAACTTGTCTTGAGTATATTACTACTGCAATGGTTCAACGATGATTAAATTAAATATGACTTGATCATATCTTCACACTGTGTAGTGAATACAAGTGATGTTAAAAAATAAGTTGCTTCTTAAGTTCAGGTGTAATAAATGTTTAGTGAAAGAACAGTATGGTGAGTGATCAAACTCTTATCCAATCGTACTTTATTGATCATAATGATCACACATATTTCAGCGATTCTGAATCGGACTCCA
>CM067357.1:29385840-29465840 GCA_034190875.2 Urechis unicinctus | reverse complement strand
AGCTTTCACGGGGTAAGGTTATATTTTATCTGACTGTATGGTTCAGCAAATTCCCTGTCCTTACCGGTAGCCCAACAGACCAACAGTGGATCGGGTACTCCCGTGTAGCACAAGCTCCTCTTGGTTCAAAAGGGCTACTAACCTGCTAACCGGCGGTATAATAATGAACATTCCCTAGGAATCAAATTCCTCGTCACATCGCACCCTTCAGCATGACTGGCGCCTCCAGGTAAACATCATATTAACAATTATGTTATAGTGTTCCACTAACAAGAGTCAAGTGGTCGTCAGATTGAGGTAGTTGACCTCATATATCCCCAGGTTCACTTCCGTCGGTGTCGATACGGAACCGTACAATTGTTATGTAATTCGTCGGTTGTATTCAGACGCGCGACTTACGGCAAAGGACGCATTATATGCGGTTGCTAGGCTAGGGTGTACTCGGACGCTCAACATTCCATATTGAGTCGCAATATCCTGCGGCCGTTTTGTTTGCGCTACTTCCGGTTTTCATTAATTGATGCAGGTGGACGCAAATGGACATGGACGCTTTTGTCAAAGGGTTCATACGCCCTATATATCCTACTCGAGTTGCTCATTAAGGTTTCATTAGCGAGTTCGTAATATTTTTCACAACCCATATGACTGCATGCGTAGTTCTCACACCCGAATGGCCTGGTTCCAATCACAATTCATATTGTCTCTTTCGCTACTTCTGTATTATTCACAACTAACATGATACTTTTCAAACACTAAGTGAAATAAATAACAGCGGAACAGTTGTGATATATTGCACAGTCTGGGTAATGGGAGGGGGGTGGGCTGGTGGGGTGGGGGTGGTCACACGCTGGGCGCTTGTGGGGGTTGGAAACCCCGCCCCCTAACAGTGAATAAGCACGATGGCATCAGGAGATGGGCTAAGAGTACCGGGCGGCTTCAATGTATCGAGCTTGTGGTCGCGACATCAGTGACCCCACACGCACCAGGCAAGCATTCCCTGGTCATTGATGCGGGGTTTCCGTTTACAGCGATCCACTGTGTGACGTCATATGAAGGGGTTCCCAAGCTGATCGTCGGTCGCGAGGCGCGCCTACCTGGAGGCACTGTCGGCGCGTAAGGGAATACTAGTACTCCGTGTCGACAATCTGTTAGTAAGACATAGAAAGCAATATAAAATAGTGTGATCTCAATACTAAAGTTTGCATCATCCTCGTCAGTCCTTGCTGAAGTGACTACCTCTCGCTCGGTTACATCCATAGAACACTAAAATTCATCCCAAAATGCCTTCCCAAGTTAAAGCAGTAAACCAAGTGCTCTCCTCTGAAGATGGTTGCTCGTCTTCGTCCGCCGACGACCCAGCTGCCCACATCGATCCACGACAGCGATGTTGCTGGCAGGGGACTCATTTCTTCAACGCTATTATGGCCATCATAACTCGCCTCATGTTCATACTGCATTCAATGCTGGCCATGTGGCGCGTCGTCTCGTCGACATCGAATGACCACTGGTGGTTGGCCGTGCTCGTGCTGGGAATCATGATTGAGACAATGGTCGTGCTGGTCAAACGACGAGGCGTCGAGTGGAAATGGTGAGTACCTTTGGTGAATAAGGAGCGATTGATAGATGTCATGTATGGGATTATATGAGTTCTCGGGCATGGATTCAACTCAGGAATGACGGTTGTCATTTCGCATTTATGGAAAGATTATTGACCGAATCAGGTACATGTTATTGCCTACGTAACTAGCTGCACAGTGAAAAAAAGACTTCACTGAGCTTAGATTTCTTAGTGGAAGTTCATAGGCAAGTTAACGAACATCACACCCACACACACTCAATGAGAGAGAGAGAGAGAGAGAGAGAGAGAGAGAGAGAGAGAGAGAGAGAGAGAGAGAGAGAGAGAGAGAGAGAGAGAGAGAGAGAGAGAGAGAGAGAGAGAGAGAGAGAGAGAGAGAGAGAGAGAGAGAGAGAATATTATATTCGGGGTAAGCGAATGCAGTGGTACTGACACAGCAGTACTATATAATTACCGAGGGCAATTTCAAAACCATATTAAGTAACTGTCCCAACCTTGCGGCGACTTCATTAATTAACAACGGAAATTGTAAAATTTGATCATCAAAAATGTTAAACTGGATAATACTCTTTCAAAGCGATGATCATTCGAAAGAAACTATAGTTTAAAGGCTATTATATCGGGGAGTATTAGTTAGAACAATATTATCGCAGCAGTGAAATCAACATGGAAGATCGAGCGTTCGATCCGAACGGTTGCACTTATGTTCTTTCGAATATTCACCGTTAAGGGAAATATATCATGGAAAGCTTGCTGTCCGTGAAAAAGATCTGCACTGGACTGTCAACGAGATGTCGACTGTGGATGTTGTTCGTTTGTCAACGGAGATGTTGAGAAATATGAGGAAAATGTTTGAAGTTTCTACTCTCCTAACCCCGGACGTGCTTTGATAAAGGTTTACTTGGAGATCCAAATCGAACAAATTCATGATGGCGTCATCCTTCATCTTGACAATCGAGAGAGAGCAATATTATTTGAACTCGACACCATCAAAGGAAGTGAGTTATAATTGCCTTGTGCGGACTCAACTGCTCATGTTCAGTTACCGAACCAGACCGATTCTAAGAGCTTGGCAAATTGACATAGCGCGCCCGCGACAGATTCAACAGTAATGACGGCAGCTTTATTTACTTTTCTCTGCCTCAAACATCGCATGTTCCCATGGTGATCATGCGTAGTTGACAAAAACGTTATGATTCCGTCCATCCGTCGGGTACCCTTTGTTTTGCAGCCTGTTCATTATCGCTGTTGACTTCCGGCTGCTAGTTGTAAACACGCCCACAAAGTGTGACATCACATGGCGGATACCGTTCTTCACTGGTTCCTTCAGTAATGTATGGGAGGCAATATCTACGTTGTCATTTAATGGATAAATATGAAACTAACATGGTTATTTAGAGAATGACTGGGGATGACTAAGGATGATTCATCAATTAGAAATTATATTACGGACAAAGTGCCAGGCATCATATTTCCTTATCTTGAACAGCAATTCTTCAGGGAGCAGTCCGGCTATTTCCGCTCCTTTTCTCAGCTGATGTGCAAACGGATCCGGCTGATCATAAATCATGTTGTGCAATGACTTTTATTATACTAAGGACACATTTCAACATCTGACAGTAAAAAATGGCGCCAATGACTTCTTAGAACTTATATTTTAACGTTCTTCTAATGATTAAAAATATATATATATATATATATATATATATATATATATATATATATATATATATATATATATATATATATATATATATATATATATATATATATATATATATATATATATATATATATGAATATATATATATGTATACATTAATATATGCATGTACATATATATATATATATATATATATATATATATATATATATATATATATATATATATATATATACATGCATATATACATAAACACATACATGCATGCACGCACGCACGCACATACGTACATATATACATGCATATAAACATGCATATATACAAACATACATATATACATATATACATACATACATACATACATACATACGTACATACGTACATACATACATACATACATACATACATATACATACATACATACATACATACATACATACATACATACATACATACGTACGTACGTACATACATACATACATACATACATACATACATACATACATACATACATACATATATGCATACAAATAAATTTATATTAACATGTCAATGACAATGATATCTCCATATCATGTATTTACCACTTCATCGATCATGCATTTGTATGCACCTAATCGATATTGATAGAGATATATTCTGTTTTACCACGTACCAAATCACATAGCAACCTAGAGAGGTATTACTTGCATCAGAGACACAACATGTTCACTACACTCAGTGAGCTCATCGTCTTGACACCCTTAAATAGAAAACAATGTTATCCACAATGCTGTTCGAACAAACGTTGTCACATTATCATTGGCTGTAACCATGGCAGTGACGTCAGCTTCCCATGTAACGAGACATTGCTCGATACCTTATTGGAGCGTATCAACCAAGCACCTTCGTAGATCCAGGGAAGGTGGCCACGTCATACGTGTTAACATGTAACAATAATAATTGAAGAAGATGGTGGTGATTGGTTTGACTAAGTTTGTTTGGGGCATTACGATCGTGTAACTCGATCATGTCAATGAGTTCAACAGTCTCTTAGCGCTGTTGTTGCTCACAGAGGCGTATCTACAAACGAGTCGGTCGGCGAGACATCCCTGTCCCAATATTTTCAAAAGACATGCGTTGAATTGAAGTGATTCTCAGAAGCGCAGTGAATGGTATATTGCTCTATCAGATGCTATCAGGGGAATATTGATTATGAATCTTATGTGGAGCCAGGCATTGTTTTTGTTAGCACAAACCAATGAACACATTAATGACATAATTGCGGGGCGGTGTTTGCTTAGAAAAGGGTCGGGTTTTTTTCTGGCAGTAGACATTTTTTTTCAATATATTGATTAACAATGATATCGGCTTCGCCATCAAAAGTCCCCAGGGCTGAGTATATATTGGGTGATGGTTATCATAAAACATTAAGATCACTAACGTCACTCAAATGAGGCGACTTGGTCGTTCACCCCGCCCCCCCCCCACCCCCCCCCCCCCCCCCCCCCCCCCCCCCCCCCCCCCGGACAACGGTGTCGCCCTGCCTTTTAAGCCAACATAGAATTGCTTTCTCAAGGATGTTTCCAATTATTACACAACTTAAGTGGGTTATCTTTGTAGCGCTTTGGGACCAAGTGATACATATTTAAAAGGCGAAAATATGTTGGGCCACATACGTCGTGGATGAATGCAAAACCTTTGTCATTCCTTATATACAGTGCCCTCTCGAGGTGGACGGATTCGATTATGGCTATTTGTATGTGATGACAACTTAGTGCTGCCTAACGATTTATTGTCATTGTGATAGATGACTTTATTACCATGCAGACCATTTCTGTAACAGACAAGACCGTTTGTTTAGTGTTACCGTGGTGAACGTTCGTTGATTGTTACCCGTGTAACCATGATGCACCTGTTGTTGTGCAGGTTCCAGTGGAGCGTCTTTCTTTATCTCATCTCTGTCATTCCGTCCATCTGGATCCTCGAACTACAGAAGACATATCGCTTCCAAAATGAACTCGCCAATAAAACTTTCCTGGCCTTCGAGATCAACGTGGTACGAGTTTCCTCTTATATTATCATGGTCGTGGTGCAAAACAATGTTACGATTACAAATACTTGGTTTAAAGTATCGTAATTTGCATAGTAAAGAATTCACTTCCCGACACAGCATTTCCCACCTAGCCTCCACATCCAAATGTATCCATATCAAAATAAAGAGAATATCTCATTTCAGGCATCTACAAATCTGGCCCCAATGAGTATGAAAACTGATGACTGGGTCACATTCCTTGAACAGTCTATTCTGGTCATCATCATCGCCAGCCGCTGGCTCTTACCGAAAGGAGACTTGACCCGGGACCAGCTCTCATCTCTCCTCCTCATTCATTTGGGCACAGCATCAGACATTATCGATTTCCTCACCATTCTCACTGAGACCAAGGTGGCCGAATCCGCTTCCTTCACCTACGTTATTTTAACCTTCTGGTCGTGGAGTTTCATGCAGTTTCCATTCGTTGTTACCGCTAAGACTGACGACAGCAAGAAATTGGAAGAAGAGTTGAACGACCTTGAACTAGAAGTTGATGGTATTAAAGCGAAAAAAACCCTTTTTAAACGGTTTCGCGCCAAAATGAGGACCGTGATCGAGACAGAGATCTGGGGAGTGCTGGTGTCCGTGCTCATGCAAGATGGACCCTTCGCAATCATCCGCCTCACTGCCATACTCGGCTACGGAATCGTAACCTATTCCAATTTGTTCTTTGCCTGTAAAAACGTGATGGTCCTGATTTTGCAACTGTATAGAATTATTTCCCTGTACCTTGAACACAAAGAAGCGGAACGTGCCAGGCGAAAAGTCATCACGCTGAGACTGAAGCATTTGTATGGCAGGCCATGAATGCCGTAACTATATCTTATTATCTGTGATGTTGTGCCTGTATATTCCTCCTTACGAGATTGAGCGACTTGCAGGTTAGATAGACATCGATTTTTATGACTGCCGCGAAACTTAATACAAAGGACATTACCGATTTGCCAAGTATATTATTCTGTGACAATGTTTAGTCCGAATTATCTCATAAACGTCGGCTTATCTCATGCCTGGTTTATGTTGGTCAGGAGGGCAATCTAGGTTTCGAATTATCATATATTGTAATCATTGACTCGTTGGCTTTTATCTGTCTATTGTTGTAGCTGGCATATTTCGATGTTGGCATTTGTAGGATAGCATCTCATAATTATCAATGGTGCAGTAAACTAAGCGTCATATGACAAGCTGTTCGCCTGATTGGTCTGAAGATTGTTTTATTCTTCAAGCTGGAACATTTCAACTATTACTATCTTCTTCAACTGCGCTACAATACGCCGTTTTTACTCTGTTGTGGCAACAGACCACCAGATATCCAGATATCGGTTCATTATCATAAATATAAACATTCAATGAAATGCACATATCACTGCTTGATTAATTTATACCTAACAGCATGCTAGAAAACAATATAAGATCAACATATTTGGCATAATCTCTATTTCCGTGTTCGATGTGAAATGAATAGCTTCATCCGCTTGATGTCGCCACGTGTGCAGCTCTCGGCGCCACAAAGCGCAATCTTTCTGGCGAAAATGTGAAACGACTGGTGCCTAATAAGTCAGGGAACAGCAGGAACGGATTAAGGCCGAATTTAGGTTAACTACATGCATCATTGTACCAATCAGTTAGTCATTACTTATATAATAACCTTTATGGCCATAATGTCGAGCAAACAATGACATGCACTGGTTGGTAAACAGCAAAATTGACAGAAGTAATCGATGGATTGTGGAATGCTCAGAGGCACTCAGTAAATATGGAACATTGTTTCCAAGAAAAAAACCATATGCGTAAATATTCCATGCAACGAAACCGGAGCTGACTCGTGGGGTATGGTAAATAAGCTGAGCATCAGCAGCTATGTGCTAGCTGTAACGTGAGAGTTGCGGTACCTGGGGTGTATTCCCGGCCGTAATATCAGAAGAGCAGAGGCTATTATCGGATTATTTTATCAAAGCAAGGTCCCCACAAAAATTAACGGCCCGGTCAATGAAAAAAAAGCATTTATATATATATATATATATATATATATATATATATATATATATATATATATATATATATATATATATATATATATATATATATATATATATATATCCTATATATATATATATATCCTCCTATTATTTATTTGTCCATACTGTACCTTATTGTTTGTGAGTAGTGCATGCTGTCTTCTTTTGTTGTGGTGTTGTGACAAGGCTTCACGAATTCCTCGCGCCAATAAATTTCCTCTTATCTTATCTTATATACGTCTTTTTCAGTGTATAAGTAAGAGCTTTGGAGTGTGAGCGTTTTAACTGTTTAACTCGAGTGCCTTTGTGCTTGACACCTGATGAGCCCATCTTAAATTTCCTAGTGACAAACCGATATCGTACGTAGCAAACCCGGCGCTGGACCGGAAATATTCTTTACTTAGTGAAATTTCACAAGTGGCTACAAGTGGACGCAGAAAATATATGCTTATTTTATTTTGTGAACAAATAAACATATGCAGACAATTGTTCATTATTATCAGGGGGATTTCTGTCAAATGTCAGCTTACTTTTCGTTGGTAGCAAAGGGCTGATATCATCCTACCAGATGATTTTAACGCTTATTTTAAGGATCATACATTAAGTTGCAGTCAAATATCTAGACCAATAGAACACATATATATGTCTGTCATTCGTTTTTCCACACAAAACAACAACTGGACTCAGCTCGTGCCAAAAGTTGGCAAGAACAGGTATGACAAAATCGGACGAATCACTGTTTTCTTCTATAAATATTCAACTTTTATAATTTCACTTTCCACTGATTGTGAATCTTATAGCTATTTAACACATAATTAACCATAGGGGCATCTACGAAGCTTAATACGCACATAAGAGTTACTCTGTGATTAGTTTCGTCAAGACGTACAGCGTCGTAAAATTGTCTTTCTTCGATGGAATTCGTTGTTCGCATTTCTACATTCATTACTTATAAGCTCGTCGTGACGATTGCAATCGCTATTAAGACGACCTTACGATGGAAATGCAAGTAAATCATCAGATCGTTATAATTCACAACGCTTGACCGGCGATTGTTTTCACCGAAGGTCAGTCGCTCCTAAGGGAGTGGGGGGTGGGAGACACTTGTATAGAGGTAGTATACATGTGCCGCGCGACGGGGTGTGTTTTTCGGCCTCTCGGCTTGTACGACGGGTTTTGTTGGGCCTCGTACGACGTGGTATGTTTTTCAGCTGCATTCTCTACGACGGGTTTTTTTGTGGGGCCTCGTGTTGTACGGCGGAGCATGTTTTTCTCTTCCCATCTGTACAGCGGGTTTAATATATGTTTTGTTTCGGTATGTCGAGATTTTCTCCCGGGGAATGCTTTTTGCCATTTTCACCTTGTACGGGTTTTCAAGGTCCCGCGGCACACCCCTACCCGAGATAAGCCGTCGCTACGGGTTTACTTTCGGCGGACGTTAGCTTCCCCAATGAGCTCCAATAATGCGGTAAACGTGGCATGAAAGCTTCTTGTGCTGCTGAAATGCTGTGATGTCATAACGCAATCTCTGTGTCTGGTAGTCCATGGTATCCTATCTCCCGATATACAGCGTCATGTTGGGCTCAAAGGCAGGCAAACTTGGCCAAATGGTGCAAAGGAATCATATCCTTCAAAATGGAAGTCGGCTTTTCTCAGGTATGTGAATTAAGATTTATTGAATGCTGTCCCCTGTCGTGTAACCAGATAATAGTCAAGGGCGTGGGCGATAATTGAAGATATTTTAACTTAATTGACTAGGCCCCTGGGCCTTGTGTTGTGACAGTGGCGTCGGTTACGAGCTTTCATTTGTTCCTGCCTTAATACACCAGTGGATTTGATTTTTTTTGCATACAGCTCGGTATTTATGTTTCAACTAGGATATTTTATGAATATTGTTACGCAGTCCATCAAGATTTCATCAATTCAAGTCAGTTCATGGCCGTATTGTGATGCCATGATCAGGAATCACATGTGTTTGTTTATCAAACATCCCAGAAACTGTATATAGGTCTATGGAAAAGGTAAAGACAGAATGCATGGGGTGAAGCCTCATTTATTGTTGGTTTGACGATTTGTACATTGATATGTTGATTACAAATCAAATTCTCAAAAACTTAAACTGTCAAAAGGTGTTGAAGAGTTGCATGCCAAGGATGAGGTTGTTGATTCGAACCGGAAACTGAACTGGTTCACTGTCTGCAATTTTGCCTTCAACTGCACGCATTCACATGCAGAAAATGGAGTTGCGAAGGGCCAAAGTGTGCCTGAGCAATAACCCTTGCTACAAAAGTAGGGCCGTGCAGAAAGCAGGGAGAGTTAGCAGAGCACAAGCGTAGACATGATTAGTTTAGCGCTATACAGAAAGTGGCGACAGTGAGCAGAGCGCAAGAATGGATATTATGATGATAATGTTGATAATGTTAATGGAAATCTGTGTATGTTGGTAAACTCCACTCTGTAACTAGCTATATCATAACGTACTTGGGCTATAGCCTTATCTAGATAGTTAGGCTATGCTGTGCATGGCAGATTACTTCCATGCTGAATATAGCCATATCTAACTACTATTTTGTGCATGGCAGGCCACTTAAGACTCGACCATTTACTCTAATGCTGAAAGTTGCCAAATCTATTTAATCAGGCTACTTTGTGAATGAAAGTACAGTTTCTAATTCAGGATGCTCTATCTTCTTCAACCATTATTTTATCCATTCTTAATTGATTGTTTTCAGAGAGGTTATATGCTTTGTGTGCTACAAATATGCAACAGACAAGTTACCCTGACTGTACAGACACCAATCAAAATGTCTTTGAATTCAATGATCTTGATTAATGACATATATTCTCACTTGAATACCTTGCACATCTTTGCCCTATGTTCTGCTCTGTCCTGAAATGGTCTGATTCCTCAATGGTTCACTGCTATTAATTTCTTTTCATGTTTCAGTTGCCTCAAGCCAGCAAGTAGGTCCTTTATTTCCAGATCTACCTTCATACTTTAAAGCTCCATAACTTGAAATAACAGCAACCTGTTGAATTATCTATTCCTGTGATCAGTAGTTTGTGTGTGTCAGGCCAAGGATACAATAGGCTTTGTTGGCCTGGGCAACATGGGGGCTTACATGGCCAAGAACCTACTGAAGAATGACTACCCTGTCATCGCGTTCGACGTGTCTGCGGATGCTGTCCGTAGTGTCACAGACGCAGGTGGGAACAGGGGCAGATTGTCTATAAGACCAGGACACTGTCATATTCTCTACAGTCTAGCTTTCATATCTATGTCATATATGCTTAAGGGTAGTCATCAGTATTAGGCTGACACTATTACTGATATTTGTTTTCATCAGACATGAATATAGTGAAGGTTTCACTGTTTCTCCTTGACACTTTCAATAAAGCTCTGTTTTACATTAACAATGACTTCAATATTGACCACAATCTCTTCTCCCCAATTGTTACCTGCTTGATAAAGTGTCATTCCTTCCTTATAACTATTTCCTGTTCTATGTTCACCAGGTGCGACTGGGGTGGGTTCCCCCGCTGAGGTGGCCGGTATGACAACCAAGCTTGTCACCATGCTCCCCTCCAGCCCCCATGTGAGGGAGGTCTACACTGGAGCTCAGGGCATCTTCAGGTAGACACGCTCTCTCGTATGATCAGGGCAGCTACAGGTAGACACGCTCTCTCGTATGATCAGGGCAGCTACAGGTAGACACGCCCTCTCATATGATCAGGGCAGCTTCAGGTAGACACGCTCGCTCAAATGATCAGGGCAGCTTCAGGTAGACACGCTCTCTCATATGATCAGGGCAGCTTCAAGTAGACACGCTTTCTCATATGATCAGGGCATCTTCAGGTAGACACACTCTGTTGTATGATCAGGGCATCTTCAGGTAGACACGCTCTGTTGTATGATCAGGGCAGCTTCAGGTAGACACACTCTCTCATATGATCAGGGCAGCTTCAGGCAGACACGCTCTCTCGTATAATCAGAGCATCTTCAGCAATGAGCACTGAGTTGCCTATGTAACTGTACTGCCATTCTTAGTTTGATCATGGTGGCTTGTTATGCATCCCAATCATAACTATGGCAACTGTTTCAGCACCATCCAAGAGGGCAGCCTCCTGATTGACAGCAGCACCATCGACCCATTTGTATCCAAGGAAATGGATGTCGTTGCTAAGGATAAGGGTGTTACCTTCATGGATGCACCTGTATCTGGGGGTAAGCTGCTCAAATGAAGCAGGATGCCCCTGCATCTGTATGATCTATATTCTTTGTGATGCTGGAACTTGTCGGAGCCATCAATTTTACCGTTGATTATATATTTTACACCTATGCATTTCCCTATATATTCTGTGTACCTGTATGTATTGTCATTAATCAGTGGTTGATTTACCTGTGATTTGACTGTTTGCACCTGTTGATTTCATACAGGTGTGCTGGGGGCCAGAGATGCCCTCCTCACCTTCATGGTGGGTGGCCCTGAGAGACATTTTGATGCCGCAAAGGCCATTTTGTCGAGCATGGGTAAGAACATAGTGCACTGCGGGCCTGTAGGAACAGGACAGGTATGAAGAATACACCTGTAATCAAGATTTTAATCTTTGAATTAGCTGGAATTTATGATTAGTTGGGTTTTTTGGTGAGGATTCATGTTGATTAGCTCCAGTGGTAACATTATCATATAAGAAATGACACAATAAGATTATAGAGAATAACCATGAGTGATCAGGTTGCGTGATGCAATTTGTTTTACTTAAAGGTAAGTGAGAACAAGTTTCAGCCTCAATACAGTGATCACCTTAATTAATGTGTATCGTTCTTTGTCCTTTCATCAGGCTGCTAAAATATGCAACAACATGCTGTTGGCTATATCCATGGTGGGGACTTCAGAAGCCATGAACCTCGGCATAAAGTGGGTCGTTATCGTACTGGCGTAGCTAACACACTCTCATGTCAGGTGTCAAACCGACTCACAACACACTCACAATATCATACGTCTAACAGAACACGCTTGTTGCTGAATTAAATCCTTCCTGAGTCATGGCTTAGCATGCTCATCTATTAAGACTTTGAGTCAGCATGTTGACTTGTTGTTGGAATGGGGCTTGAGTTTGAGAGTGTGTTAACCTACCCACTAGGCTCACTCCCAGGCATATGTACTTCCTAATAACCTTCATCAACCCTTTCCTGGATATATTGTCTTCTAGACCCTTCACATCTACCATACTTTCTCTGGAATAACAGGCTGAGAATATTTAACACAGTGCTCACTATTGAATGTCCTTATATGGGCATCCTAAGGAAATCATCCCAATTCCTTCACATAAATATAACACCAAGTCCCCTGGAAAACATTTCTGTGTAGTGCTCTTCTGTCAACTATGTTTTACCACAATAACACAACTGGGCCACTTCCAGTATTCATCCAAGCCTTTAGTAGAATTCTGGTCCGCTGAACATCCTGTTTTGTTTGGCTAGGCTTGCAAGATCTGTAACAACATGGTGTGTGCATGTTCTATGGTAGCCACTGCAGAAGCAATGAATCTGGGCAGCAAGTCAGTCATGTATAGCAATGTAAATCCTGCCACCTGATCAATTATCCACTCTCTTGCCAATTTCAGAATCAACATGTTATTAAGTCAAAATCAAATCCTGGCATCAAACAATGACTGATTAATCGTTTTACTAATCGATTGCTGGTGACACCTTTTGTCAGTATGGCTTGCTGAATGTTATGACTGGGCTTGCTGAATGATTTTAAATTTTTAGCATGGTTCAATTACTAGACCATAATGATCAGTCATCTCCCTCAGTCTGTCTGTACCACTTTATAGCAATTTATGTTCATATCTACTGGCAAATTAAATATCATATCTGCTTGACCCACAAAACCATGTTTAGATCTCTTGTTGTAAAATATGATCTCTGCAATTAACCTTATGAAATGTTAACCTCTGTTCCACCTAAGCACTATCATTGTGGTCTCTCATTACCATCGACTTTTCTCATATGACCTTTGTTCATTCTGACCTCATATTGTCATGACTGTTTCTCCTGTTTAGACTTGGACTAGATCCCAATCTGCTTGCGAATATACTCAACACAAGCTCAGGTCGCTGCTGGTCCAGTGAGCTGTATAACCCCTGCCCAGGGGTCAAAGAGGGTGTGCCGGCCGGCAATGACTATGATGGTGGTTTCGCCACTGTTCTGATGACCAAGGTTAGTGATTAAGATTCGTATTGATGTTACTTTGAAAGAGAAACATTCAACATGGATTTTGTCACCTGATACTTGAAATAAATACATATTAACATTATTTTTATGATTAATTCACTTAAATTATTATCAGTATATAGAGTTAGAATATGTGCATATGTTTTGGATTAAGTGACATGAATTGTCACTACTTAGGGTAGAATATATATATGTATGTATATATTTATATATATGTTTACATATATATATATATATATATATATATATATATATATATATATATATATATATATATATATATATATATATATATATATATACAGTATTTTGAATCAAGGAGCACAAATCACTTTTATTTATTTTTATAAATATTGTATTTAAAATTTTAACAACATGGATGGTTATTATTACCAGTCAGTGACTCCCTTGAATCATGTGTGTATGTGTGTGGTCAATCAGGACTTGGGGTTGGCCCAGGATGCTGCCACAACCACCCAGACCCCAACCCCTATGGGCTCCCTCGCGCATCAGCTCTACCGCATCATGAGCAAGACAGACATGAAAAGCAAAGACTTCTCCGTCGTCTTCAAATTCCTCCAGGAGCAGCAGTGATATTTTCAACCATCAGGTATCTCTGTTGTGAATATCAATGTATTGGTCATCTTTGCTTGGCAACATTGGCTGACAATAGATAATCATTAACAATCTACGATTCAATTAATTGCTTGTATGTCAACATCCATATCCTGCTGTAGAATAGTAATGCATAGTTTTTTCATTGAGAATGTAAAAACATCCCCTTTGAACAAGAGGTATTCAACAATAGTTAGGTATTTATTTTTCTGTCTTAAGTTGTTGTTTCTTAAGGACTTCCTTCTCACATAGCAGCTGATGTGCTTGTTGGATGTCTAGTGTTTTACACCAATAGCTTATTGCAGTTACCCCTTTGTGAATGATACCTCATGTATTCATGGGTGTAGTGTTTGGGAATACAGCCAATGCTTCTATTGAACAAATTATGTTGATTGTTGCAAGAATCACTTCTTCAGAAAATACAGTGGACAAGATTCATGGTGGATTTTGCGTTAATGAATGAGTGATCTGCAGAGAATTGATGTATTTGTGGCACCGAGAATCTCTATGCGCCTTGCTCAATGTTTTTCATGTAACTTATTCTCAGTTTCGCATATCACCTAATTTGTTAATTCAGCAGTAACTTTGTGGAAAGATCTGCAAATGATTTAAGGTGTATGATGAAGTGATTTTTGTGAGCAGTTTTTCAGTAATTGCTAAGAAGTAATTGGGATGAATTTGGCATTAATTTTCATCAAAGTTGAACTGTATTGTGCTATGAGTATGTCTGGAAAAATATTTTCTATTGTTAGTTGTGAGCTAATAACACAACACCTCTAAAACATGTGATAACAGTACAATATTATATAACAATATGTCTGGTATTTCATGGACTTTTCATCATGTGTAATAAAACCCATCCATTATGGGTTTTAATTTTCATCAAATATAATGTTGAATGCATTGTGGCTTTGTGGAGAACATCAAAAACCTTTTTATGGAAATTTATTCTTCTATATTTCAGTCGGTGTATTTGCCATGTCGCATGGGACTAACGTTACACATAGAGGAAATGTAGGTCAATGGAGGGAGTTTCGAGGGACCATCTGACTTGAAGGGCAACATTCATTTGCACTTGTTGTGTGAGTTACACTCCAACCAGGTGACCAGTCGTGACCAATGGCGATAGTCCATGCGTCTGGTTGGGGGGAGTGGTTGAGTTCCAGGGTGGGGATAAAAGGAAGGACATTGGGGGCACGAGAGAGAGGAGAAAGCTTGCCAGGAGAGCGAAGACTATACGAGAGGCAATAAACTATAATCATGCAGATTATAAAAGTTCTGCACCACGACGACATAAGAAACTTCGAAATCACTCTTAGAACAACTGGTGGAGAATCCGGGTATTAGTGTCAATTCGAATTAATGGCGGGGATTAAAAATGTTGTTGTTACCATCAGATAGATAAAAGGGATAGAGTTTGTAAAGAATTTATACCATCAAAAGGGGGTCATAAGTCTGAATAATTACGTGTGGAATAAGGGCTTTGATATAGAAATTTTGAAAATACCGGCATAACACAGCCTCTTTTATTGATGATCAAATTGGACCTACAAGATATTTAGCCTAAACTAAACCACAAAAACTCAGTCAAGGGCATGCAAGGTAGTAGTTGCTTCACAACAAAATGTACAAACAAATGAACGGACAGAATGACAGGGCGGCCGCATTTTTAAGCAATGATTAAGAAAGAACCAAATCGATAATTTTTGTGTGCAAATGCAAACTGAAAGAGAAGGCATTGGATATTTTGATGATACAGAAATACAGGAGACTTTGTATATTGTTCCTTAAATGTGTTAACAAAGCTAGGTTTAGTTTGGCGTGGGGGATGGGAGTGACCAAGCAAATTTTACCTTCCCTTCTCAGTTTTCAGGTGGGAGGGTCGAAATTTTATTGTGGAAACCCAGGCCCTCCCTCGGGCGATAGATAATGAACCAAATGACCATCATGTAATCTGCCCGGGGGGGGGGGGGTTTCTCTCTATGTGGAGGTTAGTGGGGATGTGCCGCTAATTTGGGTCGGTTTTTTGGCATTTTGGTATACAAATGGGTCGTTATTTCTTGAAGACATGTATATCATTGGGTAGGTTTTTTTGGCAATGACCTGGTATACAAATAGGTACGTATTTTTGACAGTGAGTATAGCAATGGATATTTGTTTTGTGATGGGTATCGAATATGATGCTCAATATTGGGTGTTTGCTCAAGTCCCCTGGGTCCATGGTAGCTAGGCAAAGAAACTCCTCCTCTGACAGCTCCGCGCTGTTTACGACTTTCGATCTCTCACATTCGCGCCTAAGGTGGCATCAGATCACAAAAACACCAGGGGCGAGTGCCTTACCTAAATGGTAGCCAGCCCTATCAGTCAGCCTGGTTGCGTTGTTTCAAAGACAAGTTTTATGGCATGATAAGCAAACAGAAAGTTCAGGTCCGTCTTCTTCCACTGTTTCCTGCAATATCTTCTACCTCATGTATCAGATTTGTTGTTGGGTTGAAAAATTGTATAGGTGGTTTTGCCAAGATGTAGAGATAGTCTATTGATATCAAACCATTTTTTTAGACTGGGAAGGGCACTTCTAGCTTTAGCAATCAGGGTTTCACTGTTAGAATCATGAATAAATATAGTGGTTTCATCTGCAAATAATTGTAATGTTGTATTAGATACTGCATTTTTCATGTCATTGACATGCATAAGAAAAAGTAATGGACCTAGGACAGAGCCTCTAGGGACTACTGTGGTTATATACATAAGTTTAGCCTGTGTTTTATTAACATACATGCACTGGATTCTGTTAGAAATATTTGAGGAAATGTGGTTGAGGGCCTTTCCTCTTATGCCACTTGATTCAAGTTTATCCAACAGAATTGGATGATTGACAGTGTCAAATGCCTTTTTGAGATCAAGATACAGACCAAGAACATATTTTCCTTCATCAAGGTGTTTGCGTACATTGTTAGTTGTTTCTATTAGTAATTGGGTTGTTGAATAGCCTTTGCTGAACCCCAACTGATATACATATAAAATATTGTTAGTTTTAAAGAAATTTCTTTGTTTTGTAATTTTCTCCAATATCTTGTTGAAACATGGTAATAAACTTATGAGTTTTCCGGCTGCCTACGGTCACTACCTTTAAATATTGGGATGACTTTGACTTGCTTCAGATCATCTGGATAAATACCAGTAGAGAGAACTAATACGGGAAAGCAGAGGAGCATGAATTTTAACTCCACATTTGAATATTTTGGATGGAATTCCATCTCTGCCAGCTAGTCAATTACAATATTTAATTTTAGATATTTTATTGTATATTTCATTTGCATTAGTTGGATTGAGGAAGATACTCTGATTAGTTCTTTGGTCATAGTAATTTTGTTTTGCCGGAATTACTGGTCAATTTGATCAGCCAGATTTTTTCCAATTTGGGAGAAATACTCATTAAAAGCTGAGAGGAAATCTGATTTGGGTCAGTTATCTCCATATCATTATGAATAAGGGATGGTGTATAGTGTTATTTAAGTTGTTATTAGTATTAACTATTGAGTTGATTAAGGACCAAGACTTTTTAGCTTTGATTTGATTATCATCCAGTAAATGTTTATAGTAAGACGATTGGGTCTCTCTTAGGGTTTTAAGTATGGTCCTGTGTTTATTGAGTTTGTCATTCATGTGTTCGGTTGGGTTTCTAATAAATTGCTGATAGATGCTATTTTTCTGAGATATTGACTTTTTAAAAGCTTTTGTCAGCCATGGCTTGTCTTTCATTTTTTTTCTTGAAAGTCTTGTTTGTGGCAAGCATTGGTTATGGAGGTTTTGAATTTTGTTGCCAATGTTCTTTTTGCTTGATTGACATCATTGCATGCATAGAGTTGACTAAAGTCAGTATTATTAAAATATTCTGTATTGTGTTCACAATATTGCCTGACCAACGGTCTGGGCTTTGTTTGGGGCCAAGTTTTCTCCTCTGTAATACAGACATTTGGGAGATGGTCACTAATGTCACTGTATAGATTAGCTGATTTTATACTGCTAGCTAACAGGTGAGTGATCAATCATTGTTAGTGACTTATCTGTGATGCTTGTAGGCAAAGAGATAGTGGGTATAAGAGCATTAGCTAGCAGTAATTGTCGTATTGCACATTGGTGTCTGCTTTTATGAGATCAATGTGTATATCCCCAGCAAGAACACATGGAGCATTTTTTTTATAATTCATTTAAAGATATTTCCAGTGCACAATTAAAGTGGCCTATATTGTCAGGAGGGTGCCTATAGCAAACACAAAAGAGTAATTTCACACTCAAGTTTAAATTCTACCCATATATCCTCCACTTGTCAGCATTGGCTGTTACATTTCAGATTGTTTTGTATCACTTGTTTTTTAAGCCGACTTATACAGTTTACATTTTTTACATAAATCCCGACTCCTCCATTTGTGGTGCTTGAGGGTACATACTCAAAACTATAATTATCAAGAATATTTGCAAATGCATCAATGTTGTGTTTACCCACTTCACTTAGGCGTATCTCATCAAATTTGCGTTTAAGGGTCTCTAGATAAGCTACAAGATCAAGATAGTGATTATTTAGCCTTCTGATATTTATATGAAAAACAGATATTTGCATGTTTGTCAAATGACAGTGACATATATTTATAAAATCTGGATCTGTATAATACTTGCAAGTCATATTGGTGTTTGTTGTGTCATTATTTAAGGTATCGAATATGTATTTTTCAACATTGTTGTATGTGAGGTGTGTTTCACTCACACCCAAAAATTCACAGCCAAGTTGAGAGTTACACAAGTTATGAAAAGAAGGGATATAGCTGCTAATGTCATACATCCTGTAGCACTAGTGTAAGCCAGATGCAGTACATATATTTTTCTGGAATATAATTTTAACTGTGGCATCGAAATATTAGTATCAGAGTATAGCATTTCAGTTTGTTATACATGTATTTAGTTGAGATACTCATATAACCAACAGGTATGTATGAGATCTGTATGTATGTATAAGATTTTCCCCCACCCCCAGTAGGGGTGTATAGTATCCTCATGTATGGTGGATGACCCACTGTCTTTAGCGAGACACTATACTGCTTAGAGTGCTCGAATTTCGCAGTTCCGACGCAGAGTTCCTTTCAGAAGACAACTTGTGCGTCGTGCGAGCTGCTAACAACACGAACTGGGACCAAAGAGGTTTTAGCTACTCTTGTCGAGACGCCTCGGTATATTACTTTGTTCAAAACGATGCATCTTTTCCCCTGGGGGTGGGCACTTGGCCTTATTCTGGATAGGGGTGTGCCGCAGGACCTCAAAAACCCGTACCCGTCGTGCAAGGTCAAAATGGCCAAAAAGCCTACCCCGTCGTACAAGGTATTATGCGAATGTATAACCCGTCGTACACATTGAATCTGAAAAACATACCCCGTCGTACAAGTATGAGGCCCAAAAACCCGTCGTACAAGTCGAGAGGCCCAAAGAACATACCCTGTCGCGCGGCACATATATACTACCTCTATACACTTAAGTGCCCCCACCCCCGGGATATTTTCCCTCATGCAAACAATCTAATGGGTGCTGTAACAATGAGTTACATATATCTGAGAGAATTCCTTATCAAATTCGTATGTTCTGTTCAGATCAAGTATCTCCCGCCAATTATGCACAATCTATCATCACAAAAGCCATATCCTTACAACAGCCGACAGGGCTTTGTTATCGGTTTCGCCGGCAAGCGTCTTCACTTCATATGTTCTATGCCAATTTTTTGGGGGTCAACATATTGATTGATTTCCAACCGCTTGTCGGCTAGTTAAACCATCTATGTGTGGTGGTAATAATATTAAGGTCGTTAACTGAGAAGGCGCTACACTACATCCATATTAACAGTCAGGATGCTTTTAACTCTTGAGGATACTTACATTTCTTGATGAGTTGTCAGTCTGTCAAATTTCAATTAAATTCATTTCAATCTTTATTTCGAACTTTCCCAATAGATGGGGGTTCAGAGGCTACAAGTAATGTGGAAAAACAACAACAATATGGAAAAAAATAGAAGTTGAGATCACCTTATATGCAGTTCATATCTCCACATTCTCCACAGTGGGGGTGATTGAATGTCAGAGTTGCACATATTCATAAGTATAATGTTTGTGGAGTTTGTTACACGTGACAACAGACTGAATATTAACTTTCTAATAACCGCCTTATATGTAGGGATATTGGTATGAACACACATCGTACTAGCACTACAGAATTTAGGTAAACCAGTTATAATTCTGCAAGTGTTATTGTAGGAGACACTCAGTTTCTTCTCAGTAGATTTCTTGAAAGAGCAACAGAGATTTGCAGTATGCATATTCGAGCAATACGATCGGAATAGGGTAGACTTAACTTCACAAGAGGTCATGCTAAACTTTCTTACTTAAACAAGTCCTTGTCCATATAATTTCCTATTCTGATGCAGAATATCCATATCATCATTCAATTCATCACATAAATAATGACCAAGGTACTTCACATGACTTTTTTGCTGCAATAATTGAACCATTAATATGAAATGAAGTTACAATTTTTAGGGTTGATTAGCATTATAGCACTTTTCCTAGCATTGTTTCTTATTTCATGTTCATTGCCATACACTTCACACATATTTAACAGCTTCTGAAGACCTTTCACAGATGGAGACAAAATAACTGCATACATTAGGTGGTTACATAAATAGTTCCCTAAATAACATCCTACATTACACTACATTTCAACTCACAATACAAAGCATCCATGTACAAGTTGAATACATTGAAGATAAAAGTCCGCCTTGTCGCACTCCATTTAAAACTTTAAATGGTTTAAATGTATTGTTACCTCATTTCGCGACAATTTCTTGCTTTGCATACCAAAACATAAGAATAGGAATAATATACAGAGGTACATTTCTTTTGAAAAGCTTCTCAAACAGTTTATCATGATTCATTCTTTGGAGGCGACAATTAAGCAAACAAACACAGAACTGTTCCAATCACGGTATCCGTGCAAAATATCCTTGCCAGCATATATACACATGTCAGTACCATGTTTTGGCTTTAATCCAAATTGATTGGAATCAGTTTGGAGAACTTTGTCTATCCGGTTCAGGATAATAACTTCAAGTAATTTGAAAACCATACTAGCAAGGGCTATAGGTCTAAAATTGTAAGCTTAATTGATTTTACAATTTTTATCTTTGATTACAGGAACCGACATAACCTTTATCATTGCAACTGGTAAAACCCCATGCGTTAACATACATGTAAAACACATTGCAAGCAAAGATATAATTCTCGGACTAAAATTCTTAAGGTGTTCAGCGCATACATCATCTGTACCACTTGACTTGTTCAAAGCAAGACTCTTTATAGCATCTCTTACTTCATCCACACTTACTTTTACTCTTGGACCATTTTCCACTGTGTCAATAATATTCATTTTTCTTACTGAGACAGTTAAACAAATCATGGTACTGTTTTCTCCATAAATTTACAGTTTGCTGTTGGCCACACGCTCCACCAATACACGTAGGCAGAGAATACTATTGTTCATCTTCTAAATTTCTTTCCAAAAACCGTTGCAATCTTTCGAACACAAGTTGCCAATTGCTCCCTCTTAATTTCATTTTCATGATTTTTTATGTATCTTACTGCATACTTGAACCTAGTATTTGTACTCTTTATCAGATCATGTATATGGCCAGATCTTGGTTTCCCTTGCTCAACCCATATCTTGAATGCTTCTCTGGCAACTGAGTGATATTCCTCTACATATTCATTCCATCCAGGGCGACATTTAAATTTCTTCTTTTTACATAATACAGAACTTGAAACATTCAGAGCTTTCACAATATCATTGTAACACGCCTCCAAATCTGCTACATGAGCCTTATTTTCACAGTTTACATCAGTACACACAAAAGCAAAAGAAGGCAAAGTTACCCTCATACTCTGACCTTATTGAGAAAGCATCAAGTTGATATTTAGATACATTTGACCACATTGGTCTCTGAGATTCAGAGTTGTTTATCTTTGTCTTGACATGGAACACATTCTAGATTTGTTACAATACTAAGAGGAATATGATCTTCACCTGTACTGTAATCGTACAATAATTTCATACCTGTAATACTGCGGTGACCATCAGCTGATGACACACAGTGATCTAGCCAGGAAGTTGTATTCCAGCTGGCACTGACTTATCTCAGCCATGTTAGCATTCCAAATCTCTCACAATACAGAAAGAGGTAGTACAAAATTCATCTAAAACACTTGACAGGAAACCAGGCTTATCAAAGTATTTACATTCATTGTCAACATGTTCATAGGGAAGATACAAATTAAGAATGGTAAAGTTTGTGTCATCAATACAGAGTTTGACTCCCACCCGCCAAACTGCATTGTGCTAACATATTTTTCATATTTAGTGTTCTATAAAATAGCCACACCACCTGAGTTTCTACCTCTACGTATGTCATTGTAGTCAACAACAGCAGCACCAGTTGCATGAATGTCTTGATGGAGATTATTCAACTGATCGAGTTCGAGCTTAGCTGCTTCCAAAACTTTGTTAACTGAGGGTTTAGTGTAGCTTTTATCCTTATTCGTGTACAGTCCTCTGCAATTGTAAGATACTATATTTATCTTCTCTATGATGTTGTGGTGCAGCAGGATTACTTACCTTCAACAGGCGTATACAAATGGAATTGGGTTATATCAGCTGCTTGGCTATTGTCTATCTTTTAAAGTCGTCCTTGTTTCTCGAAGATCTTTCTCACATAGGTAACTACTGGCCATATTGCACTGTTCAGAATGTCACTCGGGTTGTCACAAGCTGCTGTAATTTTGAAAGAGCAATAGTACTCCTTCCGCGTTGCCAGCTTTTCACATGTGATCTGGAGTCCACTTTTCTCCACCAGGTAGTTTTCCAAGGTGGCTGCGTCCAGGATTAGAGCGAATCTTGAGGCAAAGAGTTTGCTTTCCTAAGCTCTTCGTACAGTCTTTATTTGCTCACATGTAGCTGTGCCAATAACTATGTGTGACCTTTTTAATTCTGTCTTCTTTTTTGGCATAATAGTTGTGTTGCTACTGGAAGTGGAAGCTTTTTGATTGATCATTTTGCATCCCACCTTAACCATTGTTACCCAGCTAGCATGATTGTCATTAGCAGCATTTTGCATCCCAACTTAACCTTTGTTACCCAGCTAGCATGATTGTCATTAGCAGCATTTTGCATCCCAACTTAACCCTTGTTACCCAGCTAGCATGATTGTCATTAGCAGCATATTGCATCCCAACTTAACCTTTGTTACCCAACTAGCATGATTGTCATTAGCAGCATTTTGCATCCCACCTTGACCCTTGTTACCCAGCTGGCATGATTGTCATTAGCAGCATTTTGCATCCTACATTAACCCTTGTTACCCAGCTGGCATGATTGTCATTAGCAGCATTTTGCATCCCACCTGAACCCTTGTTACCCAGTTACCTCATTTTCATTGTACGTGTGGTCAGATTTGTTTACATGATCACTTACATACCGATTCACATTAGATTTGAGGGGAAGATTTATCATAGGTAAATAGATGAAGAAATAACATAGAATAAATCCGTGGTAAGATAATGATATTGTCGAGGAATAGTTCATCGCGAACTGCAAGAAGTGTTGCATGTGTGGACTGATAATCGTAATCACATTGCTAAATACTTTTATAGGATATATCGAGTTAACTCAATCATCGTACATGATGAGCTGACCCATTGCTTCTAATGATTTCAATAGTGTGATATAGTGGTTCAACTCCCTAGACAAAATTCATTGATAATTCAATGTGGTCTTTATTTTTGCCAGTGTATAGATGTTATGATACTGTTCTAGTTCAAGTTCCCCCTGCCTCCCCCATTAATTATCAGCACGATATGGCCTGCGCTAAATCCCATTGGTTAATGGCTGGCGAGTCCACACCCCATGCGGGCTCGTTAGGCCAGAGGCCGCGGTCCAATAGCGTGGGTTGGTCAAAGGCCTCTGGGGAATCCAACTCTCGAGGCACTATATAACCAGCCTGCTCATATAATTTAGAGGAGATTCTTCTAGTCCACATTCAGACCGAGAACCAAGGGAAGCATCATTGTTGAAACCTTTAAAAAAACCAATAAGCAACTCCTGGACTCATGTTATTTCTCTGGCTAGTCCCCACTCAGCAATCACAAGCAGCGAGTAACAGTACAGCAAGGAAGGAGCATCGCACCAAGGAAAGGCTAGAAATTAAAGCTTAAGGTGACGGTACAAAAATCGGGATCAAACCAAAGTTAAATCAGTGGGATACGACGGTCGGTCTTCGATGGTATAAACAACTTTACTCTTCAGTACAGTCGAAGTTGCACAACGACTCGCAGTACTGGAAGAAGTCGTCGGCTTGCGCTTCCACGGAACAACATTCTTTGCAACATGTCACCTGCAAAACCAAGAGAAATGTATGTTTACCACCAGAGCAAATGGTAATATGATAAGTATGAAACAAGCATTTGTTGTATCATATTTCAGCATTAACATATATGTTGACTGAACGAAGTAAAACCCATTCGCTATTAGCTATTGACTGGGATTTTTTTTTTCAAAACCATGATGAACAACTAGTCTGCGTCCCAGACTCTAGGGGTTCCGCTACGCTTCTCGCCCTAGAGTCTACGGCCAGACAAGGTCTAAAAGTGGCGCGTCCGAATATTCATTAGACACGTTCGTTGATCTTCGTGACCAATCAACACAAAGGTTGTGACCCGGATTGACCTTAATTGCGCCTGGCTCATGAAACTGGCTTGTGATACGCACCCTTCGGTTCTATGTGACGTCATGGACATTGTAGTAGTCTGCATCCAATGAGAACACATTGAAGGTCTTCTGGAACTATCGGCGTCTCAAAAGTTCAAATTGGAACTACAACCAGCGCTTTTATCGCTTAGCTGCACGATAGTATGTTTACGTGATAGTCAGTTAAAAAGAACCAGCTGTGTGTCTGCTTCCTCGTCGACTGTGTGATAAACGGTGCCACTCAGCGTGAAACAACAAATCGGAGTGTTGTAGAATGTGTGCCCGGCTCATAAAAATCACTCGGCCGGTTGGACAAGTTCTTCGGAACTTGTAGAATAGACCAATGAGAGACAACGACTCAAAAGTACCGAGAGTGACCGAGAGACACGGCTTGTGATTGGAGCATCTCAATTCTGGGATGCCCGTCCAGTTCAATCTACTATGGTCCCCTAGACTGAAGGCGAGACTATTGAATATCAATAACATGTAAACAGCGCCCGCAGCCATCAGGCTAGGGGACCTTGACTAATGAACAACAGTTCTCCTCTGAATTTTAGATATTTGAAGAATGTAATGTTATGAAAGCACATTTGGGGTTAGAACTACTGACTCGGAGGGTTAGACAGGGGCGTTCAATCGACGAGGGCCACAAAATAGTTGCGACCAAGGACATATTTCACCTCATCAACGATATGCAGAGCACTGTTACTGATGCACTTGACGTATATATGACGTTGCGACCAAGGCGCCACCTCTCGGCGTTGCATGCTTCATAGTATATGTACTGACATGAAAGCATTTGATTTGCATTTGAATTTCAGTTCACTGTTACTGGGGTGCAATAAATCGCGTTTTTGTCGGGACCAGCCGGGTGCCGCGCTATCTGTATATAGCGATGACAAATCGAAATAGGGGCGCTTAATGGATATTAACTCGTATTTACATGCATGCTTCAACGTATAAGTAAGAATGTAACAAATGATATCATTATTCATTCAGTATTTTTAATATGAATCTTCATGCATATTAGTCATTCTGCTTGGTGTGACGTCATCATTGTCCGTTATGATTTTTGAACCAACTTGTACACTACAATTCCATGACATTGTGTGCTAAGTGTAAAAGCATTTGCAGCACATCAGGGAAACAGGTCGTTTATTTTGGACAATGTAACATTTACTTAACAAATGGTTTCCATGTTTTCATACATATATAAATCTGATTTTTTGCTTCTCCCATCTCAATTGGATCAGTAAGGGAAGCAAAGCCCGGGTGCCGTGTATACAATCTCATGATGGACCCAAACTTTCTGTTCGCTTTAAGCTTATATGGTAATTTCGTTTGACTTTAGCTTTCTGGTGATAAACAGAATGTACCGAGCGCGCTTCAGCAGAATTCGTTTAGCGACATGTGTTTGTAATCAGTTGGGATTCAGGGACGGCCTTGACATTCTTACCAGGTTAAAGTCGTGCACGAAGACAGTAGCTGTGACTTCATTGTGGGACGGTACTTCAATCTTTTCGATATTCTCATCCTCGTTGATGGAAATATGCTCCTGAAAGACCTCACCTTGTTCCTCGATGTCTACTTCAAATCTGTACTGTACATAAAATCAATTGGATGGATGTTTTAACCTTTGAACTTCCATTGTTATGTAATGTAAGGTACCAGGTCAGTGGGGGATGGCAATTTATCTCATATTCTTTACATAGCTGTAATCATTTAGCATAATTAGATTATACAATCTATCCCCCATAAAAATTAGTTGATCTAATGCGCAATTTGGGTGTGGATGAAGCGAACAAAAACTGCATGAACATTGAATACATTATCTACAAAGAAAATAGAGCCAAGAAATTTCTTGACCAATACATTTTCAAATTGTATGAATGTACGTTTTCCACGGGTCATTATGTCTTTAAAACATACAAGAGGGTTGTAAGACTGGTGTCAATTGTAATTAAATTCAATGTAACTTACCGTCGCATCATGAAGAGGCGTTGCTGATGTGAGGCAGACTACGAGTCCAAGCAGGAATAAGGCCCTGTCAATCATCTCAATAAGTCGGCAGATGACCTCGGTTGTCAAGTTTGTTTTCGTTGTCTGCGAAACACTGTAGCGGAGTCGTCTTCTGGTAGCAGCGAGCGAGGCGTGAGTTTATATAGATTCTCTGAGAGCCGTGAAGTGTTAGCACTTAATGGTAAGCAGAAAACTAACCGCGGTAGTCGCATATTATCGCGCTTGGGTTTGTAAAATAAAACCCCGCAGGTTGAGCTACTGAAGCGACTGAGTGCTCGATTGACAATAGTGCTGCACCAACTTACGCATTTCGTTTCCTGATAAGGGACATTTAACTATAAAGCGCCATGCTGTATAATCGCAATGCACCTTTATTTCATCCTATCAAAATTCGTGAGAAACGCTCGGACTTAATCTCATATAACTGTAACCGTGTCTCAATGTCACCCCCTGTGGGGCGGGGTGGGGGGGGGGGTGGGGTGGGGTTTGATGGAGCACTTAAGCGTATGGAGGCAATATACATGTGCCGCGCGACGGGATATGTTTTTTTCGGCATCTCGGCTTGTAGGAAGGATTTTGTTGGGCCTCGTACTAGAACGACTTGGTATGTTTTTCAGCTGCAATCTGTACGACGGGTATTTTTTTTTGAGGCGGGGGGGGTTTCGGTTTGTACGACGGGGTATGTTTTTCTCTTCCTATCTGTACAGCGGGTTTGATATATATTTTGTTTCAGCATATGGAGATTTTCTTCCGGGATTTCCCACCGATCGTTAACAATGCAAATGCAATGAAAGGTCCCCGTGTGACGCGTCGGGAATCTCACGCTCCACCGTGCAACCGCGGGAAGTTGTTACTGCATGTAATCAGAAATCAGCCGATCAGATTTTGAGATTTGTCCGACAATCTTATCCCGCTTACGACGTACGATGGGTTGTACATTTGCATAATACCTTGTATGACGTGGTATGCTTTTTGCCATTTACACCTGGTACGACAGGTATGGGTTTTCGAGGTCCCGCGGCACACCCCTAACCGAGATAAGGCCAAGTGCCTTCATCCACCCCCCCCCCCCCCACCGGGATATAACCCAGCTTTCTTGCCGATTCTAGTGAGTTATTCCATGCCCCCCCCCCCCCTCGAATAATCTATGTACAGTGGTGTGCTAGATCAATTCCAAACACACCCCCGAATAATTTGCATACGTCGTAAGATAGTTAATTGGCTGTCGCCAACATGTCCAGCATAAGTTGATTGTCTATTTCCAGCTGTCTAGACATTTGCAATACAATAGTAAATTACCCGCATTGAATTATCCAACACCCATGTCATATAAAAGCAAGTAAAAATAGAAACTGAGGGATCTGAGGAGAACTGAAAAGAACAGAAAGAAGTGAGTTTTAGGGACAGGCACACACTTACAACTCGGACACCTTGAACAATATTGGACCCTGTGTGAAATGACTACAGTGCATATGGAGAAGCCTCGCTACTCATTTAATGTAGCCTGGGACGTTCGAATAATGCGGAATTCATGAAGCAGAAAAGCTGACAAATAAAACCTAGGCCTCTGAAACCAAATTGAGCCGATGGCGATTAGCTTTACTCTATTGTATTAATTCATCTAATACGCACACCTATCAGCTAAGTGGTATCAATAACAAATGCACCCTCGTTCCCGATATTTGGCTGGAACCCCTCTTTAAGAAATGCTGCAGCTTGGTCGCATAATAGTCAAGGTCCCCTAGCCTGATGGCTGCGGGCGCTGTTTACATGTTACTGATGTTCAATAGTCTCGCCTTCAGTCTAGGAGAGCCTAATGTATTGAACTGGACGGGCATCCCAGATTTGGGATGCTCCAATCACAAGCCGTGTCTCTCGGTCACTCTCGGGTAGCTTTGAGTCGTTGTCTCTCATTGGTCAGTTCTACAATTTCCGAAGTACTTGTCCAACCGGCTGAGTGATTTTTATGAGCCGGGCACACATTCTACAACACTCGGATTTGTTGTTTCACGCTGAGTGGCACCGTTAATCACACATTCGGCGAGAGAAGCAGGCACACAACTGGTTCTTTTTAACTTACTATCACGTAAACATACTATCGTGCAGCTAAGCGATTAAAGCGCTGGTTGTAGTTCCAATTTGAACTTTTGAGACGGCCAATAATTCCAGAACACATTCAATGTGTTCTCATTGGCAGCAGACCACTACAATGTCCAGACGTCACATAGAACCGAGGGTGCGTATCACAAGCCAGTTCCATGAGCCAGACACGTGCAATTAAGGTCAATCCGGGTCACAACATTTGCTATGATTGGTCACGAAGATTAACGAACGTGTCTAATGAATATTCGGACGCGCCACTTTTAGAGCTGGTCGTGTCGTAGACTCAAAGGGCGAGAAGCGTTGCGGAACCCCTGGAGTCTGGGACGCAGACTAGTCGCATAACGCAGTCTTAAAATTTACACCAAAATAAACAAAACTCGCTGTTGGTTTCCTGCACGAGTTACGCTGACTAACGTTGATGAGGTTTCCACAAAACGAGCTTATTATACATAAGGGGCATGGAGTCAAATTCCACTAAAACAGGCGCCTGGATGCTTTGTCCCCGTTCGTTGGATGGATTGACTTGGGTGACTGTGGTTTAAGTTAACAACAGCCCTGATGGCTACGCGAGGGAATGTGCCTTGAACGGTAGAAGGTAGCTGTCACTTTTGAAAAGTTAAAGGTCCAGGCCAACCCTCCCCCACCACCCACACCCCACCCCCCGGCCCATACACATACACATACACACACACACACACACACACACACACACACACACACACACACACACACACACACACACACACACACACACACACACACACACACACACACACACACATATATATGCGCGCACGCACACACACACAAACACACATACACACACACACGCTCACATATACCCCGATATATTACTGTGATCATAAAGTAGCATCTTTTCCCTTCTGCATACAATCTATTGTAACTGTAACAATGAGTTACTTCTGTTTGAGGTAATTCATTTTCAAATTCGTATTGTCTGTTCAGATCAAGTATCACCAGCCAATTATACACAATCTGTCAAGACTCACAAAATTCATATCCTTACAACAGCCGACAGGGTTTGTTATCGGTTTCGCCTGCAAGCGTCTTCAGTTCATATGTTATATGCCAATTTATTTTGTCAATGATTGAATTCTAACAGCTTGTCGGCTGTTTAAATCCTTTATGTATGGTGGTAATGATATTAAGGTCGTTAACTGAGAAGGCGCTTCACTGGGCTGGATCCATATCAACAGTCAGGGTGCTTTTGACTCTTGAGGATACCCATATTTCATGATGAGTTGTAGTATTACTGTCATTCTTTCAAATGAGGCGAGATTATTGATCGTGGCGGTTCTGATAGCTGCTTAATTACAGCCAACAAAATAGGGGTGGAATTTTCACGCAAATTTGATTTGGGGTAAAGATTTTCTAAGCAAATATCATGGAACAAATTCGTGGTTGGACAATGATAATGTCGAGGAATTGTTCATCGCGAACTGCGAAGAAGTAGTGCGTTTGTGGACTGATAATCGCATTACATATTGCTAATTACTTATATAAGATATATTGATAATTCAATGAGGTCTTTATTTTTGCCAGTGTATAGGTGACGGAATCAAAACAAAAAGTAAAATCAGCTGGATCCGACGGTCTTTGATGTATAAACAACTTTAATCTCCAGCACAGTCGAAGTCAGTGAACGACTCGCAGTACTGGAAGAAGTCGTCGGCTTGCGCTTCCACGGAACAACATTCTTTGCAACATTTCACCTAAAACATAAGGAAAAATGTATGTTTTTACTAGAGCAAATGGTAATGTGATAAGTATGAGCTTTATCTTATTTCAGTATGAACAGATATGTTGACTGTTCTAAGTAAACCCATTCGCAATGAGTTACTGACTGGAATGTATCATTTGTTATCAAAACCATGAGGAACAACTGTTCTCCTCTGAATTTGAGATATTTGAAGAATGTAGCGCTAACTATGAAAGCACATTTGGGGTTAGAACTTCTGACTCAGAGGCTTCGACAGGGGCGTTCAAACGACGCGAAACACTAACGAGTTGCGACCAAGTATATATCTCACCTCATCAATGATATGCAGAGTACTATTATCCAGGCACTTGGCGTACATTCGACGCCCACGGCGCCATCTCTCAGCGTCGCATGTCTCGTAGTATATGTACTGACATGAAAGCAATTGCTTTTTGCATCGGAATTTCATGTTCTGTGGCTGGCATTTGGGGTCAATTAAATCGCGTTTTTGTCGGGACCAGCCGGGTGCAGCGCTATCTGTATAACACATCAGCGATGTAACAAATCGAAATAGGGCTAACCGGATCTTAATGGATATTAATACGTATTTACATGGACATTGAATCATACAACAACGTATAAGTAAGAATGATAATTGATATCATTATTCATTCAGTATTTTTGTTGTGAATCTCATGCATATTAGTCATTCTGCTTGGTGTGACGTCATCATTGTCCGTTATGATTTTGAACCAACTTGTACACTACAATTCTATGTCATATTGTTTTCTGAGAAATTGTTATCACGTCAGAGTAAATTCAAATGCTGGCAATGAGAACGCGTCCAGGTATAAATATACTTTACTTGGAATGCGTATCTTACCAAGACTATGATGAGCGTGGACTCTGGCTCTGTCGTGGAGACGATGTAGCCAGCGAATGGGCTTGTTGGGGCATTCGCGTTTCATGGCATCACTGAGCATGCGCATAACCTCATCTTCCACCAGTCCCCCCATGACCCATTGGTTGACCAGCACGGTAACTTCTCCAGCTTGACTGTCGCTGGCCTGAAAAAGATCGCCATTTTCGGAACAATATTAGACCTTAACTTTGCAAATAGTTTTAGAAGAGAATGTATGATGCATACTTCAGACATATACCTGTGCTTTCTGAAGCGATGATTTGAGTTCCTTAGGTGAACTAGCTTCTCCCATCTCAATCGACTCGGCCAGATCAGTGAGGAAGCAGGACCCTTGTCCAGCCATAACTCGCAGTGTAAGGTTCTGTTACAAAAGCCGTGTATACAATCACATGATGGACCCAAACTTTCTGTTCGCTTTAAGCTTATATGGTAATTTCGTTTGTCTTTAGCTTTCTGGTGATAAACAGAATGTACCGAGCACGCTTCAACGGAATTCGTTTAGCGACATGTGTTTGTAATCAGTAGGGATTCAGGGACGGCCTTGACATTCTTACCAGGTTAAAGTCGTGCACGAAGACAGTAGCTGTGACTTCATTGTGGGACGGTACTTCAATCTTTTCGATATTCTCTTCCTCGTTGATGGAGATATGCTCCTGAAAGTCTACGCCTTGTTCCTCAATGTCTACGTCAAAAGTGCTCTGTACATGAAAACAATTGGATGGATGATTTAACCTTTGAACTTCCATTGCAATGTAATGTAAGGCAACAGGTCGTTGGGGAGTGGCAATTGATCTCATATATTTCGCAAAACCGTAAGCTAGTAGCAAAACTAACCTGATTATATCAATCGATCAATATAAATAATCTGGATGGCATTCTGTAGAATATTAGTGTTGAGGCTAAAAATGTTGGATTCTAGCGATTGTGCCTTAATTCTTAAGTCCTAGTTACGCTCTGGTGGACTCACTCCCTCTTCTTTAGTTGGATGAATATCCAACCAAAAATAAAGACTTATCTTAGCATCAAATGGATCATCCTCGTTAATAAGGTAAGAAAGGAAATAGACATGCTGAATTGTAAATTGAACGATATTACCCCTCAGAGTGATTTTTTTTTCTTAATGTGTTTGGGATAGCACACAACTTAATCTCAAAACGATGTCAACACATTAAACTAGACCGACGTTACGTGTTATGCATCGCTCTAGGTTTGATGACGATTTTTCTCAATGCGTAGTTTCTAATGCGTGTGGATGAAGCGAACATTGAATACATTATCTATAAAAAGAAATTTCTTGACCAATTTTCAAATTGTATGAATGTACGTTTTCCACGGATCATTATGTCTTTAAAACATACAAGAGGGTTGTAAGACTGGTGTCAATTGTAATTAAATTCAATGTAACTTACCGTCGCATCATGAAGAGGCGTTGCTGATGTGAGGCAGACTACGAGTCCAAGCAGGAATAAGGCCCTGTCAATCATCTCAATAAGTCGGCAGATGACCTCGGTTGTCAAGTTTGTTTTCGTTGTCTGCGAAACACTGCAGCGGACACGTCTTCTGGTAGCAGCGAGCGAGCAGTGGGTTTATATAGATGCTCGGGGAGGCGTGAGGTACACAGAATGGAAGGCGGAACTACGGCAGCCATGACATCTCTTTCCGGAAAACTCCTCTATCAATAATCGCACGCTGATGCGAAAACACGCTACTCGCATTATTGCTTCGAAAACCATGGAAACTTCCCTGTCTGTCGCGCTTGGGTGTTTGAAATAAGAACTGAGTGCTGGATAGACAATAACGCAGTACTAATGGTGCTGCACCAACTTATGCATTTCGTTTCCTGATAAGCGCCATGCTGTATTATCACATGGCACCTTTCTCTCATCCTATCAGAATTCGTGAGAAAAGCTCGGACTTAATCTCATGTAACTGTGACCGTGTCTCAATATCACCCAGCTTCACCAAGGGCAGTTTTCACATGGCTAGACTATCAAAGAGGTGCCTGATATCAAGCACACCAGTGTTATAACTGGGGTTTTCTCAAAAGTGCTCTTCTTGCTAAACGTTAATCTGGTTACGTGTTCATCATCTGAAAGTCACGGTATCCGCGTCCGAGTGTGTTTCCCCAGATCATCTGCGTGACCTTGAGGTAACTAACACGTAACGTGGCGGCGTAGTGGTGAACCCACAAATTGTCAAAATTCATTTAACACACACACCAATCAGCTAAGTGGTATAATAACGCTGGCGATCTCGTTCCCAATATTGGGCTTTAACTCCTTTTTAAGAAATGAATGCAGAGTCTTAACATTTCCACAAAATTTAACAAAATTCGCGTTTGGCATCGTTAAGCTCCTCATCGCTTAATTTAGTTTCCTGCACGAGTTACGCTGACTTACGTTGTCGAGGTTTCCACAAAACGAGCTAATTAGAAAAAAATTGGCATAGAGTCAAATTCCACGAAAGCGGGCGCATGAGTCAGGCGTAACCGTATACTTCTGAATGCGCACATTGAATGAATTACCTTGGGTGCCTGTGGTATAAGCCAGCTGGCTCGTGTCTTGAACAGTTGAAGGTGGCTGTCACTTTTGAGAAGTTACAAATCCAAGCACACACACACACACACACACACACACACACACGCGCACACAAACACACACACATGCGCGCGCACACACACGCACACGCACACACACACACACGCACACAAAACACACACAGACAAACACACACAGACACACACGCACACACACGCACTCTCTCTCCCACACACACACACACACACACACACACACACATTCTACAACTGCCTCCCCACCCCAACCGATAAAGACGCAGTGGCGCTGATTTCTTGTCGCTTCTTCGTCGCAGTAAGCAAGTGGTAGCTATTGCTACAATAGACAGAGAGATACTTAGGTATATGAATCGATCACATTTTGCTTATTCAGTATATCAATAAGTTTATTTTTCATTTTTTATGTTAATGATTATATATCTTCCCACTTAGGGTTGGCCCTATTGAGGCTCAAATCTACCCTTTTTATAAGAGAGAATCCTCCCCCCACCCGGGCTTGGCACTAATTCGCCAATTCAATAACCTCTGTTGCTAACCAATAGACGTTCAGGTTTTCAATAAGCTATAAAAAGTTAGAAACACAGAAGTGAAGCAAGACAGTTTAAGTTCACCATGATTGATAATCGCGGGCCTGGTGCTGTGGGTGGCAGATTGTATTGCGATACTGTGTCGTGTCTGACTGACAATATGGTAAGGAAAACCATCTACGTTGGCTGGTGTCAGATGGCTTGTCATTGTGTTTGCCTCCGGTATACTGAAAGCTTTCAGGATGGTGCCTTGTAATATATTAAAGCAATTCTTGGAGGATTCCGGAACAAAAGGTCATTACCTTTTCAATAGACAGTTGATGGGCAGGATAATTCCGGTTGAAGCCTATAAGATTACCATCCATGCTGCGCGAACATATAGTGCTATCGCGTATTTTTTACCACTTCGTTGTCAATTTTTTTCTTCTTCTCCAGTCAAGGTTTTTCGGGCTTTTCTCCGGAACGGCTTAACATTTCAACATGAAATTTTGGGGAATGACAGATCAAGTTGGGACACAACTGCCGATCCAGTTTGACGCGCATGCGCAGTGTTGGAGGCTTATGGGATCGATTTTTCGTCGATTTTTTCCCCCATTTTCTGTAACTATCTCCTCCATAACTACTGCCGTTACGAAGATATGAATACTTATTTTCACCTTTTGTACTTTATATAATGACATATGTTTTAGAGTACCTTTCGCGATTTTTGCTACGAGTTCTCTCCTCGCTGATATCTCTGAAACGGCTGTAGTTACGCACATGAAATTTTGTCAGTATTTAGAACTTGGCCTCGTGATAATGATTGTTACAGTATTTTTAGCATTCACAGTAACAAAAAACAGTAAAAAGGACGATTAGTTTCAAGGTTTTCTACTGCAGCAGCTTAGCGGCAGGCAAACAGCAGGTGCTGTTTAAGTAGGCCAAACCTTACGTAATCGACCAAAGGCCTTGGCTGGGTTTGCATTGACTTGGGTAGAGGGTCATGTCAAAACAGGCTAAACCTTACGTAATCGACCAGAGGCCTTGGCTGGGTTTGCATTGACTTGGGTAGAGGGTCATGTCAAAACAGGCTAAACCTTACGTAATCGACCAGTGGCATTTATCACTTTCGTCGGCTCAATATTGACTTGGCAAAGGGGCACTGTCAAAACATCTAAGCGGCAGTTTATAATAGTGCGCGTTACCAGCTCTTCTCGGTCCGTGTATTTACTGTCTTTTTGTCTCAGCGACAGTGTACACTGGATGTCCCCGTGCAATCAAAGCGGGTATATATACACAAACACACATGCACGCACATATATATATATATGTATACACACAGGCGCTCGGTTTTCGATGCCAAGCTACCGAGCGCCGAGCCGCTATCTATAAATAGCATATATATGTGTTTATTCATAAGTGTGTGTATATATATACATAGATATATATATATATATATATAGATATAGATATATATATATATAGAGAGATATATATATATAGATAGACAGAGAGATAGAGATATAAATAGATAGATATATATAGAAATATATATATACATATATACATATATATACATATCTGTATATATATATATCAATATAAATATATATATTATATATATACACATATATATATATATAGAGATTTTTATATATATATACACATATATGTATATGTACATATATACATATATATACATACATATATATATATATATGCAGAAAGATATATATATACATAGATAGATACATATAGAGAAAGAGACAGAGAGACAGAGAGAGATAAAATAAAGAGATAGAAAGATATAGATATAGAGATACATGTATATAGACAGAGAGATATACATACAGAGATATAGATACAGAGAGATATAGAGATATATATATATAAATATACATAGACACAGATATATACATATATATATATATAAAATATACATATACACATATATATATAAAAATAAATATATGTATATAAATACATGTATATATATATATATATATATATATATATATATATATATATATATATATATATATATATATATATATATATATATATATATATATATATATATATATATATTTTTATACACGTATGAGTCGACTAAACCTGGATGTGCTATCTTCACCGCGGGTCGACCAACTTGACTTGTGAATGTCATTCGTTCCAGAGCCTTTGTTATTTCGTCTTGACTTCATCTCCTTTCAAATTGGAAATGACTAATGTTGCCATACCTTCATGAGACACTTATCGAAAAAATGTGTTCCAGAAAATTTTTTAACCAAAGAATTCGTCTCCATCGGTTGCTATATGGCGTTGTATTTCAATTGTAAATATTATAAAGCCACCGAAAGAAATGTATCAACTTTAAACAGATAAATCGGAAAAAACATTGCCAACACACGACTCAAGTAGTGAAGCTACAGCACGCGGGGTGAGGGGTTAGTGCTCGGGTTTTGGGGATGACGCGGTCGGAGAGAGCGAGAGAGAAAGCTGAAAGTGTAAACCAATGTCAGGAGCATACAGTTGAGAAGAGTTGGTAGAGTCAGATTGGGCGGTAAAAGTAACAAATAAATTTCTCAGATAAAAGCAGCAGTTTTCGGTGATATTGTACAATTCTTATTTCGTTTTCGTATGGTTGCTGAAATATTACTCCCTCCCTTAAATCATCGACAATTTATAAACATAGGGGCATTGAAAACGTCTACCCGGATTTGTTGACAACAATAACCAGCTAGCGACAAGATCGAGTAACTACGCATGCGCTCTTAATTCATTATTTGTTATTGTAGGTCAAACTCTATTCGTTTCTTGTCACATTTGGCTGAAATAGGGTTTCATATTTTGGTTGTATTATGTTAGCTTCTGAGCATTACATCTCTCAGTCGCTCATTGAAATAATATGGTACGTAACGGTAAAGATTAAAGAATCGAATGATTAATCTTTAATATCAGAATTAATAATACTTTCACCCCCCAACAAACGCATACATGCACGCATACCGCAAACACATACACACACCACCTCTCATCTTTCCACCCCAATCCCCCCCCACCACCCCGCAACACCCCAAAAGTTAAAGTTAGATTTACAACCTTTCGGCCACTCGGGGTTTGGGGTGGAAAGATGAGAGGTGGTGGTGGGGGGGGGGGGGGGGTTTGGGGTGGAAAGATGAGAGGTGGTGTGTGTATGTGTTTGCGGTATGCGTGCATGTATGCGTTTGTTGGGGGGTGAAAATACCCATAATATCCTCAAATGTAGGTTAAACAAGAAAGAGTTAGCAATCGGTGCACAGGTCTAGATGTACCACACTGCTCCTCTGTAATCTAGCAACTTAATTTATCGGTTCATATGTTAGATCAATCTGACAATAATTTTGTTCAATCGATTTTGCTATGTGCTTTACTTTACAATTCTAGAATAAGACTGTACTGGTTTAAACTTCTCTTTGTACACTATGTGACGTAATCACTGCTTATTTATTTTGTTAATATGGACCACTGTACTGGCAGAAATGTCTGAAATAAAGCCCATCTATATATCTATCTGCCCATGCTTACGGGTATCATTATAATTTTTTTACCATCAGGAAGGCAAGATTTCAAACGTTGTTATTAATGAGAATTTGACGAAAAAATACATGTTGGCAATTTTCAAATACACCCAAAAAGTACATAAAAAATAGATACACAAACACCAGATAATTCTATATTTTCAGTGAGAGAACTGTGACCTGAAAAGTCATTTATTGATCAGCATGAGTGACTAAGGAATTGATACTGCATCATGACCACTTTGATTCATTATGACAGCGTAAATACTCTCATCTCTGGGCAGTTTGTCTTATTGTTTCAAGTGCATGTGTACTTGGGAATGACAGTATTTTGACAACACGTTCGTTTCTGGCCGTCCATCTGGTCGACGTTGAAGGTAGCCCTACAAGACGTCTGAGGTATTTATTTATATAACCGTTCGACCGGAGCTACATTAAAGGAAGCTGGAGACGGGAATTTTCAATCTCTCCCTGCTTATGATCTGTATGATAGCACACGCGAGGATAACGCGAGGAATGCAAGGTGATACAATAATTGTTATATTTCAATGTAGACCTACAGTACTGAGTAGGGCTCTATGTCTGCTATTTCAATGTTCTGTTCGTGTTGAGGATGTCAGAGTTGTTCATATACTAACTCTATACACTTAAGAGCACCCCCCCCCCCCCGGGTATATGACAGCGTGACGTCGTGCACGGCTAGGTATTGCCGTGGAATTTTATACAATTATAACTTAAACGTCCTATCACTTATACTATAGGGCTAAGCGTAGGCTAAGCGTTTAAGTGTATATCTTTGTTTTTAATTGAAATATACAGAGAGAACAACTCTGACATCTAAGCAATACCAAGACCTCAAAGATCTGAATAATAAAGTCTGAACATTGACCTTAAACAGGTTAAAGTGTGATGGTCATTAATGGACATTATTTGATTGATGCAAGCCCTATGTGAATGTATCGTGTCCACATAGACGTCATGTAGGACTAGACTGATGCATCTATAAATGACTGTGACATAAATTAAAGTAATCAGAATTTGTTTGATTTAAATTTGTGTGAACCATCTTTATGAATTCTAAATAGAGCCTGCCTCTTATGTGTTTGGTGTGATTTAGTCATACATAGTCTCAGCATGTAGTAATCAGGAATTCCCTCTTGCTGAGACCATGGAGTAATGAGGGATACTTGGTGTATGATGAACAAAGCATGTCTGCTACTTGTGACCTTGATTTCCAGTTGTTTGATTTGATAATGATCTCTGTGGTGATATACTCCGTCTTGAGACTCATTTATGCATCATGTTTCAGAGCACTTGTGTGATTGTATACGCAGGCACTCAGTGGTAGACAGTCAGATATTGTGAGACTGAAGATAACTCTCTCACAACTGCCAGTCATGGAGACAGAGAGTTTACATATGCTTTACCGGATCTGCATGCAACCTCTACAGATCTACGAAGCCACAATGAAGCTTCTCAATGCCGGAGCCGCTGTCAATTGTCCTGATGAAAAAGGGCTTCAACCTCTAGCATTGCTTCTTCTTCATGTGAACAGAGGTCTGAGATATCATCCCTACACCATCCCAGAGTTAGAATCTGTGGAGAATTGGCCGGGAAATCGGGAACGTCTCGAGCAGATCTGCATTCAAATTGACCGCGAGTACCAGGAGCAGGTGAAGATGAGTATGGCAGCTCTGCTGCGACATGGAGCCGATGTCAAGGCACTACCGCAGGTGATACCAGCAGTGTTACAGACAGGGGACTGGGCTGTGGCCTTCGAACATAAGCTCGTCCAGTCAGAATGCCGCTGGAACTTACTCATTAACACGAGCATGGAGTACAGCACATACCATGTGTTTAATCCTCTCTCTAAACATTCAATGACGAACTCGGTGGATATATGCACCTTACATATAGCAGCATGGCGGGGAGACGCTACAGTTCTCGCTATGCTAATCCAACATGGCGCCCAAGTCACGACCAAAGCCATAGATGGAAGAACAGCTCTTCATTTCCTTTACATATACTGCAACAAGCCATGTGACCTAGTCCGATGCACCAAGATTCTCATTGACGCAGGTTGTGATGTCCACTCACTGGACTCAAAGGGCCGGTCGCCCATACACCTGTTACTGTACCACGTTCTCACCAAGCGATCACACATCAAGTACCTGGCTAATGCATACACTGTCGATGGCTTCCGGGAGTTTCTCTGGGACACTGATAACATTCACAATGAAGTTAAGGAGTGTGTGGGACTGCTGATGGAGGCTGGGGCAGATGTGGATCTAGAGGTAAGGTCCTTAATCAGGTTCACTGCTTACTTCTGGTGCAGTGCACAGCAGCATTCATATCTATAGTTATAATTGAAATAGGTAGCACATATCAGGGTCGACATTAGTGAGTAGTCTTGATGTGGCTTTGTTGGCAGGGCAAGTCAGCATTGCAAGTACTCTTTGAATGTCTGGAGCAGTCACTTGAGAGCTGTGATGAGGAATTCCAGACTCTGGGCCACTATCTCGTCCCCTACCAGTATCGCCTGGCCCCCATTGTCGACTTCACTCAGTACCTCATCACAAAGGGATCAAAGGTTATTCTGTTTATTTATCTCAAACATATGTATCTGCAGTTTTATCACGTTATGATATGGATGTCTATGACACATTATGATTCGTTTTATAGAAATGTGTTACATCACTCCAAACAAAATATGTGAACAGGCCATCTGTGTGCATCACGCTGCCTGTCATACTGTCTATTTTAAAACAACATGAAATTTACTGTTTAATTTCGGGAACTGTTGGCTCGACCAGTAAGATATCTCTATTTCTTTAGCATGAACCATGATATGTAATTCCTTGACCCAGTAAAACTGTAGATCCATGTGATGTTGTTAATTTTATGGAAGCGCCACCTGGCTGTGGGCTTGTTCGGCGCATAGCCTGTCAGAGTGAGCCCTCTTTGTGCAGTTATAAGCTCTTTGGTTGCATACTGTGTTTGGAATGCAATTTTTTCAATACTACCAAGCTGTTTTCAGATTTGTTGGAATATTTCTACCCATTATGATTGTTGAATGTTACCATGTCAATGCAGGCCACTGCCATAGGTTGTCACGGACAGACCCTGTTACATAAACTCATGCTGAGTGTGAGGAATCTTTCTCTTGACGAGAGCCTCAATCCCCCAGAGCACCTGCTACAAAGTTTCCATATGCTGCTCCAGCACAACGTCAACCCTAATACCCAGGTCAGTCACCCGCAAACCCTAATACCCAGGTCAGTCAGCCATCAACCCCAATGCCCAGGTCAGTCAGCAATCAACCATGATTACCTAGGTCAGTCTGCCATCAACCCTAATACCCAGGTCAGTCAGCAATCAACCATGATTACACAGGTCTGTCAGCCATCAACCCTAATACCCAGGTCAGTCAGCCATCAACCCTAATACCCCGGTCAGTCAGCCATCAACCCCAATACCCAGGTCAGTCAGCAATCAACCATGATTACCTAGGTCAGTCAGCCATCAACCCTAATACCCAGGTCAGTCAACCACAAACCCCAATGCCCAGGTCAGTCAGCAATCAACCATGATTACCTAGGTCAGTCAGCCATCAACCCTAATACCCAGTTCAGTCTGCCATCAACCCTAATACCCAGTTCAGTCAACCATCAACCCTAATACACAGGTCAGTCAGCCATCAACCCCAATACCCAGGTCAGTCAGCAATCAACCATGATTACCTAGGTCAGTCTGCCATCAACCCTAATACCCAGGTCAGTCAACCACAAACCCCAATGCCCAGGTCAGTCAGCAATCAACCATGATTACCTAGGTCAGTCTGCCATCAACCCTAATACCCAGGTCAGTCAACCACAAACCCTAATACCCAGGTCAGTCTGCCATCAACCCTAATACCCAGGTCAGTCAGCCATCAACCCCAATACACAGGTCAGTCAACCACAAACCCTAATACCCAGATCAGTCTGCCATCAACCCTAATACCCAGGTCAGTCAGCCATCAACCCCAATACCCAGGTCAGTCAGCAATCAACCATGATTACCTAGGTCAGTCTGCCATCAACCCTAATACCCAGGTCAGTCAGCCATCAACCCTAATACCCAGGTCAGTCAGCCATCAACCCTAATACCCAGGTCAGTCTGCCATCAACCCTAATACACAGGTCAGTCAGCCATCAACCCCAATACCCAGGTCAGTCAGCAATCAACCATGATTACCTAGGTCAGTCTGCCATCAACCCCCTAATACCCAGGTCAGTCAACCACAAACCCCAATACCCAGGTCAGTCAGCAATCAACCATGATTACCTAGGTCAGTCTGCCATCAACCCTAATACCCAGGTCAGTCAACCATCAACCCTAATACCCAGGTCAGTCTGCCATCAACCCTAATACCCAGGTCAGTCAGCCATCAAACCCTAATGTCAGTGCCATCTGCCATCCCTAATACCCAGGGGTCAGTCAGCCATCAACCCTAATACCCAGGTCAGTCAGTCATCAACCCTAATACCCAGGTCAGTCAGCCATCAACCCCAATACCCAGGTCAGTCAGCAATCAACCATGATTACCTTGGTCAGTCTGCCATCAACCCTAATACCCAGGTCAGTCAACCACAAACCCCAATGCCCAGGTCAGTCAGCAATCAACCATGATTACCTAGGTCAGTCAACCACAAACCCCAATACCCAGGTCAGTCAGCCATCAACCCCAATGCCCAGGTCAGTCAGCAATCAACCATGATTACCTAGGTCAGTCTGCCATCAACCCTAATACCCAGGTCAGTCTGCTTTTAGCCCTAATACCCAGGTTAGTCCACCACCAACATTAATGCCTAGGTCAATAGCTCCTGTGGTTTTCAAACTTTTCTGTTATAGATGTCATTCTTTTGTAAACCATGATTACCTAGGTCAGTCTGCCATCAACCCTAATACCCAGGTCAGTCAACCACAAACCCCAATGCCCAGGTCAGTCAGCAATCAACCATGATTACCTTGGTCAGTCTGCCATCAACCCTAATACCCAGGTCAGTCAACCACAAACCCTAATACCCAGGTCAGTCAACCACAAACCCCAATACCCAGGTCAGTCAGCCATCAACCCCAATGCCCAGGTCAGTCAGCAATCAACCATGATTACCTAGGTCAGTCTGCCATCAACCCTAATACCCAGGTCAGTCTGCTTTTAGCCCTAATACCCAGGTTAGTCAACCACCAACATTAATGCCTAGGTCAATAGCTCCTGTGGTTTTCAAACTTTTCTGTTATAGATGTCATTCTTTTGTAAACCATGGTTACCTAGGTCAGTCTGCCATCAACCCTAATACCCAGGTCAGTCAACCACAAACCCCAATGCCCAGGTCAGTCAGCAATCAACCATGATTACCTAGGTCAGTCTGCCATCAACTCTAATACCCAGGTCAGTCAACCACAAACCCTAATACCCAGGTCAGTCAACCACAAACCCCAATACCCAGGTCAGTCAGCCATCAACCCCAATGCCCAGGTCAGTCAGCAATCAACCATGATTACCTAGGTCAGTCTGCCATCAACCCTAATACCCAGGTCAGTCTGCTTTTAGCCCTAATGCCCAGGTTAGTCAACCACCAACATTAATGCCTGGGTCAATAGCTCCTGTGGTTTTCAAACTTTTCTGTTATAGATGTCATTTTATTAATTATCAGCTTTGGACAGCAGATTTACAGGATTCTGGACGAAAGTTTCAGTAACTGTGTCTTGAGTCAATAATTTGTCACTTGGCGCTTAATATTTTGTCTATTATATTCAGGACAACCTGGGGCGGTCTGTGCTGGATTACCTGTTTGACTCGGTGACAACGCGACCAGACAGTGTGGGTCGTTACCTGCCTGTCATCGAACTCCTCGTTCACCACCAGATGGACGTGAATTTACAGGACAAACACGGTTCCACGGTGATGCACCGGTTACTAGGCAACGCCATGAACCCCTCTCATCTCCACAGGTCAGGATCACGAGGCTAGGCCTACATGTATGAAATCATCAATAGAACTGATTTTTGGCTAGAGGTTTTCATCTGCCATGAGTTTCTATATTTGTTTTATACAGTTAAGTTGCTTAGAATGAGTGACTAAATGTTCTCCATGTTTTCCAAGAACAGTCAGTGCACACTAACTGATAGTGTGATATGGGGCTGGCTACACTTCTCTTGTATGCACTAGTTTATCAGCCCTGTCTGCTCTGTCTGTAAAGCAGAAAGGAAGGGTTTGAGCTTTGTTCTTGATAAGAGCTTGTCATATTCCTTTGCTCCAGCATCAATCTGAGTTATTGGGAGAAAAACCTATCTTTTGTAATGTAAACCAAGGAATGATAGCACATTTTTTTTATCTACTGTTCAGCAACGCTTATCATATACCTTCACTCCAGTGTCCGTCTGTACGTCTGTTTTGTTAGACCGTCTGTCAGTTCGTAAACTTCCACGGTTCCTCTTTTAAAAAACGAATGAGCTGCCCAAAAAGGACTTGATACATGGTCTTTGCATGATAAAAATCTTTTACTTCTGAGTTGTTATTGAAAATATCTTGCACCATTAAAACCCAATGTAGTGTCATGATTTTTGGTCTCTTGTTTTTTTAAAAAATGATTATCTTTATCTGAATATTCATAAGCTAAATAGTGAAATTGAAGTTATGATTGGATGGTTTCATGATCTAATTGTGACGTTGTATGTTTGTCTCAGTTTGCTGTGTGTCTTGTTCCGAGCCGGAGCACGAGTCAGTATAGCTGATCAGGATGGAAAGTTCGCCCTCAACAAGCTGCTATCTCTCCACGTCTTTCACCATGACCCCCTCCACCTGGGAGCCCTACGACAGGACCTCCATCGCTACCTCATCACCATGGAAATGGTCGCTTCCTGTATGTCGAGCCCGGCATTGAACATTGTCATAGGTGGGTACCAGCACTCGGGCTTCTGTGGTCTCGTATGTACAGAACAATGCCCTGTTTACATCCTGCTCTCGACTTTCACGAAGGAACCACGACGCTTGCAGCTGCTGTGTAAGAATTGTATCATGCAGGTGATGGGCAGGAGATACCTCAACGGCTGTCAACAGCTCCCTCTGCCAACAGAAATTATCAACTTCTTATGGAACTTCCAGACCAGCTAGCTGATATAGTTGCTGTGGGTAATTGTATGGAGTGCCATGTGTTGCTTTACACTCTTGATATTATACCTAGGCAAGACTTAGTCAATGCCATGTTATGTTTTACCCTTCCTATTTTGCAGTATTTTATGAGATAATAATGTTATGAAAGTCATCAGTGTGCAATCTCTGGTTGTGAGTGGGTCGGCCTTGATCTCTGTCAATCGTGGCTTTATATTGTGTCAGTATTAGTCTAGTTGACATTGGCCTTCTCACATCTACCTTGTGATGATCCCCACTTGTTGATATCAACAACATGCCAACGCAATTTTATGTAGCCCTCATAACACCTGCGTATTTGCTCTTATCAACAATGTGTTCTTTTGAAATGGAGTTTCCCATTTATACATCGCTCACTGTCTGAGTGGACTGTAGTATTTGCCAGACCAAGAAGTAGAAGAGCATAACCAGAACCACGGAGATATCACTGCATAAACAACTCCCATAATGCCCTTTTGTACTGCAGGATGTCTACTACAAATGGCTGTGCCGACCTATTATTGGTGATATCTAAAAATGCTATAGGTTGTATGATAAATATATATATATATATATATATATATATATATATATATATATATATATATATATATATATATATATATATATATATATATATATATATATATATATATATATATATATATATATATATATATTTATGTTTTTACATATAGATTTGTTTGTTTGCTTATGTTTGCTTCTGGTAAGCCATGAATTTTGTTGCTGCGTTATCCAATGCAAGAACATCATGAGTTTGATGATGTGATGAAGAGTATTCCTATGGAGAGCCAGTCTTTTTACGCAGCGGTAGAACCCTAGTCCCTTTTGCTGTCTGCTTTTCTTTCTTGATTAACTCCAGTTGTTTCTGGGATGACATTGGGTGTATTTGTTTCTTGTTATGTGTGCCAGATCATTGCCATGTGTTGTTACTAGGAGATTATGATGAGACACAGTGTTGTCTAGTGTTGTGCAGTGATAAAATGGAATCATATCTGTAGTGACTTGTTGTGCATTGTCTGATTATTGTGGGATGGTTGTGCAGGAGATGGATTTGTGGTTAAGTGAATTCTACTATGAGCAATTACACCTGTGTTACATATGGGGACATTGTTATATGCTTAATACATCACTGGCTGGCTACATCATTAAATGATTATATAACTGACTATCATAGACTGACTATATTACTCACTGGCTATATCATTGACTGGCTATATAACTCACTGGCTATATTACTCACTAACTATATCACTCACTGGCTATATCACTCACTGGCTTTATTACTCACTAACTATATCACTCACAGACTATATTACTCACTCGCTATATCACTGACTGGCTATATTACTCACTGACTATATCACTCACAGACTGTATCACTCACTGGCAATATCACGCACTGGCTATATTATTAATTGCTTATATAACTTACTGACCTTCATTGACTGGCTATATTACTCACTGACTTTATCACTCACTGGCTTTATCATTGGGTGGCTATATCATTAACTGGCTATATTACTCACTGGCTTTTTTACTCACTCTCTATAATATTCACTGGTTGTATCACTGACTGGTTATTTTACTGACTATATCACTCACTGACTATATTACTCACTGGCTATATCATTGGTTGGCTATATCATTCACTGGTTATATCACTGACTGGCTATATTACTCACTGACTATATCACTCACAGACTGTATCACTCACTGGCAATATCACACACTGGCTATATTATTAATTTCTTGTTTAACTTACTGACCGTCATTGACTGGCTATATTACTCACTGACTTTATCACTCACTGGCTATATCATTGGATGGCTATATCATTGACTGGCTATATTACTCACTGGCTATTTTACTCACTGTCTATATCACTAACTGGCTATATTATTCACTGGTTATATCACTGACTGGCTATTTTACTGACTATATTACTCACTGGCTATATCACTCACTGGCTATATCATTGACTGGCTATATAACTGATTGGCTATATCACTGGATGGCTATATAATTCCCTGGCTATATCAATGACTGGCTGTATCACTGTATGGCTTTATAATTTACTGGCTATATCACTGACTGGTTATATCACTGACTGGCTATATCACTGGATTGCTATATCATTCACTGGCTATATCATTGACTTGCTGTATCACTGACTGGCTATATCATTGGCTGGCTATATATTGATTGGTTTTATTATTGGCTGGCTATATCACTGACTGGCTATATCATTGGATGGCTATATAACTGATTGGCTATATCATTGACTGGCAATATCACTAACTTGCTATATCACTGACTGGCTATATCACTGAATGGCTATATCACTCACCGGCTGTATCATTCACCGGCTATATCATTGACTGGCTATATCGCTGACTGGCTATATCACTGACTGGCTATATCACTGACTGGCTATATCACTGGATGGCTATATCATTGGAAGGCTTTATCATTGACTGGCTATATTACTTAGTGGCTATATCATTGACTGGCTGTATCAATGGCTGTTGCTCTGGCGGATTTGTTATTATTCTCCTAGCTGTATGTAAATGGTCAAATTAGGGTGATGTGTTTCACTAGGTGCTCCTGTGAAGTAAGCATACTCCCCTGTTCGCAAATTAGCTGTATGTTAATTTCGCTATTGTTGTTGTAGCATCAGGGTGTTTTCTGATGGCGCTACAGTTGGGACGTCGCAAGTGCTCCTTACTTGCATTATGATTTAGAAATTATACATCATAATGCCTCTGGATAAATAATGATGTCCCAGATTTGAGGGCCAGGGTGTTTACTAGACCATTTACGACATTCTAGAAGCCACATCAAAGTGTATCTGAATATTTGCGAATGTAACCTTGTGAATTAGTTCAAGGTCAGTGATAATCTTTCAAACGATGGTCCTACCAAACTTCAAAATTGGGCTAATAGATGTTCTGGTAGAAGCAATAGAAATTCCATTTCCCAATTGACCTTGACAAAGTTGTTTTTTTATATATTCACACCAGAAAGTCAAGCACATCTTAATGTTAGGACACAAAGATATATAGATGTGAGAGAAGCCCATGAAAGACAAGCACCAGGTGATTTGTGGTTAATAACCAAATGTGTCACCCCTGTTTACAAGCGGATGTATGGTCACCCATGTAGAGATATATGTCACTGGGAACATATGGAACCAGTTTTACTGAATTTGTGAAAGTGTTTCAGTGGATTTACGTTTGTATCTCAATTTGTGTATTTACCTAAAGTGTATCGTGTGTAGTCATCTTACTCTTGGGGCAACCCAACACGTCATTTCGGCTACCTATCGCCTCCCTTCGTCCACGTTATCGTCAAAACCAGTACGCGGTTCACCTTAATGTCCCCAGCATACACGGATTGATGTCAAAACTAGGCAGCTTCTGAATTAGTCGTGTTCGTAAAACTAAGTCTTCTGTAAGTAAAATGAGCTCGTTCTAATTCAGCAGATCACTAATATTCCACGTTTTTTTGCAAGATATCGGATATTTAGTCATAAAATCTATTCTGTTCTTGAAACTTGATTTCCTCCACATCCGTTTTTTGTAACAAAATATATGTTGACGATGTGGATAATATGGGTAATTAGGGCCTCATTACCTACGGGGAATCAGGATCAACACGAAACATTGTATGACAAAAGTCATATTACACCTTGACTCGAAACATGATGACTGGATCGTGTGAGTGCTCTGTGATCACTGTGTGGTGTTGGCGTGGTTATCTAAATATATACGAGCCCAGCTATATGCCACGCATGCGTCCTCACTGGTGCAGTATCTTTTACCGTTGTGATAAAGCAGGGTGCGTGCGCTCCCTTTCCATGATCCAGCCGCAAACTATAAAGCTACATATAGAGTGTAACATTGGCACCGGAAACCGAGCGTCTGTGATTCAAGCCTCGAAATACAAGAGAGAGTTGTTAAAATGATGAGAAGCATAATGAAACAGACGACTCACATATTGCTGCGGCTTTGCATTTGGCACAAACGCGGTAGATCACTTTATTGCTCCGAGTGAACAAAGTAAACACACTTATGAGTACACAGATAACAGTTGTGAGTGGATACGATGAAAGAAGAAGCCACGCCCGGTTATAACAATGCTACTAATGTCAAGCGACACCTACAATACACTATATTGGCGAAAACAAATAACAAATAGAATCAATAATAGAATATATTCATAAAAGAGAAAATGTAGCAAAATTTGCAAGTAAGTGAGGACTACAGTTGATGGTGGCAGGCTTGGATATAGCCCCAGAGACTGCCTTTGACACGTGCGGAATGAGTGTAACGCCCTGAACGTCTCAGTAGATATATAACCGTTTGGCACAAAGCTGTTTTACTTGCTCAGGCATTTTGAAATGGACGTAATGCGGTCGCACATCTGCTTGGTGCCCTGGCGACCGCGCCGTATCTTTTGACAGCACAGGCCTTCCATACACTGGGCGGTGTCGCTGCAGGAAGTACCTGAGACGCAGCAACATGTCAAGACGCAGCCAATGGGAAAAAGTGCAACAAAGGCCTAAGCTCATTTACATAAGATACTCCAATATAATATATATATATAAATATATATATATATATATATATATATAGATATATATATATATATATATATATATATATATATATAGAGATATATATATATATATATATATATATATATATATATATATATATATATATATATATATATATATATATTCATAATATATAAATGGCTATATATATATATATATATATATATATATATATATATATATATATATATATATATATATATATATATATATATATATATATATATATATATATATGTATATATATATATGTATATTTATATGTGCATGGAAGTTGTATTGAGTACCGAGTCGGCCGTTGCCAGCCACTAGGGGTTGGTACATGGGTTTCTGTATGGGTGGCAGGTGCTCCCTTGCGACACAGTAGTGGTAGGCAGTACTGCGGAGAGGTACACAAGCCTTGTCGGAGGGACAGTCACCGCTGGAGGAACACTCGCGGAGGTCCTTTTCCTTCACGCATACGCCAGGAACCTCGGGGTTATCTGATGGCACATATATATATATATATATATATTCATATGAGGTCATGATAAAATTACGATTATCAGCGGGTCGGGATCTATGCGATCTAGTAGGCTCTATCTATGGGAAAAGCGCGTGTGGGTTGGCAGGAGGGTGCGCTTAGGACTGAGGTATAGTGTAGGACACTCTTGCTTTCTTCCTCTTTTTCTTTCGTCCTCCCTCCCTCCCTTTCTCCTTCCCTCCCTCTCCCCATCTCTCCCTCCCTCCCTACCTCCATCTCTCTCCATTTCTGTTTTACTTTATTTCACGGTGATCCATACCTATCTTTATTTTTTTCCCTTCTTCCTCTCTCGTTGCCTCTCTCTCTATTTTCTCTCATTCATTCTCTCACTATACCATATACGCACACACTTTCGCCTTGTGCGTTGACTATGAAATAGAACTATAAAAAGTACTAAAACTGTACAATATGATAGCCGCCTCGACCTGCACATTCCGTGGCTAGTCAGTGCCTTCTATGAGTCAGTCTAATTGCAATACATAATTTCAGGTTAACATTGTGGATGTCCACATTACAACGCCGTTTATTCGGGCTGCATATTTATGTAGCTTATTGATAAGCTTTACAAAATATCCTCCGAGTTTATCTGGTCGCTTAAGGTCCGAATTTAACCAATCCTGAGCATGCAAATCAGGGTCATGTGACTCATGCTTTCAGGGGGAGTTGCCAAGAGAACGTTGGCAGAGGTCAATACTCGTTAAGTCAGTTCTGTCTAGTATTTATCAATGCAACAACTATTTGGAATATAACAAATGAAAGGATGTAGCTTCTTAAATGGTTTGGAAGAAAAATGATGTAAAAGAATGATGAGGCAAATGGTTTTCACGAGGAGTAGTTAGACCGAGTAACATTGGTCGTAGATAATGTATTTGATACACCGGAAATTGAGACATCGCCTGGTTGTAGTATTAACATTGCAAACATCGGAAGTAGTGATTGATAATGATGTTCGCATGCGAGACAAATGTGGGAAAATCACCGGGCAAAATGGTGTAAAAAGGCGCAGGTTGACACTATGACTGCAAAGTGTCAATGAGCTAAAATGGCATTCAAAGAGAGAAAAAATATACATGAGCGTAGCATTGGATTGGACGCGTAGTAATTTGACTACTCACTCGTCGTTGCTGGCAATGGGAATACCATTTTAATAAAATAGAACCAAGGAATACATACTGTATCATTGATTATTTATAAATCAACAAATAGTTTTATTGTTACAGTATATATCGTTTATACTGTATAACAATAATGAAATTATTGAATATGGAAAACCAACGAGAACAGAGCAGACGGACTGACCTTGGTCATCGTCTGCCCCTCTTCTAGCTAAAACGAGGCAGATATGTAAATTACTCATTAATCGGCTGAAAGCGTGCAAAACATTGTACGCATGGGCAATTCAACTTGCAAATAAAATACAGCAAGTTAGTAACTAAGAAAGGTAGCATGGCTGCAAACGTAGCGCTCGACACTGAGACGGGGAACAATTCACACAGGCTCAGAACACAACAAGGCGTGTCATACATTGAACGTGAGTTACATTATCAGCGCCTTGTCACTCTGGCACCTCTTGTTGAAAGTTACATCATATGACATCAGTTATTAGGAATAAACTTTTATTTTCCGAATCTCATTCTGGAAAAGATGAATTATTTTTTGATGCATTATATTTTGTCCACTATTTATGCGACTAAAACTATTTATTTTCTTAGTCACGAGATTTAAGCTTGACTGTTACTTACCCAAATAGTTGTCGTATGCCGCACAAACGTAACTATGGCAACACTCGTGGGTACTGAAGCATCTTCCGTCACCCCCTGTACACTAAACACAGTTTCTCAGTAAGAATCAGGATTTAAACATTAAAATGACTAAAATGATGAATAAAAACAGTAATTGGAGCATGTGAGCACCCTGCCCAATACATATATGACCACTTTCGGTACGTTAAAGATAGGTTTCACAGCGTAATGTAAGATTTCATTTGCCCAAGCCATGCTATTAGAAACCATCGGGGTTGGCCATAGACATCGCTCGCTGGTCCAGTCGGACAACACTCGTTCCCGTTTGCACGCATTAATCATTTGCGCATCAAGGTCACTAAAGCCAGCCTAATCGTCACCAAGAAGAGACTTGAAGCGACAGATCCTCACTTGACGGAATATTCCGGGATGGAAGGCAGTAGATTCGCCCGTTATGGCATCCACGGGCCCTAGGTAATTGCTATGTATAGGATGTTAATGGTGTTATGAATGTCAGCGAGGGCTGGACATCATACAGAGAAAGGCCACTTCCAGATCCCAAACGCATTGATCCACAGAACTTGCGTCATTGTAAGCAATAAGGCAGCCGATACATAAAATCAATGATTCACTGGTGTGTCATCTCGACAAGATATGGTAAGCAGCGTCTAGTTTGATGTTTGTGAGCGGTGTGAGCAGTAGAGGGGGTGTGTTGGGAAGTGGGGGAGGGGGGGGGGGGGGGAGTATGGACGAGGGTTGTTGAGGAGGAAGGGCGGGACAAATCAGGTTCACAGACACGGTGCGGCAGACACGCGTAGATGTCACCAGCCCAAAGAGGTCAGCTACTCACGCCAACGGCCTTGAAAGGCTACGCGTCAAATGACCATCGCTCTGATCTAAGTGGCAGAAGTGAAAACAGCGAATGCAATTTATCGCCAATCAATGTCACTCCCTTGAGGAACACGTCCGATGATCCTCGTGCCCCGTCGAAGCAGAGATCAATAGTTGAGGGTACTAGGGTCTGAGATAGTGTGGGCTTAGAGCACACTGGTAGCATCGGGTTCGCAAGCTCTCAAGCCACGTGTTACAGTCACTCAACATCCGACAACACCCTACCTGATGAACTCACGTCACACTAATAGACAGAGATGTTTCCAGAAAAACATTATTATATAAAAGAAAGTTTGTAATTAATGGTAACCATGTGAGTATCAACTATGTTATGTTGCCCCTGACAACGCTCCAGTGATTAGCCACACAAATCCACACTTAAATGTTCTCGTCCAATATTTGCATAAAATTGCGGAGATTTGCATAATTATTGAAGAATAATACATGTAGATGCTAAAAAGCTAGCAGTGTGTGTATGCAGGGAGAGATCATGGTGGAGAGGGGAATGTTCCCGTACCAGCAATCCGGGTAGCGTAGGAGCATGTTAATAAGATCAACATGACACGAGAGCTGAGTTGACAGTCAGATTTGTAGAAGACTGATTGCTATTGCCTTGTAACATCAGACATGCGACTCCATTACATAACCTGATTATTGTATGAAGGTGTTTTATGGGAACTCTATCTCTCCCTTTGTATGGTAAACCTTTGCTTCCTGCATGTTATGGACAAACCTTGCTCCCGGTATGGTAAGTATGTACGCTCCGTTAGGCTATAGAGAGCTTAGCACTCGTGCTTGTGTTTTCGTTAAACCATATATGTTAGCGGTAAACCTGTGCTTGCTTCATAGCATCGTCGAGAGCCTTGTGCGTTTACACAGTTTATCTACACACGAATTCGTTCCCGTTTGATACACATAATCATTTCCTGGGTGGTGATGGCTCAAAAGGTAGCATTTGTGCCACTAAGCTTCGTTGCTCAAGGTCACTCTCCTTAATACAAAATATCCTGTAGAAAGATCAGCATTTGTGCCACTAATCTTCACTGATCGAAGACGGTGGTCAAAGCTAAGAAAATTTGCCGAATGCTAACCCTCCACGTGGTAAATAAGATACACCTGTCAGGGCCATTTACACCTGCCAATTTTATTTTCAGAGTTACAAACGAAAACCGTATATGCAAAAATTAAATTTACTCATGACATTTCTGCCGTAACAGATCCAAATTATATATTACATAATTCCATAGGCCATATGTTTAACTTGCGCTCATCTGGGCTCAGCGAAACGCAAAATGCCGAGATACGATGATACAATTGTAGTTTTTGTCTTGTTTGACTCACAAACATTACCTAAACATTCATTTATAGGGCTACAACTTAATACCACAAATCCGGCAGACTGAACCTCTCAATGAAGAGTTCCTATAGCATTGACATACAAGATAAGTACTTGCATCTGGTATTCTAAAATGTTTCTAACTGAGAAGTCCTTCATATGTTATAGCCCCAGTCTTTCACTAAATAACATATGCATATTTCACCTAAACTATATGTGGTCACCCAGATATTGACTGCCAAACCCGACCAGTTTGCTACAGAGTAAATATGTGAAAGAATCAATGCTAGTCGCTAACAGGGACGATCGATGTAGGTGTACAGACTGAGTCAGGGTATCAGAATATCACACAAAGCGGGAGTTGTGAGTCGGCTGGAAGATTTGGCTTCATTTCCGCTGTCTTGTAGCTAAAATACACCCGTATCTTGAATCAGCTTCATTCGCGAAAAGAATAACGTGCAACACTCTTTAAAAGCTCGTGTTTTGTCTATGTTGTTTCTAATAATGCTTGGAGGATCAATGCCAAGTCCTACTTGAAGAACATCATCTATTGTTTAATGGTAAATGAATCTTTTTTATTGTAATGACCCTATTTAATAGTCATTCGCCACGTCCTACATACGTAAGTAATGCACACTCCTATAGTATCCCATCTTTGCAGTTGCTCAAAAGACATAAAAACAGTGCATTTGTAGTAGTCTCTTTAGAACCATCAAAAGTCATATGGTTCCTTACTCAAAGATTCTGTAAAGAACTCTTTGCGATGGTTCTTTAAAGAACCCTTGGCAAGGGTCCCTAATTGGTTTTTAGGAAAGAACACTGTCAGAGGTTATATAAGGAACAGAAAAGGTTCCACAGGTGGAACATATTTCAAGACCCTTAGAGGTTTTATATAGAACCATTTTTTGCACGTTAGTTCCTTCGCAGTGAGTAAACACTCCCAAGTATCAGCTGTCATGACGCAACATGAAGAGGAAAGAAGTGATATTGCGATTGTATAGTCTAGTGTTGGTCTCGTGTTTATATGCATCAGTTAGTTAGGCCCAAGTGCTGTAAAATCAGAATTGTTTACAAGACACATATTAAGTGACAATAGCGTCTACAAATATTTTGATAAATTAACAATCCTAGTGCTGTGGTTTCTGCTTGATAAGCACTGGGCTGCAACAGCAAACTTTCAAAAAGTGAAACAGGACTTCCTCACGAGGATCTTTTAAGCATCACATTCCAGATGGATCTTAAGCTGATTCTAAACTCGGAGCTTTCACAATTTATGCGAAATGAGGTACCAACTATATTGTTCTATGTACGTTTTCATGGACAAGAATCTAATACAATGAAGGTATATTAGTACATTAAAGGTCAGAACTCTTGCTATAACACAGAGACAATATTTCACTCTTTCTTCTACAGACTAATGTAAAGTTTGCTTTTGCGTTTTAAGACAACAGGTGAAAATGCATGAGCACAGATGTGTTATTACCTTGATAGCATCAACATCAAGTCATATATACAGGAACGATATCTCGTCTATACATGCTATCATGTCTGAAAGTAGTTTGTCTGGTTTGTCTGCATTGTTGTCACATTCCCGACCTTACGCAACGCGTGATCATCTGCTTATGGGATGATGTACATCGTGGGAATCAGCCACACTTACTGGGCTATTAACGTGCCAGATAATTCACCTTTCATCTTTACCAGTACATTCGTGTTGTGGTTGTAGTTGAGAGGATCGTTGCGTGGGTTGCTTCAGGTATCGTAGCGGTCTATGTCTATAACTACACGTTGTTAGACGTAGTGATTCTTGATTTCTAGCAGAAGAGAGCCTGTGCCCTTATACATCGTTCAGTGTTACATCATCAATCTCCTTTTCCTAGAAATGTATTTGATGTCAAAGGAAGAACAAATTTACACAGAAACTGACACTTCTCTCAGTACATGACATTCTTCATTGATTTTTCACGTGATCAGTTTTATATCGACACATTCACATTTAGTTCCTCCATTGCCCACGGCTTGATCTTACAGGTTCTTGTCAAAGCAGACACGTTACAGTTATATTGATAGTTATGAATGGCCCATCCACGGGCATTGGTTACATTTTGTCGCTCTGGGCACCTTTGTTAGTCTCATAACAAGAGAGAAATAATAAAGTCATAGATTCTGGTACTACATTTGCCCTTGTCCTGAAGGTTGGGTACCAGTTTGTCAGTCTCTGCCATCATGTTATATTCTGTCCTGTATGACTGCTTTTATGCCTTGATTATTTGTACAACTGGAAGTACAATTACAAGTATTACCGTAATACCACGTATTATTACATCCCCTTTCTTTCGAAAGTCAAGAAAGTATAGCATATTAATTGTAATCATGATTCTATTAATTAGAATAATTAAGCATAATACGTTATAGAAACAATACAAATCGACAGATTATTTCTAGAGTTATTGTCATTTCTTGTTCTTCTTCATACGAACACGCAACATCTTGTAGGGTTAGTTGAACCTCATTGGTGGGGACACCGTCCTTCCGGATCGCGTCTCGTGGCTGGTTCTGGCTCTGCAAACTGTACGCGTTTTCTCGGTCTCAACGTAAAGATATCTGGTTGACTCGGTTCTGCTGCAGTGTCCTCTGTGTTATCCCGATCAATGGCTGGTTTGAGCGCTAAGGCATGAATTGCTGGCGTTGGGACCAGAGTAAGAGGTTTGATGTACCTCCTGTTCCGTTGTTGGTTCTGATCTTATAGCTTCAATGATCGTTTGCTTGTCCTGGTCTCCAATGTTCTCCATCTTGATACATGATTTTAGTTCCCAATCGAAGCGGTGGCAATGTCCTGGCTGATTGGATATACCGGTCTACTGCCTGCTCCTGAGTCTTCCTTCTGTGTTCCAAAACATCCTCTGGGAGAGGGCACATTCGAATAGGCAAGTTAACACACAACTTGCGTCCAAACATCATGTTGGCTGTGTTATGTGTATTCCCGTCTAAGTTCATCTCCATGCAAGTAGGACGAGCTCTGCATCTTTTCCCGACTCCAAAGATTTCTTCAGGATTCCTTTCACGGTCTTTATCGAAGCTTGTTCGGCAGCGCCATTGCTCTAACCATAGGTTGGGCTACTGAACGTGTGTGTAAACCCCCATTTTTCCAAACTCGTGTGCCTTGTAATGTGGTCCTCTGTCTGATACGATCACCTGTGGCACTCTGAGGTCGCCAAATATGTGCTTTTGAACTGCAATTATGGTGCTGGAAAGAGATGTCGTTAGCAACCTCCTCACTTCTGCATACTTTGTTGTGTAGTCAGTCACGAGTCTGTAGTTATCGGCTTGGAAATGGAATAAGTTGGATTCTACCTTTGTCCAAGGGGTCGTCGGAACGTCGTGTTGAATCATTTCTTCTCTCATCTGGGTGATCCTTTTAAATGACGCACCCGTTGATTAGGTTTTTAATCTGTTGGTTGATCCCTGGCTAGAATACCTTGTCTCGATCTCTCTAGCATTTGGTTATACCAAGATGTCCTGTGTGTAGCTTGTCTAAGATATATTCTAGCATGGCAGGTGGGATGATGAAGCCATATTCTATCGAGATATCCTCCCGATAATCCAAAAATGGTCTAGAGTTGTGTTCTTTGATAGTTTTAGGCTATCGTGCCATCACTTGTGATTTTAGAGCTTGTAACACTTCATCATCTTGTCACTTGCTATAGCTCTATTGGACTATGATGAGTAAAACTGATAAAATCCACACGGGTATCCAACTGTACTTGATCTCAATTCTCCTGGTTTATGCTCGGGGGAGCCAATCGGGCACAATGTGAATTTTCCCTGGCCTGTATACGACCAAATATTTTATAGCTACGCTAAGAGGGCTCACTTCAAGTGGCTCTGCAGTGATTGCCTGCCTAAAAGCCGGTCCCAGTAGCATGGTGGTTTACTGCCTCGCCTTTCGACCCGAAGACTGTGGGTTTGACTCCAAGGTGTGACAACCTGACTGGTTACTCGTGACTCGGATGATCACGTACAAATGGCGGTCCCATCTCTGAAAGGGATGTAAAAGATCCTCTGAGGACGACGCGCTCCCTGGCAGTGACCACCCTCAGAGTTATACACTCACCACTAGTCGTACATAGCCTAGTTGCTAAACACGACTATAATTCGATGCACACATACACTTCCCTAATTATAATACATTGCAATCGTAAGGTGGCGCTACCGTGACACAAACAAAAGCACATGGGAATACTGGGCTGACGTCACTGTGATCGATGAGCGTGGGAAAAATGTCATTTCGCAGAGCCTTGCCGCTGCCAAAACACGTCGCACAATAGGCTTATGAATAGCGAAATGAACAAGTACGCTATTTAATAAATGTCAACTTAATTACCCGGTCTGGTTTTCACCTATCGAAAACAGTTCGCCTCTAACAGCGTCTGCACAGTTTACGATCCTCGATCTTTCATGTCCGCACTGTGGATGGTAGTTTAGATTGTCAATAACTGTCTGAAGCGAGGGAACTGGCCTGGGGTCGACATGATCCTTTTTGGCATGTAAGGGGGATGAGAAGGTCTCGAGCGAAGAATTCATAAGATAAGATAAGACAATTTATTTCGTTATGTGTGAACTAGAGCAAACGTAAATAGAAAGAGTCACATAACCGGACAGCAGAGAGGCTTGCTCCTATCGAGCTGGTGACACGTGATACAATATTGACGGTCAATAATCTGCAAACAATCTATTGTAACTGTAACAATGAGTTACTTCTGTTTGAGGTAATTCATTTTCAAATTCATATTTTTTGTTCAGCTCAAGTATCAACAGCCAATTATACACAATCTGTCAAGACTCACCAAATTCATATCATTACAACAGCCGACAGGGTTTGTTATCGGTTTCGCCGGCAAGCGACTTCACTTTATATGTTCTATGCCAATTTTTTGTGTCAATGATTGATTTCCAACAGCTTGTCGGCTATTTAAATCATTTATATGTGGTAGCAATAATATTAAGGTCGTTAACTGAGAAGGCGCTACACTGGGCTGGATCCATATTAACAGTCAGGGTGCTTTTGATTCTTGAGAATACCCATATTTCATGATGAGTTGTAGTATTACTGTCATTCTTTCAAATTGGGCGAGATTATTGATGCTGACGGGCACTCTTAAAATTTTCCGTGTATCTCGTGTCGCGAGATGGCTTCAACGATTGGAGTGGCCAGGTATGTAGGCAATGACAAGAATGTTCTCTAGTTTGCACTTGAGCATAGATTGGTGGCGGTTCTGATGGCTGCTTGATTACAGCTAACAAAATAGGGGTGGAATTCTCAAGCAAATTTTGTTTTCTAAGCCAATATCATAGAAAAAATTCGAGGTTGGACAATGATAATGTCGAGGAATCGTTCATCGCGAACTGTGATGAAGTGGTGTATTTGTGGACTGATAAGCGCAATGCACATTGCTAAATGCTTTTATAATATATATCATACATCATCCGATGAGCTGACCCACACACGTATATAGTTTTTGTCGAAACATAATTTGTCAATGCTTCTTATGATTTCAATAGTGTGATATAGTAGTTCAAGTCCCTAGACAACTTTCATTGATAATTGACAATGCAAAAATCGGGATCACAACCACAATTTCAGTGGGATATGACGGTCGGCCTTCGATGGTATAAACAACTTTACCCATAAGTACAGTCGAAGTCGGGGAACGACTCGCAGTACTGGTAGAAGTCGTCGGCTTGCGCTTCCACGGAACAACATTGTCTGCAACATTTCACCTGCAACATAAGGAAAAATGTATGTTTTTACTAGAGCAAATGGTGATGTGATAAGTATGAGTTTTATCATATTTCAGCATGAACAGATATGTTGACTGTTCTAAGTTAACCCATACGCTATGAGTTTTTGACTGGGATGGGTTTTTTTTTCTTCAGAACTATGTGGAACAACTGTTCTCCTCTGAATTTGAGATATTTGAAGAATGTAGTGCTAACTATGAAAGCACATATGGGTTAGAACTACTGAGGGTTCGACAGGGGCGTTCAAACGACGAGGAACACCTACGTGTTGCGACCAAGTATATATCTCACCTGATCAATGATATGCAGAGTACTATTATCCGGGCACTTGGCGTACAATCGACGCCCACGGCGCCATCTCTCAGCGTCGCATGTCTCGTAGTACTGACATGAAAGCAATTGCTTTTTGCATCGTAATTTCATGTTCTGTGGCTGGCAAAGGGGTACATGTAAGTGGCGTTTTTGTCGGGACCAGCCGGGTGCTGCGTTATCTGTATAACACATCAGCGATGCAACAAAACGAAATGGGGCTATCCGGATCTTATGGGTATTAACTCGCATTTACATGGACAATGAACTATACAATAACGTATAAGTAAGAATGATAATTGATATCATTATTCATTCAGTATTTTTATTATGAATCTCATGCATATTAGTCATTCGGTTTTGGGTGACGTCATCATTGTCCGTTATGATTTTGAACCAACTTGTACACTACAATTCCATGATATATTGTATGCTGAGTGATTGTTATCACGTCCGAGTGAATTCAAATGCTGGCAATGAGAACACGCCAATTATAAAAATGCTTTACACGGAATGCATAACTTACCAAGACTATGATGAGTGTGGACTCTGGCTCTGTCGTGGAGACGATGGAGCCAGCGAATGGGCTTGTTGGGGCATTCACGTTTCATGGCATCACTGAGCATGCGCATAACCTCATTTTCCACCAGTCCCCCCATGACCCATTGGTTGACCAGCACGGTAACTTCTCCAGCTTGACTGTCGCTGGCCTGAAAAAGATCGCCATTTTCGAACAATGTTAGACCTTAACTTTGCAAATAGTTTTAGAAGAGCATGCATGATGCATACTTCAGACATATACCTGTGCTTTCTGAAGCGATGATTTGAGTTCCTTAGGTGAACTAGCTTCTCCCATCTCAATCGACTCGGCCAGATCACTAAGGAAGCAGGACCCTTGTCCATCCATAACTCGCAGTGTAAGGTTCTGTTACAAAAGCCGTGTATACAATCACATGATGGACCAAAATTTTCTGTTCGCTTTAAGCTTATATGGTAATTTCGTTTGTCTTGGGCTTCCTGGTGATAAACAGAATGTGCCGAGCACGCTTCAACGGAATTCGTTTAGTGTTTGTAATCAGTTGGAATTCAGGGACGGCCTTGACATTCTTACCAGGTTAAAGTCGTGCACGAAGACAGTAGCTGTGACTTCATTGTGGGACGGTACTTGAATCCTTTCGATATTCTCTTCGTCGTTGATGGAGATATGCTCCTGAAAGTCTACGCCTTGTTCCTCAATGTCTACGTCAAAAGTGTTCTGTACAAGAAAACAATTGGATGGATGTTTTAACCTTTGAACTTCCATTGTAATGTAATGTAAGGCAACAGGTCGTTGGGGGTGGCAATTGATCTCATATATTTCGCAAAACCGTAAGCTAGTAGCATATTTACATTACAAATCTATCCTGATTATATCAATCGATCAATATAAATAATCTGGATGGCATTCTGTAGAATATTAGTGTTGAGGCTAAAAATGTTGGATTCTAGCGATTGTGCCTTAATTAAGTCCTAGTTACGGTCTGGTGGACTCACTCCCTCTTCTTTAGATGAATCAATATCCAAACAAAAATAAAGAATTATCTTAGCATCAAATGGGCCATCCTAGTTAATAAGGTAAGAAAGGAAATAGACTGGATTGTAAATTGAAAGATATTGCTCCTGGGAGTGATTTGTTTCTTAATGTGTTTGGGATAGCACACAACTTAATCTCAAAACGATGTCAACACATTAAACTAGACCGACGTTACGTGTTATGCATCGCTCTAGGTTTGATGACGAATTTTCTCAATGCGTAGTTTCTAATGCGTGTGAATGAAGCGAACATTGAATACATTATCTATAAAAAGAAATTTCTTGACCAATTTTCAAATTGTATGAATTAACGTTTTCCACGGGTCATTATGTCTTTAAAACATACAAGAGGGTGGTAAGACTGGTGTCAATTGTAATTAAATTAAAAGTAACTTACCGTCGCATTATGAAGATGCGTTGCTGATGTGAGGCAGACTACGAGTCCAAGCAGGAATAAGGCCCTGTCAATCATCTCAATAAGTCGGCAGTTTGTTTTCGTTGTCTGCGAAACACTGCAGCGGACACGTCTTCTGGTAGCAGCGAGCGAGCAGTGGGTTTATATAGATGCTCGGGGAGGCGTGAGGTACACAGAATGGAAGGCGGAACTACGGCAGCCATGACATCTCTTTCGGGAAAACTCCTCTATCAATAATCGCACGCTGATGCGAAAACATGCTACTCGCGTTATTGCTTCAAAAACCATGGAAACTTCCCTGTCTGTCGCGCTTGGGTGTTATAACTGGGGTTTTCTCAAAAGTGATCTTCTTGCTAAACGTTAATCTGGTTACGTGTTCATCATCTGAAAGTCACGGTATCCGCGTCCGAGTGTGTTTCCCCAGATCATCTGCGTGACCTTGAGGTAACTAACACGTAACGTGGCGGCGTAGTGGTGAACCCACAAATTGTCAAAATTCATTTAACACACACACCAATCAGCTAAGTGGTATTAATAACGCTGGCGATCTCGTTCCCAATATTGGGTTTTAACTCCTTTTTAAGAAATGAATGTAGAGTCTTAACATTTCCACAAAATTTAACAAAATTCGCTTTTGGTATGGTTAAGCTCCTCGTCGCTGTGGTTTAAGCCAGCTGGCTCGTGTCTTGAACGGTTGAAGGTGGCTGTCACTTTTGAGAAGTTACAGATCCAAGCACACAATCACACACACACACACACACACACACACACACACACACACACACACACACACACACACACACACACACACACACACACACACACACACACACACACACACACACACACACACACACACACACGCACACACACACACACACATGCGCACGCGCACTCGCACACGCACACACACAGACACACACAGACGCACACACTCTCTCACACACACATACACACATTGTACAACTGCCTCCCCACCCCAACCTCCAAAGACGCAGACGCACACACACATACATACACTCATACACACACACACACACACACACACACACACACACACACACACACACACACACACACACACACACACACACACACACACACACACACACACACACACACACACACACACACACACACACACACACACACACACACACATACACACACACGCACACACAGACACACACAAACACAAAGACACACACGCACTTGGCACTAATCCGCCAATTCAATAACCTTTGATGCTAACCAATAGACGTCCAGGTTTTCAATAAGCTATAAAAAGTTAGAAACGCAGAAGTGAAGCAACACAGATTAAGTTCACCAAGATTGATAATCGCGGGCCTGGTGCTGTGGGTGGCAGATTGTATTGCGTTACTGTGTCGTGTCTGGCAACTCTAGCGAACCAACTGCGTCGGCAACATGGTAAAGAGAACCGTCTATGTTGGTCGTCGGGCTGGTGTCAGATGGCTTGTCATTGTGTTTTTGCTTCCGTTAAACTGACAGCTTTCGTGGAGCAGGATTACAGAAAGAGATATTAAACAGTACAAATCATCTTGAATTGACGTAGGAGAGATTGTGACGTACGACAATGGGCCGACCTCTGTTTGTCATCGTCGCTCAACGTCATAATCGCGACAATTGTTCCAAAGGGGCAACTACTGCTTCTTCCGCCGTGATCGGGAACTCTAATCATGATTTTGTACTTTCGTACGTATTAAATCGACAGAGCGATGTCGATGATAAATTGAAAACAAAAGGATGGTGCCTTGTATAATATTAAAGCAAGAACAAGAGGTCATTGCCTTATCAAAAGACAGTTGATTGGAAGGATAATTCCGGTTGAAGCCTATAAGATTACCATCCATGCTGCGCGAACATACAGTGCTATCGCGTATTTAATATCACCGCGCGTTTATTATTATTATACACGTATGAGTCGACTAAGCCTGGATGTGCTATCTACACCGCGGGTTGACCAACTTGACTTCTGAATGTCATTCGTTCCAGAACCTTTGTTATTTCATCTTGACTTCATCTCCTATTAAATTTGGAAATGACTATTGTTGCCATAGCTTCATGAGACACTTTTCGTCCCCATCGGTTGCTGTATGGCGTTGCATTTCAATTGTAAATATCATAAAGCCACCGATAGAAATGTATCAACTTTAAACAGATAAAGCGGAATAAACAATGCCAACACGCGACTCAAGTTGTGAAGCTACAGCACGTGGGGTGCGGGGTTGGGGCTCGGGGTTGGGGATGACGCGGTTGGAGAGAGCGAGAGGGAAAGCTGAAAGTGAAAAAAAACCAATGTCAGGAGCGTACAGTTGAGAAGAGTTGGTAGAGTCAGGTTGGGCGGTAAAAGTAGCAAATAAATTTCTCAGATAAAAGCAGCAGTTTTCGGTGATATCGTACAATTCTTATTTCGTTTTCGTATGGTTGCTGAAATATTACTCCCTTCCTGGTATTGTGAACACTAAATCATCGACAATTTATAAACATTGGCGCCTTGAAAACGTCTTCCCGGATTTGTTGACAACAATAACCAGTTAGCGACGAGATCAAAGATCTTGTTATAATTATAGCAAGATCTTTGACGAGATCGAGTAACTACGCATGCGCTCTTAATTCATTATTTGTTATTGTAGGTCAAACACTATTCGTTTCTTGTCACATTTGGCTGAAATACGGTTTCATATTTTGATTGTATTATATTACCTGCTGAGCATTACATCTCTAAGTCGCTCATTGAAATAATATGGTACGTAACGGTAAAGATTAAAGAATCTAATGATTAATCTTAAATATCAGAATTAATAATACCCATAATATCCTCATATGTAGGTTAAATAAGAAAGAACTAGCAATCGGTGCACAGGTCTAGATGTACCACACTGCTCCTCTGTAATCAAGCAACTTAATTTATCGGTTCATATGTTAGATCAATCTGACATTAAGTTTGTTCAATCGATGTTGCTATGTGCTTTACATTACAATTCTAGAATAAGACTGTACTGGTTTAAACTTCTCTTTGTACACTATGCAACGTAATCACTGCTTATTTATTTTGTTAATATGGACCACTGTACTGGCAGAAATGTCTGAAATAAAGCCCATCTTTATATCTATCTACCCATACTTACGGGTATTATCATAATTTTTTTACCATCAAGCATCGATAAGAAGGCAAGATTTCAAACGTTGTTATTGTAATATCTCAAGGTTGTGTTCGTGTTGAGGATGTCAGAGTTGTTATGTGTGTATATGTCAATTAATAAACAAAGATATATACTTCAACGCCCTATAGTATACCTTGTACGACGGGGTATGCTTTTGGCCATTTTCACCTTGTATGACGGTTACGTGTATTCGAGGTCCTGCGGCACACCCAATCCGGGATAAGGCCAAGTGTTACCCACCCACCCCCCACCCCACTTCGTGTCGTACATAACCGTCCGACCTGGGCTAGGCAATAACAAGACGTCAAAGATCTGAATTATAAAGTTTGAACATTAACCTTAAACAGGTTAACGTGAGATGGCCATTGACGGACATCAATTGATTGATGCAAGCCCTGCGCGAATGTATCGTGTCCACATAGACGTCATGTAGGACTAGATTGATGCATCTATTAATGACCGTGACATGATTTAAAGCAATCAGAATTTGTTTGATTTAAATTTGTGCACTCAGTGGTTGACAGTCAGATATTGTGAGACTGAAGAGAACCCTCTCACAACTGCCTGTCATGGAGACAGAGAGTTTACATATGCTTTACCGGATCTGCATGCAGCCACTACAGATCTACGAAGCCACAATGAAGCTTCTCAATTCCGGAGTCGCTGTCAATTGTCCTGATGAAAAAGGGCTTAAACCTCTAGCATTGCTTCTTCTTCATGTGAACAGAGGTCTGAGGTATCATCCCTACACCATCCCAGAGTTAGAATCTGTGGAGAATTGGCCGGGAAATCGGGAATGTCTCGAGCAGATCTGCATTCAAATTGACCGCGAGTACCAGGAGCAGGTGAAGATGAGTATGGCAGCTCTGCTGCGACATGGAGCCGATGTCAAGGCACTACCGCAGGTGATACCAGCAGTGTTACAGACAGGGTACTGGGCTGTGGCCTTCGAACATAAGCTCGTCCAGTCAGAATGCCGTTGGAACTTACTCATTAACACGAGCATGGAGTACAGCTCATACCATTTGTTTAATCCTCTCTCTAAACATTCAATGACAAACTCGGTGGATATAAGCACCTTACATATAGCAGCATGGCGGGGAGACGCTACAGTTCTCGCTATGCTAATCCAACATGGCGCCCAAGTCACGACCAAAGCCATAGATGGAAGAACAGCTCTTCATTTCCTTTACATATACTGCAATAAGCCATGTGACCTAGTCCGATGCACCAAGATTCTCATTGACGCAGGTTGTGATGTCCACTCACTGGACTCCAAGGGCCGGTCGCCCATACACTTGTTACTGTACCACGTTCTCACCAAGCGATCACACATCAAGTACCTGGCTAATGCATACACTGTCGATGGCTTCCGGGAGTTTCTCTGGGACACTGATAATATTCACAATGAAGTTAAGGAGTGTGTGGGACTGTTGATGGAGGCAGGGGCAGATGTGGATCTAGAGGTAAGGTCCTTACTCAGGTTCACTGCTTACTTCTGGTGCAGTGCACAGCAGCATTCATATCTAACGTTATAATTGAAATAGGTAGCACATATCAGGGTCGACATTAGTGAGTAGTCTTGATGTGGCTTTGTTGGCAGGGCAAGTCAGCATTGCAAGTACTCTATGAATGTTTGGAGCAGTCACTTGAGAGCTGTGATGAGGAATTCCAGACTCTGGGCCACTATCTCGTCCCCTACCAGTATCGCCTGGCCCCCATTGTCGACTTCACTCAGTACCTCATCACAAAGGGATCAAAGGTTATTCTGTTTATTTATCTCAAACATATGTATCTGCAGTTTTATCACGTTATGATATGGATGTCTATGACACATTATGATTCGTTTTATAGAAATGTGTTACATAAAGCTTATAGCTACCCCATGAGAGCTCACTCTCAAAATATGTGCACAGGCCATCTGTGTGCATCACGCTGCATGTCATACTGTCTATTTTAAAACAACAAGAAATTTACTGTTTAATTTCGGGAACTGTTGGCTCGACCAGTAAGATATCTCTATTTCTTTAGCATGAACCATGATATGTAATTCCTTGACCCAGTAAAACTGCAGATCCATGTGCTGTTGTTAATTTTATGGAAGCGCCACCTGGCTATGGGCTCGTTCAGTGTATAGCCTGTCGGAGTGAGCCATCTTTGTGCAGTTATAAGCTCTTTGGTTGCATACTGTGTTTGGAATGCAATTTTTTCAATACTACCAAGCTGTTTTCAGATTTGTTGGAATATTTCTACCCATTATGATTGTTGAATGTTACCATGTCAATGCAGGCCACTGCTATAGGTTGTCACGGACAGACCCTGTTACATAAACTCATGCTGAGTGTGAGGAATCTTTCTCCTGAGGAGAGCCTCAATCCCCCAGAGCACCTGCTACAGAGTTTCCATATGCTGCTCCAGCACAACGTCAACCCTAATACCCAGGTCAGTCACCCGCAAACCCTAATACCCAGGTCAGTCTGCCATCAACCCTAATACCCAGGTCAGTCACCCGCAAACCCTAATACGCAGGTCACTCTGCCATCAACCCTATTACCCAGGTCAGTCGGCCATCAACCCTAATACCCAGGTCAGTCAACCATCAAACCCTAATACCCAGGTCAGTCTGCCATCAACCCTAATACCCAGTTCAGTCAGCCATCAACCCTAATACCCAGGTCAGTCAACCACAAACCCTAATACCCAGGTCAGTCTGCCATCAACCCTAATACCCAGGTCAGTCAGCCACAAACCCTAATACCCAGGTCAGTCTGCCATCAACCCTAATACCCAGGTCAGTCTGCCATCAACCCTAATACCCAGGTCAGTCAACCACAAACCCTAATACCCAGGTCAGTCTGCCATCAACCCTAATACCCAGGTCAGTCTGCCATCAACCCTAATACCCAGGTCAGTCAACCACAAACCCTAATACCCAGGTCAGTCTGCCATCAACCCTAATACCCAGGTCAGTCAACCCTAATACCTAGTTCAGTCTGCCATCAACCCTAATACCCAGGTCAGTCTGCCATCAACCCTAATACCCAGGTCAGTCAGCCATCAACCCTAATACCCAGGTCAGTCTGCCATCAACCCTAATACCCAGGTCAGTCTGCCATCAACCCTAATACCCAGGTCAGTCAGCCATCAACCCTAATACCCAGGTCAGTCTGCCATCAACCCAACCCCTAATACCCAGGTCAGTCAGCCATCAAACCTAATACCCAGGTCAGTCTGCCATCAACCCTAATACCCAGGTCAGTCAGCCACAAACCCTAAATACCAGGTCAGTCTGCCATCAACCCTAATACCCAGGTCAGTCAGCCATCAAACCCTAATACCCAGGTCAGTCTGCCATCAACCCTAATACCCAGGTCAGTCAGCCATCAACCCTAATACCAGGTCAGTCAGCCATCAACCCTAATACCAGGTCAGTCAGTCATCAACCCTAATACCCAGTTCAGTCAGTCTGCCATCAACCCTAATACCCAGGTCAGTCAACCATCAACCCTAATACCCAGGTCAGTCTGCCATCAACCCTAATACCCAGGTCAGTCACCCATCAACCCTAATACCAGGTCAGTCTGCCATCAACCCTAATACCCAGGTCAGTCTGCCATCAACCCTAATACCCAGGTCAGTCAACCACAAACCCTAATACCCAGGTCAGTCTGCCATCAACCCTAATACCCAGGTCAGTCTGCCATCAACCCTAATACCCAGGTCAGTCAGCCATCAACCCTAATACCCAGGGTCAGTCCTAATACAACCCTAATACCAGGTCAGTCTGCCATCAACCCTAATACCCAGGTCAGTCTGCCATCAACCCTAATACCCAGGTCAGTCTGCCATCAACCCTAATACCCAGGTCAGTCTGCCATCAACCCTAATACCCAGGTCAGTCTGCCATCAACCCTAATACCCAGGTCAGTCTGCCATCAACCCTAATACCCAGGTCAGTCTGCCATCAACCCTAATACCCAGGTCAGTCAACCACAAACCCTAATACCCAGGTCAGTCTGCCATCAACCCTAATACCCAGGTCAGTCAACCACAATCCTAATACCTAGTTTAGTCTGCCATCAACCCTAATACCCAGGTCAGTCAGCCATCAAACCCTAATACCCAGGTCAGTCTGCCATCAACCCTAATACCAGGTCAGTCAGCCATCAACCCTAATACCCAGGTCAGTCTGCCATCAACCCTAATACCAGGTCAGTCAGCCATCAACCCTAATACCCAGGTCAAGTAATACCCAGTCCATCAACCCTAATACCCAGGTCAGTCTGCCATCAACCCTAATACCCAGGTCAGTCAGCCATCAACCCTAATACCCAGGTCAGTCAGCCATCAACCCTAATACCCAGGTCAGTCAGCCATCAACCCTAATACCCAGGTCAGTCAGCCATCAACCCTAATACCCAGGTCAGTCAGCCATCAACCCTAATACCCAGGTCAGTCTGCCACAAACCTAATACCCAGGTCAGTCTGCCATCAACCCTAATACCCAGGTCAGTCACCATCAACCCTAATACCCATACCCAGTCAGTCTGCCATCAACCCTAATACCCAGGTCAGTCAACCACAAACCCTAATACCCAGGTCAGTCTGCCATCAACCCTAATACCCAGGTCAGTCTGCCATCAACCCTAATACCCAGGTCAGTCAGCCATCAACCCTAATACCCAGGTCAGTCTGCCATCAACCCTAATACCCAGGTCAGTCAGCCATCAACCCTAATACCCAGGTCAGCCATCAACCCTAATCAAACCCTAATACCCAGGTCAGTCTGCCATCAACCCTAATACCCAGTCAGTCTGCCATCAACCCTAATACCCAGGTCAGTCAACCATCAACCCTAATACCCAGGTCAGTCTGCCATCAACCCTAATACCCAGGTCAGTCTGCCATCAACCCTAATACCCAGGTCAGTCTGCCATCATCAACCCTAATACCCAGGTCAGTCAGCCATCAACCCTAATACCCAGGTCAGTCAGCCATCAACCCTAATACCCAGGTCAGTCAGCCATCAACCCTAATACCCAGGTCAGTCAGCCATCAACCCTAATACCCAGGTCAGTCAGCCCCTAAACCCAGGTAAGGTCAGTCTGTCACCCATCAAACCCTAATACCCAGGTCAGTCTGCCATCAACCCTAATACCCAGGTCAGTCAGCCATCAACCCTAATACCCAGGTCAGCCATCAACAACCCTAATACCCAGGTCAGTCTGCCATCAACCCTAATACCCAGGTCAGTCAGCCCACAACCCTAATACCCAGGTCAGTCTGCCATCAACCCTAATACCCAGGTCAGTCTGCCATCAAACCTAATAATACCAGGTCAGTCTGCCATCAACCCTAATACCCAGGTCAGTCAGCCATCAACCCTAATACCCAGGTCAGTCTGCCATCAACCCTAATACCCAGGTCAGTCTGCCATCAACCCTAATACCCAGGTCAGTCAACCACAAACCCTAATACCCAGGTCAGTCTGCCATCAACCCTAATACCCAGGTCAGTCTGCCATCAACCCTAATACCCAGGTCAGTCTGCCATCAACCCTAATACCCAGGTCAGTCAGCCATCAACCGTAATACCCAGGTCAGTCAGCCATCAACCCTAATACCCAGGTCAGTCTGCCATCAACCCTAATACCCAGTCAGTCTGCCATCAACCCTAATACCCAGGTCAGTCTGCCATCAACCCTAATACCCAGGTCAGTCAACCATCAACCCTAATACCCAGGTCAGTCAGCAGCCATCAACCCTAATACCCAGGTCAGTCAGCCATCAACCCTAATACCCAGGTCATCAACCATAAACCCTAATCAACCCTAATACCCAGGTCAGTCAGCCCATCAACCCTAATACCCAGTCAGTCAGCCATCAACCCTAATACCCAGGTCAGTCAGCCATCAACCCTAATACCCAGGTCAGTCTGCCATCAACCCTAATACCCAGGTCAGTCAGTCTGCCATAAACCCTAATACCCAGGTCAGTCTGCCATCAACCCTAATACCCAGGTCAGTCAGTCAGCCATCAAACCCTAATACCCAGGTCAGTCAGCCATCAACCCTAATACCCAGGTCAGTCTGCCATCAACCCTAATACCCAGGTCAGTCTGCCGTCAACCCTAATACCCAGGTCAGTCTGCCATCAACCCTAATACACAGGTCAGTCTGCCATAAACCCTAATACCCAGGTCAGTCTGCCATCAACCCTAATACCCAGGTCAGTCAGCCATCAACCCTAATACCCAGGTCAGTCTGCCATCAACCCTAATACCCAGGTCAGTCAACCACAAACCCTAATACCCAGGTAAGTCTGCCATCAACCCTAATACCCAGGTCAGTCAGCATCAACCCTAATACCCAGGTCAGTCTGCCATCAACCCTAATACCCAGGTCAGTCAGCCATCAACCATGAATACCCAGGTCAGTCTGCCATCAACCCTAAATACCCAGGTCAGTCCCCATCAACCCTAATACCCAGGTCAGTCAGCCATCAACCCTAATACCCAGGTCAGTCTGCCATCAACCCTAATACCCAGGTCAGTGCCATCAAACCCTAATACCCAGGTCAGTCTGCCATCAACCCTAATACCCAGGTCAGTGCCATCAACCCTAATACCCAGGTCAGTCTGCCATCAAACCCTAATACCCAGGTCAGTCTGCCATCAACCCTAATACCCAGGTCAGTCTGCCATCAACCCTAATACCCAGGTCAGTCTGCCATCAACCCTAATACCAGGTCAGTCTGCCATCAACCCTAATACCCAGGTCAGTCAGCCATCAACCCTAACCCTAGGTCAGTCTGCCATCAACCAGTAATACCAGGTCAGTCAGCCCACAACCCTAATACCCAGGTCAGTCTGCCATCAACCCTAATACCCAGGTCAGTCAGCCATCAACCCTAATACCCAGGTCAGTCTGCCATCAACCCTAATACCCAGGTCAGTCAGCCATCAACCCTAATACCCAGGTCAGTCAGCCATCAAACCCTAATACCCAGGTCAGTTCAGCCATCAACCCTAATACCCAGGTCAGTCAAGCAATCAACCCTAATACCCAGGTCAGTCTGCCATCAACCCTAATACCCAGGTCAGTCAGCCATCAACCCTAATACCCAGGTCAGTCTGCCATCAACCCTAATACCCAGGTCAGTCAGCCATCAACCCTAATACCCAGGTCAGTCAGCCATCAAACCCTAATACCCAGGTCAGTCAGCCATCAACCCTAATACCCAGGTCAGTCAGCCATCAACCCTAATACCCAGGTCAGTCTGCCATCAACCCTAATACCCAGGTCAGTCAGCCATCAACCCTAATACCCAGGTCAGTCAACCACAAACCCTAATACCCAGGTCAGTCTGCCGTCAACCCTAATACCCAGGTCAGTCTGCCATCAACCCTAATACCCAGGTCAGTCTGCCATCAACCCTAATACCCAGGTCAGTCAGCCATCAACCCTAATACCCAGGTCAGTCTGCCATCAACCCTAATACCCAGGTCAGTCAGCCATCAACCCTAATACCCAGGTCAGTCTGCCATCAACCCTAATACCCAGGTCAGTCTGCCATCACCATCAACCCTAATACCCAGGTCAGTCTGCCATCAACCCTAATACCCAGGTCAGTCAGCCATCAACCCCTAATACCCAGGTCAGTCTGCCATCAACCCTAATACCCAGGTCAGTCTGCCATCAACCCTAATACCCGGTCAGTGCCCATCAACCCTAATACCCAGGTCAGTCTGCCATCAACCCTAATACCCAGGTCAGTCAGCCATCAACCCTAATACCCAGGTCAGTCAGCCATCAACCCTAATACCCAGGTCAGTCAGCCATCAACCCTAATACCCCAGGTCAGTCTGCCATCAACCTAATACCCAGGTCAGTCTGCCATCAACCCCCTAATACCCAGGTCAGTCAGCCATCAACCCTAATACCCAGGTCAGTCAGCCACAAACCTAATAATACCAGGTCAGTCTGCCATCAACCCTAATACCCAGGTCAGTCTGCCATCAACCCTAATACCCAGGTCAGTCAGCCATCACCCTAATACCCAGGTCAGTCAGCCATCAACCCTAATACCCAGGTCAGTCAGCCATCAACCCTAATACCCAGGTCAGTCAGTCAACCCTAATACCCAGGTCAGTCAGCCATCAACCCTAATACCCAGGTCAGTCAGTGCAATCAACCCTAATACCTAATACCCAGGTCAGTGCCATCAACCCTAATACCCAGGTCAGTCTGCCATCAACCCTAATACCCAGGTCAGTCAGCCATCAAACCTAATACCCCAGGTCAGTCTGCCATCAACCCTAATACCCAGGTCAGTCTGCCATCAACCCTAATACCCAGGTCAGTCTGCCATCAACCCTAATACCCAGGTCAGTGCCATCAAACCTAACCCTAATACCCAGGTCAGTCTGCCATCAACCCTAATACCCAGGTCAGTCTGCCATCACCCCTAATACCCAGGTCAGTCTGCCATCAACCCTAATACCCAGGTCAGTCTGCCATCAACCCTAATACCCAGGTCAGTCTGCCATCAACCCTAATACCCAGGTCAGTCTGCCATCAACCCTAATACCCAGGTCAGTCTGCCATCAACCCTAATACCCAGGTCAGGTCACCCTGCCATCACCATCAACCCTAATACCCAGGTCAGTCTGCCATCAACCCTAATACCCAGGTCAGTCAGCCATCAACCCTAATACCCAGGTCAGTCAGCCATCAACCCTAATACCCAGGTCAGTCAGCCATCAACCCTAATACCCAGGTCAGTCAGCCATCAACCCTAATACCCAAATCAGTCAGCCATCAACCCTAATACCCAGGTCGGTCAACCACAAACCCTAATACCTAGGTCAATCTGCCATCAACCCTAATACCCAGGTCAGTCAGCCATCAAACCCTAATACCCAGGTCAGTCTGCCATCAACCCTAATACCCAGGTCAGTCAGCCATCAACCCTAATACCCAGGTCAGTCAGCCATCAACCCTAATACCCAGGTCAGTCTGCCATCAACCCATACCCAGGTCAGTCAGCCCTCAAATACCCAGGTCAGTCTGCCATCAACCCTAATACCCAGGTCAGTCAGCCATCAACCCTAATACCCAGGTCAGTCTGCCATCAACCCTAATACCCAGGTCAGTCTGCCATCAACCCTAATACCCAGGTCAGTCAACCACAAACCCTAATACCCAGGTCAGTCTGCCATCAACCCTAATACCCAGGTCAGTCTGCCATCAACCCTAATACCCAGGTCAGTCTGCCATCAACCCTAATACCCAGGTCAGTCCCATCAACCCTAATACCCAGGTCAGTCAGCCATCAACCCTAATACCCAGGTCAGTCTGCCATCAACCCTAATACCCAGGTCAGTCAGCCATCAACCCTAATACCCAGGTCAGTCAGCCATCAACCCTAATACCCAGGTCAGTCAGCCATCAACCCTAATACCCAGTTAGTCTGCCATCAACCCTAATACCCAGGTCAGTCTGCCATCAACCCTAATACCCAGGTCAGTCTGCCATCAACCCTAATACCCAGGTCAGTCTGCCATCAACCCTAATACCCAGGTCAGTCAGCCATCAACCCTAATACCCAGGTCAGTCAGCCATCAACCCTAAATACCCAGGTCAGTCAGCCATCAACCCTAATACCCCAGGTCAGTCAGCCATCAACCTAATACCCAGGTCAGTCAGCCATCAACCCTAATACCCAGGTCAGTCAGCCATCAACCCTAATACCAGGTCAGTCTGCCATCAACCCTAATACCCAGGTCAGTCTGCCATCAACCCTAATACCCAGGTCAGTCTGCCATCAACCCTAATACCCAGGTCAGTCTGCCATCAACCCTAATACCCAGGTCAGTCAGCCATCAACCCTAATACCCAGGTCAGTCTGCCATCAACCCTAATACCCAGGTCAGTCTGCCATCAACCCTAAACCCTAATACCCAGGTCAGTCAGCCATCAACCCTAATACCTAGGTCATACCATCAACCCTAATACCCAGGTCAGTCTGCCATCAACCCTAATACCCAGGTCAGTCTGCCATCAACCCTAATACCCCAGGTCAGTCTGCCACCACAACCCTAATACCCAGGTCAGTCTGCCATCAACCCTAATACCCAGGTCAGTCTGCCATCAACCCTAATACCCAGGTCAGTCTGCCATCAACCCTAATAAATACCCAGGTCAGTCAGCCATCAACCCTAATACCCAGGTCAGTCAGCCATCAACCCTAATACCCAGGTCAGTCAGCCATCAACCCTAATACCCAGGTCAGTCAGCCATCAACCCTAATACCCAGTCAGTCTGCCATCAACCCTAATACCCAGGTCAGTCTGCCACAAACCCTAATACCCAGGTCAGTCTACCATAAACCCTAATACCCAGGTCAGTCAGCCATCAACCCTATACCCAGGTCAGTCTGCCATCAACCCTAATACCCAGGTCAGTCAGCCATCAACCCTAATAATACCCAGGTCAGTCAGCCATCAACCCTAATACCCAGGTCAGTCAGCCATCAACCCTAATACCCAGGTCAGTCAGCCATCAACCCTAATACCCAGGTCAACCAACCCTAATACCCAGGTCAGTCTGCACCATCAACCCTAATACCCAGGTCAGTCTGCCATCAACCCTAATACCCAGGTCAGTCTGCCATCAACCCTAATACCCAGGTCAGTCAGCCATCAACCCTAATACCCAGGTCAGTCTGCCATCAACCCTAATACCCCAGTATCAACCCTAATACCCAGGTCAGTGCCATCAACCCAATACCAGGTCAGTCAACCCTAATACCCAGGTCAGTCAGCCATCAACCCTAATACCCAGGTCAGTCAGTCAGCCATCAACCCTAATACCCAGGTCAGTCAGCCATCAAACCTAATACCAGGTCAGTCTGCCATCAACCCTAATACCCAGGGTCAGTCTGCCATCAACCCTAATACCCAGGTCAGTCTGCCATCAACCCTAATACCCAGGTCAGTCTGCCATCAACCCTAATACCCAGGTCAGTCAGTCTGCCATCAACCCTAATACCCAGGTCAGTCAGCCATCAACCCTAATACCCAGGTCAGTCAGCCATCAACCCTAATACCCCCAGGTCAGTCAGCCATCAACCCCAGGTCAGTACCCAGGTCAGTCTGCCATCAACCCTAATACCCAGGTCAGTCAGCCATCAACCCTAATACCCAGGTCAGTCAGCCATCAACCCTAATACCCAGGTCAGTCAGCCATCAACCCTAATACCCAGGTCAGTCAACCACCATCAATACCAATACCCAGGTCAGTCTGCCATCAACCCTGATACCCAGGTCAGTCTGCCATCAACCCTAATACCCAGGTCAGTCAACCACAAACCCTAATACCCAGGTCAGTCTGCCATCAACCCTAATACCCAGGTCAGTCTGCCATCAACCCTAATACCCAGGTCAGTCAGCCATCAACCCTAATACCCAGGTCAGTCAGCCACAAACCCTAATACCCAGGTCAGTCAGTCCATCAACCCAATACCCAGGTCAGTCAGCCATCAACCATGATTACCCAGGTCAGTCTGCCATCAACCCTAATACCCAGGTCAGTCTGCTTTTAACCCTAATACCCAGGTCAGTCCACCACCAACCCTAATACCTAGGTCACCATAGCTCCTGTGGCCATCAAAACCCTAATACCCATGTCATTCAGCCATCAACCATATTACCTAGGTCAGTCTGCCATCAACCCTAATACCCAGGTCAGTCAACCACAAACCCCAATACCCAGGTCAGTCAGCCATCAACCATGATTACCTAGGTCAGTCTGCCATCAACCCTAATACCCAGGTCAGTCAACCACAAACCCTAATACCCAGGTCAGTCAGCCCACAAACCCCAATACCCAGGTCAGTCAGCCATCAACCCAATGCCCAGGTCAGTCAGCAATCAACCATGATTACCTAGGTCAGTCTGCCATCAACCCTAATACCAGGTCAGTCTGCTTTTAGCCCTAATGCCCAGGTTAGTCAACCACCAACATTAATGCCTGGGTCAATAGCTCCTGTGGTTTTCAAACTTTTCTGTTATAGATGTCATTTTATTAATTATCAGCTTTGGACAGCAGATTTACAGGATTCTGGACGAAAGTTTCAGTAACTGTGTCTTGAGTCAATAATTTGTCACTTGGTGCTTAATATTTTGTCTATTATATTCAGGACAACCTGGGGCGGTCTGTGCTGGATTACCTGTTTGACTCGGTGACAACCCGACCAGACAGTGTGGGTCGTTACCTGCCTGTCATCGAACTCCTCGTTCACCACCAGATGGACGTGAATTTACAGGACAAACACGGTTCCACGGTGATGCACCGGTTACTAGGCAACGCCATGAACCCCTCTCATCTCCACAGGTCAGGATCACGAGGCTAGGCCTACATGTATGAAATCATCAATAGAACTGATTTTTGGCTAGAGGTTTTCATCTGCCATGAGTTTCTATATTTGTTTTATACAGTTAAGTTGCTTAGAATGAGTGACTAAATGTTCTCCATGTTTTCCAAGAACAGTCAGTGCACACTAACTGATAGTGTGATATGGGGCTGGCTACACTTCTCTTGTATGCACTAGTTTATCAGCCCTGTCTGCTCTGTCTGTAAAGCAGAAAGGAAGGGTTTGAGCTTTGTTCTTGATAAGAGCTTGTCATATTCCTTTGCTCCAGCATCAATCTGAGTTATTGGGAGAAAAACCTATCTTTTGTAATGTAAACCAAGGAATGATAGCACATTTTTTTATCTACTGTTCAGCAAAAGCTTATCATATACCTTCACTCCAGTGTCCGTCTGTACGTCTGTTTTGTTAGACCGTCTGTCAGTTCGTAAACTTCCACGGTTCCTCTTTTAAAAAACGAATGAGCTGCCCAAAAAGGACTTGATACATGGTCTTTGCATGATAAAAATCTTTTACTTCTGAGTTGTTATTGAAAATATCTTGCACCATTAAAACCCAATGTAGTGTCATGATTTTTGGTCTCTTGTTTTTTTAAAAAATGATTATCTTTATCTGAATATTCATAAGCTAAATAGTGAAATTGAAGTTATGATTGGATGGTTTCATGATCTAATTGTGACGTTGTATGTTTGTCTCAGTTTGCTGTGTGTCTTGTTCCGAGCCGGAGCACGAGTCAGTATAGCTGATCAGGATGGAAAGTTCGCCCTCAACAAGCTGCTATCTCTCCACGTCTTTCACCATGACCCCCTCCACCTGGGAGCCCTACGACAGGACCTCCATCGCTACCTCATCACCATGGAAATGGTCGCTTCCTGTATGTCGAGCCCGGCATTGAACATTGTCATAGGTGGGTACCAGCACTCGGGCTTCTGTGGTCTCGTATGTACAGAACAATGCCCTGTTTACATCCTGCTCTCGACTTTCACGAAGGAACCACGACGCTTGCAGCTGCTGTGTAAGAATTGTATCATGCAGGTGATGGGCAGGAGATACCTCAACGGCTGTCAACAGCTCCCTCTGCCAACAGAAATTATCAACTTCTTATGGAACTTCCAGACCAGTTAGCTGATATAGTTGCTGTGGGTAATTGTATGGAGTGCCATGTGTTGCTTTACACTCTTGATATTATACCTAGGCAAGACTTAGTCAATGCCATGTTATGTTTTACCCTTCCTATTTTGAAGTATTTTATGAGATAATAATGTTATGAAAGTCATCAGTGTGCAATCTCTGGTTGTGAGTGGGTCGGCCTTGATCTCTGTCAATCGTGGCTTTATATTGTGTCAGTATTAGTCTAGTTGACATTGGCCTTCTCACATCTACCTTGTGATGATCCCCACTTGTTGATATCAACAACATGCCAACGCAATTTTTTGTAGCCCTCATAACACCTGCGTATTTGCTCTTATCAACAATGTGTTCTTTTGAAATGGAGTTTCCCATTTATACATCGCTCACTGTCTGAGTGGACTGTAGTATTTGCCAGACCAAGA